>CM052899.1:67925001-68050815 GCA_028534135.1 Potos flavus | reverse complement strand
ATTCACCAGTGAAACCATTATGGACCTGGAATTTTCTTTGTGGGAAAATTTTAAACTGAATTCAATGTCTTTAATAAATATAAGCCTATCTTGTTATCTATTCCTAATTAAGTAAATTTTGGCAGTGCCCTTCAAGAAATTTATCCATTTCATAGGTGTTGTTGAGTTTATCAGCATAAGGTTTACTACTTAATTAAGCATTTTAATATTTGTATAAGCTATAGAGATACGCATTCCTTCTTTCATTTCTGAAACTGGTTAATTTGTGTCTTCTCTCTTTTTCTGTGATCAGACTAGAAGATCAATTTTATAATCTTTTCAAAGAACCAGTTTTTAGTTTCATCGTTTTCTCTATTTTCCTGTTTTCTGCTTTTATTTTATTATTTCTTTCTTGATTTTCAGTTTAATTTGCTTTCTTTTTCTAGTTTTTTAAAATGAAAGCTCAGGGCACTGACTTTAAACATTTCTGTTTTTTCTAAAATAAGCATTTTTAAATGCTATAAACTTCCCTTTCAGCCCTGCTTTAGCTGCATCCCATATATTTTGATATGCTATCTTTTCTTTTCATCTAGTTCAAAGTATTTTACCTTGTAATTTCTCCTTTGATCCATAGGTTATTTAGAAGTATGTTATCCAGTTTCAAAACTTATGGGGATTTTCCATAGACCTTTTTTGCTTTTATTTCTAATTGAAGTCAACTGTTGTAAGGCAAAATAATTTTTAGGATTTAAATACTTTTAAATATATTCAAATTTGTTTTATGGCTCAGAATATCATCTCCTTTGATAAATGTTCCATGTACACTGAAAATAATGTGTGTTCTGCTGTTGTTTGTTGGAATATTCTGTAAATGTCAATTACTTAAGTTGATTGATGGTATTGTTCCAGTCTTCGATACACACCCTTATGGATTTTTCTATCAATTACTGAGACAGCAGTGTTGGAATCTCCAACTGTAATTATGGACTTGTGTGTTTCTCCTTTTCTTTCTTTCATGTTTTTATATTATGTATTTTGAATTTCCATCATTAGGAGCACAAACACTTAGTATTACATTTTCTTTTTTTTTTTTAAGATTTTATTTATTTATTTGTCAGAGAGAGAGCACAAACAGGGGGAGAGGCAGTGGGGGAGGGAGAAGCAGGCCTCTTGCAGAGCAGGGAGCCTCATGCGGGCGTCGATCCCACAGGATCACGACCCCAGCCTAAGGCAGATGCTCAATCCACTGAGCCACCCACGTGCCCCAGTATTACATTTTCTTGATGAGCCAACTCCTTTTATCATTATGAAATAGCACTTTTTACCCCTGGTAATACTCCATCCACTTTCTAAAAATGTATTTCTACGTATCCTGGAATCTCTCTTTTTTAACCCTTCCCTTAACCCATATTAAGATTTTACTATCTTCTGTATTTCTATGTGGTCATTTCAAATATAGGAAGGAAATGTACTTAACATCCATCTTGACCTTGATGTTGAAGTAGAAAAAAACCGTAGGTTGAGAGAATTTTTAAGATAAATCCCTAGTTCAGCAACATATTTCTTTGGCTATTCTAGTTGTAGGATAAGAGATTGTTTTGGATAAGCTTAAAAAGATTTTATGGAAATCTGTATCAGGATTAATCCTTATGAGTCAAACCCAGAGGGAGGTTCTAGATCCAGAGGAATAGTAGGAGTTCAGGAGGCATCTGGAAATCTGTTCTTTGATGGAGGTCTGGTCCATTTTTTTTCCCCCTAGCTTATTCATTCCGTTGTCTCTATGAATCATTTTTTCCTATTTTATTGCTTATGCTTCTTTACAACATTAGATCACTTTGGTCAAATTACTCAATTTCTCTCTGCCTTGGTCTCTGGGAGTAACAATTCTTCACACAGTTATTGCGAGGATCGCTTTAAACAGAGACCAGCACACAGTATTTATTTAATATCTCTTACCTGTTACTATCTTACCTGAAATAAAACCTAGTTAAGAGACGCAGTATTTATGACAAACTGTCTAAATGCGCATTTATTGTTTACTAGGTGTGCAAAGCTCTATTTTTTTGCTCCATTTTTCTTATAGAAGGCCATGTGATAACTTTCCTTTGGAATTTAGAATCAGGAAAAAAGCTTGTCTCTCATGAACAACTCATATGTTTTCCTCTCATCAGGTAATGAGAATTTTATAGTCCATCGCATCTCCCCTTTTGCCCAACCTGCCCAGAGGTTCCGACTGAAACTTAATGTTCTGTCAGGGAAACTATTTTGACTCTAGTGGGCAGCATACGTACAGGCTTTTCCTTTATTTACCTCTCATTTTCTATTTATAATCAGACACATGTGTAATATAAAATGTTAACTTCAAGTTTTTCCAATCCTTTCTAGAAAGAAAGCAAGAAATAAAGTGTTACTTTTATGTAAGTCAGAAGAGTGTTAAAGAAGAATGAAATACAATTCTTATTTTCAAAGAACTCTAAGCCTAGAGCAGAATCCTTTCCTTGTGGCAATTCACAGTGAGAAAGACATTTTCCACAGCAGTTGGGTACAGGCACATATATATTTTATATATGTATGTATATGAAACAAAAGTTGAAATGCACTAATCCTCAAAACATTCTAATCTCTTTATAAATATTAATTTAATTAATCCTTGTAACCATTCTGAGCCAGGCCCTGTTATTATCCCTGTTTTTCATATGAGGAAACAGAGACACAGAAAGGATAAATAACTTGGCCAAAGTCAAGTGGTTATTTTGTTAGTGTAAAGTTGGGATTTGAGTCCAGGGTATCTGGTTTTAGAACTCATGCTCTGTTGCATTCCAGCTGGTAACCTCCCAATATTTAGCCTTACTCTATGCAATATACTCTTTTCTATTCTATTTTACTACACTCTCTTTCATTTTTAAAAAGCTAGTCATGGGGTGCCTGGGTGGCTCAATCAGTTAAGCATCTGCCTTATCTGCCTTCGGCTCAGGTCATGATCTCAGGGTCCTGGGATGGAGCCTGGCATTGGGCTCTCTGCTCAGCGGGGAGCCTGCTTCTCCCTTGCCTGCAGCGCCCCCTGTGTGTGTCCTCTCTCTCTCTCTGTCAAATAAATAAATAAAATCTTTAAAAAAAAAACAAAAACGTAGTCATGATCCCTAAACTGATGGGTCATAACCATATCCACAGGGGGGTCACAGTCTATAATTTGTCAAACATTAATCAAGAAGGAAAAAAACCCTATATATATATGATTGTCAATGGCTATTCAGAGAGTTCAAGCAGAAGCTCTGAACTCTACCATGTTGTTGAGGATGGCTCTAAGGAAGCCTGACAGAGCAAGAAATAGTTAGCTGGAAAACAGAAGTTTCTCAAGTACACAAAGCATGGGGGGTGGGGAGGAAAAAGGCATTTCGGGCAGAGCACATACATAAGGCTATGAAGGGGTAAAAGATCACCATTCATTGATCCCCTAAGCACCTGTGTGCCAAGCACTATATGAGTACTAAGGATGCACATGTGAGCAAAGCAGTCATGGCTCCAGCCTTTTTGAAGCTTGTAGTCTAGAAACGAAGTAGCAGTGACAATGCAATGCTATGAGTGCCACGATGGGAGCAGTCGTGGGTAATACAGGTGTAGTACATTTTGTTACAGATACAGTCACAGGTTTATGGAACATAGTGAAGCCATTTAAGAATGAGTAAGAGTTAGCCATGAAATGATAAGGGGAAAAAGCATTCTAGGCCAAGGGAATGGCAATACACTCAACTTGGGAGATGAGAGAAAACGCGGTTTAATGAAGACCTGAGTAAATCCAAAGACAGAATAGTGTAATGGTTTGAGGATGGGTTCTGGAACCTGACTGCATAGGTTCAATTTCCTGTTCTTCTATTGTTTGCTGTGTGACCGTGGTAAGTTACCTAATATATTTGTGCTTCAGTTTCCTGAGTTATAAATGGAACTAACAAAGATTTTCTATGATTAAATGAATTAATACATGTGAGGCACTTAGAGCAGTTTCTGAGACATGGTAAGTGCTCAACAAATGTTAGTCATTATTATTATTTTGGTAAATAATGAACTTTAAAGTGGAATGGTGGAGACTGCATAGACTGAGGTGTGGTTGGCCTTAGTCAAAAAATATTAATTGAGTGCCTACTATGTGCTGGGTACTGTTATAGGTACTGGAAACTCAGCAGCGAACAAGACATTGTCCCAGATGCTTAGGTCGTTCAGAAGGCATCATCTTTGGTTACTTCCTTTACTCACTCCCACATTCATTCTGCTGGTAAGCTCTGATCTCCCTATCATCTAAATATATTCTAAGTCAAACCATTTCTTATAATTTCCACTAGATCTACCCTGGTCAAGCTGCCATCATCTCTCACTTGGACTGTTACCCAGGCAAATATCCATGGAGCAGTCTTAGCGATCCTTTTAAAATGAAGTTACATCATGGTGCTCCCTGCTTAAAATGCCCCAGTGATTTCCCAATATACCTAGAATAAAACTTAAGCACTTCAAAATTATTCTAAGTAACTTCTAATCCCTTAGGAATAATGTGAATGTAATAAAAAAAATTAAAGGGTAAAAGAAGTTGGGAAAGATTCTTTCCCATTGATTACCTAAGAGTTTTGAAAGACACATTACTTTGTGAATTAATGCATAATTAATTTTAATTAAGAACTGAGGGGATCCGTATCAGTGAATTCCAAACAACCAAAATCTTTACAAAAAAAAAGAGTCCAGAATGAAACAAAACTAGCAAATCAAAACATACTATTAAGTTTTTCTAAAATATATTTCTTATTTCCCTGCCAAATGAAACAGAGTAAGGTGCACAAAACAATACTTTGTTACTGAAGTTCAATTACTTAAGTCCAGCACAATGTAAACACACTGAAAAGAGAACCTGAAGGGCTCAGTCATTACTTGCCCTTCCAAGGTATATCCCCAGAGAGTTCGACTTTTTATTAGTGGTTAATTCTTTTGACTTCCCCTTACCAGATGTCATTTCAGTATGTTAGCCTCCTCTTTGCAGTTTCAATCCATATAAAGTTAGAAAAATGAGAGTCTTACACAGAAAACAGTATAGCCAAGCTTATTAAACCAGACAATCCAATTTTACAGACATTACTAAGTCAAACTTGTCCGAAAGATGGCTCCACACATCCCTCTTGATAGTAAAATATCATTTTTCTAGAGTTTTTCTCATTTATGCCAAAGTTGGTATACATATACTGATGGTTAACCTAAATCTGATATCTTAATTAGTGGGATATCCCTGATATTATTTTTAGTGGAAAGAGACTGTCAAGTTTTACCCAAGGTGTGTGGATTATGGCGAAGAAGATGACATTCTTCTCTATCTAGGTTTTGTCACGATATTTGATTTTGTTTAATATGATTACATACTAACTTGAAGGGAAGTGCTTAAAATATGTAAAAGATGTTTATATGGTAGTTTCATGGTAGAAAACTGAGATTAAGTGAAATCACAGTTTGAGGGTATATATATATATATACACACACACACACACACACACATACATATACATACAAATACATACATACTATATATATATTTATAAACATACACACTATATATAACTATATATATGTATATATAGAGAACCTTCTAAGATCAAAGAAAGTACAGATTATTTAAAATGATCTCAGAGAGGGGCACCTAGTTGGCTCAGTCTGTTAAGCTTCTGCCATCGGCTCAAGTCATAATCCCAGAATTCTGGGACTGAGCCTCGAATCAGGCTCCTTGTTCTGCAGGGAACTTGCTTCTCCCTCTCCCTCTGCTTGCCACACCCTGCTCATGATAGCTCTCTCTCAATATCTCTGACAAATAAATAAATAAAATCTTTAAGTAAATACATAAATATATAAGATGATCTCAGAGAGGGGCGCCTGGGTGGCTCAGTGGGTTAAAGCCTCTGCCTTCAGCTCAGGTCATGATCTCAGGGTCCTGGGATCAAGCCCCGCATCGGGCTCTCTGTTCAGCAGGGAGCCTGCTTCCCCCTCTCTCTCTGCCTGCCTCTCTGCCTACTTGTGATCTGTCAAATAAATAAATAAAATCTTGA
This sequence comes from Potos flavus, assembly GCA_028534135.1. Classification (NCBI taxonomy): domain Eukaryota; kingdom Metazoa; phylum Chordata; class Mammalia; order Carnivora; family Procyonidae; genus Potos; species Potos flavus. The sequence continues at coordinate 68,044,762 of CM052899.1, read as the reverse complement.
AAAAAAAAAAAAAAAGATGATCTCAGAGAACCACCCCAAACAAAATTTTAAAAGTTTCCAAATAATTTTAAAATGATTAAAGAAAATTATCCTCTATACGTTTATACATTCTTTTTATTTCTTATAACTAGACATTTAAAATTTTTTAGTTCAAAAGAGAATGACAATGAAAAGAATTCTTGAAAAATGGTGGTGTAAGAAGTGCCATCACTCTGTCTCCCAACCTAGACAGTAACTGCAATCTGATGTAATTATTTTGGAGTGCTAGAGTCTACTGAAGCTTTGCAACTTCCAAGGGAAGTCTTGGGCAGTAAATTGTGATTAATTTGGTCAATTTCAACTCTTAGCTCAGTGGCAGCTACTCATCCACCAAGTCCCATGGCAGGCATCCACGCACTAGTTCCAGGTTCAGCATGCAAACAGCTTCCAGAAACCAGGGTAGGCAATAAGGATCCTGCCTTGGGGTTCTGTGGTCTGATCATTGACTGTTCCTTCTGATCATGGAGAGGCAGACACAGAAGGGGGCAGCCATTATTGCACATAAACCTCTATTCTTATAAGCTCCTACCTTTCGGACTGAAGCAACTTCCAGGAGATTCAAGGAGCTGGTGCTTTTCTGGCACCATTCTTTTCCCCTTCATTTTTTCTTTTTTTTACCCCTTGAAAGCCAGACATTAAAAGCTAGGACATTTGAAAGCAAATATATATAGGGGGGAAATTAGTCACTACACATGGCCAAGGAAGAGTGTAGGCTCAGAAAAGACCTAGGACAACCTTAAAAGTACACTTCAGGCTGATCCTTGTCATGAAGACAGACTACAACAATAAAACAAAACAAAGCAAAAAACAAAACAAAACAAATAGCAAATGCTGTAAAAGGTGAAGAATCTGATTACCAGAATTTTTAACAACAACAACAACAAAATCACAAGGTATACAAAGAAACAGGAAAGTATCCCATTCAAGGGGACAAAAAATAAACCAACTGAAACTGTCCCTAGGAAAGACCAGATGATACAAAAAAAGCATTTGACAAAGTTCAATACTGTCATGATAAAAACACCTAACAAATAAAAATAGAAGGAAACTACCCCAGCATAATAAAGCCATATATGAAAAACCCACAGCAAACATAATACTCAATCATGAAAGACTGAAAGCTTACCTCTTAGAATAGGAATTAGGCAAAGATATCCAATTTCATCACATCTATTCAACATAATACTGGAAGTCCTAGCCAGAGCAATTAGACAAGAAAAAGAAGTAAAAGGCATTCAAATTGGAAGGAAAGAAGTAAAATGATGTTTCCAGTGTTGTAGAAACCCTATGTAAAAAAGCCTAAAGATTCCACAAAAAAAGCTGAACTAATAAATTCAGCAAAGTAGCAGGATACAAGGTCAATACACAAAATTCAGTAGATATCTATACACTAATAAATAACTGAAAAGGAAATTAAGAAAACAACTACACTTACAATAGCAACAATATATAAAATAAAATACTTAGGAATTAACTAAGGAGATGAAAGACTTATACAATAAAAACAAGTTAAAGAAGACATATCTAAATGAAAAGACATACATATAAACCAGTGGAATAGAGAGTTAGAAATAAATCTTCTCATGTATGGCCAAATGATTTTTGATAAGGATGTTGAGACTATTCAATAGGGAAAGGACAGTCTTTTCAACAACTGATGGCTAGAAAACAAGATATCTGAAAGATATGAAGTTAAGCCCTTACCTAACAATGTATACATAAATTAAAATGGATCAGAGAACTAAACATAAGAGCTAAGTCTATAAAACGTTTAGAAGAAAACTTAGGGCAAAAGTTTTACAACATGGGTTTTGGCAATGATTTCTTGGATATGATACCAAAGGTGCAGACAATAAAAGACAAAACAGATGAACTGGACTTTATGAAAATTAAAAACATCTGTTATCAAAAGATACTCTAAACAGAGTGAAAAGGCAATCTATGGATAGAGGAAAATAATTGCAAGCCATATATCTGATAAGGGATTAACACCCACAATATATAGACAACTCCTGAAAGTTAATAGCAAAAAACAACTAACTTCAGAGGTGGTCAAAAGACTCGAACAGACATTTCTCCAAAGAAGATATCCAAATGACTAATAAGCACATGAAAAGATGCGCAACATCACTAATCATTAGGGAAATGGAAATCAAAACCACAATGAGATACCACCTCATACTCAGTATGATGACTACTATCATAAAAGCAGGAAAAAAAAAATAAATGTTAGTGAAAATGTGACAAAATTGGAACCCCTGTATGTTGTCTGTGGGAATATAAAATGGTTATAGCCACTGTTGTGGCAGAATGGTGGTTCCTAAAAAAATTTTAAATAAAATTATAAATTATTTAGAAACTCCACTTTTGGGTTTTATGATCAAAAGAACTGGAAACAAGGTCTTGAAGAGATATTTGTACACCTACGTTCATAAGCAGTATTTTGTAGCTAAAACATGGGAGCAACCCAAGTGTTCATTAATGGATGAATGGATAAGCAAAATATAGTCTATACATACAATGGAATATTATTCAGCCTTAAAAAGGAAGGAAATTCTTACGTACGCTACAACATGGATGAACCTTGAGGAAATTATGCAAATTGAAATAAGCCACTCACAAAATGATAACTGCTGAATGATTTTAATTATATGAAGTATTTATATGAGGAGTTAATAATAGAGACAGAAAGTAGAACAGTGGTTCCAAAGAGCCGAGGGGTGAGGTATTGCTTATTGGCTACTGAGTTTCAGTTTTGCAAGATGAAAAGAATTCTGGGGATAGATGGTGGTGATGATTGTACTACAGTATGAATGTATTTAATGTATTTAATGCCATGAACTATACACTTAAAAACAGTTAAAATGGGGGACGCCTGGGTGGCTCATTCCACTGACAGTTCTGACTGATTCAACCCCTGTGGTATCTGGGTGTTTATCTCCTTCTCTCACTCTGTTCCTTGTTCCTCAAAGACCAATTTCCCAGATGATTTTCAAATAGAGGAGGGCCATTGTGCACTTCCAGGTTTATAAGCTATTATGAGAAGAGCCATGTTCTCTGGCTATATTCCTTACATGTCTAAAACTGTGGGTTTATATGCAAAGCAACCTTATCATAATAATAGTAAGTTCAAGCGATTTGTAGAAATGTTTTAAGTGTTTGGAATAGCTTAGCAGGCTGTACAAACTGTGTTGCTTGGTACAACATAAGTTAGTTTATGAAAAACTAACTATAAGTTGAAATTAAAAAAATTTCTCTTCATTGGTTAGCATTACTAAGTGTGAAATGTATCTCTAATTAAACACTCTGAACATGATGAAAATGATACTTAGTGAAAAGCAAAATATGTGACTGTATGTATTTATAGAAGTGATAAATTAATATATATTTTTTAGATTTTTATTTATTTATTTATTTGACAGAGAGAAAGAGATCACAAGTAGGCAGAGAGGCAGGCAGAGAGAGAGGGGGAAGCAGGCTCCCCGCTGAGCAGAGAGCCCGATGCGGGGCTCAATCCCAGAACCCTGAGATCATGACCTGAGCCGAAGGCAGAAGCTTAACCCACTGAGCCACCCAGGCACTCCGAAAAGTGATAAATTAATATTAATGTTTAAATTAACACATAAAGTTAATGTGAAATATTTAGGTTATTTATATTAATTAATAAATGCTTTAAAAGCAAAAAAAAATCAATGACAGTTAAATAGCTAAAGCGAGGGTTGTGTATATGTGCTTCATATAGAGAATCTCATTTAACTTTCCTAAGAATTTCCTATTATTATTGTACTCTCAAAATAGGTGGGGAAATCAGAGATTAGAGAAATCAGGTAACCTGAATACGATTACACAGGTATTAAGCAGCAAAAGCAAATTTCCAAATGAGGAAGAAACTGGCTCCCATAACAGCCATAACTGCAATATCATGATTCCTATGCTTTTGCCATACAAAGAATTTTTTTTAAGTCTAATACAGCTGCTAAGTTTAAACACCATATATGAAAATAATATTTTAAAGCAAACTTTTAAAGGACACAAAGACATAAGTGACTAAGAAATTGGCATTTCCGTGTTCTGTTGACATTTGAAATCTTTCCTCCTTTTTTATTTATTTAGATTTAGTTTTGAAGAAAGTCTGCGATCCTTTTTGCACCTAACGAAGAATTTTTTTTTTTAAAGTTCCTCCAACTACATTTACTAAATTCTAAGATTTTAAACTTTATTCATATCAATATTCTTTTTTAAAAAAATTATGGTCAGAAAAAGTCTTTTCTTTCCTAGTTTCATATCCTAGAGATCTGCTGTGGAAGATAATACTAGAATTTAAATAAGTAAGCAAATAAATGAAAATAAATAAAAAGGAAAGGTATCCCTCCTCTCTTCCTATCATTATTCTCTGCTATTGCTTAATTTTTTTATATTCATGAGAAGTTATGGAATAATCACTTCTCCATTTCGGAACATCAAAATCCTGTCTCTTTCCCAAGTTAGGAAGACCTTGAAATGCAGTCTGCTACCCAGAAGGAAAGAGGGGCAGCTTCCTTTTCCTCTCTTCCCTCCCTGTTCCTGTTAGTCATGCAACCATTTATTTGGCAACTGTCCATTTCAGAAAGTTAATTTGCAAAACTCCATACAGAATTTCACTTAGTCCTTTACAAGAGAGCAAAATGTTTGGAAAGAAAACAAAACGATCTCACAAAATTATTTAAAAGTAAAGAAGATCAATGAAACAGAGGAAGAGCACACCAGAAGGAACCTAAATGTCCATAGAGTTATTGTGAAATATAACCCGAATAAACGTCTTCATCCCCTTACATATATTGTGATTACCTGGCCGCTGTACAGATCCAGGTGCTAAATTTTCTTGTAATAAGAATATCTGTGGTTCGTAAAAGCACATTTGGAAGACAGTTTTGAAATAAACTCAGGATGAAAACTTAACATCGGCAAAACGCTAATTTACTTTAACTGCCTAAGTACAAATCAGCTCAAAATGAGGAAGGGTGGAAAGGCTTTAAAAGATATGAAAATAAATGTCTCTTTGTTTCTTTATAACTCAAACTCGTTGAATATGGTAACTGACAGTTCTAATTGCCACTGTGCTGACAAAGTGATGCTTAGCACACTTCAGCTGACGATGCCGAAAGATGCTCTGCAAGAAAGAAGTATCTTAGAGATGCACACAGTTTTGAACTAAACCTAGTCTTCCACATAATAGAACGTGATATCTGAAGCAGAAAGTAATACTGAGCAGATTAGCATTTTCTGTCCCTTGATGATTTTGTTTATTTGTATCCTCATATACATAGCTGAAGCTGTAAAAACTGCCCCCCAGAAATTTTTATTTGAATCTACAAATGATACTTTCATTACTTAGCTACTCGAAGCAATTACAATACGATAATAAGTGACACTTTCAATCCTTTTAAAAAATACTGTACTCTGACAATATAAGACAGAATAAAAAACAAAGTACAAAACCACAACAGGATCTTCTTTAGTTGTTAAAAGTCAGTCAAATACTATCAATGAACTATTTGAAGATTTATCTAAGAAAATCAAATTGTCAGTGTCAATTATATTGTACGTGAATACAAAATGTGGGGGAAAATGTACTTAGTAGGCACACAAATAATCCAGTCGCTTAAAAAGTAATGAAGCATACTGAAATTCTTCTGTAAATGTAGATAATGAAAAACCCAGAAACCCTTTGCTTTTGAACTGCTTTACCCTTTTCAAAGTAAAATGATCCCCCATCAATGGGTTTGGCCATTCCAGGAACAACTACTCTAGCTTGTCCTGCTCAATTACTCGTTTAAATTTTATACCCCTACTTGTGTACATAAAACACTTTTTTGAGGAGTTAAGCTGCTTTGATTCAATATTCAAACCAGATGAAAATATTGTAACCAAAAAATAGTCACCGCAGAATACCTATTTCATGGTGTCAGTCTGACCTTTATTTCACTCACATTCATTCAACTTGCAGGTGTTGAGCTCCGACCATGTGCCAGAGTACACAGAGACATGCTTCTGCTTCTGTGCAGACCCATTCTGCTGGGGATGAAGACAGTTGACATGCAGGCTCCCAGTGCAAGAGGGGGGCCAAGTTATAGCAGAAATAGAGCCAGATAATTTGGCTGAGAGTAAGCAGAGGTGGAGTGAGGGCTACCGGATTATGAGGTCAGGGAATGGCAGACTGAAGAGGTCACATTCAAGGTGACTGACACCTGTAGGACAAGAAAGTGTCAGCAATAAGGCCACAATGAGAGGAGGAGTGGTGGAGAAAATGAGAGATAAAGTCAGAGAAGTCAGGGAAGTCCAAATCATGCATGGTCCAAACCAGGATAAATCTTAGAACAATGGAAAGCTCTCAAGAGTGTTTTAAGCAGGTCAGTGTCATGATCTAATTTTTTTCAAAAAATGACTCTGGAGGATGAATTTTGGCCGAGTTAGAGGGGATATAAGAGGAGCAGTTGGGATACTATTCTAGTGATCTTGGCAAGGGATGATAGTGGCTATGCAATGAAGAGGAGTAGAAGAAGACAGGATATATTTAGGAGTTATATCTGATAGAACATAGTGATGGATTAGATGGGGGAGGGTGGTGAAGTCAGGATGCAACTCAAGGCTGCCTTGGTGCCATTTACTGAACTGAGGATTGTGGGGGATTATTTGGTCGGGAATGTGAGGGTAAGTAGGGGTAAATCAAGAGTCCAGTTTGTGGCCAGATTAATTTTAGGATATCTATTAAGTACCCAAGTAGGTATGTAAAGGAGGCAGTTGGATATAAAAATTTGGAGCTCAATGGAGAACTCAGGGCTAGATTTATAAATGTGATAGTCATTAGGGTACTGCTGTATTAAGACTAGATTCAGGGAGAGTGCCGCTGGAATAGAGGGCCTAGGACTCAGCCCTAGGATGACCCACCACTGAGGGTTTGAAAGGAGAAAGCCAGACAGGAAAGGAGACTAAGGTGGCACAGTCAGAGTCTGGAGGAAAACCACAGAATGTGGCATCCTGGAAGCCACAGGTACAGAGTGACTAATGAGAGAGTACTCAACTCTATCAAATGTTGTGAAGACATCAAGCAAGATGAGGACAGAAACGTGATCATTATATGTGGTAAAAATGGAGGACCTTAGTCACTCTAAACAGAGAGATTTCTGTGACTTCTGGGGCCAGACACATATATAGAGTCAACCGATGCAAAAACGGGTGCAAATACTGAGACAGTGCTTCTGGTTGCTATGAAGGGTAGAGGAAAATGGGAGATAACCTGAGTGGGGGTGGGGAGGGCGCAGATAAGAAGTCAAGGGAAATACTAAAGGAGATATGAATGCTAGTGAGATTGATCCAGTGGAAAGGGAAATGATGTAGAAAAAAAATATGTTTAAATGTGGAGAAAGTCCTGAAACAAGTCAGAGGGGATGGTATCCAGAGCATAAGCAAAGGCATCATCCTTAGATGAGAATAAGAACTCTCCAGCAATTTTGACAGAAGGAAAGTCACAGACTGTGAGTTTATGTACAAGTCAATTGGTGTATTTTGGGTTAGATGATGAGAGCACATACATATTATGGGATATCAAAGCTAGTGGCTATCAATTATATATGAATATATATATATATATATATATATAACCATCTTACCATCTTTATATATATGTAATATATATTACCATCTCAAAGAAGATTAAAGCAGTATATAAAGAGACTTAAAGGTATATCTTAGATATTGCTTTCGTCTGGTTGAAAATTTGAATCATCAATTTCTCCCACTTTTATACTGAGGATCTGTGAAGTACTAGTTTGGTAACTTTATAATGCCACCAAACAGAAAGCCAAACTCAAAATCTGTCTTCCGTGGCAGGTTTCATCCTACCACCTTAGTTTTCTCTGATTTCCTCTAGACCTCGAGGCTGCACTTCACAATACAATCAGCACTCATTCATTCCGTATTTGTTTCCTGTTCATAAATCTTATTATCTCAAATTGAGACAAGGATGAGGCCAAATACTGTACAGTAAGATATCACTGTCTCTCCCACTGTGAAAAACCTGGTATTAGATATAAAGTAGGCACTTAAATGCTTGCTGACCAATTTATCTTTTTAGAGTTGACTGACTAATAAAAAGTTTTACATAGCAATTCCTTGGTTAACAGCATATGCATAATTTCTCATGGTACCTGCTGAGTATTGCTGAGAGTGTGGAAATTATTCATCAGTTTTCTCCTTTACATGCTATTCAATTAGTTTGTCTGTGGCAAAGTCTAGAATATATATCAATCAAAAGCAGAAGAGTGAGCTAAGTACAAGCTATCTTCCTATTAAGGTTTGCATCCACTATCCTAAGCTTTGGTCTAAAAAAGTATTCAGCTGCAGGAAACTTTAAGGAGAATGCAATTGTAAGGCTGGAGAATTACCCAGTACTACTTGTGTTCTGTAGCATATTATGGATTTGAAATCAATTTGGTAATATCTTTAATGAAAAAAATATTAAGAGAACACTCATCAGCAAAGCCTATTTTGCATTGCTTTAAAGTTTTCTTCAATTCAGACTGAAAGTTTAGATTTTAAGTGCTGTATATGGATTTCTAGATTGTTAAAATATGTGAAGCATAAGTTTAATTCCAAATTTAATTCCTAATTAAGTTAGCTACAGATATTTGGATATCATATTTAAATCAGAATAAAAATATCATTTATATATATTTTTCTTTTAAGTAATTTATTATCAGATAATATTAACCTTTAATTTTATCCAACAGGTTACCATGGAAAGTTAATAAATTAATGATCAGAACAGCATTTAACTGAAGGTCCCAGATACTACACATGGCAGTCAATAGTGTTCCAAGGAAGACAGTGATTACAAGTATTGTAAAATTTTGTCACTCTATAAAATAAAGTTGCTCCTGACAGAATGAACTATTACATTTTTCCACGCTATATGCAAACTGACACAGATAATATCTAATAAAATGAAGCATATCAAGAGACTTGGAATTTTAGACTCTATGAAAAACTATACCAAAAATATCATTAAGAAAACTCTTTCAGTGGACTCCCATAGCACTAGACAATACTAATGGAGAGGATGTTTTAAAAACATTTACTGCATAAAATATTTTAATTGAATCATTTAATGAGTTCCATAAGATGCATGTACATTTATAACATTTCCATTTTTCAATGCTTGCATCTAAAGATCTGATGATAACATGGTCACCAAGTTTATAGGTAAGAAATATTAAATCTGTTCAGCTATTATTTTAGGTTTTTACTCATTTCTCATTAACCTACACAGATTTTTATAGTTTTTACTTAAACCATATATTAGTTTCTAACTAGTAATAAAATGGCAAAGTTTATAATGTCATTGATAAAATAAATCCAGGCAATTTAGAATTATTTAAAAAGCAACCAGGGGCGCCTGAGTGGCTCAGTCGTTGTCTGCCTTTGGCTCAGGTCATGATCCCAGGGTCCTGGGATCGAGCACCATGTGGGCTCCCTGCTCCGCAGGAGGCCTTCTTCTCCCTCACCCACCCACACCTGCTTGTGTACCCTCTTTCACTGTGTCTCTCTCTGTCAAATAAATACAATCTTAAAAAAAAAAAAGCAACCGATAAACTATGATACATTCATTCTTTTTGTGGGTTTTGGTGGGGGGAGGAACATACATTAGTACAAAATTTTTGTTTTAAATCACTAGGAAAAAAGATATGATCTTTCTCTAAAAGCTTTTTTCTCCCCCATGGAGGCAATACACCTTAAAATGGAAGTTAATAAGCAATTAATGGCACAGACTTAACTAAAATACTGCAAATGTGATAGTATAATATCTTGGTAAATATGAGAATTTTGAAAGCCATAAAATTAAAGACTTTGATATGTGTAAGATCAATAGACATGACTTATCACTATTTAATATGAGCTTTAATTTTTAAATGCCATGTTCCAGTGAAAAAGTGTACTGCACAGGAAAATTGAAATTTCAATAAAGAATCAAGACAAAAGAAACAAACTTTATATTAAAGTACTTTTAAGAGGTTATACTTACGCAGCAACCTCCTCTTTTGACAATCCTTTGAAATTCACCTCCAGGTAATGATCTATGTCATCTTTTTCTTTGATCAACTGAGACCTAAATGAAATGGAAAGAAATAATAAAGCACTGCTTTATCAAGTTGAAAAGCTCCCAAACATATAAAATGCTACTAGGAGAACAGAAATATTTAAGGTATAATACCATATGTAATAAATGTTCTACAGTAGCTACAGAGATAGATTGTTGATTAATAATTTCCAAATTTTCATTTTATTGAATGTTAAGAGATAGGGAAGAATTTTAAACTCAGTGTGCAAGCAAATAAAGCAGCAACAATTAAAATAATCAATGCATTCTTAGAAAAATGGAGTTTTCTCCTCAAAGCTTATAAGCTCTTCCATTTTGCTCATGTTGCTTCACATTATAACTTTGCAATACAGAAGTCATATTCTGTTTCGCCCAGGATTTTGAACTAAGAACACCTGCTTGATACAAACATACAAAATTTATTTGTTCCAAATGTTACCAAATTTTGCTCTGAAATGTTGTTTGAGTGGGTTTTTAGTCACACATAAAATTCAAATTATTATTTAAAAAGTGACTTTAAGAAGACTTTACTGAGAAATCTATTACATTGGTAGTTATTTTTTCTACACCCTCCCTTACACCTTTAAAAACAAGCATATTACTAACATCTCATAACAATGGGAGTATAGGACTAAACAAGCATCTGTTTTTACTCAGAAGCTAATGGAAAATCTTTTTTTTTTTTTTAAGATTTATTTATTTATTTGACAGAGAGACAGAGAGAGCACAAGCAGGGAGAGCGGCAGGGGAAGGAGAAGCAGGCTCCCAGCCGAAGGCAGACGCTTAACCAACTGAGCCACCCAGGTGCCCCTGGAAAATCTTGATATAAAACTTTGTCTTAAATGGTTATGAAAAAAGTGTTTTTCTTCCATAAAATGAATACGAGAAATAGTGTTCTTTAAAATCCATCTTATTTTAGAGATGTGAGATTGGGCTCCATTTTTGCTGGTGTTGAAAAGAAAATGGAATCTCAAGCATTATAAATGGCAGGAAGAACAAGCTTTTTCAGACTTTGTAAATACTCCCCATTATTCAAAAGTAAAATTGAAAATAAGAATATATGTATATCCTGAATTATGCATGTAACGAAAAATCTGTTTTTCAAGTTTTTTGAGAAGAAACTTTGATTTGCTGTTATAAGGGAACTTCCGTGTCGTTTTAACTGCATGCATTTATTTTGGTCCGGGGACTTTGGTCTTTCCCAGAAATACTAAGAATAAACTATGCTCCTTCTCAAAACAAAGTAGTCTCATAATACTTTGATCATTATGCCTTGTCTGAAGTGAAAATTTGGCATATAAAGAAAACAATCAAATCTACATATGCAAATTATTTATATAAATAAATAATATGCATCACTATAACTCAATAAAACCATAAGTGGCAATTTCTAAATAATACAATCCTCATTAATACTTATGACAAAACACATTGTTCTCTTCTACAGTTTCTGGGCAGCAACTCTAGGAACTTGGCAGCCGTTTTAGTGTAGCAGCAGTGTGATGAAGCATTTTTAGCCCCAGAATTATTTCAGTACCTAAATCTGGCTTGCCAACTTACCCTAGTAGTGAGACTGTGTCTTCCTCCCTCCAAAACAGAAATCGGCACTCAGGACCTTGCGGGTTAGAAGCTGTACACCTTTCACTCCTAAAGCCTCTGCTTTCAATTCTCCACTAATGTTTTTAAAAAGAAATATATCTCCAAAGTTTTCTAGGACCATGATATAATTAGGTAATAAAACAATCAAATGAGTACTAGCTTACTAAATAAATTCTTAGTATTTGAATGAGCTTCATTGATCCTTTTGAAACAGCAAATTTGAATATCCTGAATATAACAATATACTCTTGTCTTTGAACAATTTTGTTTTCTGAGACGTGCTATTGACATTTCTTACTGCAAGAAATTCATTCTATAGGAAAAGAAATGAAAATCAGGGTCACATACCTTGGAATTGTTCTGGGGGAACATGGCAGCTTCTGTCTGGCTAAAGATGTAAGCTTTGGGCGTGTCATGGGCAATGGGGGCAGGGTGGTCATTTTAGACTACAAAAAAAAAAAAAAAGAAAGAAAGAAACAGTATTTTAAAGAATGAATCTTTCCAAGAATCCTTTAAGACATTATTAGAGATCCACAGTCTGTCATCTGAGCTGAGAAAGCCTCTGTGTGTAGAGCTGTAGCTCTATTATTCAGGAATGATACTCAGTGAGTGGATTCTGCAGGTTGCTTCTCATTATTTTCTTCTACCATCTGCCTTTTGGCCAATTTATTACTTGTCTGCATCTCTACCACCAAGTGGATAAGGAGAAAATGATAAATGAATTGAAGATTCAGACGATCAGGAGCTTTGGTATGAGTTTTGTTAAGGGACACGGTTGCAATTAAAGACTGAAGATTTTTAGGACAGCTATGGATTTCAAATGCTCATGCTTTGCTTTCCTGTTACAATCAATAATTGAAAATTGCTCATACTTTGCTGTTTTCTAAAAACTTTCTTACTCACAAATAAAGGCTTTTCCTTAGAAGTGGTGGAAGCTAAGACTGATTCTCAACAAGCAGACAGCTGCCCCAAGAGACACACAGCTACCACAGTGTAACAAATCACTTAAGAAAATAGAGGTCCAGGAAAAATTGTTTAAAACAACAATCATTTTATTATCTTTCACACTTTTTGTGGGTCAGGAATTTAGGACAGGGTGCAACAGGATGGCTTTTCTCTACACCATGATGACCAAGCCTCCTTCTGGGAAGATTCAGAAGCTTGGGGGGTAACTCAATGGTGTGTGTGGGGGGCGGTCAGGAATCATCTGTAAGTGTCTTATCTCATATATCTGATAGTCAATACTATTAGCTGGCACCTTAACTGGGCTGTTTGCTAGAACATTACATGTAGCTACCCACAGGGCTGGGCTTCCTTACAGCATGGCAGCCTCAGATTTCTCAAGTAGCGGCTCTGCGCTCCAAAGGCAAGTATGCCAAAGAAAAGGCAGGTGGGAACTATATCCACTTGCAGAGTCTGGCCTTGGAAGCCACATAGCATCCCTTCCACTGTGATAAAAGACCTGCTCATAGGCAAGGCTAACAAACATGGATTCACCTACTGATGGGAGAGCATCAACTTCACATGGTATGAAGAGAATGTGGGATGGGAGATATTGTTGTGGCCATCTTGAGGAAATGCAAAGTGTCACAGTGGGGAAGGTAACTGAGCAATAATGAAGGTGGGTCTATAAAATCAAATTATCTAGGGGTGCCTGGGTGGCTCAGGCAGTTAAGCATCTGCCTTCGGCCTCGGTCAGGGTCCCAGGGTCCTGGGATCAAGCCCCACATCCGGCTCCCTGCTCTGCAGGAAGTCTGCTTCTCCCTCTCCCTCTGCTCCTCCCCTCTGTTCCTGCTCTCTCTCTCTCTCTCTCTCTCTAATAAATAAATAAAATCTTTAAAAAAAAATAAAACTATCTAAAATTTACCTTAAATAGGAAGAAATGTGGACATGTCTGTGGACTGAGAATGGAAAAAATGTTACATGCTGCCAGGGCTTTCAGATGCAAAAGAAAGCATGCTTCTACTGTTAGCGAGGCATCCAAAAGGCCAGAGCTTCTTGATTCTACCACCATGTCCATCAGTTTTGATCTCTATCCTTAGCCTCACCAAGCAAATGAAAGGTTTGTTTTAGGTTTAAAATCACTTGCTTCCAATATTTACTACCTGTGTGACTCAGGGTAAAGCACTATCAACCTGGGCCTTGAATATATTTAACAAATATTTATTGAGCTACTACTTGGTGCCAGGTCCTGGTCTTGGTGCTGAAGATACAGCAGTGAACAAAAAGATGAAAATCTCTGATCTCAGAAAATTTACATTATAGGGGTGGATGAGGGGGAAGTATAGATAACACACAAATATGCAAAATATATACAATGTCGGATGATGACAAGATCTACAGCAAAAAATAAAGCAGGAAACTAGAAATTACCCAAACGCTTACCAGTAGCAAAGGCATAAATAAGAGCAGAATGAGATAAAGGCAAAGAAGTTAAATAGAAATTCGGGAGTGTTCCGATGGTGTAGGGTTTTGAAGATAACTGTAAAAACAGACTTTTACGCTGATGAAGTTAAAAATCCACTGGAGGATTTTGAGCATGGGAATGACATGACCTGACTTCCATCTTGAAAGGTTTCTTTTTGCGCTTAGACTGTAGGGGAAGAAGGGTGACAACAGAGAGGCCAGCTGTGAGGTTGTTATGAAATCTGAGTGAGAGAGGACGGTTGCTTAGGTAAAGGTCGAGGCGGACAGATGTGGTTAGACCTGAGGTAGAGCCAGCTATGGACAGCCAAGGCAACATGTTCCTCTACCAAGCCGTGAGGGAGCGGGGTGGAAGAACAAGACTCAAGGGAAAACCTTTTGAAATCCAGTGTAGAAACAGGCAGTCTTGTGTTTCAAAAAAAAAATTATGAAAATAATTTTTGCATAATTAAAGAGAAAATTCGAATGCGGATCAGTGTCGTGTTTTACACACCACGGAATCCTAATATTACCCAGATTATCAGGGCATGATATGACCCATGAAACAACGTCCACTTGTTTTTTTAAGTTAGAGCTCATAGCACACTGTCTCAACAGCAAATGCTAGTCCTCTCCTACGTGGTAACTTTGTTATATAGTGACTTCTTTTGTAATTAAGGAAAAAAAATCTGTTTTTCTAATCAGATGTCATATTAACTAGCTGAGTTATCTGGAAACCAGAACTTACTAAATGACAACTTTATGTAGAACATGTGGTAGGAAGTTATGGTCAAGATAAAGATAGATCTCAAGTATAGATTTGAAAGGATAACAAAGGCTCTCCCAAACCCACCTCCCATGAGCCTACTTCAGAGAAGCTATTAAGAGTCTATGTTCCAGAGTCCCCGATGTTACAGAGCAAATCTGGGCCATCTCAGTTCTTAACCCTCATCTGTCTATCCCTAAAAGGATTTCTAAATGGATTTCTAAACAGATGGAAGAAAACAATGACTGTGTTTGCTTCGGTTGGGGCATTTCATCCTCTATAAATTAAAACTGTTCTGAGAACTCCACTTTGCTTGCCAAGGGCATTGTGGCAGGGGTGATTTTTACATAATTACAAGGGCTCTTGAAAGGTTTACCAAGGCGCTTCAAAACGAGGACACAGTACTTGTAATTTCTCCAAGTACTAGAAAGACCCAGCTGATTGCAGACAGAAAGAGGGACCAAACCCTAGAGCTCAATCCAGCCAACAAGGTGTGTAAAAGCTCCCCCCCCAAAGTTGGGCTACCAATATGTGATGTAAAATTTATTCTTTTTGACGTTTACTTGGGTTAGACAATTTTTGCTAGAAAATATAAGCATCTAATGAAATCAAATGCAAATGTTATACATGGAGAGGAACATGTCTTCTTTGTCACACATATGAATTGTGATTTTTTTTCAATATCTGAGTCGTTTCCTACCATTAAAGTTTCAGCTGCCAGTTCCTTCATTTTGCTCTCCTCTGATCTGAGAACATTAGCAGCAGGAGCACCTTTACTCTTAAATTTAGTTTAATGTAAGTATTGCAAGCCCTGCTGGCAAGCCTCAAGGCACAAACTCCGAATGGGGGGTGGTCAGAGCTGAATGATAAGGTGGAAAAAAAAAAAGTTATTAACCGAGCATTGGAATAAATAGCCCCCAACCAATCTATGTTGGAAAGTTTAAGCTCAGAGTTAGGGTAGAAGTTGAGCAGGATCCCTCCCTGCTTTAAACCCCACATCCTACCTTGCTTATGCCTCCTGGGAAAAGGGATTTTGTCTTTCACAATTGCTACATGGCCACATAAAGGTATTTTGTTTTACACGGTAGGTAATGTGTGAGCTGAATGTTATGGCACATAATATTTGAAATGTATCAAATATTTAAAGGATCTTGCAAAAAATTATTTTTTTAAAGATTTTATTTAATTTATTTGGCAGAGAGAGAGAGATCACAAGTAGGCAGAGAGGCAGGCGGTGTGTGTGGGGGGGGAAAGCAGGCTCCCTGCTGAGCAGAGAGCCCAATGCGGGGCTCGATTCCAGGACCCTGAGATCATGACCTGAGCCGAAGGCAGAGGCTTTAACGCACTGAGCCACCCAGGCGCCCCAACAAAAAATTATTTTTTTTAATCTAAGTAATCATCATCTCTTTTTATAAGTTCAGTCTTACGCTGAATTTTCTTAAAATTTGGAAGTTGGTGCGTTCTAGCATACAGAAGCAGCCAAGAGGAAAATAGGTGAGAAAAAATGCAAGCATGCTTAGGGGCCTGTCATTTTAGACTTCAATTATACCTGTAGAATAAAGAAAGCCTTTTGCTCTTTGTTAATATGAGTTGTATCACTTCCCTAGTGTTGGTCAGGTAGTGTTCCCAGATCTTAGGTGAGCTCCCACATGGGAAATGGGATTAATGCTTTGGGGTGACTATCCTAGGCCTGAAGCAGAAATGGAACACATTCTCAACAATGGCTCTACATCAGGGTTCTCCTGGCTCAAGACCACAGAGGAAATCACACAAGATGGGTGCTACTGAAGGAGAAGGTTTCAGAGCCAGGAGAGTGGGAGGCACCTACCAAAACCAGCTTTGCCCCAGGAGCTGAGGGGGAAACAGTTTGTGAAGAGGACCCGGAGGCAGCTCCCCCAGTACCAGCAAGTGGGCAGTGCTACATGTGGCACCAAGAATGCTGAGCTGAAGATCAAAAGGCTGCCTGAAGCCATTTTACTGTTGGTATTCAGAAGAGATTTGGTGGATTCTTTGATCTGCTGGTCGGCTCTTGTATCACAGTTTGGCCCCCACATGCAAAGACAAATGAGAATGGAGAAATACAGGATGAAAGGTTTAAGAGTGCTGGGTCAGGCTGAATGTGTCCCATGGTGAGAGTTTAAATTTCTGGCCCCAAGAAAAATTCTTCAAAGAGTAATCTTTGAATCCTCCCACCCACTATCCTCAGAGATGCCCTCATCAGAGGAAAGGGTAGGCCTAGCACTGTGTAGACAGAGGTTACTTGGGGAATGACTATGTCCGAGGCTAACTACTATCTCTAGAATTCAATCACTGTGGAATGTGAGAAAGCCAATAAACCACAGGAGACATATTTATTATTTGTCATCAAGAGAGCTCAAAATAAATGATTTTACTATCACCAACAAAATCATCTATAAGAAGTAGAACTGTTAACATTATCACCATAAGCTCTTTTACTATGAAAGATTAAAGAAAACTACAGAAGAAATACCAATAATTATGGTCCTGAAAGAGTAAAAAATCACATAAAGAAGTTTAAAGAGTCGCTAACCGTTTATCCCTTGAATCATAATTTTTAGACACTTTTAGCACACAGTAGTAGGTAATTAGATAGGTTGTTAAGTAAAATAGAAATCATACATTTTCTACTAACTGATATTTATTGATGGTTAAATCAAAATATAAAGCAGGAAAAGTGTTGAAAGCAGGCTGTGGTTTAGTTGACTTACTTTTAGAGATTACTGCTGAAGGTCTCTCCAAGGCTTATGGACTTCAGCCTGAAAATCAGGAACAATAATAGTAGCAAAGGAGAGAAGAAAAAAGTTAAAAATTAGTTAATAGAATAACTTCTCTTCCTGTCCCAAACTGTGACATAAGATTCCTTCATACAAATAATACCAAGTACCTACTATGTGTGTAAATGTACTTTTTTTTTAAAGTCCAAAGTGTAATCTCTACAGGAGAAACGAATCGCGAATTCAGTGAAACGCCAGGACCTGCGAATTCAGTGAAACGCCAGGACCTCCGAATTACATATATGTATTGCTATATTCCAATCCAAATGAGACCTTTGGGATAACAATTTGATCTCTCCAACTTATGAGACATGAAGTTATCTTTACCCAAACCGAGGGCATCTCAGATCCCTTTCTGCGCCTCCTTAACTCTAGACAGGACTAATAATTTATTCCTCCGCCTGTTTATTTTCCCACTGCCCTCAGAGGGTCACGTGAACTGGGAAGCAGGAAAAGCGTCTTTCCCGGCTCCTACTTGTATTCATTTCTTGAGGTAAATGGCGAGGGCCTCTGCTCTCGAGGCTTGAGACGGTGTCTACAGACTTATGGAGGAAGGTCTGCCGGGGTCACGGAAGGCACGGGGCTGCCGGGAAGAACCGCTCGCCTTTCCCAGACACTGTGAAAGTCCTGCCGTAAGCTTCGCCCCTGCTGTCACGAACCTCGGTGGACTGGCCCGTGGAACAATTCTGGTTTTCCGTTCCGCGGAAGTATGTCCCCCACCGACGGCAAGTGCCGGGCCCTAGTGCTGCCCCTTCCTCCCGCAGGGGTTCGGAGACCTGGTGCCTGGAGAGCCGACGCGGGAGCGTCGTCCGGGTTACTGAGGGGGCGGGGCAGGCCAGGGGGCGGGGCTAGGTTAAACCGGGGCTCGGGATTGGGACAGCTCCAGATTCCTCGGGCGTGGGGGCGGAGCCTAGCGGGAGCGGAGCCTCCAGAGGGCTGCGCGCGGCCTCAGACCTTAGCAGGCTTTTCAAACTGGGCAGCTTTCAAAAGTTAGACCGCTTTCAGAAATTAGTTCAACTGACCCAAAGGTCTCCAGTTTGACATCCTTCGTGCACCGCATTCGTAATATTTGGCTACATTTCCCTGTTGTCCGCAGGGCTGATGGAAAAGCGCTCAGCATGGCTTTGTGACCCCAGTGGCTTGATGCCACTTTATGCAGCTAAGAAAAGTCATTCATTTCCTTCTTTCTCAGCCTCTGTTGCAGTCAGACTCATCTTTTCCCTGCCCTCCATAAATACTTTTCGCAATTCTGTCTCCAGCAAGATAACCCAATTTTGAGTTGTGGTGAGTTAAAAACTCAAGATCCCTCTCATAGAATCTTCCTGCATCCTGTCTTACTATTACTGAAACTGTTTATATTTACATTGACTAAATGTCAGCCTATTCATCTCAACTCATTCCATCCCATCTTTCACAGGGAAGTGCAAGGAAATGAGCTTTCTTGCCCATTCTTTCATATGTATAGAGGGCAAGAGAATGAGGATTGTTGCTTATTACTTCTCGAATACAGATGTGCTGTAATGTAAGGCTTTTGTTCAGTGCCTGTCACACACCGTAAGAAAGCGAGCCAGCAATATTGCTCACACAAATCATTCTATTAGCCACAAACTGATTCTATTTGGAGTACAAACATAACCATAACCACACTTTTCATTCCAACATCTAATTTGCTGCACCAACATATGAAATTATTTCCACCAACTAAGTTTACATCATACACGTAATTGACCACTGTGACTATCCATAACTGGGCTCCACATGATTCCCCACGGCAGGAAGGCCTGTTCTAGCCTCATGAATTCAGCTCCCAGTTTTCAAACATCACCTTAACGCAGCTCCACTGTGACCTCTGAATTCTGTTCCAGCCCTTACTGCTTTGTTTGTTTGGAGGTTTGTGAATTCCATGCACCTTCTTTCTTACATGAGGCTCTCCCTAGTTTGGCTTTCTAGGTGCCTTTTTCTTGCCTCTTTGCATTTATTCCTTCTGCTTGCTGCTTTTTCACTGGCAATTCTTTGACTAATTCTCTTTCTCCTTCTGCTTAGTATAATATTTCCTATAGCTAGGGAATTCAGTTAGAGAACTTTGTTTGCAAGTGACAGAAAACCTCAAATTGGCTTAAGTGAAAAAGGAACGTAATTATTTCCTACAACCAGAGGATGCCAGCTTCAGCTGCAACTTTATCTATACACTCAGGGCCTTCTGAAAACGATCAGGACTCTAGAGCACCCCACCTTTCATCACACAGAATTAATCTCTCCCTCTCTCTACTCCTTCCTCTTAGATCAATTTTATGATATGGGTATCACTTTGCATGGGTCTTGGTTTATAGGAGTTAATCTCTCCTGAAAGATTGTTAGCTTTTTGAAAGCGGAGATTGTTTTATTTTTCTCTGAATTCCCTGGAATAGTAGAGGGATTAGTATACAGCATATGTTCAAAAATGTTTATCGAATTAACTGAATGAATGACAGGATGGCTAGAGGCTCCTCAAGCTGTTTCTTCCACATGTAATTCTTCTCATTGCTTCCTCTCCCACCGCACCTAGAACTGGTGAGGTAGGAGAGGATATAGTTGTAGCTTGAATGCTAATACTGACTTAATAAGATCTAGAGTGCTCCCTTCTGATCTTTGCTCTGGAGAAAAGGTTTTCAGAATACCTCAGCACACAAAGAAGCAAACGATAATCCTCTAGGGGAAGCCGATACATCTTAACTACTGCCCCCACAATTTTTCCCAAAGTGTTTCTGATATCTCAATCATCACTTCAATCAACTCAATTATCACAATCTTCCACAATGAAAATTACTCTGAATCATGTTTTACTGAACACATCCCCAAGGAATATCCGAAGAAAGAATATACGAGGTAAAGTTTTTGAGTTCTTTCATCTTTGACAATGTACTTATTTTGCCTGTGGTCATTTGGGAGGGTTGGGCATTCTAGGTTAACTATCATTTCCTCAGTTTAGAAGGTACTGATTTTTTTCCCCTAGCATCCAGTGTTAATGATGAGAAGTCTAGTGCCAACTTTCATTCTTTTGATGAGATCTTTTTTTTTTTTAAGATTTTATTTATTTATTTGACAGAGAGAGATACAGTGAGAGCGAGCACACAAGCAGGGAGAGTGGGAGAGGGAGAAGCAGGCTCCCCGCTGAGCAGGGAGCCCGATGCAGGACTAGATCCCAGGACCCTGGGCTCATGACCCGAGCCGAAGGCAGACACCCAAAGATTGAGCCACCCAGGCGCCCCTTGATGAGATCTTGTGATAAGAACTGTGTCTGCAGTGACAACCCCAGAGGTCTGTAACCTAAAATGACAAAGTTTATCTCCTGATTACAATTTTGTAACCATCCCTGGTCAGCCTTGGGTTTTGCTCCATACTATCTTCAACAGCAGAACCCGTGCTGAGAGGATTATTCCCCTACCCTCGCCAAAAGCCCTGCTGGTTTGTGACAGAGAGAAGTGGTGAGTAAACTGCGCATTAGCCTTTAAAGGCTTCATCCAAAATTATATCCATCCTTTCCTTTCCTATGTCATTGGTCACAAGTCACATGGCCATGCTCAATTTTAAGGGAACAGGTAACTTTGATCTTGCCATGAAAGAAGAACCAGATCTCTGTGAAGGGCCATAATGATTATCCCAGATCTGTTTTTTCCTTCAACTGAGGCATTTTTTTTTTTTTTTATTTTTGTTTGATCCTTTCTGTCCTGACATTTCATGGGGCTCTCTAGTAGAACCTATTGGCTGAGTATTTATATTCTTCCTCTGATTTAGATAACTTTCTTCTATTTTTAAAAAATTATTTCATTTTCTCTTTTTCTATGATTCTTGCTTATTAAATTTGGACCTAGATTTGTCCTTTTTATCCCTGTTTTTTTTTTCACTTTTATTCTCTTTGCTTTTTTGTTCTAAAATTTGGACATTTTGGACGGTATTATTTTTTCCATATTTATTGATTTTCTCATGGGTGGGAGAAATCATATTTTTTAGGCTTTGATAGCTATTTTTATCCTTTTGTATAAACTTATCCTTTTGTATAATTTATCCTTTTGTATAAACTCTTTTATGGATGTATTAGGTTTTATGGATGTACAATTATTTCTAAATATATGAATTAGTTTTGTCCTGTTTTCTCTAAATTATTTATTCCTCCAGAAAATTCTTTTCTTCTGTTAATGTTGCTATTTCTCTTTTATATAGCTATTGCTCTTTATTGCTATATTAGTTAGCATTATATAATTAGCTGCCAGTGACAGAAAAAAAAAATTGGAATGGCACTCCACTGATTTTCAGTTCTTTTTGTCTTGTGGCTCCTTTGTATATGGATACCACTCCTAAGGTCACTCATTGTCCACAGTGGCCCTTTCCAAGCTTATATCTGTATTTTACCTGAAGGAAGGATGCATAGGGAAATGATGGCATACTCTCTCCAAAAAGATGAACACATCCCTTCTTGCTACACATACCACTGGCAAGGACTTTATCACAATGTCACCTTTAGCTTAAAGAGCAGTTGAAAATATGATCTTTACTTTGAGTAGCCTTATGCCTTGCTCAAAGTCAAGATCCTACAACTATGGAAAATAAGAAAGGGTGGATAATAGGGGACAATCAGCATCAATCCTAAAGACGTCACTTCATATGTAAGAACTCGATCTCTTGCATGAGTTTCCTCTATTGTTGTCTAAATAGAACTGTTCTCCAAGTTTCCTCCTTGGGTAAGAATTTCCAAAGCTCTGGATAAGGTGGGCAAGTCCTGTCTCCTTGAGTTTCTTTTAGGGTGACAAAATAGGGAGCCAGCTATCCAGATGTGCCCTCTACGCCAGAAGAAGCCAGGCCTGAGGTACCAACCTGTGCACTGGAGCCTAAACTATCTGTTGAATGTTCGTTTAAAGTCTTTATGAAAGAGTTATGGTTTGAAGTATTTCTTCCTGCTCTCCATCTAGGGGTGAGGGCATTAAATAGGGGGTTGAGTGGTTAAATTTATCATGTTCAGACTTCTTTTTTTCCCCTTATTTTCAGCCAACATCCTCATTTCCTTGCTCTTTTTTAACCCTGTGGATGGCGAGCCATGACTCCAGGGTTTCTACTGGAAGATTGTGCTCGGCTGCTCCAGTACTGTGGCTTTCTCTCTCTGTTTCATCCTTCACCCTCCTCCCTTCCACTTTGTATCTTGAGACCGTTTTTTAACTCTCTCATCCACTGACAACTACTACCTTATTTTCATCAGTTATAAGTATGTTTGTTTGTGGTAGTTGTACATTTTTATTTCACTAGGATCTCGAGGAGGAAGGGAGATAAACATATGGGCTCAGTTTGTCAGCTTCTGAACCCTTCTCAGGAATGGAAGGCTAAAATAAGACAGAGGAAAACTTAAGGGGCAGAAAAGAAAGGAAGGGAAATTATAGAACAAAACTGGAAAATGTGCTGAAAAGTGACAGGGAGGCATCGATTAAATCATAATGGTCAAGTCACCAAACTATCTGTCTTAAATTTATAACAGATAAATTAACTAATATAATTATCTAAAATTTTGGATCAAATTTGCTTATTTGTAAATGGGTTGGCTGTTACACGTTCATTTCCTCTTTCTAAAATATATATCTTGAGGAAATATCAAATTCCAGTGGGACAGTATTAGGTATCCTTATACTTCTCTAGTTGAGAGAGAAGAATATGACATAAGAAGGTCAATTTCAGGCCTCCATCTTAGAATATGATTTTTTTTTAGATTTTATTTATTTATTTGAGAGGGAGAGGGAAAAGCAGGCTCCCTTCTGATCACAGAGCCAGATGTGGGGCTCCATCCCAGGGCCCTGGATCATGACCTAAGCCGAGGGTAGACGCTTAACCAACTGAGCCACCCAGGCACCCCTAGAAAATGAGTTTTGAGCCACAAGAAAAACAGCCTGAAAATGCTTGGCATTTATTCTATACCAGCACTGACCTCCCGCCAAGATAATTCCTGCCAAGAAATCATTGTTAATGGTTTCTGCTTCCTTAGCCTCAGAATAGGCATTGATTCCTGCCAGTTCCCAAGCCCCGCCCTTCAAATCTCTGTCCATTTTCCTTTTACCTAAATTAAGTATAGTCAAATTCTGTTGCTTGGGATTAAATCCTAACTGACATGAATCTTGGTACCAGAGACTGGATTGTGGGAAAAGGAACTTCAGGGAAGGGTTCCTGGGACTGATCATCTACATTGAGGTGAAAAGCAATGACGTTCCGATTCTTGTTCTTACAAGCAAAGGTAGCGAACCATGACCCCTTTGATCAAACAGTAATTATCAACTGAGATTACTTATAAGCAATTTTCCATTGAGGAGAGTAAAACACTAACAGATCATGGAGCTACCACCACCAAAGACCATCATCAAACAGTGAAGAATTGGTAGTATTGGGAGTCGAGTATCTGCTTCTGGTGACACTTCATAATACAAACAAGAGAGCAATGAACTCAAAATAATAACTCCTGTTCTCAAAGCATGAGCTAAAACACTTTCTATAACCATTCTGAAGCAAAAAGTCAAGTGACTTAATCACAGCAGGAGCTGATTCTATAGCCTAGGAAGAAAGATGTCTGATGCGAATGTTAAGGCATTCATCAGAAAAGAGTGCTACTTTCACAGTGCAAATGGAGTTAATCTGGGCCTATTCAGAAGACTCTGAGCAACCTAAGCCAAAGGCCAAGCCCCTGGGACATTGCTTCCACTGAAGCATCTTTGCTTAGGAAATCTCCCTCCTTTGTCTGACAGGGCTATTCTTCCCCTACTTGAAGATACTGTTACTTCTTTGCCTGAGGTTGTGCCTTTGAAGAAAACACACAATCATTTTTTTCTTACTCAACATCTCATAATATCCAGATCTGTAATTAGATGTAAATCCCATTGTGTTGTGGGGGACCAAAATGAAAAATTCAAACTCCGATGTGTACATACACGCACACACAAACACAAGCACATACACGGGCACATGCGTGTGCGTGGAATTTGCTAGTTTACGTCAGCCAAACTCTAGAGACATTGTTTTTCCTCCAGAATGGATTCCTCCAGAATGGATTCCTCCATTCGTCCAGAATGGATTCCTCCAGATTTTGAGGGTGCTTGGACAAGGAATGTCATATCAGAAAGAATGAATTTGTCAAGATGGGTATATTTTCTAAAGATTTTGTGCTATTTTGGGTGATTAGGTATTTTATTTAATAGCTTCCTTGTTTAGCTAATGAATGTTCTGGCTGAATGGATAGTAATTTGTGTTGCAAAAATTTTGGTTTAATTTAAACGAAGAAATTTAAAGTCTTTCAGAGATAGAAATATAGGGTGCATATATCATATATGGCTCACCTTCTAACTATGTTCCCTAAGAAAGTACTGGAAAATCTCCCTTCACCAACAATTTGAGATCTAAAGGGAAAAATGCCAAACCTCTGTGAGTTCTCTACTAACTCATTTCCCTAGGTTGAGTGCTGGTGGGAGGTGTTACAACTTAAAGGAGCACCAAGACTTTTAAGAAGATGTAAAGTTCCCAGGGTAAAACAGGTCAGTGGGATTATTAAATCTCAGTGGGAGATTGGGTATATTTACCATAATATTCAGCCATGCCATTGTGTTCATTAGAATAACCTGATCTACAGAGATTTGTGGCTATGATTAATTAGTCATGACATTAGTAGGAATCAAACTAATGGGTAACTTTTTTACTTAGAATTTAATTTGTATAAGAGAAGAAGAAAAAAGATCTCCTAAATCTGATAAACAGAAGCCTCACTTGAGTTACCATAATAGACAGTAAGGAGTACTGATTTTTCATCATATTCCAGAAAGAGAACCACAGCCCCTTGAATGAAACCCTGATATCCAGACATAACACCAAAAGTGCACCCTGTGTATCTTTCTCCTTTTTTTTTTAAAGGTTAACTATATTTATTCACTCAGGTAACTGTACTGGGGAAAGGAGTATACTCAAAACTTCTGGGTTGTTAGAGATAATTCACTAACTCTGAGTTAATGCTAATGCTAATTTTTAATCCATTATCAATAGATTTAAGGTAAATTAATTTTTTTAATCTAAAATAGATGTGGTAAACCCTGGGCCAAGCTATGGTTATTTTTCTGATGGCAGGAATTTTTAGTGACCACCTAAGCCATAGAATAAAGGTTATTATGGCAAAAGAGAATCAAGAAGAGGGAGCTCTTGAGGCTCTCCATTTATGCAGCAATTACACGGGTCAGATAATTGAAAAGATTCACCAGACTCTAGCAAGGCTTACTCAAAAAAATTTTCTCTGGGCAAAAGGAAAGACAGAAGTGGAGACAAGAAAGCAAAATGCAACTTCAGATTGGTCGTGAACACCCACATACAACTTCTCTGGTCCTCCCTCAGTTGCACATGATGCCCTTTGTCTCTAGAACAAAAGTGTTCTGGGGATCTTGTATTTATTTTTAGATTTAAGTCTTAATATATACTTTTTTTTTTGTCATTATTTTCCCTCCGTGTTAAGAATAATTGAAAAATTATTGGAAAATAGAACCGCATATATTTAAAATGTACAATAATGGTTTAATATACATATGTACTGTGAAATGATTACCAATACCAAGGTAATTAACATATCCATCACCTCATAATTAACTCTTTTGGTGCATGTGTGCTGACAACACTTAGGATGTACTCTCTGCAACTTTCAAGTATAGAATACTGTATTATTAATTATAGTCATCATGCTGTACATTAGATCCTCAGAACTTAGTCATCTTATAGTTGAAAGTTTATACCCGTGGCCTACATCTCCCTATTTCTTCCTCCCCTCAATCCCTGGCAGCCACCATTCTATTCTGTTTCTATGAAATTGGCTTTTTAAAAAATTCCATATATAAGTGATACCACATAGTATTTTTCTTTCTCTGGCTTATTTCACTTAGCATAATGCCCTCTAGGTTCATGTATGTGGTTGCAAATGGCAGGATTTTATTCCTTTTTAATGGCCAAATAATATTCCTCTGTGTGTGTGTGTGTGTGTGTGTGTGTGTGTGTGTGTATCACATTTTCTTTATTTATTCATCCATCGGAGGGCATTAGATTGTTACCATGCTTTGGCTATTGTGAATGATGCTGCAATGAACATGGGAATACAAGTATCTCTCTGAGATACAGATTTTGTTTCTTCCTGATATATACCCATGAATTAGGTTGCCGGATTATATAGTAGCTCTATTTTTTAATTTTTGGGAGGAACCTCCACATTGTTTACCATAATGGTTATCCCACAACATATACAAGGATTCCCTTTTCCCAAATGGTCTTTATACTTCCCACTGGTCACATAGTCCAAAGCCTGCTATGTAAGCAGGTAAAATAGGTACAGATTATCAATGGTTTATATTGATATTTTAATAAATAGCGTAGATTAGTCCAGAGTCCATTCAGGGGAGTTTCAGATGTTAAGCAGCATATTATATGTCACTGGCTAGTACATTTCATTTGTATCTTGGCCAATGGGAGAGTACTATGTATGGCTCCAGGTATCCCTGGGATCAGTTGCAAGTTAACCCTACATTTGCAAACCAAAATAACAGGTGAAAAGTGATACTGCATTTGTGAGGGAATTTCACACTTGAAAAATTTAAGAGCGATAATTCTTTGCGTATTTCTGTTTAATTCCCTGGGTTAATTGGACCAAAGAGATGTATGTTTTGAAGAATAAAAGCATAATCATTGTGCTGCTGTTCATCATAGAGCCTTCTTGCTAAAGCAACGTGGTAAGCAGCATATACTCCCTAACCCCATATTTTGATTAACAGAAAAAACAGAAGCAATTTACTTTTACTTAGCAGGAACAGCAGTGCACTTTTATTTTCCAACTCAGTAATCTGTCAATTTTGGCTCTTTCCTGCAAGTTAGTTCACAGGGACTTTAATTATCTTGACGTCTTGTAGAATATCAGGTTGGATCATGACGCTGATAGGTCGTTTAATAGACCCTGGAGTGCATAAATAGGCAGTCCCTCCGCCTTGGTACTATAAATACATGCGAAAAGGGACAATATACATCTTATGAAAACACAGGAGTTTTCTCCCATCAGTGAGGTTCTAGAGGGTTTAGATGGATGGATACTCCAATGTAAAGGACAATTTGTGGAAATCTGCACACCCAACCAAAATGCTTATTTGCATCTCTTTGGATGTTAGAAGCTGCCATGAATCATGGCCTCTCGTCACATCTGCAGCTGTCACCTGCCTTGAGAGAGTAACTGCAATTCTTATTTTCCGGTCCCAGGATCTGTCCTCTTATCTGTCCCTCCCGTGTCTTGTTCACAGCTTCACAATGATTTTTGTGAACCTCTAAAATTATTCCAATAAATTAATTTTTTTGAAGCTACCCAGAGTTGGTTTTTCTTACTTACAACTAAAGAATGCTAATTTATACAATAATTAAGAAAGTACTACAAGTCAGATAAAATTAAATAAAAAAACACAAATTAGTACATGTTAATTATGGATAATATAAATTATTCACTCTGAACACTTTAGAACATTATACGTTTTCTAAAGTCATAGTTGAAACTCTAAGATTCTATTAAGAAACTGCATTAAAGATCATACAGAATTATATATGTTTTTCTATTGTTACATAGTGATTTGATAAAATTAGTTTAAAAAATTAAGGCCAAAATATCCTATTCGTGTGGTCAGATGATGATACGCATTTTTTTTAAACTGGCTGAAAATATAAAATATTTTCAGGTTTTACTATTTCCTATTTGTAAAATAAATTAAGTGGAAAAATCTAGTCAATATTTATCGATCTTACATAAACAGTGCACTGCACTAGATATTCTAAGGTAAAACAAAAAGGCATTTGCTTATTGCTGCTTGGAAGTAATAATTTTTATACTGAATTTAGAGTGGAAAGCATTTTTATGGATTGTACCAAAATGTATAACACTCTTATAATTGCCCTAAGTGTTTTGCAGTTAAAAGAACCTAGAAAAATAACTTTTAAGATTCAATCAAATATAATCAACAAATAGTTGTTGGAACTATGCGTTCTCAAATTGTCTCTCTGTTTGACGAGATTGTGTAAAATGCAAGGGAGCTGGAAAAGGAGAAGCAGCAGGCTAAAGGCACGGTACTCAGGCATACTGATGTTAGAAAGGTACATTGGAAAATTGAGGGTGTGGGAAATAATTGCCTTAAAACCATCAGCATCTAAGAAGGCTGGAAAGCCTTCAGGACCTAGCTTGAAAACCTGTTACCTTGCTTGACATCTAATATATATTACCTTGGTTTTAAATCTAGTTTTAGTTGTTTTTTTCTCAGTGTATGCGAACCACATTGCTTGTAATCCCAAAGTATACAAAGAACCAACTTTCTTTTATAATGTCTTATAAATAGTAGTTGGTATTAAAACTTATTTCCCCCTTTTTTTTTTCAGCATTTTTATACTTTTGGTTCTGTTTGGTGCATTCTGTTTTCTCAGACTGCTAAATCTGCCAATTAAAAAAAAAATACCATTTGAATTTGAACATACTTATATGCTTTTTGCTAATTTTATTCATTTTGTGTCTCCACACACTGGATAAAGTTACAATGACAATGTTTTCTATAAGTGTAGACAAATTTCCACAAAACAATATGCTTTAGTAATCGTCACATTTCTTGAAACCTTAATTATGTGTGCCTATCATAATAAACATACATGTGTACATACCTATCTGTTTATATGTATACAAATATCATCTAAGATATTAGGAGACATATCAGTATTTTTCCAACGCAATTCAGAAATGAAATTTTCCATTTTCCAAGGACAAAGATCTAACTATATATGTAAGGAGAATTCTAAATTCATGAACAAAATTATAGAATATAATGATATATTTCAAAGACTATTATAAACCAGATGACAAATATCATATTTGGTGAAATTCTATTATAATTTCCAGTTCAGTCTCATAGGAAAACAACTTATTAAATAAAAGTATAAATAAAAGCTGAATTAGACATAACAGGAAAAAAAATAAGGAGTAGCAGTGCTAATAAATCCATTCATCCAACCATCCAACCAACAATCCATCTTACCATCCATCCATTCAACATTTCAATAGGTCAGGTATTCTGCTAGCGTAGGAATATAAAGATAAATCATGACAGTGAAGTCACAGCCTAGAAGTCAAGACAGACATGCGAAAGAGACAACCGTTTCTGTGTTTTCAAGCTCTGTGACCCATCTGCACCAGCGTCAGAAAGAACTAGACTGATGTCCTTCTCTTCTCTATCACCTAAGTCCTAGCCATCCCATTCTGCTCCCCAGGCTGTTCCTAATTCTCTCTGCTCCTGACTCATTTCCTCTGCGAGGTCCCCGACTTGGCACTCAGATCTCACTCTCCTCTGATACTGACCTCAGGACTCCCAGGCATTCATGCCTCTGAGTTACCTGCCTTCAGCCAGTTTGCATAACCAATTATTCTAACAGAACGTAGTATGACCCAGACCATCGTGGCCGATGTGCCCCCTGGATCATCCAGTCCTGTGGATGGCCACAACACCATGTGTCAAGTGCTATAAAGATAACATCGCCTTGGGTGCCTTAAGGAGGGACTATGCAGCTGCCCAGGACTGAGCGGAAGTTTGACAATCACAAAAGATTACACAGGCAATAGTGCTTGAAATGTGATTTTTGAGCCTTGAAAAATGAGTAGAGGTGTGCCAGGTATACTGAGGGGAATAGAAAGGCATAAAACATTGGCCCCTTAGATACACAAGAATTCTAGAATATAGAGGCATAGAGCTGTGGAAGATAAGACCACCCCCAAAACAATATAGCAATATAAAATTTTGAGCTCCAACCAAGACAATGAAAAACTGAACACACAATAACATATTCATTAATTTAGTATGTTTGGGATTATAATTGGATAGATATTGATTTGATAGTATTAGTTAAAGTCAGGACATGGAAAAATTATGAATGCCCCTCAAGAAGATTGAAATAGTCATTTTTTTTTAAATAAAGTAAAAAAGCCATCAGTTCTCTATGGGTGAAACTAGTTACTTACAGGAACATTCTACAAAGAACCTTGGTTTACTTGACTCCAAAGTTTTTCTCCTAAATTGATTTTAATTAACTTTCTTTCCTCATATCCTTCGCTTACCAATCATAAGTATAATTTTCTTCTCTTTGTAGAGTTTCCTAAATGGATGGAAGGTGTGTTCTGATTAACCAACATGAATATTTAAGTTCTCCTGGAAATTATATTCTCACTATAAATTAATTAATTAATATATTGTCATTACAAATGCACTGGCATTTGGCTTATGTGTCAGCATGTGTGTTTAGTTATTTTATGTTAAAGCCTTTACTAAGATTGATCACCACTGGATATGTTGCAGTCATGGTTCTGGATTTGCAAATCCAGAAACAGGTCCTTGTGTGGAGTAACTCATCCGGAAAGGGCCATCTTATGAAGGCCAGGTTAGCGATCATTGACTTATCTTGGTAATACCTCTATCTTAACCCTTTTTATTACAATAATAATTATGGGTTTATGTGATTTTTAAGTAACATAAGGGACCATAAAGGAAAACAGAAAGTCAATGAAACAATAACATAACCAGGAAGGCAGAATTATGGATATTACAAAACAAAGTGTTAAAAAATAATAATTTCAGTGGTTCTATGAACAATTTAAGTAGTAATATATTCACATTTTTTCTAGGATTATCAGATAATTGAGAATGTCTTATCCATCACAGCAGCCATAAGAATGCACTCACAGGGGGCGCCTGGGTGGCTCAGTCGTTAAGCGGCTGCCTTCAGCTCAGGTCATGATCCCAGGGTCCTGGGATTGAGCCCCACATTGGGCTCCCTAGCTTGGAGGGAAGCCTATTTCTCTCTCTCCCACTCCCCCTGCTTGTGTTCCCTCTCTCGCTGTGTCTCTCTCTGTCAAATAAATAAAATCTTTAAAAAAAAAAAAAAAGAATGCCCTCATGGACCACTGACTATGGGGAGTGTAATTAGCCATGGGTCCCTGCTACTGTGTTTTGAAATTTGTGGCCCCACACCTCTCATGAGTCATTGCCAGCCGAAGACTGCATACAGCAGAGGTACTAAAGAAACCTGCTCCTGAGAGATACTTGTTTTCTCTGAAGGTCAACTTTGGCTTAGTGATTCCCTATGGTTTCCTCAAACCTTGTAGCAGTCTAGGGTACTTTAACCGAATCTCTCTCTCC
The DNA here is from genome assembly GCA_028534135.1 of Potos flavus. Taxonomy (NCBI): domain Eukaryota; kingdom Metazoa; phylum Chordata; class Mammalia; order Carnivora; family Procyonidae; genus Potos; species Potos flavus. The sequence goes on along the minus strand of CM052899.1, from coordinate 68,012,794 downwards.
ATCTCTTTCATTTGGGATCGGAAATGCATCAGAGCCCGATGGCTCTCTTAGCAGCCTTCTCTAGCTCCCTCCCTATTTTCTCTCAAGCATTTCCTCAAATAAAATCGTTGCATATTACCAACATCATCTTTGTATCGGCTCTTGAAGGACCCTGACCAACACTTCCAAATATTTTCCTAAATTCTCTTCAGTGTTTATGTCATGACACATAAGGTCAGAATCCCAGCTGGCCTAACCCTCCCAGTGGGCAGAATATTGAATGACACATCCTCTTGTCCACTTTACACAGATGGAGAAAGTGCTTGGGAAAAGAGTCCATGCTGATATATGGGCATTGTCTAATATTTTTCCTGAATGATCAGAGACCCAGAAGAAGCAAGATTGCTGACATGGAAGTTTGGGGAAGAGTTACATGTATAGACTACTTAGAATAGACTCAGAGTGGGCAGAAGAGGCTCTTAATAACCAGGTAGACATACTTTCCTGCTCAGTGAAGGTAAATTTATTCTAGCACTTACTCAGTGATTTATGGGCAATGTGATCATACTGATAGGAATGGAAGTAACACATGGATAGGCTCAGTAACAAGCACTTTCCCTCCCAAAGGATGACCTGGTCTTTGCTACTGCCGAGAGGCCATTTTGTAAGCAGCAGTAAACAACCCCGTGTTCCTGATAGGATACCATGTCCTGGAAGGGCCAATCTTCTAGCTAGTAGCAAGTTCATCATCTTCTGTTCCCCCCATCACAGAGGAGGCGGTGTTTTGTCCTAACTGGAATAGACATGTATTCTGTATATAGATTTGCCTTCTCTATTGGCTATGCTTCTGATAGCAGCATCACTTCTGAACTAATAATGCCTTATTTATGGCTATAATGCAAATGGATTCTAGGGGATGAAGTGAGGGGGTTTGTGGATAGCCATGGTTTAACTGCTTTTACACATAATCTATTATCCATAAGTACCTGAGCTTATAGAAGGAAATAAATGAAGACTTAGAGCTCCAGTTGACACACACTACTTTCTAAGTTTGGGATGTCATGCTACAGGATACAGTATGTACTCTGAACCAGGAATCAATGCATGATGTTGTTTTCCAGAGCCAGGATACTTGGGTCCAAGAACCAAGAGGTAGAACAGAGAGTGGAACTGCCTGATATACCTAATATCTCATTTGCAAAAATTTACTTCTCAGTAACACAGCTCTAGGATGTGCTGAGTTAGAGCTCTTGGTACCAAATGAGGAAATGATTTGAGCAAGGGACACATTTTGTTTCCACTGAATTAAAGCAGCTGAGTGACTACCACTTACAAGAGCAATCATTTTGATTAGCAAGCTATATTATTAAAACTTCTAATATCATCCACATCAACCAACCATCCTGCACCTTTCACTTCATTAACGTACCCCTCATATCTTAGCACTTGCCCTTCATAAGTGTATCTTTCACTAAATTCCTCTGTGGAAAGAATCGCATGGTCCCAGCACCCACCACTGGAATCACTGCTTCTTCCCCTTCCTGCCATCTGAAGCCCCCGATGTGCTTTTCTCATGGCTCAGGTTGGCCCTCCAGCAATCCCAACAACTGGAACAACACAGCACTTTATAGTTCATCTAGAAATGCATGGCTTTAACTTGGGTGATTGGAGAAGGAAGAATTAGAGAAAGCTTATTGAATTGGAAAAAGATAGTGACTCCAGAATTCCTGAGTCCAGAACTTCCTGGGCACTCCAGTCAGTAATTGTTTCATATTTTGGCAGCCCCACATTTTCCTCTCTTTTGATCCCAGAATTGCTTTTGAAATGGTAGCTGGTTTTATGAAAAGAAGAAACCCTTAAAAGTGCAGAAGGATTATCTGACTATACTGTTTTAACTGAAAAAGAGCTGACCACAAATAAAATGAACTTACTTTATGCACTTAATTTTGTGTGAAATTCATAAGTTGGAGGCATATTTTTGTAAGAGCAGAATCTTGCTGGGTTGATGAGTCCTACTGGTTTCCTAACAGAAAAAAAAAAAAAAAAATGGGTGTCTCACTTGAAATACATAATAAGCTTTGAAAACTCTCCAAATCATTTCTCCTTTTTTGAAACATTCAGATTGAAAGATGAGATAGACAGTAGTGCTGTTGAAGATCAAACAAACTACCTTGCAAGCATTCTCAGTAGATGGAGCTCATCCTGAAAGTCATTAAATACATAAATTCTGGAAGAGCACATCAGTGTCATGTTTCATTGCTCCAACAACACATCGAAGAAAGGGTAAAGTATTTTTTAAAAACTTGACATCTAAATTGTTTATTTCAGTATATCCATTTTCACCTTCATTACCTTTTGTTCCAGAGAGAAAAAAGTCGAAAATCACGATAGAAAATTGCAGATGTTTTCCAATAGCTTATTCTTCTAAATATTGATGAAATTCTTAACAAAAATATTTTCCATTTTTTCCCCTGTGCCACCAAAACTCTCTAAGCAGATGATTATTTAATCAAGAGCCATGTATATAGTCAACTCATAGAAGGCTACAGGTATGAAGGAGAATGTATCAAGAGGGTTTGAAAACAGTGAGAGGAAGAGGTTGTCAAGTGAAACTCTGAGCTGTAAAAATCAACACGCATAAACAGACTAAGCATCTGTAAAAGTAGCCCATTGTGCAAAATGACTTATAAGTGTTGCCTCTGACACTGCGAACTTGTGGCTATTAAGACCTACCTGTATTTTTTTGGAAGTTGTGCTTTCAACCACTTCTACTGAAATATAAGTTGCCCAGAAGAGGTACTGTCATGACTGATAAAAACAGTAGAATGGAGTGGATGAGGAAGAATTCTCCAAGCGTCCTATAGCTGCTGTCTCCAAAGAAACTGGGCTTGACTCCAATGGCCAATTTCAGTTATCTAGCCAGAGACTTCCCTAAAGTAATGCAACCCTGCAGGTGGTCAAAGCCTGATAGACCCATCTTTTAAGGACATCTGACTCCTTTCTTATTCTGTATTCACCAATAAACTTTCTGATCTACATTCACTTTTCGCAGTGAAATGGGAAGTTATATCCTGCGTAAATGGTCAGGATTTGTTGCCTTGTCAAATACAGATTCAAACATAAATTGGCAATCTGGTGCATAAACTAGTCTTCTAAGATTTTTGGTTTATGTAAATCAATTGGTACATCCTGATTGCTTCTTGGTGAACTGGTATATATATTTTTTTAATCTATCAAGCTGTAAACCACACGCTGAGCTAGTGCTTCCATCAAAGACTGCTTTCTCATGACACTCTACAAAGAGGCTGACTTCAATATCTTTTTGTTGCCCCAATGAGTATTACAGCTATTCAATTTGTCTATTTTTTCTAACCTCGAAAGACATAGGAGTCTAAATTAAGATGAAGTTTACTACTGTAATCTTTACTAATCTTCATACAAAGAAGTATTGCATATTTAGGAATAAAATTATCATTGTAGAAATAAAACATTTTATACATCATATCATTTTCCTTCATAATCCTTTCATAATAAGAAGGTATAAATCATTACAAATTTTAATTTAGACCTTGGAATTCAAAATAATATATTTTACAATTGTCTATTCATCTTAGCAGACTAATATTTAGAACAGGGGTTTGGTAAATTTTTTAAAGTTTTTATGTGAGAATCTTATAATTCTTTCAGTTCTTTATCCCATGTAAAATTATGAACTATCAGTTTTTTATTCCAATATTATTTTAAATGTATTCAACAATATTAGTTATGCTATTGCATATCACTTCCAAGTGCTGAGAATACAGTGCTAAATGAGTCTCCACTCTAATGAGCATTGGGACATTTCATTCCAGTGGGGGGAATAGGACACATAGCAAATAAGCAAACAAGATGATTTCAGGGCTATGAATAAGATAAAAGAGGGTAATATAATCCATATAATTCATGATTTTGTGTGTGTGTGTGTGTGTGTGTGTGTGTGTAGGTGTACATGTATGTTGGGGGATGTTTGTTTAGAGTGGATTCTTAGAGAAGGCCTCCATGTAAAAGTGTCATTTAAATAAATGATGGAATGGAATTGTTGGGCACAGAACTTGGGGTGGGGAGGATGGGGTAGGGAACCTCATAGGTAGATGGAATAGAACAGGCGAAGCTCCAGAGGTGGAAGCAGAGTTGACACGTTGCCCTGTGGCAGACCAACAACTCAGGCGCCTCCCCATGATTGCCTCTTTCTTGTGTTCACACCTTTGGATAATCCCTTTTCCTTGTGTATGAATAGTACCTGTGACTTGGTTCTAACAAATAAAATATGGCAAAAGTGATGAGATGTCACTTCCATGATTATTTTATGTAAGACTTTATCTTGTCATCAGACTCACTCTAGTGTCTCTCTCTCTCTCTCTTTCTCGTTGGTTTTGAAAAAGCCACAGCCCCAAGAAATTAAATGCTCTCAAAAAACACACCAGTGAGAAAATGCATGTCTTCTTAATTGAGCTTTCAGATGAGAACTCAGCCCTGGCCAACCCCTTGATTGCAGCCTATGAGGCTCTAAGTAGAGGACCTAGGTAAGTCATGCCCGGACTCCCAGCCCACAGAAATTATGAATAGATGTGTTGTTCTAAGTTGTTAAGTGTGTGGTGATTTGTTACAGAGCATAGAAAACTAATACATAGACAACAGTCAGAATACACATTTGGGGGGTGGGTAATGATCTAAGGGGAGAGTGGGTATGTATGAAATGAGGTAGTGGGATGACTACACAGAACCTTTGGCCATGATAAGGAAATCAGATTTTAATACAAATGTGTTGGACTGTCACTTGAGAGATTTAAGCAAGAGAGTGGTGTGATCTTTTTGACATGTTTAAATGTCTCCTGGCTACTTGTGAAAGATGGGCTATAGGAGATCAAGAGTACACAAGAAGATTTCTCAGTAGGCATCTGCATTCAGTAGACTGGTGAAAGAATGAGGTGGTTCAAATTAGGATAGTAGAAATGGAGTATGGTGAAAAAGAAGCCAGGGAAAATTTTTCAGTGCAGCGACTAAATCCTAGACATTTGGATTCAGCAACTGAAAGGACAGTGATTCTTTTACTGCAATGGAGAAATCTGAAAGAGGCAAAGTTGGGTTTCTCCGGTGGAACAGAGAGAGGACAAATCCAGGGCGCTACTTTGACATGTTAAATTTAGAAGTCCATGAGGCATTCTGCGGGAAGATGTCAAGATGCTGTTGAACAAACATGTCTGGAACTCAGTATTAGTGATATATATTTGGATGAAATACTGATTGTAGTTAAAACCAAGAGTGGGCTGAAAACCATCAAAGGATGAAGTGTTAACAGGCTACATAATAAAAAAAGAATTAAAGAAATACATAAACTTTCTTTTGACACCAAATAGAGAATTTTCCTCTGCCAACATCTAAACCAGTAAGTTACTATCACTACGTTTGACAAAATTCACAGAATAATTATTTAATGTGCACTAAGTATTTGCTTGGAATTTGGAGAATGGGAGGAATGTGATACAGTAAAACTAAGGTTGGCTAAAATCCAACTGCAGCCTTCTGTGTGGCCAGCTCCTATCTGGGGAAAGGCTTCCATTTCCCTCTCACCACTACCCCATTTCCATTTGAGCCATTGATTCAGCCGCAGTGAGCTGAGTCTACTAATCTACCTCCATTCCTTACTGGTTTTATATGGTCTTTTTGCTTCCAGGCTTCCAGCCGTTGGTCATATTTGTTTAACTAGCAATTTTAATTTAATAGTTAGAAATGATTACTTTCAAAATAAAATTGCCTAATGGGATACATTTAAACCATAGCCTCTCTTACACCAGCTGTAGTAATGTTAATATATGACAGCCATGGATTATGGTTAAAGAGCCAAATAAATTGATAATAATAAACTAAGGGTCTACAAAGGTGTAATTTGGTTAAAGGAAACAGAGATAATCCCTTACTGGGTTTTTACTGCAGGATTTCTCACTTCTCAAGAGTGACTTATCTTTCTTTCATGAGCTGAAAAAACCTGGAGCTTGCAAGTGCCTCAGGCAAGTGAGTTTGAAGGTCTTCTTCGAGATTGAATGAAAGATAATAATAAAATCTAGGTCAAGATACTATTTATTCTATAGAGAATTGTTTAAGCTAATGCTTTAAATTTAAGTCAGAACACATTTTAATATATGATTCATAGCATGCCTATCAGATATTCTTAATGACTGCACACATTGTAATCTCATCCGGACTATTTTACTTTGAGCAATTTTCTAATATCAAGTAGTACAGCCATTAAATTATGATTACAAAGATATCAAACTTCCTTCATTGCATCTAACTATTTCTCAAGACACAGGTATCTCAAAGCTTTAGAAACTTCAATATAGTTTTCAGAGAGAGAATGAAAACAAAGGATTTGAGGTAAAAAAAAAAAAGAGTAAAACAGAATAGAAAAATTGGCAGGGAAAATGGATCTAGTCTGATGCATGGCAAGGAAAGTTTACCTTTGGAGAACTAGAAGGAAGCCACTACTAGTTATCATTAGCAATAGCACAGGCACACTAAATTTTGTAATCACCACAAAAATATAAGAAGTGAAAAAAGTTTGAGAATGACACAATAAAATTTTATAAAGTCAGGAACAATTGGTGGGAAATAAAAATAATTATCCATCATAAATACTACTCTCTGGGAAAAATGAAGCTATATTGCATATGCTCTACATTTCAACAAAATCATTCTAGTTTGTACTATATAACAAGTGAACATTTGGCCCTTAAAATATCTAAATGAACTACATTAAGTACTTTACTCTGAAAGTTTATTTTATCTTATCAATTCATTCAGACAGTTGATTATGAATATGGGTTCCATATGAAGAAATATACATCACACCATGAATGAAATTAAGATAAAGTCAAAGTGAGTCCCAAAAGACTCAGAGACAGCTGCCCTGCTAATATTCTGAAAATAAGAAAATAGATCAAAATTGCACTCTCAGGCTAAAGACTGCCCAAAGCAACAGGACTATCTGGAAGAAAATAATAAAGTGTTGAAAGAGGTAGAAATAACATGTTTGAGTTCTGTTAGAATAAGAGTTAGTACTTGTATGCCCTGAAGTCTACAGATGCTAAGGTGGTGGATTGGATAGCCAGGGCTCTGAACTGTGGGATGAGGGAGTTATTAATAGTAAAGTTCACAGACTCGGCAGTGAACTTGGAAAAGGAGGCCACTTCTGATTAGTCCTTGAAAACAAGGAGAGTGAAGTATGGCAGAAGTAACTGGCTAGAGGTCTATAGGGAAGTTAGATCACATGAAGGAGCAAGGGATTAATGAGAACAAGGCCAGGTTTCTGACTCTGTTTTATGACCCAAAAATTTCACTGAACTTCCAATCAACTTTCTCATAAAATGATGACTAATGGTCACAAGGTTAGATGGGTGTAAGGACTCTTAGTTGCTAATGAATTTTCATAACTGCCAGTGGCTCAATGGAAGCTTTCTAGGCAAAGGGAGATCATCCAGTCCAAATTACAACTGAGGAATTGAGGTCCAGAGAGATGAAATGATTACCCAGCCAAAAACGGAGGCAGAAGAATACAGGCCAACCACCTCTTTAAAAAGTCAGGCCTTTATCCAATATGCTACAATAAAAGCAGCATGTCATCTATCCTTCAGAGACAAGATGGATTATTGAAATTTACAAGTAAGCCCTGAACTGCCTTTTCAGCGAACACGTTCAACTTTCCTCTGGCTAAATCAGAGTAAATCACAGAGAAATAATAGAACGCAATTGATTTAAGTTTCATCTCCTTTTATTTCCTCTTTTCTTCCTCATGGAGTTGCGAATGAGCAATGAAATGGCCAAAAGTCCAAAAGCCCCAATGTAGCTAAGCATTAATACTAACATTTATTTGGTACAGATAAAAAGCCCTCATCACATTCTAAAATCTCAAAGAACCCAGGTGAATCTGGACCCGGCAGAACAAGTTCTCTGGAATATAATGACTTGCCAGCTTCCCTCAGAATTCACTGAAGCTTATCATATGAAACTGAGGCACTATTCCTCTTATCATGAAAGGAACAGTAATAACTGAAAACATAAATGGCCTGCTGGTGAGTTGTTCCTGCTCACGATTCTGTTCGCCTTCCCATCTTCTGCACTGGACAAGTGTAGGCAACAGAATCTGATCTTTAGCCTGGGGAGAGGAAGAAAGTATTCCTTTCCATTTCCGAGCACGTGTGCACACACATTCAGGCACACTTCCTGAGGAGTAATCAGCTCGTTTCTTTCTGAAGAATTGCCAATTAATCCACACCCGTCTATGCAAATGTCAAAGGGAAAAATCCTGGACAGTGCTTTCCTGAGGTGGCTAGCTCACCTCCACCATCTTTCCTGGGCCCACAGCCTTGCTCCTGGTGTGTTAGAAAGCCTCTGTGGCCATTGCTGAGCCCATCTTCCTGGACTTTATTTTAGCTCAGCCCCATCTCCCAGTCCCAGATGATCCAACCCCTCGGTCTTTAAAACCAATTCTACCCAGCCTTCCAAGTGCCTGTCTGATCCTGTGACCCAGCCTCTACCCAGAATTATCAGTCATTTTCTTTCACCTTATTTCTCTTGCTAGACATGACCAGGAAAAATTTTCTGATTTTGAGAGCCATGGACAGAGTAGCTGAGGAAGAGAAAGACACCTCCAAAAAGGTCTGACCTGAAGATGGAATACCTAAAAAATCAGCCCCATGTCCCTGCAAAGGTGAATCTTCTGGTGCCTCAACACCTATATCTTTGAGTATCTCCTTCCTGGCTGTTTTCAGTGCAGATTTTAGGAAGGATGGGCAGAATACAGGAATAGAAAACTGATTATTCCCCCCAAACAATCCTATTGTTTGTTGGGATTATTCCACCCCAAACAATTTCTGAGTGTTGTTGCATGAATTTAAGTTCTCTTTGTTGAAAAGCTTTATGTATCAGTCTATTAGGATGATATCATGTAACTTGATATCAACTCCAGGAGAAAAAAGAAAGATACCTGATTTAATTTGCCTAGCTGATATGGTAATATTAAATACCTTATTCAGACACCTTGGGAACACGAACAGAGGTTAAAGATACCACTGTGTGTTTCCGACGCAGCACCAAGGCTCCCAAGGGAAGGAGGTGCAAAGTGGGGGCTGAAAACCAGCCCATTTCTGCCAGCCTGCCTTGGGCCCTACACAGGGCTGCAATCCTTGGAGGGAGGAGGAATTTTTTTTTTTTTTTTTAACAATTTCTTTTTGTTTTCTAGTGCCTGAGCCTGGGAAATTACCTTTCTTCTTTTTCCTTTTTTCTCTAAAGGAATAACTAGGTTTCATCACTTAACAAGTATACTGTGTATGGAAGGAGCAAGATGAGTAATTTAACTCAGATATTAAAACCATGAGAGACTGTGAACTCAGAACAAGGGACTGAGGGTTTTGGAGGGGCGGGGGTGGGGGGATGGGCGAGCCTGGTGGTGGGTATTGAGGAGGGCACGTATTGCATGGAGCACTGGGTGTGGTACATAAACAATGAATCTTGTAACACTGAAAAAATAAAATAAAAGTATTTGGGGAAAAAAAAATATTAACTAATGAGCAAATGATGTTTCAAGAGGTGGTTTTCAACTGTAAAATAAAAGAGTGATACCAAATTCATAGTTTTTGAGATTTCAATAAAATAATGGCTATAATAAAAAAAAATAAAAAAAAATAAAATAAAAGTAATGGGGCTGAGTGAAATCAACAGCAAGTTTTTTATAAAGTCCCTCATCGCCTCAATAGTAATAAACATGGAATGATGTTCACTGTGAATCAGGTACCACACCAAGAACTTTTTCATGTCTTATGTCGTAATATACTGCCAACAACTTACTGAAACAGTGGCCACAGTTATTTCCTTTTTTAGAGGTGAAATCATCCAGTCACTGCATTTTACTTCCAAGTTTTTTGGTCCAATCTCAGAAGAGATGATATTTGCTCGTTTTTAAGACTAACACTGTAAAAAATAATATCCTGCTTGCATGAAATAGTGGCACCATGATGAGGACCAAAAAGTCATCATTTATTTTATGACGAGTTGGTCCTTTATGTTTTTAATAAGTGTCCCATCTTTACCTTGCTATTTAATGCTTTTCTGGGTGACAATTAAAGTGTACTCCATGTGTGTATTTTAGGTGCCATGAATGTGTATCTAAACATAAAACACAACATGACATTCTCAGAATAGAGTGATTCCAGATCGGTTATCCATTATTAGTGTTTTCCTTTCAATCCAAATTCCTCCTTCTAGTTCTATGCTGAGAAGTGTGGTACTTAAGAGGGATTTTATCTATCAAGTATTTATTATGTTTACCTTTTCATTTCAAGCTTTCTATTTTAAAATAAGTATCCTCGTGTCTTTTTTTTTTTTTTTTTCGTTTTCAGGGTTCTGATGATTAATTTTATGTGTCAACTTGATTAGGCCACGGCACCCAGACATTTGGTCAAACAGCAGTTGAGCTATTTCTGTGAAGGTATTTTTTTCAGATAAGAGTATGTTTAAATTGGTAAACTTTAAGTAAAGCAGATAAATGAAAAGACTGAAGTCCCTGGAGGAAGAAGGAATTCTGCCTCCAGTCTGCCTTAGGACTTGCTTAGGACCTGCTGGCCTGACCTGGGGATTTTGGACTTGCAGCCCCCACAACTGTAGGAGCCAAGAAATCTCCTTAAAATAAGTTTATCTGTCCCTTGGTTTCTCCGTCTTTCTCTCTCTCTCTACACACACAAACACACACACACACATACACGCACACACGCATGCACATCCTAGGGGTTCTATTTCTCTGCGGAACCCTGACTGATACACAGGTTTTCAATTCTGGCTTGGCACATAGGCTGTCATGTTATTGCTTACCTTTGCTTTCATTAAGAAGACCACTAAAATTCCAGTGGAGGCCGTGTCCACATTTCTTATAAGTTGTGTGAATATAAGCATCTCTTATTAATTGCTGTTGATTAGCCAAAAGGCAAAAATTTAATTAAACCTTGAGAGATAATAAAATTGCACATGAATTATCTATCTAGGAGCACCTAGGTCCGTACATTTCATTAAGACGATTTAACTAATAATCATGTCTCTTACACTCAGTCTTTGTTTGAGCAGGTTGATTCTTTTCTAGTTGCTTTGTTTTGCTTTTTTTTTCTTTCTGAAGTTCCCTAGAGAGACAGTGTTGTTTTTTTTCCTAAAGTCATGTTTGTTGATTTGTATTTACTTTGCTTCTTATCTATGTCCCATTAGAAGCTCTGCTGATCACATCACAGATGAATACTTTGGTTTATTATACTTGAAATTGTACACTCAAGAGAAAACATTGACCGGACCGAATGATAATAAATCCTCAGAAGAGGAAAGATTTAGTTGGCAGTTAAAGCAAAACTCAGTTTTCCACTGGTGTTCTTACATGCTTCTATTTCCTAGGGTTTTCCTGGGAACGTAAGAAATCCACAGGACAAGGGGTTACTCTGGTATTGGTTGAGTGGGTTTTGAAAGTTTACTTCAAGGACAGACACAGACTTTTATTTGGTTATTTAAAGAAGAGTAAAAATCCAAACATCTCCTATGTGTCTGCCCAGGACTGAAAAGAAGCAGCTTCCAGATCGTCAATACAGGACTTGGCAGATTGTTCCTGAAGGGACGAGGCAGGAGGCTTCCAGGGTAGGTGGTTGCACAGACTGAGCCCCCCCCCCACCACAGGGGCCAAACCTTGTGAAAAAGAAAAATGAGGACACTTCCACTTAAAAAGCTGCTGAAATTTTGTCTTTCCTTTTTTTTTTTTTTTTTTTAAGATTTTACTTATTTATTTGACAAAGAGCTAAAGAAAGAGCACAAGTAGACAGAACAGCAGGCAGAGGGAGAGGGAGAAGCAGGCTCTCCGCTGAGCAGAGAGCCTGACGTGGGGCTTGATCCCGGGACCTTGAATCATGACCTGAGCCACACACGCACCCCTGTCTTTCCCTTTCTTTAAAAAAATTAACTGTCCTTTGCTTTATGATGGTGACAGTTAATGTTAGGCTATGCTTGTGATTTTAATGATCTCATTTTTCAGTAAAAAGTTTGAAGCTCTATATTGGATCTACTCACTCTTTTATAAACTATTTCAGAATTTTCTCTCATAAAATCCAAATGCCTGGGAAATGCTGGCCTACATACAAGTGTCTTGCTTCTGTTTGGTGCTACTAGTTACTCTCTGATGTTGCATGAATATATTAATGTGTGCTTGTTTGTCATCTCTATGGGGCAGGACGTTGCTCTCTATGACCAGACAGCACAATCTGAGTGCTTGACACAAAGTTGTTAAAGATGTTCTCCTTTAAAGAAAAGGAGCTAGAACAGCTCAGGAAACTGCACACACATTTCCCTGGCACCCCGCTTGCTTCTCATCTAAATGAGACTGTAGGAAAACCAAGACTATGCACTACAGATTGGCTGAAGGGGTTGTTTATACAACAAGGGCAGCCTCGGGGCCTGTGCAGAGTGAGGAGAATAAAACCCTGCTAAGGCTCTGAGGTATTACTCTGAGTAAGTGCAGGTGCAACCCACTTTGTTCACCTGAGCAAGGAGTTACTTTGTATTGTGTTTCTCTGATTATGCGTGCTACTCCAATTATATTAATAATCACGAAGCCTTCTTATATAAAGATAGTACAGACAGGTTTAAAATTATTTTGTGCACAGGATTCAAAGGATTATTAGAATAACGGTCAGGAAAAAAAGACCACCTAAAATTTTTCTAGTTATAAAACTACTGATTTTATTAAAAAAATCATTCACCACGATTAAGTGAGATTTATTCCTGGGTTGCAAGGGTGGTTCAATACTGGCAAATTATCAATGTGATACACCACATTAATAAAAGAAAGGATAAGAACCATATGATCATTTCAACAGATGCAGAAAAAGTATTTGACAAAGTACAATATCCATTCATGATAAGAACCCTCAGCAAAGTAAATTTAGAGGTATTTGTCTTTCTCTGACTTATTTCCCATAGCATAATACTCTCTAGCTCCATCCATGTTTTACAAATGTCAAGATTTAATTCTTTTTGATGGCTGAATAATGTTCCATTCTATATATATAATACACACACACACGCACACATATATATATGATATTCCATTATACATAAACTACTTCTTCTTCATCCATTCATTGATTGATGGACACTTGGGCTATTTCCATAATTTGGCTATTGTAGATAATGCTGCTATAAATACCGGGATACATATATCCCTTTGAATTAGTATTTTTGTATGCTTTGGGTAGATACTTGTAGTGCAATTGCTGGATCATAAGGGAGTTCTATTTTTAACTTTTTGCAGAACTTCCGCACTGTTTTCCAGAGTGGCTACACCAGTTTGCATTCCCACCAACAGCGCAAGAGGGTTCATCTTTCTCCGCATCCTCACCAACACCTGTTGTTTCTTGTGTTGTTGATGTTAGCCATTCTGACATGCGTGAGGTGGTATCTCAATGTAGTTTTGATTTGTATTTCCCTGATGATGAGTGATGTTGAGCATTTTTCGTGTATCTGTTGTCTTTGGAAAAATGTGCATGTCTTCTGCCCATTTTTTAATTGGGTTATTTGTTTTTTGGGGGGTGTTGAGTTTTACACGGTTGTTATATATTTTGGATACTAACTCTTTTTCAGATCTGTCATTTGCAAAAATCTTCTTCCATTCCATAGGATGCCTTTTAGTTTTGTTGCTTGTTTCCTTCACTGTACAGAAGCTTTTTATTTTGATGAAGTCCCAATAGTTTATTTTTGTTTTTGTTTCCCTTGCCTCAGGAGAAGTTGCTGCGGCTGATGTCAAAGAGGTTACTGCTGTGTTCTCTACTAGGATTTTTATGGTTTCAGTTCTCACATTTAGGTCTTTAATCCATTTTGAATTTATTTTTGTGTATGGTGTAGGAAAGTGGTCCAGATTCATTTTTTTGCATGTGGCTGTCCAGTTTTCTCAACACCATTTGTTGAAGAGATCATCTTTTTCTCACTGCATATTCTTTCCTGCTTTGTGGAAGAGTAATAGACCATATAGTTGTGGGTTCATTTCTGGGTTTTTTATTCTGTTCTATTGATCTATTTATCTGTTTTTGTTCCAGTACCATATTGTCTTGATCACTACAGTTTTGTAATATAACTGAAGTCTGGAATTGCAATGCCTCCAGCTCTGCTTTTCCTTTTCAAGGTTGCTTTGGTTATTTGGGGTTATTTTGGGTCTTTGGTGTTTCCACACAAATTTTAGGATTGTTTGTTCTTGCTCTGTGAAAAATGCTAATGGTATTTTGATAAGGATTGCATTAAATGTGTAGATTGCTTTGGGTAGCATAGACATTTTAACAATATTTGTTCTTCCAATCCATGAGCATGGAATGTCTTTCCATTTCTTTGTGTCATCTTCAATTTCTTTCATCAGTGTTTTATAGTTTTCAGAGTACAAGTCTTTCATCTTTTTGGTTAGGTTTCTTCCTAGGTATCTTACTGTTTCTGGTGTAATTGTAAATGGGATTGATACTTTGATTTCTCTTTCTGCTGCTTCATTATTGGTGTATAGAAATGCAGCAGGCTTCTGTACATTAATTTTGTATCCTGTGACTTTACTGAATTTTTGTATCAGTTTTAGCAGTTTTTTGGTTGAGTCTTTGGGTTTTCTATATAGAATATCATGTCATCTGCAAATAATTAAAGTTTTACTTCTTCATTGCCAATGTGGATGCCTTTTACTTCTTTTTGTTGACTGATTCCTGTGGCTAGGACTCCTGTACTATGTTAAACAACAGTGGTGAGAGCGGGCATCCCTGCCTTGTTCCTGACCATAGAGGAAAAGCTCTGTTTTTCCCCATTGAGGATGATGTTAGCTGTAGGTTTTTCATATATGGCCTTTCTTATGTTGAGGTGTGTTCCCTCTAAACCTACTTTGTTGAAGGTTTTTATTATGAAAAGATATTGCACTTTATCAAATGCTTTTTCTGCATCTATTGAAATGATCATATGGTTCTTATCCTTTCTTTTATTAATGCGGTGTATCACATTGATTGATTTGTCAATATTGAACCACCCTTGCAACCCAGGAATATGTGGAGTTTAAGAAACACAACAAACGAGCAAAGGGAAAGAAAGGGAGGGAGCAAACCAAGAAACAGACTCTTAACTACAAACTGATGGTTACCAGAAGGGAGGTGGGTAGGGGGTTGGGTAAAACAGGTGATGGGGACTAAGGAGTGCAGCTGTGATGAACACCGGGTGATGTATGGAAGTGCTGAATTACTATATTGTACATCTGAAGCTAATATTATACCGCATGTTTACTAACTGGAATTTAAATAAAACCTTTTTTAAAAGGACTGAAATTTTTAAAAAAACCTAGCAATTTTATAGGTTTGTTGTTTATATTGACTACCTCAGATTTACTTTACCATATACTATATATAATTTACAGTATATAATTAAAATGCATGAGATAATTCTTTTTATTGTCACGATTATAACATCTTTGTATTCACTCATTGATACAGTCATCATTGAGTTTCTTTTATGGGTAAGGCATCGTTCTGGGTACTGGAGACACATAATCAAATAAGTGCAATACAGTAATTAATAAAAACTGGTAAGTCCTATGTCCAGAACAAGCTGGGACAGCTGAGAGCTTATATTCATGGCCAGATTGATAATCCACAAAAGGAAACCAACCCTAACCATCATCCTCTTTCTGTTCTCTGCATCTGCCTTTAGGCACACACACCTTTTAATACTAAGATGATCATTTCCATTTCTTTATTTCCTACCTCTTCCAAAATGTGGTAAGTTTGAAACCTTGAGAAATTCTGGCTGATTTAAAACATGGGGCTAATGAGAGGAATACTGATTTATTGGCACTGCTGAAACACTATTCATTGATTTCAGATGTGTAGAGAAACTGCTGCTAAATTATCTGGTGCTGGGACGCCTGGGTGTCTCAGTTGGTTAAGTGGCTGCCTTCGGCTTAGGTCATGATCTCAGGGTCCTGGGATCGAGTCCCACATCGGGCTCCTTGCTCGGCAGGGAGCCTGCTTCTCCCTCTGCTTCTGCCTGCCTCTCTGCCTACTTGTGATCTCTCTCTCACTCTGACAAATAAATAAATAAAATCTTTAAAAAAAATAAATAAAAAATAGATTATCTGGTGCTTGTTTGAAAGGAAACTCAATGCAACCACAATAGTTGCAAATATACAAATGTGGTAGCAGAGGCTTAGCGGGAATTTTGGAGTGAAGGCTGGAGAGAGCTCGATGCAAGAGCTTGGGCACTACCAAGAGTCGGGTGAATGCAGAGGGGCGCTGCTTTAAACACGTCCCTAAAATTGCTACCAGGAGAGAGGACCAGAGTAAGCCCGAATGAAACCCGCAACCAGCTGAGAGCCTCTCAAGTTCAATGCAGAGACTTTCATTCCTGTGTGCAGTTATTTAGACTGAAAATGGAAACGTGCGACTGTGAGGCAGATCTCATTCATGCATAATTGAAACACCCAAGGGTAAAATAGCGAGGCACAATGGATGACATCTGATAAAAAGAGAGCAAGAAAAGAGAAGAAGTTCAAAACAAGATACAAGACCCTGGGGACCACCGAGAAGAATACCTGACATAGGCCAAATAATCTCAAATAAAAATATCCAAATTACCAGACAATGCAAATATAAAGACAAATGCATGGAAGAGACATGAGGATTGGGTAGGGAAAAATGCTTAGAATATGAAACATTCAAGGGATGAGTCACTGGTGAGGGAGACTCTTATTCTAACAAAATGCAACCATAGTATGTGGTTTTCTCATATACCTAGGAACTCAACAGAATTACACTAGCTCAGGATTCATTGCGTTTAAAGAAGCTATATTCTAAGTGACTATGTGTTTATATAGAGAGAACTATGAACCATATGTATGCATCAATATTAAATTTTTCTTATCTTCCTGGGAGAGCAGCGACGTGTGTGTGTACACATGTATATCTGTATAGAGTTGGCTTCCTACTTATGAAGGATAAATGCCATTTCATTACAGAGATTTACAGAAAAGTATTGTGACAAGTATTTTCAAAATAAAAGTCATCAGTAAGTTGTGACCAGTAGTTTAACAATGAGCAGGTAATGTAGTTGTCGTGCCCATTTTTCCTGCCAACTCACAGTTTATTGAATACCTATCATGAACCAGGCATAGTGCTAGATCCTCTGGACTATTCCATTTAATCCCCAGAGAAGTTTCCTGAAAAGGCATTATTGCTCCCATTTTCAGATGAAGATGCTAAGGTTCAGAGAGGTTAAGTCACATAATCTTGTCTGAATATCAACCCAAATTCTTCCCATGTTCCTCCACTCCCTTAGAGGGATGGGAAGAAGGCTGAGTAGAGAAGTTCTCACAATGCAGCCTTTCTAGTGTTGGGCTCGAAATTCTGATTTGCTCATATTATGTACATTTTCATTAAACAAAGTGAATACTGCAAAAATACAGCCATGTTTATTTCCTTTTGTTAGAAAAAAAAAGAGGAGCCTTTAAGTTGCTTAATGATTCTGCAGATTTGGTTCTGCACTTAGGTCCATGTCCTGCTCACATTCTTATCCCTTGCAATGAGAAGAAAACTGAAAGAGATGTATCCCATACCAATGGGAACATGAGCACGATGTAGTGAAATGATCCATGCCACATACCCTATGATTTGACCACATATGTCCTTATTAACTAAGAAAGTAGTAATGAGTTATCTAACTTAAAGATGACTTAAAGTCGTCTAACTTAATCACCTTCAAAGGCTGTTATATACTCTTACATACCAGGCATTGAGAATTTAGAGAACAGGAAGACACAGTTTTGCCTTCCAGGCACTCAGAATAAATCTGTGTGTAAACACGTACATATATGTACTTATAAACATGTGTAAGGCAAGCGACAAATGCCTCGTGGGACACATGGGCAATATGTACAACAGGTATTGGAGAACACAAAGGTCACCCAAGGCTTGGGTTCATTCAGCTTTCAACACACGCACCTCAAGTTTGTACCCATAGATCAAACGTTGCTACCTCTGCTCTTCTCTGATGATTTACAAATGACTTTGTTTTCAAGAATCATGGGCTCAGGGGCACCTGGGTGGCTTAGTAGGTTAAACAACTGACTCTTGATTTTGGCTCAGGTCATGATCTCATAGCTGTGGGATCAAGTCCCATGTTGGACTCTGTGCTCAGCACGGAACCTGCTTGTCCCTCTCCCTCGGCAAGCTCCGACTCCCTGGCTCACTCTCTCTCTCTCTCAAATAAATAAATAAAACCTTTAAAAAAAAAAGAATCATGGTCTCAGATTAAGGTACTATAGAAAACTGGTACTACAGAAAGGTTAGGACCTGTTAAGGTACTACAGAAAACTGGTCTGACTCTGTCATAGATACGGAAACTGTGGTTCAGGGGAGCTAAATAACTTACTAAAGATAACATGGACGGGTAATTAAAAATATCTTGGAAAATAAATATGTTACATTGAAAATCTTGGAAAGAAACCTTTTAGTTGGAAATCAAGGCTGGCTCTAAATGAAATAGAAAACCCTGAAATGGAGGAATCAGGCAACCATGGTTGTAGTACGATCAATAGTTTTTGCAGCCTGGAATATATTGTTTAACCTCACTCGTGGCCAGCTCTCCCATCTGTGAAAGGAGATATATACCGAATTAATGATCTCTGTGGTCATTTCCGGCAATGGGATACCAAGATTTAATGATTCTAAACTCATATTCAGCATCATTCACCTTCCAATTCCACAACTCTTCTTCCAACCCTTCATTCTTCTTTTTGAGTGAATTTTTCTTTGTAGGTATCCATGTGTCATGTATCTGCACTGCAACTAGGAGGGCAAAAGTCAGTGTAATGACCCACTGCCTTTCCAGTTTGCATAGACTCTTTAAGCAGACTGGAGCAGGAATGAGACTAGAATTGAGGAGTTTAAACATTCCCCTGTTGCTTCCTTTTCCCTGGGAAACATATCCTACCCAACTTTGCCTGATTAATAATCTATTCAGTTGGGATCTGCCTGGATATCTAATAATTTTCCTATCCCCTTCCCATCCAAAGTGACCTGTGCAAATTAACTTTGGCTTCCTGAGGATGAAGTCCCCACTGGGGTCTGAATGTGCAGAAGTCGCTCTAATGACAGCAATTCCAGGTCAGGTGGAAAGGGAGCTATGGTAGTGTCTTCATCTTATGAAACTTGAATTTTCTCATTCTCAAAAGACAAATGAAGAATGAACTTTTTGCCCAGAATACACTGATCCTGCAACAAAGTAAAACCAAAGAAAGTTTTAATGCTCTCCCA
Source organism: Potos flavus (assembly GCA_028534135.1). Lineage (NCBI taxonomy): Eukaryota > Metazoa > Chordata > Mammalia > Carnivora > Procyonidae > Potos > Potos flavus. Next base: position 67,993,436 of record CM052899.1, on the reverse strand, counting down.
CCTTCTCTCCATCCAGTGAGAGCATCCTCAACCCAAAAGTGATGAAAAGGTTTTGATTTCACTCTTCTAGCCAGAGTGAAAACCAACTCCAGGGCCCTGGAAGGATGGAGTAGGTGTGGTTCCAGCATCTCGAAGAACTCTGAGAACCGGGTTTGCTTTGTCTCATCAGGAAAGAATAGCTACCTCACCAGCTGGACCATGTTCCTTGAGGCTCCTTCTGAGCGAGAAGCATGAGATACTTTCTTTTATGAGCGTGGAGTTTCTGCTTACATGGTAAGCAGCCAGGCCTTCAGTGGCTCGGCTACTCATGGTCAAGTGTTCTCCCTCCCCTCACTCTTGGACTCCTACCAATACGAGGGAGGAGAAGAGGCAAACAAAGATGGATTACTGATTTTTCTCATAAAGAGTTCTGAGCTTACTCTTTTTTCACCCAGTGTGGATGGCAGCTTCTCTCTCTTAAACCGAGTGCCCTTTCTGCTTGAGAGAGATTGTAAAGGCAAACAGTTTCTACTAAGATTGGTACATAGCATATCAGTGCTTCTCAACTCTGGATAGATATTCATTTACACATGTGCCTATGTACTGTTTCACCTAGGAATTGTTTTTATTATTATTTCTTAATGTGAATGCCCAGGCCCTACCTCAGTAGTATAAATCAGAATATCCAGGGCTGAAACAGGTATCTGTCAGCATTCAACTATGTGCTCAAAAAGTATCTCTAATTGATAGATTTTATATTTATTTGGAGCTATCAAATTTAATATGATTAAGAGCTAATGATTAATTATGTATATGTTTACACTTCTTTTACTGGATTAAATTATCTGTACTTCCTTACGATTTTTTGAAATTCCCCGAAGAAAAGTTATTATTTTTTTATTTTATTTTTTTTTAGAAAAGTTATTCCTTAAGTCAAGCAACCACTAGATGGAAAAGATTGTCCATTGCTTGGCCACTAATGATTATGGGTGGGTATTGGCTCTTTAGGCAATTCTAGTTCTTTTTTTTTTCTAAGCTTTTATTTATTTATTTATTTGACAGAGAGATTGAGAGAGAGCACGAGTAGGTAGAGTGACAGGCAGAGGGAGAGGGAGAGGGAGAAGCAGGCTCTCCACTGAGCAGGGAGCCCGATGTGGGAGTTGATCCCAGGACCCTGGGATCATGACCTGAGCTGAAGGCAGCTACTTAACCGACTGAGCCACCCAGGCGCCCTAGGCAATTCTAGTTCTAATAAAAATTCTATACAGGGGCGCCTGGGTGGCTCAGTGGGTCAAAGCCTCTGCCTTTGGCTCAGGTCATGATCTCAGGGTCCTGGGATCGAGCCCCGCATCGGGCTCTCTGCTCAGCAGGGAGCCTGCTTCCCCCTTTCTCTCTGCCTGCCTCTCTGCCTACCTGGGATCTCTCTCTCTCTGTCAAATAAATAAAATCTTAAAAAAAAAAAAATTCTATACAATTTTTAAAAAAAATTCTACACAATTTTTAAAAACTGTTAAGTGGATGCCAATTTTCAAAGTAAGGAGACAGCAATGTTGTAAAACAGCAGTTGCTTGTCCAAGGCTTGTGGCGAGTCTACAGTGGTGGAAGCCTTTGGCCTCTTGTCCCATCCCACCGAAACCCCTCCAGGCAAACATACCTGGTCTGAGAAGTCTACCCAGGGCCAAGGCAGTCAGGCCATCTCTTTATGGAAAGATGCTTCTGGTTAAAATGATCTAATAAACCATGTCCAAATGTACATATTGAGAATTCAATCTGCAGTGGTAGAGAGGAAACAGAGGAGATGAAGTGCAGGAGTAGGAAGGGATGGACATGTCTAAGGGCAGCTGAAAAGAGAAGGGGGAAATGGTAGATTTAAATGGCTGGCTCTGTCAGTTAAGCATCTGACTCCTGATTTTGACTCAGGTCATGATCTCAGGGTTGTTGGACTGAGCCCTGCTTCAGGCTCAACACTCAGCGTGGGATTGGGATTCTCTTTCTTCCTCTTGCTCTGCCCCTCCTTCCCCCCCGCCGAAAAACAAGACCACTCTAGGAGTCCACTGGTAAACTCTCTTGGATCTATGGGGAATATTATAAACTGTAACTGATTGATATGAAATAATATTATATTGCAAAATGATACCACAATAAGTGATAATGACTTTCAAAGTTTAATTTTTTTTAAATAGGATGTTAGAGTAAGATTAAAACCTCATCTCATTTAAATGGACAACAGCCTGCTATAGAAATTCTGTAAATTTATAGAAAAAATATTCAGAAAAAGTGGAAAATTTACAAAAGTAACATATAAAACCAAATGATTATACTCTTATATTTACTTACTCATTGTGGATCAGACTTTATGATATAACTACTAGTTTTGAGGTCGTCTGGGAGTAGAAATTGCTTGAGTTCTTAACTCAGACAGAACTAGGGTTGAATCTCACTATATACGTTACTCTGGGTAAGTTGTATATCTTCCCAGAGACTCAGAAAATATCATAAAATCGTAAATACTCAATAAATAGCTGACTCCAGGTGTGATTGGCTCTCTTCAGTGCTTTGATTATCTGCCTGCCTACAATTTCCTTTCTCTTTGCCTTGTGACCCCAACTCCTAAGCATACAACAGATTCTCTTGACCTGCTCATCATATTGACCAGTGACCTATGATCATCTAACCTGGCATTAATGCAGGCAATGAAAGGGCAAGCATTACTAGAGAGAGACTCTTTCCAAAAGAAAAGAAAGTGCCCAGACTACGAAGAATTTTTTCCTTCTTTGTAGTAATGTGTGTGTGTGTGTGTGTGTGTGTGTGTCTCTCTCTCTCTCTCTCTTGATCTCTCTCTTCAGGTAGAGGGGGCCAAGTGGATTTTAGGAGTCCCAGAAAGGCCTATGTCTACCACCTTAATTCAAAATATTGTAACTTTTTATTGACTCATTTATTTCTCAATTTTACAAAGATTCGCTGAACACTTAGTATATGCCAGACACAATTATAGGCTTGAAAGGTGGGAGATTTAGTAGGGTAAAGGCCCGCAGGCCACTATTTTTATAAACTGAGTTGCATGAGGTTGAGAGCCTGCATAAATAACTTGGGGTAAGAGGGAATACACTTGAAAGCTGAGTCTATTGCTTCTGATAATGCACCTCCAGGGATTAGTATTTGAGCCTTGTGTAAAGAGGACTTGAAGCAAGAAGCTAAAGGGATAATTTTTGTATGACTCCATGAGACACAGGCATATGGGGCTACTTTGGTGTTAATACATGATCTAGGGTTAGAAATGAAAACATTATCCTCATTACTGGACAGAATGGCCTTAAATCACTAAAGACCCCAATGACCGCGTTCCTAATACTCTCAGGGAGTACCTAGTACTTTTGGTTTGGGTGCCAACACTGTCACAAAGGGCACCAGGAACAATGGTACTAGTGAGAAGGTTTGCAGATATAATATAAATGAAAAGGGCTTCAGTTGGAGAGGAGGACCAGAATGGATGCATTCTAGACTGTAACTAGCTAACTTGTACCTAAGCACATGTAATATACTCCCTAAACCTTTAGAAATCATGGAGTGAGATTCTGCAAGGAGATGAAACACTGCATGAACACCTAGAGTCAAAGCCAATGAGATTAAAGTCACTACTGTTAATATGACCCCTTATCTGATGTAATGGCCATGCCTGGAGAACTGTTTATATCTAATTACAGATTCATTTGAATGAACAACATGTTACCATTCGGAGAGTTCAAAAGAATCTTATCAGTCATTTCAACTATATCGCTTTCCCAAAGTCAAGCAAGGACCCAATCTGTTCTCTGTAGGAATGTGAGTTTTTAATGACAGCAGAAAAGCAGAAAGAAGATTTTTGTCGCTATGCCTGTTTGTTTGCTTTTGCCCAGGCCCCCGGCCAAATCTACCTACACTAATAAATTACAAAAATCTGCCCAGGTTTAAAGTAGCAAATGGTGTGGTGCAGCTGGGAGAGGAGAAAGTACATGAACAGACAAAGTTTAAAAAATTCCAAAAGGTAGCTAGAAAGGCCTGGTCAAACTTTGAAATGTGGACTTGAGGGAGAACCTTACAACCTTCCTTTGCCTCATTTCAACTAAGCACACTTTCCTCCTTTCACTTTCCTCAGATGGCCACTTTCTGCCACCCATCCCATCCTCATTATCCCATTAAGCCTGGAGTACTGAAAATACAGCAAATGGTGAAGTAGGAGGGAGACTTGAGTCCTGGAATATGAGTCTCTGCCCCTCAGTCGTCTTCTATAGATTAGTTACAACTGACATAACCAGCTGGTCCTAGTCTTGTACTGCTTCACTAAGAGTACTATAATTTACAAAATATGTGTCTACTCTATAAGGGAAGCAAAATTCCAACTCGATAGAAATATATGTTTCTAAGTACACTCCTGTCAATTATTAACTACTATTTGCCATGTACATGCAGGATAACACAAAGCACTGTATCGTTGGTTTAAAAAGGCAATTTGGCTTCTACTATGTTAATCCAAATGTTTCAATTAGTTTAGTGCTTTCATAATTATGTATAATTCAGTTTGCATTTATGCATGAAATGTTTATTTCCATAATTGCAACAAGCACTTAAATTAATTACATTCTAACCTCTTGATTCTATGGGCCAACTGTTGAATCTTTTTGTTAATACTTTAAAGTCATGCCTTTTTATTTGTGAATTCCTCCCCTCCACCCCCGTCTTTGATGTGTTGTTTCTTATCCCTGTTTGAAATTCTCCATAGAATATTCTCAGAATAATCTTGCGGTTTTCTTTTATGACTGAAACTTTGCATTTTAACAGTTGTCTGGAGATAGTTCCTTCCTTGTGAAATATCAGTTTTAATAACAGGAAAAGAAAAATGCCATAAATCTGCACTAACCACATAAAGCTGAAGTCTCTGAGAGACTGATTAACATGGAAACTCTACACAGGTTTTTCAATAATTAGAGGCTGAGCTTGCATGGAGTCACGGCCGCTGTGGCCTTGAAGCCATTTCCCAGGGCAGCCCGCAATTATTACAGCCTGGAGTACATTTCTTATATTCTATGCCTCTAGCTATTGAAGCTGTTTTTAAATAAAGGTCTCTTAATTTCACAAAAAGTTAACATCACCTTGGATGAACAACACTTTTCCGCCCATATCTTCGCTACTTAGTTGGGAGAGAGCCCTCAGAGGGAAAGCAATTAGAAATTCCTAATTTGTTGTTCATCCACCTGTAAAAGGTTAAGAATATTCTGGTCTCTGATTACATGAACCGAGCAGAGGGCAGATCCAGCGTCCCGCAGTGCCCTAGCTAACTGCTTGCCCTATCAGCAAATGCCGCTGAATGTTCTCTTCCAAGCACATGACTGAGCTGGCAGTTTGATTGTGGGTTTGAGTATTTGTGGGTTTTTTTTTTTCTTTTTGTCTCAATGAATTATAGGTAGCAAATATAGTATGGAAAGAACTATCATTTTTTTCCTTTTGGTACAGTGCTCAGTAAACTATCAGCATGTAGTAAATGCTAAATGTTAGCCACGATGATTTTAGAGAAAAAAAATACACAGGATAGTTCATCACCTATGATAGCTATGGAGTTCTACTTTTTGATGCATAATTGCTTATCGGGTCTGGATGTAATAATGCAGCATTATAAACAATTATGAGTAATGTAGCTCACTACAATGTATTATTATTTTATTTCCATGAGTGCTGATGAAATTTTGACTGCACGATAAAACTCATAGAAACATAAGGCTTCTGCCTGATGGGCTTGCTACTAAATAAGCAACATGTGCTGTATACGACAACAAAAATTAATCTCATCAGTCAAGGTAATTGGCCGGGCATTTGTCCTTCACCTGTTCTTCCTGTTCTGCCAATTCAACCATTTAATTTGGCCACATGGGCACATTGAGTCCAGAACAAAAGTCTCTTGAAACTGGAGTGGGCTAGGGAATGGATCTTACTGAAGAAAGGGAGAGGCAAAGATGGGAGATGAAAGAAGACTGATAAAGCTAAGTAGACCCAAAGACTTCCAACCCTCTGGCCATGCACATGAACAATTCTGGTATGAAAGAATCATGACTTGGCTTAAAGTTGAGCAAGTTGAATTGATTTGATAAAATATGGTCAGTTCAGCTTGCCTCATCATGTGAATGTGGAAGACATTCAGAAACATCAATTTTTGGAAATTAAAATAATCCATCATGCACTGCATTTCACACATTGGCTACTGATGCCATAAGCCCAACCTAACAAGTAAGCTTTAAGAGGACCGATTTCTGACTCTAACTGTGTTGTACGTTTAACCCTAAATGTTGATTTTATTTCGTAATATTTCTTTTTGAAAAATGTTGTAATAATATATATTTACATGTATATGTCATATAAAACACACATCCTCAATGAGCTTGATGACTAATTTTGATGCATATTCTCATAAAGTACACAAAATTCGTTTTTGTGTATGGTACATTGATGACTGAATAGCTTCTCTAAGAAATATGGACTCTTACTGCCGCTTCATTTGATCCCGGGGAAGTCATTTAACCTCCCTGTGCTTTAATGTCTGTGTTTGTAGAATGGGGATAATATTCATTGTTCTGTTTTCTTTTTGTAATTGTTAGGACATTAAGTGCAGTAATGTGTGTTATGTGTGTTCTGTGAGAACAATAAAGGGTTCTACAAATGTAAGAAGCCATGATTATATTCCTATAGAAAACACTTTGCATACACAAAAAACAACAGTCAGTCAATATGAATCAAAGAAGGAAAGGGAAGAGAAAATGATATTGATTACAAATGGGTAATAATTTACTGTGTTGGTCTATATTTTTTATTCATTTTTCTCAGCTCCTAATCGTATAGTAAAAGAAATCAATTTTTGAAGTATTTTTGAAGTGAAAGTCTCAGAACCATGGCTCTTAATTCACAAGCTGACCGAAACAATAGCAGTTTCCCGATAAACATAATCTACAATTAATAGTCTTGTCTTTGTGAACAACAGTCTGGGAGTCACCTTGGCCATCACATCCTGCATAAACATCAAACTTGAGTTATTGAGCAAAGTGGATTACTTACCTACAATTTACCAGCTGTAAAAAATACAAATAAAAATGATCTGGGACTATGGCAGGTTCAGTTTATTTCCCAGTATCTATTAAAACTTTGCCTTCACAGATTAACATGCTCTAGGTAGATCATAAGCTGTATATTAAACATCAAAACTCTTTAAAATATAATCCTCCTGCATCCCCTTTTTAAAACAAACGTATTATTAAATAGGTAAGCATGAAACCAATTGTGAACTTGGTTTGTTGTCAGTAGATGCAGAAATTTTAAAAGTTCATTAACAGTTACCAAACGGAAGACTCCTAAGGGAAGAGATGGCCCTTATCATTTACTTCACTGAAAAAGCTAATCAGTGTTTATAATTATTAGAGATCAGGTCCAGTAAATATTTCATATTTGATAACATTTTCATGGGCACTTGGCAACAGCTTCATGAGGGGGAAAGATACAGAGTGGAGAAGATTTTAATAAAACAAGAAGAGCATTTAGATGGAAGACACAATTCGAGTTATTTTTCTACAGTTAAATCCAGGGGCACTAGTCATCTGAGGAGGACAAGACAAACTCTCTTCCACTATTCCATCAGTTCATGACTTTAGGTCTGCTTAAATGATCTCACATAGTACTGGATACATAATCTTGGGCACCATCGGCTGAACCAGTAATTGATCCTGTCCTTCAAAGGCATCACATAGCACCTGGAAGACCATCTCAAGACCCGGAGCTTGCTCCTGTGAGAAGCAGACACCAAGACAGAGCCAACAGGCAGGGATTGTGTTAGGGGAAATGTCTGTGTTAGAAAAAAATGGGGTGGAAGTTGAGTTAAACTGGGAGCAATTCCGAAGGTCGTGCAAGCCTGACCAGGAAGGAAGGAGAGAAGAAAGGTAGTTTGAGTGTTGTGCAATCTAAGCAAGGTCATTGGAGAGTGCTCAAGTTCAAACTGTCTTCTGGGAATTGGCCTGCCGCAGGATCACTGCGAAGCACATACTGGCTACAGAAAGCATGCATTTAGCAGAAGTGCACCAGTGGGTTTTAGAATGCAGCAGCTGGGGCCCTTGGTCAAGTGTATGCCCCACAGTTAGAGGTCCGCAAGGTACATTCACAGCCTACCCTTCAGGCACACTGATCTACCTCTCCACGATTCAGAAAGCAGCTCCTCTGTGGTTTCTGTGGCCTTTTCCTCCTGTGGGAGAACTCAGATGTGGGTGAGAGGGGTGAGTACAGCTCCCACTGCTGCAGTTGGTCTTGGGCCATCATAGGGACCTCTCCTTCTTCTCCTTCACTCTGCATCTTAGTTCCCTTTACACTCAGCTCTTCTCTTAGCAGGTCTTGGTAGTATATCTGGAATGTCTAAACCCTTGAAAAATCATATCCTTTTCACTCTGGGATTGCTGCAAGTGTCCATTCCCAAGTTATAAGGGGGAAAGGGGGAAGCAGGTGGCATCCAAGCGGACCACCTGGCTTTCACATGCATTCACCTGCCTCTGTTGTGTATGTAAAACAGCATTGCCTCCTCTTGCTGATCAGGGTCAGTTACTCCTGCCAGTATGGTGACTCCTCTCTTCATCATCTTTCTTGGAATGATGAGTCCAAAGAAATCTGGTGGTAGCCATAACTTGTAGTTCAATGCTGTGTCCTCTTGGGAACCAGGACTTTCGACCCTGAGTAATCCAGAGATGTAGGAACAAGAAGCACAAAATCACCAGTGAATTATCAGAAATCATGTTTAAGTAGGGCTATCCTGCTTCTATCCCTTGATGTCTAGACCTACTTCTCCTTTCCATGAGGAATACAGCATATAGGAAATGACTGATTAAATATGCTGCATCCTGGTGGATGGCATCCCACCTTTCACATGTTTCCTTTGAACTGGTGCTCCAGTTGCATCTTTATAAGGCCGTTGCAGTGTTGTATGATATCAGCTGCCTCTGGGTATTATGATACATGATATGATCCCATGATCTCAGATGCACTTCATTATGAAGTTGTTCTCATGGTCAGATGCTATGCTTTGTGGGATTTTTATGCCTGTAGATCAGGCATTCCATAAACCACCAAACAGTAGTGCTGGCTAAGCCGTGGGACAGAAGAGGCAAGCCCATTCTTAGATTAGGTATCCATTCCTATGAACTCCTGACTCCTCCAGGATGGAAGTGGCCCAATGTAGCTAACTTGTCACCAAGTGACCAGTTGGTCTCCATGAGGAATACTGCCATATTGGGGATCTAGCTTTGGCCTCCATTGCTGGCAGAAGTCATAGTTAGATCAGACTTGGTAAGTGGGAGTCCATGCTTTTGGGCCAGAAGTCACTTCCATCATATGCCCATAATACCATCATGTGCCATAATACCATCATATACTGATAATAAAAGCTAGCTAACAGTGATTGGCCAAGTAATTTTATCCACTTAACTGTCCAGTGCTTCTTCCATGCTCAATGCTTTCTGGTAGCCATTAATATGTGGTACAAATATCTTCATGCTTTGTGTCCACTCCAATATAACCATCAAAATACTTCTACCCCAGAACTACTTTCTTCAGATCTTTCAGTCTTTTTCTTTCGAGGTCTTTGAAGGATTTATTTAGGCCAATGACCACTGCCCAGGTGTAGGTAAATGTTGAGTAACTGCTCCTTCCAAACAAACTGTATGACCAACTACACAGCTCACAGCTCAGCCAGTTGGGAAGATTTCTACATGGACACGCTGACAGTGGCAGAAATGTAAATGCCATCCATTTTTGGCTTAGACCCACATACTTAAATGACCTAGGTGCAAGCTGGGGTCTCCTTAAGTGTTTGGCCAGACACTAAGCTGTGTATATACAATGAGAGACTCTGTGAAGTCTGGCAAAGAGTAACGACGATGTGAGCTATGCTGTGAAATGGACAAAGATCCTAGAGACGACATAGGATAAAAAGATGTTGGAATTCCAACCCACAAAGTAGAGAAATCTTACTGAACAACTCAGGCATTCATTTGAGACTCCAGAAAGGCCACACCTCAGGAGTTAAGATTCCCTAAATTATTTTGACTACCATGATAAAGCTAGCTTAAAACCAAGTCTTCATAGGATCAAGGTGATTTGCTAGTAAATTAACTGCCTATCAGAATAAAACCCCAAAACTCAGGACTTTTTAAAGGACCATAATAAAATTCAGATTCTTGATAATGGAACATTTACAATATCTAGCATACAGTAAAACACTGCTAGATAGGCAAAGAATCAGAAAAAGGTGACTTAAAACTAAGAGGAAAAAAAAACCCAGTGATAACAAATACATAGCAATTAGCAGATAAGATTTTTAAAACAGCTATTATAAAATATGTTCAAGAATTTCAAGAAGAAATGACATGATAAGTGGAGGGAGTAGCATCCCAGCAGAAAAACAGAAACTGTAAATGAAAACTATACTAGAAATGACAATTCACTGCATAGGATACTGCACTCAAGAAGACCAGTAAGCTTGAAAACAGATTACAATTAAAAGAAACTATAAAACACAGAGAGGGAAAAAAGGTTAAATAAAGAAAAAAAAAAACAAGGTCTTAAGTGACATGTGGGAATATCAAGAAGTCTAATACATGTGTATTTGTAATCCTAGAAAGAGAAGAGAGAGAGGGGCTGGGGTAGAAAATATATTTGAAAAAAGAATGGCTGAAGATTTTTTCCAAATTTGATTAAAAATAATAATCCAGAGATCCAAGAAGCCCAAAGAGGCTGAAAACAAAGAAAGCCACACCTAAGCACATCATAGTCAAAATGCTGAAAATTAAAGAAAAAGAGACAGTTGTTTTTTTTTTAAGATTTTATTTATTTGTCAGAGGGAGAGAGAGCACAAGTAGGGGGAGCAGCAGGCAGGGGGAGAAGCAGGCTCTCTGCTGAGTAAGGAACCTGCTGCAGGACTCTATCTCAGGACCCTGGGATCATAACCTGAGCCGAAGGCAGATGCTTAACTGACTAAGGCACCCAGGTGTCCCAAGAGGCAATCTTTAAAGCAGCAAGAGAAGAAGATGTATTACATAGAAGGTGGCACCCAGGTGTGGGTGCCAGATTCAGGGCCTGATATAATGACCACTCTTCTGCCAGTAATCATCATTTTTCTCCACTGGTGCTCACGGCAAGGCCCAGTCTTCGTACTGTGGGACCCAGCTCTTCCTCACTCAATGATAGGAAGTGAAGGACAGTGATAAGAAGAACTGGTGAATTCTCATAAAAAACAGTGCTGGCTAGAGAATAAGGTGATGATAATACTGAAGTTCTGGGGAAAAAAAAAAAGACCTGAAAAGTAGAATTTTAAACCCAGGAAAAATAATCCTTCAAAAATGAAGGCAATATAAAGACATTTTCAAATAAGCAAAAGCTGAGACCTTTTCTCAATGGCAGACTTGACTAAAATAAATAACAAAGGTAAATCTCTGGGTTGAAGAAAAACGATAATGGATGAAAACATGGATCTTCCAGCACCTGGCTGGCTCAGTGGGCTAAGTGTCTTCCTTCTGCTCAAGTCATGATACAGCATCCTGGGATCAAGCCCCACATCAGGCTCCCTGCTCAGCGGGGAGTCTGCTTCTCCCTCTGCCCCTCCCCCCATCTCTTGCTTGCTCTTTCTCCCCCTCTCTTTCTCAAATAAATAAAATCTTTAAAAAAATGGATCTTCATCAATAAATGAATGAAGAGCATGAGAAATGAGAAATGTGAAGATAAAAAAGAAAGGTTTTTGCTTGCATCTTACTTTCTTTAAAAACAATTTTACTTTGGGTGCCTGGGTGGCTCAGTCAGTTAAGCATCCGACTCATAATTTCAGCTCAGGTCATGATCTCAGGGTCATGGGATTCAGTCCCACATCAGGCTCTGTGCTGGGTGTGGAACCTGCTTAAGATTCTCTCTCTCCCTTTGCCCCTCCCCCCTTCTCTCAAAAAAGAGAAAACAAAAAAACCACATTTGACTTTAAAAAATAATATATGATGAGTTAAGTTTTATAACTTGAAGAAGTAGAATATGTGACAACGATAGTACATAGTTGAGTGGGGGAGTGGGGCAAATGGGAGTTACCGTTACAAGGTATTTACATTATTCAAGAAGTGAAATGATATAACTGCAAGGTAGATTGAATTAAGTTAAGACACCTATTATAATCCTTAAAAGAACCACTAGAAAAGCAAAAGAGCCAGTAGAAGAGATAAAGTTGATTACTTAAAAAGAAAAAAGAAGGAGGAGGAAGAGGGGGAGGGGGAGGAGGAGGAAGAGGAAACAAAAGGAAACCTGATGAATCCTAAAGAAGGCAGGAGAGGTGGGAAAAAGGAACAGGGAGGAGGACATAGGAGCAAATACCAAGGCAACAGATTTAAACCCTAAATGCAAATGGTCTAAACACATTTCAACGAAAAGGTTGACTGAGGTTATCACTTTGGATAAAAATCAAGACCTGACTGTATGTGGTCTACAAGAAACTCACATTAAATATAAAGACAAATGAGTTAGAAGTTAAGAGAATGAGAAGATTCATAACAAGTAAACAGGATAAGAAAGCTCAAGAGGTTATATTAATATTTGAAAATGAGGACAGGAATGGTGTATTACCAGAGACACAGGGAGATATTTCATAATGATTAAAGGAGAAATTGTTTAAAAAGAATGAGGGCGCCTGGGTTGCTCAGTCAGTTAAGCGTCTGGAATTAGCTCATGATCCCAGGGTCCCAGGATTGAGCCCCACATTGGGCTCCCTGCTCACCAGGGAGTCTGCTTCTCCCTCCACCTCTGCCCCCCTAACTTGTGCTTTCTCTCACTATCTCTCTCTCTCTCAAATAGTCTCTAAAAAAAAAAAAAAAGAATGATTCGAAGTATACATGCAACTGATAGCAGAGTTTCAAAATGCATGAAGCAACAACTAATAGAAATAAAGGGGAAAAGAGAGAAAATCATAATTGTCAGTGAGATTCCATCACTTCTCTCCCAAAAAAGTGATATAGCATGTAGATTAAAATACTTAGTAAGTTTATAAACATTTGTAAAACCCCATCAACCAACTAAAGCAATCATCAGTTGTAGAACACTGCATGAAAGAACTATAGAATATATATTCTTTTCAAGTACACATGGAACATTCACCAAGATAGACCATCTACTGGGCCATAAAAAATATTATAATTTCAAAAAATTGAAAGTATACAGAATATGTCCTGTGATTATGTTCTAGATTTAAGTTAGGCATCAATAACAAAGAGTTTCTGAAAATTCTTCCACATATTTATAAATTAAGCAAACACTTCCAAATAACCCATAGGCCAAAGAAGAAATCACAAGGAAAACTAGAAAATATTTTGATAATAAAAATACAGCCTATCAAAATGTATGGGAGGTAGCTGAAGAGGTGCTTGGAGTGAAATTTATAGATTTAGATTCTTATTTTATAAAAGAAAAAAGCTTAAATCAATTAATCATTCCACTGTAAAAATCTGGAAAAAGAAGAGTAAAATACATCAAAAGGAAGCAAAGAATAAAGATATGAGCAGAATGACTGAAATAGAAAATAATAAGAATAAAATGTCTTTATTGCAGATGACATAATCATATACTTGGAAAATACCAAAGAATGTACCAAAAAACCCCTGCTATAACTAATAACTGAATTTAGCAAGATCATAAGATAAAAGGTCATCATGTAATTATCTATTATGTATCTGTGTACTAGCAATAAACAATTGAGAAATAAAAAATTAAATTGCCATTTAATTATCATAAAAACGATTAGGGATAAATGCAATAAACTATGTGGAAGACTGATTCCTACACTAGAAAGCAAGAAAAAATTTGCTTATAGAAATTTTAAAAAGCTTAAATAAATTGAGAAATTATACCATGTTCATGGGTTGGAAGATTCAACAGTATTATAACATCAGTTTATGCCATACTAGTCTATCAAGTCAATGCATTTCCAATCAAAATCCAAAAACTTTTTTCTGAGAAATTTCCAAACTCATTCTAAAAGTTACATGGAAAGGGAAAATAAGGAAAATTCAAAAACCAATTTTAAAAAAGAATAAATTTTTTAGACCTATATTGCCTGAATTCAACAATACAATAACAATGGCAGTGTGATATTAGCTCAAGTATAAACATATAGACAAATGGAACAGAAAATATTGGCCAAAAATAGATCCAAACTTGTAAGGTCAATTGCTTTTTAACATTGAGCCAAAGCAATTTAGTTGGGAAATGAAAGTCTTTCCAGCAAATAATGCTGGCACAACTAGACTCCATTTAGAAAAACATAAACTTAAAAAAAAAAAGAAGAAGAAGAAAACATAAACTGGACCCATACCTTACACCATACACAGAAATTAATTCTAGATATATGATAAACATAGACGTAAAACTAAAACAAAAAAGTTTCAAGAAGAATTCTTAGAAGAATATCTTCATGATTTGGGAAGGAGGCAAAGATTTCTTGGGAAGCATTATCATAAAAGAAAATTATCAGTAAATTTGACTATATCAAAATTTAAAATGTTTGCTTATCTAAAACACATCACTTGGGGCACCTGGGTGGCTCAGTTGGTTAAGCCTCAGACTCTTGGTTTCAGCTCAGGTCATGATCTGGGGATCATGGAATGAAGCCCCTCATTGGGCTCCCCATGGTCAGTGTGGAGTATACTTGGGATTTTCTCCCTCTTTCTTTGCCCCTTCCCACTTCCATGCACTCTCTTTCTCTCTCTCTCACTCTCAAATAAAGTAAATAAATAAAATCTTAAAACAAAAAACAAAAAACACATCACTTAAATGGGGAACCTGGGTGGTATAGTCAGTTAAGCACCTGACTCTTGGTTTTAGCTCAAGTCATGATCTCAGGGATGTGAGATTGAGCCCCATGTCAGGCTCCGTACTCAGTACAGAGTCTACTTGAGTTTCTCTCTCTCTTCCTCCCATTGCCCCTCCCGCTCATACTCTCTCTCTCTCTGTCAAATAAATAATTAAGTCTTTAAAAAAAAAAATCACTTAGAAAATGAAAAAGGCAAGCCTCACAGTGCATGAAAATCTTTGAGATACATGTATCTGAAAACAGGCTTAAATCCAGAAGTAGAAACAATGTCTGAAAATCAATTATTAAAAAACAATCAGCCCAGTTTAAAAATGGGTGAAAGTCTTAGGCATTTCACAAAGGAAGATGTAAGAGGCTGTCCAATAAACACATGAAAAAGTGCACAACAGGGCACCTGGGTGGCTCAGTTGGTTAAGCGACTACCTTTGGCTCAGGTCATGATCCCGGAGTCCTGGGATCGAGTCCCACATTGGGCTCCCAGCTCCACAGGGAGTCTGCTTCTCACTTTGACCTTCTCCCCTCTCATGCTTGCTCTCACTCTCTCTCTCTCTAATAAAATAAAATAAAATAAAATCTTTAAAAAAAAATTCACAACATCGTTACTCATCAGGGAAATGCAAATTAAAACCACACAAGATGGGACTACACTCTCACTAGCATGGGTAAAAATTAAAAAAAAATTAACAACACTGAATATTCATGAGGATTTGGAGCAACTAGAATTCTTATACACTGTTGATGGAAGTGTACAATTGCACTTTGAAAAACTTTTGTCTGTTTTATTTAAAGCGAATCACCGACCTAAGATTCAGCAATTCTAATCGTTGGCATTTAGAAAGAGAAATGAAAACATATGTCAAAAGGTTTCTACAAAACTCTTCATGGCAGCATTATTCATATTAACCCCAAGCTGGCAACAATTCAAATAACCATCCATGAGAGAATAGGTAAATAATAGGATATTCATACCCTGGTACAGTTGTCCCTGCTTATTTGTGGGGAAAATGTCCAAGAGCCCCAGTGGTTGCCTGAAACCACAGATAATACCGAACTCTATATACACGATGGTTTCTCCTATACATACATACCTATGATAAAGTTAAATTTACATGTTAGGCACAGTATATGATCAACAAAAATAACTAATAATAGAATAGAACAATTATAACACTATACTGTAATAAAAGTAACATGAATGTGGTCTCTCTCTCAAAATATCTTTTTGTATTGTACTCACCCTTCTTTGTGATAACGTGAGATACTAAAATGCTTACCTGATGAGATGAAGTAGGGCGAGTGACAGGCATTGTGACACAGCGTTAGGCTAATATGGACCTTCTGAAGATCTGTCAGAAGGAGGATCAGCTGCTTCTGGACTTCGGGTGACCACAGATAACTATGGAAAAGGAAATCGCGGATGAGGGAGGACTACTGTATACTAGTCAGTGATAAAAAGGGATAAACTACTGATGTACTCAATAACACAGATAATCTCAGAAACATTGTGTGGAGCGAAAGATGTGGGACATGAAAGTGCTTACTGTATAATTCCATTTCTATGAAGTTCCACAGGCAAAAATGATCTATGGTGATAAAAATCAGAATAGAGTGGTTTTCTCTGAAAGGGCAGGAATTGACTGGTTATGGGTATGAGTGGACTTTCTGAGGAAACAGAAATTCTGCTTATCTTTTTAAAGGTGTGAATTGCACAGATGTATGCATTTGCTAAAACCCACTGAAATGTGCAGATCTGTGCATTTTAGTGTATGTAAACTTATCTCAATAAAATGAAAGATTCATGAAAGCCAATTTGATATTTTATTTAGCCAGTAAAATAGGAAGGCTATTTTTTACGGGCATGAACAAGTAAGAATTTTGACTTACGTGTTTTTGTATAAATTCAATTATATATTCTGGCTATTTTCCCTACTATATTTAGTGAGTTTCTTAGATAATTTAGACTATTATTGGACACCGTTTGGCCCACTATCAGCAGCCTATAAATACGCACTGACGCTAAATTGCAGTTTCGTGATCACTAATGCATTATTTCAAATGTTTGTGAGTCTCTCTTGACACTGTTCTCCTTACTATGACTCAGTTAGCCCCTGGAGAGTTGATTTATCCTGATGAAATGCATGACAATATTTCCACAGTTTAAAAGCTTTTTCTTTTCGTTTCACTTGTTTTCATTTTAAACTACTTGCTATCCAGGGTCTATGGCATGAATAAGACAATTTAAAACTACATATTTATTTACTTACATGATATACTTTGAAGACTTCTATCCTCAAAGATCTTGAGAGAAAATGTATACACCATTGTACTGGTACTTGCTTGGAGCCTACAGATAAATGTGAATTTGCCTTATCAAAGGAACTAACCTGACACAATATGGAAGTGATGACCCAATGAAAAGGAAGATTGTGCAGGTACAAGTCTATGACAAGTGTTATTAGTTTTTATGTAAATTTAAAAAATGCTTTATTCATTAACGTTGGAATACATTAATGGGGTATCCATAAAGCAACCATACACTCATCCAATAAGTAAAACTGCATCCTTGTATAAATTAGGAATCTACAGGGCGCCTGGGTGGCTCAGTCTTTGGCTCAAGTCATGGTCTCAGGGTCCTGAGATGGAGCCCCGCATCGGGCTCTCTGCTCAGCAGGAAGTCTGCTTCCCCCCTCTCTCTGCCTGCCTCTCTGCCTACTTGTGATCTCTCTCTCTGTCAAATAAATAAATAAAATCTTTAAAAAAAAATTAGGAATCTACTCTCATAGATATACATTTCAGT
This sequence comes from Potos flavus, assembly GCA_028534135.1. Taxonomy (NCBI): domain Eukaryota; kingdom Metazoa; phylum Chordata; class Mammalia; order Carnivora; family Procyonidae; genus Potos; species Potos flavus. Next base: position 67,975,767 of record CM052899.1, on the reverse strand, counting down.
AAATATGTATGTCTGCATTCAAACTTGCTTTAAAACATGGGACTCAACCCTAGAAGTTATGACATAACAGGGTACAGGATGAATAAGTAGTTTTATTCAGAACAGCAAGGCAGAGTTTATAGACACTTGGAATAAATCTATGCCTGAGGAGCAGGAAGGAAATTGAAAATAACTTTCTGTCTTTGTCTTAAAATGTTAACTAACCATTACTTAAGACAAGTCACTATTTAAACTGCCCAAAAGCTTGCACAAATGTTCTTCTCATCTAGAAAATCATTTGAACAATGTTAAAACAAGCCTATGAATTTAACTTTTTAGTTCCTTCTCTCTGTTTCAAATCCTTTGGTGAAATAAGTTCCAAGTGGGAGAAAATTTTTTTTAAAAGCAAATGCATTTTGCCTTATATACTTAGGTCTTCTGTCTAGCACAGTAATGGAGATGTCTAGTAAGTGCTCAGACAACTGGCTTATCAATTTGGCTGCACACTGGACTGTCCTGGGTGACTTAGAATAATACCAATGCTTAGGTCCCACCCCCAAAGATTTTAATTTAATTGGTCGGGGTTGTGCACTGGCCGTTAGAGTTTTCTAAAGCCTTTTAGGTGATTTTAATGTGCAGCAAAAATTAAGAAGTACTGCTCTAGAAAGTAAGTGGTAAATGTTCACAAAAGGGGGAATTCTGGACATATCAGAAAGTCTTAATGGAAAATGTGACGATTAACTGTAATGTGATAAACAGGGTTCGGTTACAGAAAACAGAAGCTACTCTACCAAGCTTAAGCAGAAATGAATGTATCTTGAAATATTAAATGGTTTACAGCTCACTGGGAAGGCTGGAGAAATAGATGGAAAAATTGAGCTTTTAGAAACACCCATAAAAAAAAAAAGGAATCTTGTCATTTACAACAACCTGGATAGAACTACAGGGTATTATGCTAATTGAAATAAGTCAATCAGAGAAAGGCAATTATCATATGATTTCAATCATATGTGGAATTTAAGAAACAAAACAGAGGAGCATAGGGGAAGGAAGGGAAAAATAAAACAAGATGCAATCAGAGAGGGAGACAAATCACAAGAGACTCTTAATCATAGGAAACAAACTGAGGGTTGCTGAAGGGGAGGATGGTCGGGGGATGGGGTAACTGGGTGACGGGCATTTAAGGAGGACACATGATGTGATGAGCACTGGGTGTTATATGCAACTGATGAACCACTGACCTCTACCTCTGAAACTATCAATATACTATAAATAATTTAATTTCAATTAAAACATAAAAAAAAAAGGAAGAAACAACTTTGGGAGCCATGTTTCAGAACTGAGCCATTCAGGGATCTGTGACAGAATCATGAAGTTATTGCTACACTGCCAATTCCCCAAACAGGCCTCCACTCCCACCATGAGAAGGACAGCAGCCTCAGGAAATACGCATGACCAGGAAACCACCACAGAACACTTAAGACCTCGGAATGGGTTCAAGAAATGGAGAGGTTTCTCTTCAGCAGAGTTTCTTGAGGGGGCTCTAGGTTGGTGGGGAGTAATGTAATAGGTGCCCGATATGCATAAACACAGCAAAAATAGCATGACAAAGGTAGAGACATATAAAAGAACATGGGACATGGATCCAGTCTCTAAGTAATTGGTTACAACAGGAGCAGAAGATGAAAATGGTCAGTGGTAAGAAATGAAAGAAGAAAAGACGGATACAAATGGGAGAGGTAGGGAAGGTGTGACCCTGTTTGAAGTTTGAAGTAGTGGGAAAGTACTCACTCTTTCACAATTTAATATGATGTGATCTGCATGTTTAGTAAATGTTATTCATCAAGTTACGGAAGTTTCTGTCTTCTTTGCTGAGAATTTTTATCATGAATCGGTGGTATATTTTATCATATGTTTACCTTTTTTTCCCTGTTAATACTATGACTTATGTTGATTTTTTTTAGTTATTAAGACAAATTTGCATTCCTGAGTTAAATCCCTTTTGTTGTGATATATTATCCATTTTGTATATTTCTGGATTTGATTTGCTAAAAATTTGTTAAGAATTTTTGTCTGGTACAGTACTAGGACTGGTGTACTGCTAATCGCACAGAATGAGTTGAGAACTTTTTCCTCTTCCTCTATTAACTAGAATAGTTCAGGTAACACTAGTATTCTTTTTCTTTCTTGTATTTTTGGTAGAATTCACCAGTGAAGCCATCTCAGCCTGGAGTGTCCTTTGTGAATTTACTTCAAGTGCACATGCTTTCTTTATCCTAGCTTATGAGTTTGACGCATACATTTATCATTTTCTTTCCTTCTTATTTCTTTTTGTAAATCAGATTTTCTTCCTAGGATTATATTATTTTCCTTCTACTTGAAGCAAATATTTTAGAAATTCCATTTTGAACGTCTATTTGTATTTAACGCTCAAAAGAAAACCTGTACAAGATGCCAGCACCATAATTATCCACTAACATCTGTAGCAATATCGTCTATATATTATCTTCTTGGTATAGATGACCTTTCCATGCACCCAGCTAAGGTCACCACTTGCTCTTGGACACTATACTTCACCCCCTTCCGCTACTCAAAAATACTGCTCCAGCCATTTTCTCCTGCTACCCTACATTTGTGGGGTCATTCCTATCAACATATAAGTATGCAATTATTTGTAGTGTCTTTAAAGCAATAGCCTCTTGACCCCACATTCAAATTTTGTATGTTTTGGGTTCAACCAGAGGAGAACCAGTAGGTTACACACACACACACACACACACACACACACACACACACACACAGATGGATTTACACAAGAGAAGAATGGACTTACATAATTGTGGAGGTTAGGCAAGCACTCTCTGTGAGACTGTCTCTGTGTCTAATAGTGCTAAAGCCTGAAGTGCAAAGGCAGGCGGTCAAGATAGGAAGATGACGAACCGGCTGGAACCCCTTAAGAACAGATTAAAACTTGGGTCCATTCTTGTTGATAAGGGTATGCTTCAGAAGCCAGGACCCTCCTTCATGCAGATGAAAATACACACCTAATCCCAGGAGTTGGAGAAACTGAAGGAATAGCCAGAGGCAAAGAAAGAGTAATTGGAGTCCCAGTAAAGTGATTAAGTAAATCAGCAACAACATGGTCAAAGCTCCACAATAGAGAAAGATTTTATAATTTCCCTTCCCGTCTCCTGTCTGGAGTCTTTATAACCCAGGAAAGATAGGAGGCATCCATTTTTTTCTTTTTCCCACCCCAAAACTGATGAACTAATAACCTAGAAGGGGGAGGGAAAGTAGGCCTTGAAGACTCAGATCATGTATTTACCTCCATGTTAGAGCCTAGGGTCGTAAATCTCACTTACATTGGGAGGAGGAAAGAAAAGCTTTGGCCTGGATTGAGATCAAAGATAAGATGAAAAGGACACATCTTAAATGCAAGAACGGGATTGGACAAGTAGCTGAAAGTAGCTGCAAAGCAATGGGATCCTGCCAAGGTGTCACTGAGGAGGGTGATGGAGAATTTAAGTAGGACATGACTAAAGGCATAAAGACCAAGCAAGAAGCTTCTTCAGAAAGTCAGTCCAAGGATGATAAGAGCCTAATTATTCTTGTAAATTTGTTAGTTAGAAATAATGACACCAGCTAGAATAAAAAAGGAAGAAGTATTGAATGTTGTTGGATATTGTGGTGTGGAACTGATGAAGAGATTGTCCACAGTCACAGGGCTGGGACTTCGAGTCAGAACATCTGCCTCTTCTCCAGTTCCATCATTTCCACGGACAAGGCATTTGACCTCACTGAACCCCAGCTTCCTTCTGTAAGGTATAGGTCATATTTGTGTTGTTTACATTAAGTGCTTTGGTAGAGCCCAAACAAGATGACTTACAAGAAAACATTTGGAAAACTTAAAAATGTAAGATTGTATTATTAAGCAAACCAATAAGATTAACTTGATTTTGTATTTTAAGCCATTAAAGCATTTTCTTTATTTCAAGCTGGTGAGGTTAGATGGTCAGGGGAACAGGGGAAGAGAACGTGTAGGATGGGAGAACTGCATTCACCCAACATTTTGGTCAGTGTGAAGAGACAGGCAGGAAGGAAAGAGCCCCTAATCTGATTGCCTGAGAGCTCAGATGCACACCTTTCATCCTTCTGGCAGATGGATAGCATATCCTTCAACCCGTATAGTCTCATTTACACGCAGTTTCCCAGATAAGGCTGCTGCTGCTGCTGCTGCTGCTCACTTGCGAGACGATTTCCAAAGCCACTAATAAAAAGGTAACTCACTATGTGCTACGAGAGATGACAAGCGCACCTTGGGATGAATGATGGGTAAAGAATTGTCATTTCTCTTCTCAAAATCAGGCTATCCCCGGCTCATGTGGCTTGGCACCTGTGGCTTGTTAGCAATTACATATGGAAGCCGACCCATTCAAAGTTGCCCCTGTAGAGCAGTTTTGTTTTAGGGCTGTTGCCTTCCCTCTGTCTTTATGTGGTTTCAGGGCACTACAATGCGTACTTGAGCTGAAGCTTTGAAATCAGTTTTCTTTCTCTTTTTAACATTTTCTCCCATTTCGTTTTTAAGTGTGATCTGATTAGCTTTCAATCTATGATTTAGGGAGGAAGGGAAATAGCCATCCCTTTGGGTTCATGATTCTGGTTATACTTGAACTTTGTTTTCTAATAGGTGATTTGATAACTGACTCATGTTAGAAATGATAGCTGTACTTCAAAGATGTTTCAAAGTTGCTTGTGCCACAACAGTGCCTTGTTTTTAGTAAGCAATATTAACAACAATAACAAAAACATTTATTTTTTTACTTAAAATGTGCCAGGCACTGTTTCCAAGCACTCTGCATGAGTTACTTAATTTCATCTTCAGTTCAGTGCTATGATTATGCCCATTTTACATATGAGAAAATTGAGGCATATAGATGTTGACTAATTTACTTATTTGAAATATATATATATAAATACAGACTTGTGTCTTAAAAAGGCAAACAGTTATATGAACTGCCAAATTATTCTCCCTAAAACACAAGACTGATTTCATAATTCCTTAGCTCAGAAATATTTAATAAATATCCTTGTCTATCAAATTAAGTGTAAATACCCTATCTTGAGATCCCAGATCTCTCGCATTGTTTTTCTAACTTCCTTCTCCAGCCCTGTTTAAGAGCAATTCCCTAACTCAATGGTCCTTAAGCAAGAGAAATTTTGTGCTGCCTCTCACTCCCCCACCCCCTGGGAGGGATATTTGGCAATGTCTGGAGATATTTTTGGCTGTCACAACTTGGGAGAGATTACTAACATTTAGTAAGCAATTAGCAATTAGTAAGTAGAATTCAGTGATCCTGCTAAACATCCTAAAATGCCTAAGACAATCCCTTCCCACAACAAAGAATTATCTGGCCCAATCAATAGTACCAAGGTTGAGAAATGCTACCCTATCCTATTTTCCAGCCAAAACTGAACAAGTTGAGCTTTCTTAAATAGTCTCTGTGTTTCATTTTTGTAGCTTTCTTTCCTTTATTCCTTCACTAAATATTCTTAGAGCACCTATTATGTGCCAGGCCCCAGTAAGTATAAGACATGATCCCTGACCTCACACCAACCAGCTTCCTGGCTTCCCATCCTTGTCCTTCTCCAATATAAAAACCTGCCTACTCTTCAAGACCCCTCTCAAATGCCATTTTTCCTTTCAGCTGAATATTTGCTCTTTGATAGTAGTCTGTAAAGACAAAATATTATGATAGGAGAGTCTTGATATCAAACAAAAATTGATAAGAAACATTCCTATATGATGAATTTTATATGAATATTTAAATGTCATTTTTCACTGTAGAAGTATTTAAACATCTTCTCAAACTTAGCACATTTCAGTGTTGTGGGACAGCTTAATTTTATTTCCAATAGAGTTGTTTGTCTTTTATTTAAAGTCAGTTTTGGAAGTGAAAGTAGTAGGTCATTGAAGTTCCAGTGAGCATACTGTAGCGATTCAAGGAGGACATGAGAGGCTGTGTAAAAAGGCTGACACCCATGTTTCATTTCAGCAATAAAAAACTTAAAAATCAATTCAATAAGAATTTATTGAGTGCCAGTATGAGCCCGACACTGTTAGATGCTGGAATTCAAAATAAACACCTCATGTTCTTTCCTACAACAAAGTCAAGTAAACATCTCTAATACTTCAAAATATTTTATTATGGAAGCAGAGGGATCGCTGACATGGGTAAGCATTCTGATGGCCAGGTAAATGTCCAGGTGACAGTGGGTCTAAGTTACGAAGAGTGCTTCTTCTGAATACAAGAAACTTAACGAGAGGAAAGTAGGAATGCAAGAATTATTGAGGGCCTTAATAACGTTGTGGAGAACTGTGGCCTACCTCACATCCCAAAGGAAGAGGGAAATCTCCCCTGGACTCTTTCAGAGGGCCTCAATACAGATGTGCTTAAAGCATGTGAACGAAAGCAGAGGTACCTGAGATGAATTAGGGAAAGCAAGTCCCAAAGACAGAAAATTCCACATTTCCTACTGACAATGGAGCATCCAGGAACACTGCCATGCTGTCCTTGAAAGTGTTACCCTGCATTAGCATCCTCACTGTTGTGGCCTTCTACTCCACTAGAGACATGGGTCGTGTGTGGTTATCAACTGGAGTGTCGGGGTTACCCTTGAATAAGTTTAGAGCTGGCAAAGCAGATAAGAACACTTTAGCATGCACAATGGGGTGGAAGTTAATATCTCTGGCTGAAGTTATTTCCTACCAAGCTGAATATGGCAGAAATGGGGTTGTGAGAACTACATGAGTTAAGGTATGTAAAATACATGGGTAGTATCTGGCATATAGGATGTGATGGATAAATGTGAGCACAAACAAGATAAAACATATGCAACAATTATCTCAAACTTCCCAATAAATCTGGAAACCCAATGAAAGCCATTTGAGTTTTGTTTTCACACAAAAAAGGGGAAGTATGGTCAAATACATTTCTCTAAGTTGTCTTGCCTTATTTCTTTTAGAATTAGTTTTATAGGCATCACAGTTTATTGGTTAAAGCTTTTTTTCATGGCAGGCCACATGGTATAAAACACAAATGATAGGTGGAAACTTGTTTCTTTGGCTCTATCAGTCCTTCCTTTTCTTGTTCATTTATTGTCAGCTAGCCAGGTGAAATGAAGGTCATGGTGCCTAGAGTCATCTCATGATCTGGGAAGTAATTTGACCCTGTGATTCCCAGAAGTACCTTGATCCCAAGCTTCCACACTCCAGCAGAAGGCAAGTGTAAATCATACGCTTGGACAGCCCCCTACAAGGAGTGGGCCTCCCTGGGGATTAATAACACTAGAATCTATCTTAATACAACCTTTCCCCCTCCTCAGCTTCTTTCTAAGTCAGAGAATGAGAGATTTCACTCTTACATTACTTTCCATTCACTGTTCCAGAACCGGTCTGGTGAACATTTACCTTCAATTGGAAATTAGGGTTAATGTAGAACGCTGTGAATTCCTTGGGGCCCAGGCTGGGGGTGGGGGGAGAGGGGAGCGGGGAAGTGAAGTTGATTTAAATTTGAATCACCTGCAAATGTCACTCCTGTAAATCCAGGTGGTTTTCTGACTGGCTGGACCTGCCCTTACAGGAGAGAGGAGTCAGCAATCCCCATTAAGTATCTCATTTTCATGGAGGAATTTTTTTGTTTAGTCGGTTCCATAACTCATTTCCAAAAGCACCCAAATAGTTTAAATTTTTATAAGTTTGCATGCACCGATCACTTCCCTTGAATAGCTAAGTAAGGAAGGCAAGGAGGGCTGAAGGGAAGTTTTCCTGTGAACGCGGTGTTTGTGACTGGATTAACATTTCCCTGCTAGAATTGCACATCCTCTTAGCTCTCAGAAGGTCCCAATTAGGCCTGACACATTGCCATCACAGCACACATACTCCCTGTAACAACCGTATTAAGCTCAGTTGGTGCTGGGCGAGTTTTGAAGTAGGCTTTCCAGCCAGTGTGGGTGGACAGATTCCCACTTGATCACCCCCACTCCTTCCCCCAGCCCACCGCAAATTCCTATTATAACTCCCTGCCTAGGAATATGCTAGCTCTCCACACAGTGGGTGTTTATTTGTCAACAATCTTATAAACCTGAAACACAGAAAACCATCCTGCTGACACAGGATGGAAGAATCACACAGAAACACCACAGACTTTGTGAAGCAAGTCAAAAGTTTTAAGAAAATAGCCTCTCGAAAACCTAAAGTTTTAAATGTGTGCAAATGAAATTTAAACAGTTATCTGATGAGCGCTCCAAATAGGAAGCTAAAAAGAAGAGTCCGATTCACGATGCCATTGTATTGCCTACATGATTCCAAAAATACTCTTGCTTCACTGATTTCCCCCCTTGTGTTAATTTGTTATTTTGGCATTGGGGACATGCACAGAAGTTCATACAAACCCACACAACAATCCATTCTTCATCATGGATCCTTCCCGAAACAAGACAACTCATTTGTTCATTCATTTCTTTTCAAAAATCTTTTACTGAACTCTTTTGAAATGCCAGACTGTTCTGGTTCTTGGGGATGCATGTTTGAATAAGCTTCATTTAAATACCTTTTAATGCAGGGGAGACAAACAATAAAAAGGTAAACAAGAAAACAGCAAATGCTGATATGTGCCAAAAGATGAAAACAATTAGAGTGACGTCCTTTAGAGCATCTGCAGTGAAGTAAGCTGAGGTCTTCATGATAAGAAGGTGCATGCTTTTTGAGCATCTGTGTTTACTAGGTAGAGAGAACAGCTAGTGCAAAGGCCCTGTGGTAGGAACAAGTTTGACACATTCAAGGAATGGAAGAAGGTAAGTGTAACATGAGCACGGTGGGTAAGGCAGATAGTAAAAGATGAAATATCAGACAGTTAGGCAGGTGCCAGATGAGGAGTTTGGATTATACTTTAAATGCTATAGGAAACCATCAAAGGATTTTAAGCAAGAGGATGACATGATACGATCCGTATTTTTAAAAGATGACTTTGGCCTTTCTGCAGGGAACTGAATGCAAGGAGCAAGAGGAAAAGCATGAAGACCAAGTAGGTGGCTACTGCAGGAGTTTATGTGAGAGATGATAACATTTTGACTAAATGTCAGTAGCAGTAGAAATAGGACATTTTTAAAATTACAACACTTTTCAGGTAGCACTAATATTCAACCTAACAATCCATTGCCTCTCCACTCTTCAGAATCCCACGCACGTAGCAGGCATTCATTTATTCTATCACTTAGGGATAGTTTATTGCGTGTTTACTATGTGCCAGATGCAGAGCGGGGTAATAAGGACACACTGAATGGTAGATGTCAGCTCAGTTTCCAACAAATCATTTTGCTTAGTCATCAAGACCAAATCACCTAAATTGATATTTAAAAACGTAACTGCAGTAAGAGATATTTTATAATCATTCAAATGAATTGTCATCAAGATGTTTTTTGGCAGCCCCCCCAGACCTGATTTCGCCTGTGCTGGAATCCTAAGACACTTACAGTAAAGTAAAACTTACAGCCAAGAAAATGCTACTCATTAGTTTAATTTTTCTGCTTAAAGCATGCCGTTCTTCCACAGAATTCTATTGGCTGGTTTTATCTCACTCATGTCCTCTCATCCATTCTCATGGCCAATTAGAGGACTCTCTAGGAGAGCTTCCCCAGGTATTTGCTAGGAGAAGAATCATTCCTAATTTCTATTCACCTGACTTGCTGTGCTGGTGAGGCCAAATGAAATGTGCAAATACCTGGTTTTGCAGGCTTGAATCTTAATATATGCCACCACCACTTCTCTGCTCCATTTTCTAGGTGGCTCTTTTCAGCACCTAACCTCTGTCCTCATAATTCGAAGCTGAGGAGCTAACCCTGCAATCCTACATCGCATCTGGACATTCTAAATGAGAATCAGATGGCTTCCCAAACAACAACAGATATTATTAGCCTTAGGACTTTGTTTTTTAAAAATTCCAAGTCAGGTGCAATTTAAAGACCTTCCCAGATATATAGATAAAGATATAAATATATAGGTAGATACAACTATATATGGTCTCAAATTTCTTTGTCAGTTCTTTGAAGAATTAGCAATGACCATTTCCACTCCATTTGATGAAATAACCTTTTTCTATTACACTCTTTTTCATGTATTTTACAAAAAATCCTTTCTACTATCTTGTGCTTTCATCATTTATGATTCATTCTTGACTCACAATGATCCAACTTCCTGTGATTCATATGGGCAAAATTTTGGAAATTATACGTATGCTCTTTATTTACTTAGTGAAGAGACAAAGCTCACTGCACTACTTGGTCAGGACCCAACTCCCTTATCTGCTGAACTGACCCAACCGTCAGGTTTGCCCAGGAAAAGCCCCAGCCCATGGGTCCTCAACTGCTTCCTGAGGTTCTCTGGGAATCCACTGGATAAAGTGTATCATTGGTTCTTTTCTTGCTACCCTAACATGTTAGAGAAGGTTATTTATAATTCACTATTTACAGAAATCTGAATAGAACATTTTATGCTGTGTGACGTAAACATGTCTTACTAAAAGTTGATTAAATACTACACTCATGGCCAGTTCTGTTAAAAAGTTAAGCACCAGGTTCTTGGCCAAAAAGTGGCCCTCTCTTTCTGTGAGTCCCAAATGTCCTCAACTAGCTGAATAACTAAAAGTCATAATGTGAAACATGATGAAATGTTAAGACAACAAATACAAATTAATTTAGTCTGAATGAGATACATTTTATATTAAAATGTCATACAGAGAAGTCTTTAAAAATATGGGGGATTAAAAATTTTAGTAAAGAGAATTCTATTAATTTTTTCCTGCACGTTTGAAAAAAGATCGCTGTCATTAAGTTTCGATCGTTGAAACCTCATGGTCCGGCTTACAGAATGGGAGCAGAGTCTGAAAATCAATGCCCTATTATAATATTGTTCATTAAGTACAACTCAGACTTATTTAAATCATTCCCATTCAGGGGCTGTTACCCAGCCATAATACCGACAGTTACTTGTAGTAAAATGTCCTTAGCAACGGAGTTGCACATTTAGACAAAGAGTTTTGAAGAAATCAGCTTTACTAGGTACATTGTGCTTTATCGTACTGATTTCAAACATATTTGAGGAAATGGACTTATGTTCTCGGTAGTGTCTTTCAGTTCTGAAATTTTGTGATTTAACATTAAATGGCTTAGGTTACTGAATAACCTAGTAATGTGAAAAATGTTTTATATTTTGATAGTGCAAGGGCTTTTTTGTTTGCAATCTTATTTCCACAAGCAACCTGAGGGTCAGGGTAGGACTCTTGGGTAAAGTTTGTCTCTAGGGAACTTCTTAAGGTCTGACAATAATAGCAGATTAGGGAGCTGTGAGTGGGAAACCTTTAGATACTAGAATCCTAAGAAAACTTTTCAGGAAAGGTCTTTTTAATCTTTTGGTAATTAATTGCAAAGCAGGTAGGCCACTACTGGAGGCAAAAACATCCTTTGCAAACTCTCTTTTTCAGCCAGAACAATATGGAAACCGATGTCAGGGCTCAAAAATATTTGCAGAAAATTTACTTAAGAAATTTGTAGACTTTAAATTTGTAGACTTTAAAATTGGTATTTAAAATGTAAGGGCAGTAACGGATATTTTATAATCATTCAAATTAATTGTTATCAACATGTTTGTAGGCAGCAGCCCTGCCAGGCCTGATCTCAGGTACTCGGGGATCCTTAACCATTGCTGTGGAAAGAACTTGAGCGTTAGCATCCAGGTGACTTTTGGGGGCTGCGGCAGTTGACGGACTATGCAAAACAGTAGCTTGGGCATGTTACTTAAATTTTCTATGGCTTTCCCAACTGTAAACCAGAGAGGATAATAGCTATTTCATAATAGAGAAGTAAAAACTAATAGTATGGGAGGGAACACCTACCACTATGATCCGTATGTTTCCTTTCTCTTCCCTCTGACCCCGTCACTCTTTCCCACCAATGGCAATATCCATGAGTGAACACAAGGCACTGGGGTCCTCCAAAGGAATCTGCACTCGTACCACTTCTTCCACATGTTTGTTTGCTCTTGTTATATGTCACTTTAGTACCACGTCAAATAAAAGAAAGTTAGTAAAACTCTGAATTAAAAGAAATATGCAAGACACGGTGCTTCCCCCTCATTCTTCATAATCTTTCAAGACATGGTCATACTGCAGTGATTGTTTATCTCCTTCCAAGGAATTCAGCACTCTTGGTCTATTTTTAAATCGGTATTGTAGCAGAACCTGGACTGGATCCTGGCGGAAAAACCAAGCGGCACTGGGAGACTTGAAGGATTGGAGATTTATTAAAAACACTGGTGGACTCAGAGGAGACCCTTCTCCAAAGATCTGAGCCCCGAGCACAATCAGGGAGGGTAATTTATACCCTCCTACTCACGCATACCTGGTATTTTGGAGCGTGGGAAACAGGGTAGGAAAGAAGAACCAGAAGGGCTTTGAGACAGGGACTGGAGTTCCCTTGACGGTTTGGTTGGTCAGCTTAAAGTACAGTTTTTCCTTATCAGTATAACATTCCTAAGAGATGAATTTCTTTTTTTTCTTTTTTTTTTAAATTTTCTTTTATTTTTTCAGTGTTCCAAGATTCATTGTTCATGCACCACACCCAATGCTCCATGCAATACGTGCCCCCCCATTACCCACCACCAGGCTCACCCAACCTCCCAACCCCCTCCCCTCCAAAACCCTCAGTTTGTTTCTCAGAGTCCACAGTCTCTCATGGTTCATCTCCCCCTCCGATTTCCCCCAATTCACTTTTCCTTTCCTTCCCCTACTGTTCTCCATGTTATTCCTTATGCTCCACAAGCAAGTGAAACCATATGATAACTGACTTTCTAAGAGATGAATTTCTAGGCAAACTAGCTGACCGAAGGAAGAAAACACTGAAGAGTTGCAAAGCTGGTTTCCTGTGTCTACAGACCCTCCCCGTGGGATCCACGCCCACACTCAGTACGGCTGCATTCTTTCCCTTGCACTCTGCGCATTTCGACCAGACCTTTCACACTATCACTTCTTCCTGAGGTGCACTGTGGGATAAAAAGCTTTGTCTCTACTAAAGTAATTTCAGGGGGTGGAGGAGGGAGGATTCTACCACGGGATTTGGGAGTAGCAGGTTCAATGCCTCTCTCCTCCACCGGAGCTCACGTGTGTGGCAAGGATTTCTCTTCACCTGTAAAATGGCCCCTCGGAGTGGGGCAGCACCTTCGTTTCCAACAGAACTCTTCATAGGCCCATTAATTCTCAACACATCCACTTCAGGTGACAAATCCTGCCGGCCATTATTTTCCGACTCTCCTTAAATAAGACTGGTGCCAGACCCACCTTGAACTTTGGTTATGAGGAAAATTAAAACTTCTGATTTCAAATGTGTATTTGATTTTCCTTAAAATGTCCTTTCAATGTGATAAACTAGGTAAGGCTTCATTTCTATTACTCTGATTTTTTTCACACAGAAAAAATATATAGTATGTAATAGAATATAGATACAGAGAGCCAGCACGTACTTTATCTTTGTGCCCTCGGTGCATGCATAAAAGTGGGCATTTGTAATCTGAGTAGCACTGGATATAATGAGTAAGAGCAGCCTTGTGCCTGACGCATGCCATTTTCTTTGTAACGTCAATCATTTTTGCCTTTATTTATACATTTAGGTTAATGTTTGCAATTAATGAGCAATTGAAGTGTTTCACTTGGAACCAGTAGACGGTGGAAGCAGATGAATTAAATAATACTATGTAACCTATTCATGTTTCTGAATGATTTATGATTGATATATAAATAGTGTCAGAACACTTTAAATCTAGAAGGAATATATTTCTGTGATGAATGTATGGAAGGAAGAAAAGTGTTTGGGTGGCCATGTCTCATTCTAATGTTAATTACATGTATAAACTATGAATCAGGAGAAGAAATTATTTTAGGTGTAATCAGGAAAAACAATGCATCAAAAAAGGTGGCATTTGAAATATTATTTTGGAGTTCCTGAGAAGCAAATGTTAAAATTATCATTATTATCACTATTATCATCATTCAGTTATGAAGATTTCAGCTATGGTATACCGTGTTATTACCTGATACATATTTAGGGCAGCGATTCCCACATATGTTAGTAAAACACCTTTGTCTTCATATATATTAGGATGCCAAATAAGAATGGGATCAGGCAGTTTGCCCCAATATTAATTATTATTAGATTCTTATTATTTCACTTGCGGAATTTAAAAACTCCTTGCAATCACTTCAAAGTCCCAATCTACGGGCCTGAGCTAATTTGCATGTGAGGTACAGTTTATTTCTAACAGAAACTAGCCTGTAATAAACAGATGTTTCATGACATCTGATAAAAAGTTTACATTTTCAGAAGAAGCGGGGCTGGCATTTTATAAGCCCTAAAATAAAACTTGAATCCCTTAAATCTTGAATTTTCAATCTAAATTTGAATGGGTTCAGACCCTTGCTGGAAGCAGTTCCTGAACGCTCATTTCCTTGGCCACTTCCTCACTCCTACCCTCAACCACCTTTGAAATAGTTCAAATTCAACCCCCTGGGCATGTTGAGAATTAACCAGTTTGCTCTTGGGGTCACTACCGAGGAAGGCGGGAGCAGGCTGGCTGGCAGTCCCATCCTCCCCAGCCAGAGCGCCACGTAGTTTTCCGTCTCATTCACAAACAGAATTGCCTGTGATCCTCAGGATAACCCAGCAAAGACAGCAGCGCGATGATTATCTCCAGGAACAAATGAATGAACCGAGGGCCAATTTATAGCTCATCTGCGAATGGCAGAGGGCGTTAAGTCATGAACAAAGACACTCCACAGGGAGTCTCTCAGCATATATATTTTTATATATTTCAGAATGTCATTTGTTATTAATTAAGAGACTGTTTAAATTATCGCTCTCCCACGCTGCGATGTGTTGCTTATTTGCTCCTCCCAAGACTGTGGAGTTGGAGATTTAATCAAAAGACCTTATGGTGAGTGCCTTGTCAGAGCACAAACATTTTGAAATCCCAATGAAAATGCAGTTTAATGCATCCAGTTAAATTGCCTGAGAGGAAATAGTGAATACAGCTTTTCTTAAAGCCTTTCCCCTCAGGCCATTAACTAAGAAACTGGTCACTAACTGCTGGTAACAACCCATTTTGGAGGGATTATTGCTATTATTGGCATTCTGTGGTTTATGGCAACATTTTGTTGAAGATGTTAGAAATGATAGTGCAGCTGGACTTGGTACTTCAGAGAAATCCGTCCCTTCCCTTGCGGTTAATGGCCATTTTTTTTTTTTTTATTCCAATCTAAATGTATGGAGGCTGAGCTGCACTGCTGAGTTTATTATCTGCTACATTTCTTGTTGCTCTAAGAAATATGCTTTACATTGGAGTCAGCATTCAAATCAATGGAGCAAAAATATAACATTTATTGTTAGTAAAATTGAATCATGCTGAAAAGGCTGAATGAAGGCTTGACTTAAACTGGATGTTAGAAATCATTCCACTTGCCACGAGCGCTTTCTGGCTGACACACAGCCACGCGATCTTCCCTTCCTGTGATTAATTGTTAGCCGGAGCAGGCATATATGCATTGCCAGATGGAGAATAATAACTAAAGTTATATTATCGATTTCCCGTAACTCTAGGTGAACCCTTACACTTGGAGCTGGGCCTGCTCTGCGGGGCTGCTGGTAATTCTGCACTCTGATAATTCCGTTCCCTGAAAACAGAATTAGGAAGGAGGCAGCACTGGGGAAGGGAAGGCAAACATCACACAATGAAAGAAAAGTTCTCGAGAGTTTCAAAAATATTTCTTTTGTTCACTTCAAATGGCAGAAACAAGTCAGAACCCTGACAGCTTAAAACCATAAGGTGTATTGGTGAGATCGAATGCAGATTACAAACACGTTATTTGCATGGGAGACAGGCTTTTTGCCTTTTTGGGGTCCGTTTTTCCTCCCATTTTTTAATTACAAAAAAAGGGGAAGATCAGAACATATCATTAGCTCTGCTTCTTAGTGAACCTGACTTTTCTCAAGAAATTTACATCTTTCTCTCATTTTCTGTTAAGGTTTCTTCCCCTGTTTTCTCACCTACAGAATTATAATGAGGTAGAGTGAATGAGATCTATGGGGAGAGCGCTGGACCCAGAGACTAAAGGTAAAAGGATGATTGATGGTATGAGATTACCATAAAAGTACAATCAGGATCAGATTTTAAAATGAATTTTTAAGCAGCCTAAGAGATACTCTTTGATTTGCAGTCTGGTGGAATGGATAATGTCTCATTCAGTGGATAAAGTTTCTTACTGTGTGACTTGAGCTTTTTCTGATCTTTCTGACTGGGAGTAAAATGGAACCAAAGCCGAAAGTGGTTTTTAATGCAGAAAATATCAAACACAATATTCTTAATGTCAAAACCTGGGCACAGCAGGTGAGGAAAGAAAAATAAATAGAAGAATATTGCCGTTAGTGTTTTTTATATTAGGCTCTCTTCTCACTGGCAAATGGGGTTAAAACATAATATTTTTTAAAGGGCAAACTTGTTTACATATCGAAAAAAAATAAAAGTTTAGGCTGATGTCAGATTTTAGTCGTTCTAAAAGGTGTGTAAAGTGTACCAACTAAAATAGTAAAGCAAAATATATTTCATGGGCTCTATGTTTTCCCATATGCTTTTAAAAAATTTAAATATCCTTCTTATTTTAGAATAATTTTAGATTTACAAAAAAGTTGCAAAGATATCAGACAGTTCCTGCAAACCCCTCATCCAGTTTCTTCTATCATTAATATCTGACCTTATTACCAGGGCTGCGAGATTTAGCTGATAAAGTACTGGACACTCACTTACATTTTAATTTCAGATGACAACAAATCGTTTTTTAGTATACATCTGTCTCACAGCAATCCTAATTGCTATTATACATTTGTCATAACTAAGGAATCCATATCGGTTAACTACACTCTGCACTTTATTACAATTTTACTAGTTTTTCCCAATGTGTCTTTTCCGTTCTAGAATCCCAATCAAGATACCACATTACACTTAGTCATCATATCTCCACGGGCTCCTCTGATCTGTGACAGTTTCTCAGACTTCTCATTTGCTTTTAAACACAGTACCAAATGAGATAAAATATTAATTGATAATCTAATAGTATTAATAACCACTTGTATGTACTCAGAGTCCATTTTTTTCAATTAATGAATTTCCCCCTAAATTTAACTTATAAATCATCTTAACTGTCTGTATATCCACTGCTCTCTATATGAGACTGTAAAACAATAATAAATCCTAATTACAAACCAGGAAATTTTATTTATAACATTAGTGGGGGGGGGGGGAGATAGCAGCAACTTGTAAACATGCCCAGGCTCATTGTCCGATTGGAAATACTGTGTTCTACTGAACATTGCATTATTGCTGTGCTTGCAATGAAAGTAATTACTAAAAACTGTCACGGTATGTGCTCTTTCACTCTGTTTAAACTTTCAGTTCATCAATCTTTTCCATAGGATATGCACGCTTCTAAGAAGAGATCTTTGAAAGATATCAATTCCTTTTTGTTGTAAACTTTGTTCATAGCCATATGTACAAAGATTTATTTTTATTCTGATTATTTCAGAATTTTTCCAAGAAGGTTAAAAGAAAAGATAAAGGCAGATGGTTAATCAACCTCACGGAAACTAGTTGGAGCTTGCAGCTTTACGATTTAGGTTGATCTTCATGAGGTAAAATCCCCTGCTTTAAAACCGTTAAACATTATGGGAATCTTTAACATTTCAGACAGTGGCTTCTTGTGACAGTTTCCATTTCTTCCCCCCTGCTGACAGTTCCTATAATGACTTTAATCATAGAGTCTGGAAACGGAACCGGCTATTGAATAGCAACAAACTCAGTGGTCAATGTCTGTGTCACTTTTCTGGGAGCAGGACTCTCTGAGCATCAAGGAGCTAATACTCAGAGCCTCCTGGAAAAGTGCTAAGTGCATTAACTCTCTGTCAATCACATCTGTAACACGCAGGCCAAATTACTTCTATTTGGCTCAAGACATTCCATTGAAACTTATTTGTGTGTTATTCGTATCTGTGTACCGTATATAACTAATGATGATTGTTTATGGAAAGGTGCCTGTCCAATTATTTTTGAAGAAACACAAGAATGCAGAATGACTGGAAGCATCAGGTTTTTGCCAGAGAATGCCTCAGGTAAGAGGAGAATGGCTAGAGGCTATAAGGAATCACAAGAGACAAGTCAGAGTCGTAAATTGGGAAACTGACATATCTCATCTAATATACTTGCTAACTAGGCCTTTAAAAACCTTGACATTTAACTAAGTTTGTGGAAAAGTTATGGGTTTTTGTCCTTTTCTATTGGCTCTAACTCATTAATCCAGTGAATTAAGGTGTTTATCATTGTTACCGATATTAGCAGATAACGGGGGCAACTGTTTAGAGCGGCAGGGAATCTTCTCGCGGCTGAGCAGCTGTTTACGCTGGCTGTGCCTATTTCAAAGTCAAGTCAGTCACAAATGATACTTCAAGTTATTTACCCTTTTGGTACTTCAGGGCTTGAAATGGCATGAAAGGAGGCTTTCATTTGGCAGAGGCATTTAAATAAAGCTTTCGAAAGGCTGATGTGTTTGGAAGAGGGTGGGCTCTTACTGAAATAAACAAGTTTCTAGGGATTTTAAGAAAATAGGAAAGAAATGAGAACTTTCCAGTGAATGTTGTCTACTTCAATATCTGATTTTGATCAAATTATATTATTTAGGGGCATAGCAATGGCCCATGGCAAGATAATCTTTGGCTTCTTATGTTAATGTTCCTGAAGTAGGCTGAACTTTACCATAAGATATTTTTTAAACTCCAGAAACATCAAGAAACAAGACAAAAGACACACGATTTATAATCAGAAACCTGCACAGTTTCCCAAAAAGGCAGAGAGAAGGTGCCGTTCACCAAGCAGATAGTAAAATAGTTGAGCTTCTTATTCACTGTTTCGTTAAATGTATGCTAAAATTTTTTTTTCATTAAACTGAAATGCTTCAAAAAGAGGTTTTGGCATTTGCCTCTATCAACCAGTTGTCACCAAAATCAAACCAAAATGCTACCCTCCTTTTTTTTTTTTAAATAATTACAAGGCTCACATTGAGAAAAGATCACCTAGCAATTCATATGTGGACACTGTTACTTGGGAACCCTAAGAAACTATGTTAACTCTTTTTTCAAGTTACTAAAACTATATGTGTAGGTTTCCTTTTTCAACATCTGTTTATGAACTATGGAGAGTCATTTCTTTTTAAATTTTTTTAGTTAAAGATGAAAAGGCTTTACTACTTGCTTCTAGAATTACCATTGACAGTTTATAGCTCTTACAAATTTATTGGCCATATGAAAAATAATTCAAAACATATTTTATGAGACATTATCAGATTATTTAAACCAGTTCCTTCCTTTTTGGTTAATTCTTATCAACAATGTATTGAGCCATTATTCATTTAGTATTCTGTACGAAGTTAGTATAACATTAGATTCTTTGAAGAAAATATAAAAGAAGTTTAAGACATGGCCCTTATCTTCAAGGGAGTTCTAATTTTATACTGAAGACAAGTTAAACACAGGAATAAAAAGTATAGGGTAACAATGTATGGTACTATGTAGTGATTAATAAAGACCTTTCGTAATACAGAATAAAATGCCATGTTATGCGGCTTAAGAAAAATAGAAAGACATGCTTATAGCAGTGCACAGAAGGAAGGTCTCTCTGGCTGGAGGAGTTAGAGAAGGTCCGTGTGGAGACCCCAAAGTTGTGGGGTGAGGGTTGTGCTGTTCACGAGTGATAAGATAGGAGGGGCACGTTTTGAAATGGTATTTACCATGGTAAATGGTATTTACCTTATTTGGTGATTAATCTTCGGGTATAGATGCAGAGACCAAAGCTTACACATTTGAACAGCCTGCTCCAAAGTTAGAAAGCAAACTGGACACAGTGGTAGTTCATGGAATGCCTAAGGAGTTTCCAGGGTGGTAAGTTATCTTTGACAAAGAAGGTAGCATCGATGAAGAGATGTTCAGTACACACGGTGCCCTCTGTGTACAAATGTCTGTCATGTTAGGCAAGTCATTTAATCTTTCTAAGTTTGGGTTTCCTTATCTGTTACATGGACTTAATAATAGTGCTAATCTCATCACATCTTTGTTTGCAGTAAATGACCAAAAAAAAAAAAAAAAAAAATCCCAAAATACACCAATGGTACCTACTCCACAGGGCTATGGTGAGAATGGAATAGAATAATACAGTCATTATACCCTCATCTGCGGGAGATATGTTCCAAGACCTCCAGTAGTCGCCTGAAACCATGAAAAGTACCAAACCCTATATACATTATCCTTTTTCTTCTACATACGTACCTATGATAACATGTAAGTTATAAATTAGGCACAGTAAGACATTAACAATTATTACTAATAAAATAGAAAAACTGCAACAATATACTGTAATAAAGGTTATGTGAATGTGGTCCTAAGTATCTTATTGTACTGTACTCACCCTTCTTCTTGTGTTGCTGTGAGATGATAAAATGCCTCCCTGCTGAGATGAGTGAGGTGAATGACGTGGGCTTTGTGATGTTTGTGTTAGGCTATTAGGGTTGTTCTGACAATACGTCAGGAGGAGGGTCTCCTGCTTCGGGGGCTGCAGTTCAGGATGGATAACCCAAAGTGCAGAAAGTGAAACTGCAGATAAGGGGGAAACTACTGTGTGAAAGAAAACATGGCAGAGGTTGGAAGCAGAGACTGGAAGGTGTCAGGTAGGCTCTAGCAGCAGGTCTTAGATTATGTCTGTAAGGGACTGGGTTGGTAAAGCTGAAGCTGAATTTGGACAGCTTGTTAATATCTTGTATATGAAGTGAGTTGATAGGGAGTAACTCAGAAATTGGGCAATGTCCTAATGTTGGTTTGTGGCGTTTTTATGCATTGCCTTTAGCAGGGGTCCTTAGGGAAAACCTCTGAGGAGAGGGAGGAGGATATTCTTTATCTTGCCGTAGAAAATGAGAGCCCAAGGATTAGGTTTTAAATAATATGGGATAACCATCCCTCTGTTCAGAACTGGAGAAGGAAGAAGTTTGGAATCAGTACAAGACACATTTGCAAGGAGGTCTTACTGCCAACATGAATTGGCCTCTGCAACACGTCAGGCAATAAGAGTGGGAACATCAGTGCATTGTAGGGGTTAGGGGCCCAGAAAGGGCCTCCGAGGGGCCTAAGCCTGAAGATTCTGAGAGCAATCATATCTAATAATCAATTTTAAGTCCTCTGTGTATTATTCCATTTTGTTCCCCAAAGCTATTATAAGAGTCTCACTAAAATATTACATTTCAATCTTCCCTATGACAGTAGGGAAATATGGGAAGCGTCTGAGCCTACACTTGAGACAGAGCTGTGCCAAGGAGATTAGCAGCAGGTGGCTTGAGTGACATGTCTTGGGGCAAGAAAAGGAGACCTGCAGAAAACCCCAGGAGTAGCCCAAATCCAGACCCATATGGCATAGATATCCAGGTCTGGGGACAAGAAGAATGTCCTCGGGTTCCAAAAAATTCATAGAAGGGAAACTGGTAAAGACGTTGGAGATCTAATAGTGACAAGGGTTAGAGACCCATGTTATTGAGATTTGGGTATTAATGGGAGGTGTGATCTTGTAGCCTACCGATGTATGGAGTATCTGGGTTATACAGTATTTTCGTGAGGTTGAAATGAGATTAAAAAAATGAAAAGTCTTAGCATAACATCTAGCTTTGAATAGGCTCACAGTATCTGTTGAAGTTGACGTTATTATTGACTATGGGATGTCATGTTAGGGGATCTGGCACAGAAGATCATATAAGATGTATTCCTTAAGCAAGTCTGGTAGGCAGCCAGCCTCTTACATCTGTGAACACTAAATGCACCACCATGTGCACAGCCAGACCAAGGAATGACTAGAGGGCCATTCTCTACTTGTCCTTTCCCAAATACGGACAAGGTTGTAGGCACCCACAAGTATAATCTTCTTAAAAAATGACAAATCACGAATAATTCAACAGAGCAGCTTCAGAAGGTCATGAGCCTATGGGAGCAGGTGCAAGCCTCAAATGGTGAATGCACAAAGGCAGTGGTAGCTCTGTGGGAGTTTGTCCATTTTTCTTACATAAGATCACCAGACCCCCACTGAATAGGTGGGTGGTCTAATAAATGAATAAACTCCACCATAATTCGGTGTCTTTATTCTTTCACTTCAGTTCAAAGAGGGAGGTAGCCATTTGACAAAAACACAGGCCCCAGTGAAATATGTGTCGGGAGCAATCTTCTGTGAGTAAAGGCATCTTCTATATGATAAACAATCGTTCTGGATCCCTGGCACCATGATGGAGAGTGGGCTGGGGCCTGGCAGGTGACATAGGCAGTACTGGTGACAGAAATCTCATATGAAGCAGAAGGCAGAGCTGACTTAAGGCACTGAAAGGATGTCTAGCTAGTAGAAACCAAGATATAGGAGGAAGGATGGGCAGCAGAAGAGAGACACAATACCAGCTTCTCCACATGCTACACGTACCCAGCAGTTTTACCAGCAGGAAGCAGCAGGTGGCCGTGTCCCCAGCCATCAGGGTGGCCTCTTGCTTCCCTGGCCTACCTGGACCACCTACCCCAGCTACAACAGGACTAGCTGGGCCAGAGTATATGAAGCAGTCTGATAATACTAACAATCAGCATTTATCAAGAAACACTTATGTACAGGGCCTATTAGAAGTTCTTAAATGAGTTATCCATTTAACCTCACAGTAACTATATGTAACAGGTAATGTCATTATCCCAGGCATAGCTCAGCCTCAGGGCCTTTGCACCTGGAGTTTTCTCTGAAAGGAATGCCAGTTACACACATGGCTTATTCTTCACTGCATTCAGACATATGGTCAAACGGCATCTCCTAAGAGAAGACTATTCTGATTACTTCATCTAAAATAATCCACCTCACTCTTTATTCTCTTACCATGTTTTATTTTTCTGGATAGCTCTCATCTCTTTGACAGTATACATTCATTTTTGTGCATTATCTATTTCCCCTCTAGAACTTAAGTTCCATGGTGACAGGTAACTTTCCTAGTTCACTTAGGGCTGTGTCCTCAGCCCCCAAATAGTACCCTTCCAGAGAAGCAGCACAGTAGGTAGTTGATGAATGATGAAGTTTCACTTTACAAGGAAGATAGTGAATTCCAGGGAGTCCAAGCAAATTGGTCAAGTTCTCAGAGTGATATATACAGATTGAAGCTTGGAATCCAGGCATTATGGCACCAAGACCCCAGCTCTTGACCTCTACTCTATATTGCCTCACAAGTACTTCATGACATCATCGCCTCAGTCATGAAGGAGAAAAGGACATACTGCATGCAAGACAGCACCATGTGGAACACTGCTGTCCATAAACAAGCACTAGAAAGGATGGACACCACATCTGGCCTCCTTGATTCTCTCTTCCAACCTGGGCCTCCACACATGACGTTGGGAGGCCTTGGGGCTCCAGACTGGAGGGCGGCCTCCATCTATCTCTCTCCCTCTTCTTCTGAGCACGAAAGCAAGAAGTTGGGCTAAGCTGCTCTGAAATCCTAGATAGCAGAGATACCTTTACTGATGGTCAAAGGATGGCAGGGGCTCTGTTTGCCGGTGAATTTCTGTGCAACAGTCTGGGGTCTCGGAATGCTAGTTTAGTTAAAATGCTTAGACCTCAATCCTACTGCCTGAACTCGACGACCTAGTGTGGAGGACACTACTGAGCCTCAGGATATAGCTGGTCTTTGGCACTTTGTTGAAGTCAAGGTTCCATCTTTATCTCTAGCTGACTATCTAGAGTCTGAGGCCTGGAATTTGAAGCTCTGGGTGTACACTGGTCAAGGTATGATGGTTCCAGAAGACTAAATCACTTAGTTGCACTGGCAGTGAAAGAATCCTGGCATGCCTAGCCACTATCATAGACATGGTAGGGGTAGGCTGACATCCAAACAACACTTCCATTAGCGGATATCCAGGATGCCGAGACCTAGAGCTTGGGTAAGGCACAACAGTGAGATAGGACAACTCTACAGATTATGGTTTATGGTGATCAAAGAAAGAGTCAGAGCTGAGACCTAAATTTAAAATCAGGTGGACAGCAATGACTGGACAAGGGTGTAATTGAGGTCAAATAGCACAAGAAAAAGCAGGTATTCTAGGCCAGAGCAAGGACATTCAGAATACAGGGCAAGAAGCATAATCCAGACATCCCCTGAGCTATGGGATGTCACCCTATCCCTTTAGAACACACCACTGGCCACAGTTAGGGAGAGAGGCACAGTCAGCTTGGGCAACACTGAAGTTATAAAGAGTGGGCTCTAACAAACTTAAGGAAAAAAGGAAAAGTGAGTATCCCTGTTTTTGTATCCCAAAAGCTCAAAAATATTTTTCAGAGTCTGTTTTTCAAGGGTTATTACATTCTTTCATTAATTCACCAATTATATTCAGAGTCTGCTGTACCAGACGCTGAAGTAATTTATGGCTGAGGTGAACCCACCAAGCTACAAGTGGTTTTTTCAGCATTTACGCAACTTTTTCAAAGAGAAAAACATGCTGGTCAAATACCCACCCCATATTATCCTGTCCTATGACTGGTTTATTTTAATATTTTAAAACTTTCAAAAATAGAGAATGATGCTTTGATTTGCTGGAAACTCAGCAAAATGTTTGAAAAGTTAATGTGAAACTGACTTTTTCATACTGAAAGGCAATCATTTCTGCTCAGATGTTACCTACAAGTCCATCGATCCAGGCTGGAGCTACTAACTTGTATATTTTCAAAAAGACACTCAAAGCACTCTTCAGGTATATAGGCTGGTTTCCCAGAAGCTTTTTTCACCCTGTTCTTTTTGTGTTGTTTGCCATTTTGAATCTCTTATTGTAACTTCTCTGAAGGGCCCAGGGATCAATACATTCTAACAAATGTTGATTCTCCACTAAGTATATGTCTATTTGGCTTCACACTCAAAGAACAGAGTCTTTCAAATAAAAGAGGAAGGTGCTAATTACTCACATTGGGGAGGACTGTGAATAGACTTACACATATTCACGGTGTCCCTACTTGGGCCCTCACATAAGAACACAGGTTGAAGAACACAAATTTAAATTTCAGAAGTGACAGTCATTCCAGGTTGCCTCAGGAAACTTAGCTTAAAAGAGTAAGGCATTTGAATCCAGCCTAGAGAATATGTGGAGGTTAAAGCTGAAAAAAAAATTAAAAATAATAGAATATTATTAACAATAATAATAATAAAAATGCAGGCCAAAGGAGCAATTGGGAGCACTAGTCCTGACTCATTTAGAAAGACTCAAAAGTGGCCATAGGGTATCTGGTAGACCAAGAAGAGAAAGCAGCAGCCATATGCTACCAGCAAGTATTTTTTAGGTATGCAACAAAGCATTACACGTACTTAGGCATTTATTTATTTATTTAAAGATTCTATTTATTTATTTGACAGAGAGAGATCACAAGTAGGCAGAGAGGCAGGCAGAGAGAGAGAGAGAAGCAGGCTCCCCGCTGAGCAGAGATCCCGATGCGGAGCTCGATCCCAGGACCCTGAGATCATGACCTGAGCCGAAGGCAGAGGCTTTAACCTACTGAGCCACCCAGGCGCCCCACATACTTAGGCATTTAACTGAAGCACTGATAATGATAAACATGTGGAAATTCTTCCCCTGTGTCTTCCACCTCGAATACTTCTCAAATGTATTAAATAATATCAAGAGTGGTATGAAAAAGTATGCTTATTTTTTAATAAATTTACTTTTTTAATTCAAACATAGTTGACACAAAATGGTACGTCAGTTTCAGGAGTACAACACAGTGATGTGACAACCCTATATGTAATGTTATGCTCACAGGTGTAGTTTCCCTGTGTCACCATACAACACTGTTATAATATCAATGACTATACTCTCCATGCTGTGCCTTTCATCCCTAGGATTTATTCATTCCATACGTGGAAGCCTGTGCCTCCCACTCTCCTTCACTCATTTTGCCCATCCCCTCACACCCCTCCCCTCCCGCATCCACCAGTTTGTTCTCTGTATTTACGGAACAGTTTCTGCTTTTGTTTGTTCATGTATTTTGTTTTTTAGAGCCCACATATTAGTTAAATCACAGGGCAGTTGTGTTTCTCTGGCTTACTTCACATAGCATAATGCCCACTAGGTCCATCCATGTTCTTGTTTTCATTAAGGATATCACATAGGTTAAAACTTCATGTTCTAAAATATAACAAAGTTTACATTGCATTCTCCTTGTCTCCCATCTCCATAAAGTTATTGCACTAAATTATTCTCTCATGACTGAAAGCTCCAATACAAATTACAGACACTGAAGCTATACTATGGTGTAACACACTAAAAAAGGATGACATGAACAAGCTAAAGGCATTTCCAAAAATGTTAGAAGACAATATTGGCAAAATCCAGCATAAAATCCATTAATCTTCACTTCTAACCATGAGCATTGACTGCAATGCCAATGTACATTTTAACAGTGGCCCAAAACGTTTTTTTATTTTGTCTATGGGCAGAGGTCATGGTTCCTAAATCTTTTTGATTGACAAGAAAATCACTCTAGGATCACAAGGCCTACCTTTTTTTTCAGTATACCAAACAACCAACCAAAAATAACATGTCTCTCAGATACAACCTTTGAGTGAGCTTGGTCATATCTTGGACTGTTAACATAACGAAGCAGAACTGTTTGATAGGCAAAGACTATGATTAGAGGGAGCAGAAAGAAACTGAGAGGCACATTAAAGGCAACAAACATTTATTTTTTCCTCTTACAATAATGGTAAATACTATCAGGGGTCCTGCCAAACACAGCAGGTCTGGGAAAAGCAAGACGGGGGATATAAGGTTATAGAAGACTAAGAAAAACAGACATCACTGTTTCAGGCCACGTTCCCCCCTCTTAGATCTCTATGAAGATCTACCTGTACTTCACCAGGTAAGATGTCCTTCAGGAACACGGCTCAGACTGGCCCTAGCCCTTTCATTGTTGGCCTGTGTTGTGTGACTAAGAGGGGCTGTGTGATCCCTTCTGGCCACAGTGGTCCCCTCCAGTAGGAAAGCCCCCCAAGCCCTAGGGCTCAGCTTCTCTCTCACACTCACTGCTCCCTCCTTCGAGCCAGTCTGAGCTCCTTGGGGAGCCTCTACTCTCTTGCATCTGCCAGAAATAATCATTTCTTGAAAGAGTCCATTTCCCTTGGGAAGATCTAAATCTTCTGTATTCTTTAGTCCTTGGAGTTACTAAATCCTTAAGGAAAAATAATTCTTTCCCATCCCATTCAGCCACAGGCAATTTGTTTTCACCTAACTTTGTTTTGGCTGTTGTTGAGCTTCGAGCCCTGTTAATTTTGATGCATGTATTGTTTGCCAGGCCTGTGTTGAGTCCTTTATAATTGTTATATAATTTAATCTTATTTTATGCTTATAGAAACCCCTCTCACTAGGTTTTATTAACCCCGTTTAACAGATGAGAAGTCTGAGGACCAAAGAAAACAATATAATTTGCCTCAAATCACAGAACTAAGATGTAGCACCTTGATCCAAGATCTCAGATTCCGAAGATTATGTTGTCACTCTCTAATTATATTACTTCCATTGGCTAAATCTGTGGATGGCATTCATTGATTTTTATTTTTCCTCAGAATATTTATCACTGACATCAAATAACTCTTCCACTTAGGGTCATGTGACTCTGAGCAAGGCACTTAAACTATTTGTGCCTCATCTGTAAAAGGGGAATTACTATGACAGTACCTATCTTAAAAGAGGGTTGTGAAAACTAAGGGAGGTAATGCATGTAAGACAATCAGAAAAATCCTTGGTTAATTGTAAGCATTAACCTAAGTGATAATTATCATTAGTAGTAGTATAGAAACAGAGGTAGCTTTAGTAATAGTAGTAGTGGTAGCTTAATAGTAAGAGTAAGAGTAGTAATAGTACATTTATTTGTTTGGGGTTCATTATCTGTCTTCTACATGAGAATATAAGCTCCTTAAGGACAGAAACTGTGTTTTGTTCACTGCTGTATTCTCACTTCCAAAAAGTGTCTAACACAAAGTAAAGGCTTAATAAATATGTGTTGAATGAATACATAAAAATCTGCAAGCCTTCGTGTTCCCTTTTCTGTGACTTTTGAGATTTCGGCAGCTAAAATTCACAAGGGTTGAACAGAGTCTCCAGTGTCAAAGCCGTACATACGTGGTCTAGCACCCCCACATGCCCATACACAGAGTGGGCATCCCTTACGTTGTCTGCTGTGCCTAACGCGGATGGTCTTCTTTCCTGGCAGCTTCTTCCCAGGGGCCTCCTGGATGGCCAAGTCACTTTCCATTCCCCGCAAGCTGTCCTTCCCTCCCCATCCCATAAAAACGAAACTGCCCTTAATGCTACCTCCATAGGGCCTTCTCCCTGATAGATGATACCTAATTATTCTTGCAAACTAACATGCTCTTCAAATTTGCCCAATGTCCCTCACAGTTCTAAAATTCTCCAAACTGATGTTGTGCGAGATGATTATTTCACAATGTGCTGTACGTGTGATGATATCTGTATATGGAAAATGTGCTAATATTTGCCCTCCAACTGAGGAGGGATGCCCTCATCCAGAGGAGTAGCTTTCATGATAGAACTCAGACATGAAAGCTGACCTTGTAGGAAAAACCACAGTGCTGATGGAGCCTTGAGAAATCCCGTTACCATCAGGAGAGTGCCCTTTGCTTCATCCCATCAGCTTCTCCTGACTTTAGTAGAGGCACAGGTGTCATTCCTGACTAGGTAGATTTGGAATTGAACTTCTCTCTCTCCAAAGAAAAGGAGCAGAGTCTCCAGAGAGAAATCATGAGTGAGGAGACAAAGGAGAAAGAGTGAAGAACAGAGGAGAAGGCAAGAAATCAGTGTGGTGTGCAGCAAGAGATGAGAAAGTACAGGCGGAAGGGATGTGGAAGACCAAAAGAGAATGCTAGTAGCAAACAGGAAAAAGGAGGAACCATGAGGAAGGAGTGGAGAACAGAGGACTGAGCACAAAAGAAGGTAGTGAAATGCAGAGAAGTCCACCAGGCAACCGAGATAGCCTGGAGGGGAAGACTGAGCTAAGACAAAGAGACAGGACACAAGTGGGTTAAGACATTGAGTAGCCATTGTCTGTTAGTTATCTAGGTAAGGAAGGACTGCTGGTCTAAATACAATGCATATTGTGCATAATTCTGGGGGTTTAAGTTATTTATGATATATCTAGGTGTTTCATTTAATCATATCAAGATATAATTTTATCATTCCACACAACGGATTATTTTCCATGTATCTGTATAGAAGACCCCTTATTCAAGGGGTAGAAGCAATACGGCTTCGCTTCAGATCTGTTATTATACATACAGGAATTAACCTTACATTGTTGGAATCTTCCTGGCAGTGCCTAGCTGTACTAAACACTGTTCTTGACAATATAAGTATTGCTGTTATCTATTTACAGAAAAGGAAGCCATTATTTCTTAGGAAATAAGATAGGATTTCAATGCTTTGGTCTAATTAGCTGCGAGAAAGGATGTGGTCCAGGTAGTGCGTGGAAAAGCCGGTTTACGCAAGCACTCCTCTCTCTCCATTCCCACAGCCCCACCCTGGTCTCTCACTGGGAATATTATCCAAGCCTCTTAGTCCCTTTCCCCACTTCCACATTTTCTCTTTCCAATTCTCTGTAACACATCCAAAGTGAGCTTTTAAAAAATATCGCCCCTTAGCCTGGATTTTAATTTTTCATTGGCGTCTCACTGCACAATGGATAAACCGAAGTTCCAATAAGGACTCAAATGATCTTGCTGTGATGTATCTCACCTTCAGGTTCAACTGTGCCATACTCTTTCCTGACCCAGGGCCTTCATGCATGTTCTGTCCTAAGACCAGAACACTTCCCCATTCTTCATCTGGCTAACCAATACTCATGCTGTCAGGATAGTGTTTTCCTCAGAGAAGATTTGCCTGACCCCCAGCCTAGGCCAGGTCACTTTGTTAGATGTCCTCCATGCATATTTTACTTCTATGCATCAGGCCACATCATTATTCTTTAGTATTTATTTATGTACTTTTCTGTTTGCTGTCTGTGACCCCCAGTTGGTTGTAAGTCTTACGAAAATGGAGGCCAGGTCTACTTTGCTCATTACTCGTTTCCCAGGACCTGCCATGGTTCCTATTACAGGACAAGAACTCAGCATATTGGGTGAAGGAGTAATTGAGATTTGAATTTCCAACATTCTAGACTTGTTTGTAATCCCAAGGATTGCAAACAATGGAAAACAATGTTTTCTATGCATTTGTTTGTGGACAGGGAAGACAGAATCCCTGCTGCTCCCCCTGGGTAGAATCCTTCTGAATGGGCTCCATATTGCAGCACGACAGTAGGGAGGGAGGATAGCCAGCTCATGAGCCTTTCATGATAGAACAGTGCCTGCCATTGTCCCCCATGAAAGCAACATGTTGCTCAGTATTCAAACCTTTGCAGCAGCCACAAGCAAAGGATTTTCATGCCTTTTTAGTTAAGATGGAATCTTCTGAAGGGCAGAATGTAGTTACAGTAAAGAGGAGCATTACTAGCACCTTCTATAAAATAAAGGAGACAATGAAAATCTTTCGTTCTCTGCTTCCTTCACAGCAAGTCTCAAATTATCCTTTCCTGCTATGCAATCACCGTCTTCTTCAGATTAGTCATCAGTTCTTCAACTTCATTCTGAAACAATGGTGTCCAAAATGGTGTCCAAATGGTGTCCAATGGTGTCCAAAACACTTCTGAGTACAATGACTGGTTTCAAACACCCCAGGATGACTGCCTCCAGAACTTTTGGCCAAATGTTGCCAGTTAGGTTGGAAGGGTCTCTGGCAGGGCCAGAATCAGTCTAATGCAGCTTCTGGTTGTCTTCCCGTATTCCCAAATAAGATGACCTATGACACGTGCTTATTCCTTTCTAGTAGGGATAGGGACTAGGGAAGACAATGCACTATTAACTATAACATAAATGACCAGATACAAATTTTAGCTTCTAGTGATTCTCTTCGGGCAGCCAAACTTGCTTAGAGCTTTAGGATTGCACGCCCACTGATGGTGTGAAACACTTAAGAGTCTCTCATCACAGAAGAACACCATGTACACAATTATCTTTCCAATGGCCAGATCAGCCCATGTCAATGCCATGTTTAATATTTAAGCATATTCTACTGTCATTTGTATCTGTTTACTCAGTGGACATCTGCAGAACCAATATGAATAAAAATGGAACTTGTGGGGCAAGAAAAATATATTGAGAATCATTGAGTTGGACAAACCTAGTGGGAAGGTTGAGTCTATTCAAACACCTGTCTCCCGCCCTCTTACCATCTGTGCAATCACTTCACACTTCAGCCTCACTACTCACCCCTACAATTACCCTGTCAAGAGGAAAGTGCAGCTCAGGTGGATTTCATGTGGGTTTAATATGGCCCATCGAGTTTAATGTTGATTTCCTTTAAGTAACTGTTTCTGTTCTTGCTATAAATCTATGTCTATGTGTGTATGCTTAATTTGGATACTGAGTCCATCTAGGGCAAAAGGCAGTTTACATGTTTTGTAGGCACTAGATCAAATAAGCAGATATCAGGTTGTGCAAAGCCAAAAGTGAAAACAGCATGATCATGTACAATTCACGGGTTATAGTAAAATTAAAAGAGAAGATTAATACTTTAATGGATTCTTAAGAATTCTTTTCCTCAAATTCTCTATATGAATATAACAATAGTCTATATAAATAGCTATAACAAAAAGGGAAGCTAATGTGTAATCCAGACCTACTATACGTTATTGGGTGTGATGCTAGTGAGTTTATAGTTGTTTTCTCATCTAATAAAACAACTCTTCGAAGTGAGTATTAAAACAAGGGACATGGGGCTCAGAGAGTTTAAGTATCATGGAATGCGAGCCGAAGTCTATTCGTTTCAAAAGCATGTTTTCTTTCCCATAAGTGGTCATATCATTTATCTGGTGACAGTATATCAGTCTGGATGAGTTAATCTTCTAAGGGTCTCACCTAACCAAGTGTGATTTATTATGCTACTTCCCCCACAGAAGACAAAAAAAAAATTATTAGGAATAAATGGAAATCATAAGGAATTGTCCACTGAATTACGTAGATATGACATCATTAGAGCTCAAAGCAACTGGATCATCATAACTGCTCTATTTTCATCCATTCATTTTTTACGCAAAACATATTCTTTTGATTGCCAACTATGTGCCAGGCCCTTGAGAAGACATTTTGGGTAGAATGATAAGCAAGATGGAAATGCTGTTATCACAGAGCTGAGCGTATATAGAGCCCAGCGAAGTGCAGGGTGGCCTCTGCAGATTCGGAAGTGGTTTATAGCTTGATGTGGCCCGCCTTAGAATGCAAGAAACCAAGTACAAACTGATGCTGCTTCTCTGAAATAATTTATGAAATTTAAAGAAGGAATCAGGATCAGTAATGCTTTGTATTTAGTCAGGCTTAAAATATTTATTTCATCAGATATACTTCGATTACCCTTTTTCATAAATATGAGACAAGTTGTTAAAGAAGAATTTTGTGGTTTGTTTTCTGAATTTGTCAACATGTTCACACCACTGAGGACCTTTCATATTTGGCAGGTTATAGGGGAAAGGCCTAATCGACCTTCCATTACAATGCACAGCCTTGGTACTGAACCAAGAAATTACTATTTAAGTAGTGAAGTATTCAGAATCATTCAGTAGTACGCACAAGTCCTAAGTCCTCCCCCAAAGAAAATTTACCCGCTTCCCTGGTTCCTGGGTCGAGAATAGTGAGTGGCATCCACTCATTCTTCATCTTTATACTTTGTAAGGTTAATAAAAAAAATCCATAAGTGATACACTGAGTGTGTCACATCAATTACTTTGCTGTTTAGATGAAATGAGCTTTGTGTTGCTCTCAAATTAGACACTCATCATGCATAATTAGCCCTTTACATAGAACAGCTGCTGGCTTTTACAATGCTTTCAACCCAGTGCTGCGTGCACCCATTGTTGCTGTTTACTGTGAGCATTATATAATCAAATCTGTGATATATGCACATTTGATTAATGATAAAATATAGAAAAGAACCGCCTAGAGAAAAGCATGGGATGTTCAACCTCACCTAGAAAAGTTAACCCTGAAGTAATTATATTAAAAGACACTAAGCTATTATACTGGAAAATCATTTTAATTTTTTGAAAATTAAAAATTATTTTCTTGTTAAATATTATTCTGTGACTGTTTAGAAAGAAAGGAAATGGTGTATTTCGCATCAGTATGTTCAAAGGACCGAAAAGTGATTGAGTCATCGGGTTGGGTCTCACGGATAAACTGGGAATCAGAAAATCTTTGACCTAACTCTGAAACTTTACAATACACTTCCTCCCTACTTTTGCCATCTGCAAACCTGGAAAATCATCCTCAACAAGTGTTTACTGAAGCACTTTAAGATGGAAATCGTTACCACAGATATAAGAAATGTAATTCTAGAGTATAGTTTTAAATTTAGACACCATCATGATTTTATTGGCCACAAATCGGAGATGTTGCCGTGGATTCTGTTAGTGATGGTTTATGTATTTAAGGAATGGGGAAAGCTTGGGGGATAGCTAATGTAATCATCAGGAGCAGTAGCCTGCCACCTTTTATTTTTTAAGTGTATGTATTTCTCATCTCTAATGGAATCATTGTTTTACAAATAAGATAACTGAGAAAAGGCAATCTGCAAAGCCACGGTGAGTGAGATAAGGAGATATTGCTACGACAGTTCCCCAGTTTATAAATTTTACTCTTAATCACACCCAGCTAAAAAGAGAAGTAGAAATTTAACATATCATATTTTAGATGATAAAGGGCAATAAAAGCTATGTCATGAGCACAATTATTCTTTTTTCAAATTAGAAAGGTAAAATTTGGCTAAGGGGATATATTCCAATTTTCACTGCCAATGTTCAGTATTTCTGTTAAATTGGCTTTCGTGAACCATTCTAAATGCCATTTATGACATTGGAGCAATGTGTTTAAGAATGATGTACTTTGAAAAAGTGTTTTATATTAGAGATTACCTACCTATTCATATATACATATTTGTATGTAGGTATGCACATGCACACAAACATATTAAAACAGATTTCACTAAACAGAGTTCAGTAAATATTGCTGTTGATACCCATTATGTTTTCCTTTATGGGTCCACTTTTGGATGTTTATGTATACAAGACTGCTATTCAATTGGTATACAACCAGACTGGCTAAAGTGATTGTTTACTGGCTGGCATTCCTTCTGCTTTACCCAGGAGGCACTCACTTGGCTTGGTTAATGCTTTTATCGTAATGGTTATTAAATATTTTTATTATCACTCTAGGTATATATATTTAAATTCATTCTATAGAATTCCTTATAAAATATTGACAGCAATAATTAGTCAACAGTTAGGTCACAATAGCAAGAAAAGTAGAGGTAGTATTTATTCGTGGAAGCTTCTTTACTGCACATTGTTGAGAGAGAAAGTTGGCAAACAGGAGGAAAGAACCAGGACCAGAAATATCTTATGTGCAGGTTAAACTAGAAACTGCGTAGTAAAGAAGGTCAACACGGTGGCATCTATGATTGTAACAATGGTCAGGGAACAAACATGATGAACAGTTCCACCCTATAGTAAGAGAATTCTTCATTTAAATTGCTTTGAGAAATCCTTATATGATAGGAATCCTTTTTAACATCTTTGGACTACATAGATGCAGTGCTCCCCCCACAGCCATTGATCATAAAGAAAAAAAGTCACTGGCTATTTCAGGCAATTAAGCAAATACATTCTAATATAAACCATAGTTTCCACAAATACTTTAAAAATAGGGTTTGTTTGTTTGTTTTAAAGATAAGTATTCTACCTCCCCTCTGATAATCATCAGTTTGTTCTCCACAGTTAAAAATCTGTTTCCTGGTTTGGGGTGGGTCGGGGATAGGTGAAATAGGTGAAGGGGATTAAGAGCACACTTATCATGGTGAGCACTGAGTGATGTAAAGAATTGTCCAATCACTATATTGTACACCTGAAACTAATATAACACCATATGCTAACTATACTGGAATTAAATTTTCTTAAAAAGGTAAGTATTCTAAATTTTCATCTTTTTTACTTCGGTGGACAAGTTTTCTATATCACTTTTATGCATATTTTCTTTTATTCTATATCAGTGGTGTTTACACAGGCTGAGCTAGAATAAAAGGAGTAGTTTAACCACCAATTGTTTGGGAGAAAAATCATTAGAAAATTCTTTTATAAATAGCATTTGATTGAATTCAACTGCCTGTACTGAGCATAACTGTTTGACTTGATTCAACTGGTTTTTTCAAGTTAATTTGATTGAGTAGATTCACTTTATATTCAAGATCTTTAATTTATTTACACTGTTTCCTAAGACAAAGCCCTGTGAAGTTAAATAAGATGAAGCATGAGAGACTGGGGACTCTGAGAAACAAACTGAGGGTTTTGGAAGGGAGGAGGATGGGGGGATGAGTGTGCCCGGGGGTTGGTATTAAGGGGGGGCACGTATCGCATGGAGCACTGGGTGTGGTGCATAAACAATGAATCTTAGAACACTGAAAAAAATAAAATAAAATTAAGATGTTAAAAAGAAAAAAAATAAATGGAAAACTTGAAAGAAAAAAAAAGAAAACAATCATAAAGGAGACTCTACATTTATTCTCTACATCTAGAAAGATCCATACCATTCATCATAAAAAACAAAAACAAAAACCTGAACCATTTTTTCAAGTATGGTTAACAAAAGTTATTCTACAACCATAGATCTTAGTATTCTTATTAGGCATTAACTTTATAGATAACTTCCTTGTGACTTACTTACTCCATTTGTAGAAGTAATGTAGGAGCCTTCAATATAAAAATATAGAGAGAGAACTTCCTATTGAGGATCTTTATTCCAGGGACACCTGGGTAGTGCAGTTGGCTAAACATCTGACTCCTGGGTTTCGGCTCAGATTGTGATCTCCTGGTGGTGGGATTGAGCCCCGCATTGGGCTCTGTGCTTTGTGCAAAGTCTGCCTGAGATTCTCTCTCTCCCTCTGCCCCTTCCCTCCACTCGTGCTCTCTCTCTTTCTCTCTCCCTCTCTAAAATAAATATGTAAAAAAAGAATCTTTATTCCAACCTAAGTGACATAAGAAAATTTAGCTTATAAGGATTCTTTAAATGCACTTTAATGATTGGTAGAACACAGTATCCACTGAAGTACTTGGAGTTAAAAAAAAAAACACTTTAAGCAAATTTTTAAGAAGCAAAAACAAAAGAAAATCATATTAACAAAAACTATTTAGAAGATCTCAAATATAATTTTTCCATACTTTCAAATTGTATATTAAGATTTGAAGGAAGGAGGGAGGGAGGGAAAAAAAGAAAGAGAGAGAGGGAGGGAGGAAGGAGAAAAAAAGAGAAATTAATTATCTTTGCTTCTAATATGAAAATAATGGAAAGGTTTTTTGACTACTTAAGGCAAAGAGATCCAGAGTGCCATTTCATGCCAATATAATGATACTGAATGTTCTTTTTGTCATTTCTTACAGATGTTTTGGCATTTAACATTGATATCTTTTGGTGATTTTCCTAAAGTATATTGCAATTACCACAGGAAAGCTACTTATCTTTTACTATGTAGGCTGATTTGTCTTTTTTTTTCTTTTAAAGTAAAAGCCATATTGTCCTTTAGAAAATGCTTTTGTTTCTAGTTTAAAAAAAAAAGAAAAAGAAAGTCGGCGTTGTGCTGAGTTAATGGCAGTGTGCAGACTGGGAAAAATGTAATATTTCTATGGTTTTAAGCTGATAGCTATGTACGTGGGTGCTGGCACACAGAAGTCTGATTTTAAAAAGCTCAGTTAGATGACTGAAAAGAATGGAAACTACCTATTCAAAGTCATTGAAGAATCTGAAGAATTCATTGAAGAGTTCCCATAGAAGAAATTCAGAAAACAAAATCTGTCTGATGTTATATAAATGAAGCATATATAATGTGTCTATATGACAATGTGTTTTCAACTCTCTCCTCCATTTTGTTATGACATATCAAGGTTTTGTCAGTCAACCACAGAGGAAAAATCACTTAGGTATGCAAACAAATGCATATGTCCAGATAGGAAGAATTTTCCGCATTCGCATTCATCAACCAATCTTAGGAACAGTTTCAACCAGTAAGTTATAAACGGCCAGTCAGGAAGGTATAACCAGTAAAAGTTGAAAGAGAAAGCAGACTATTAGAATCATCTTCATGAGTTACTAGTTGAGATTCATATGGAGAATTAATTTTTAAAATCAAGTGAGCCATGGTCTGATTTTCAACTAAGAACTGAAAACTGGTTCTTCCACTTATTCAAAAAATATTATTGAACATATGGCATGTCAGATACTGTATCTGTGTGTGGGACACCATTTTAGATGCTGGAGGGCAAACGCTGATAACCAACTTTTGTTTTGTTTTCTCAAACTGATCCTATGAAGGTGAATGAAGAAGTACAAATGATGCAAGTGTTACAAATCAATGTTTGTGTCCTCCCCAAAATTCATATGTTAAGGCTCTGGCCGCCAGTGTGATATTGGAGGTGAGGCCTTTGGTAGGTAATGAGGATTCGATGAAGTCCTAAGGATTGAGCCCTCATGATGGGATTAGTGCCCTGATAAGAAGAGGCCAGAGAGCTTCTTGAGAGTTATATTGCTCTTTCCCTGACCACCATATCAAGACACAGCAAGACAAGAGCAAGAAGAGGGTCCTTACCAAGAACTTGACCATGCTGATACCCTGATCTTGAGAACCTCCCGCTTCCAGAACTCTGAGAAAATATATAAACGTCTTTTGTGAAGCCACCCAGTCTATGGTATTTTGTTATGGCAGCCCAAGCAGAGTAAGAGAGCAAGAGAAGTTACTTTCAGGAGAGCAAGGGAAGAGAGAGGACTGCGGTGGGAAGATACACTACCTAGAGATGATCATCAAGGCCTTTATATTTGGACAATTTATTTTTACCTAGAGTCAAAGCAGTGATTAATTAACTCCAATTCAGGGGAGTAATCTAGTCAAAACTAAATGAGGATGGTTTATGTGCCTCTTAACAGTGGAAAGTCTGCTGGAGAGTCAGGCCTGGGCTCTACTTTCTGTTTGATCACTGTGCAGCTTCAACCTTTCTGGAACTTGTGAAACTCATCTGTACAAGAAACCAAAACCCTTCCAGATTTTCCCTATTATAATTCTGAATCCTGGTCACACAAATATGGTATGAAGATGTTTGGCTTAGCCCTACAAATGGTTCACCAAAAATCTACTTCCATCCCTAAAGAAAATAACATAACATGTCCCACTGTGGGTGAATTAGAAGGACCATTTTTAAAGATGAAACAGAAAATCCTTAGCTTTTTCTGTAAATGTGAAATAAAGAGAACCAGAAACCAAATATTTGCTAAGCTGTGCTTTACAACAGCTTCTAAGTTATTTGTTTTTTTTTTTAAAGATTTTATTTATTTATTTGACAGAGAGAAGAGAGATCAGAAGTAGGCAGAGAAGCAGAGAGAGAGAGGGGGAAGCAGGCTCCCCGCTAAGCAGAGAGCCCGATTCAGAGCTCAATCCCAGGACCCTGAGATCATGACCTGAGCCGAAGGCAGAGGCTTTAACCCACTGAGCCACCCAGGCATCCTGTAAGTTATTTGTCTTAAGGCGGAATAAAAGCCTGTTTTATAAATATATACTCAGCTATAAATATAAGCAGATATATTTAAAAAAACACTATTCTGAGATACACTTATTTTTCCAAAATGTATGTTGAATCTCCAACCCAAATCAAAAGAGAAAATTATTCTTTTACCCCCGAATTTAATATGAGGCAGATTTCCCATGATCCAAGTGTTCAAATATTTGCTTGACTTGGATCGACCTTTCTCAATTATCTGACATACCTGCTCAGATTCAGACAGACGTCTGAGATCAGTCTCAGTCTGAGCCAAGCCAAGCTTTCTAACTTGTCAAACTGTTCATTCTGGAAACAGGACTGTAGTACAGGGAGAGTTGGCGACACTCTTCGGACGGATGGTAAATGTAATAATATTTACCATAAAAACTTAATTATAGAAACAGCATATAAATTTGGAGGTATATGATCACAGATATCAGAGTCTGAGCAAGAAAACTGGGATTCATTATCACTGAATTGAAGCATATTTATGTGCCCACCTACTTAAAAAAAATCCCTTAGGTTTCTGATTCTAAAGCTTTCCCCTGGTCTTGTGGCTCCTGTCCCTCTGAGAGAACATCCCTGGAGTCTTCAAGTGCTACAGCGTCAGTGAGGATTTAGATTTCAGTATCTTGGGGAGGGATAAATATAGAAACAGAAGAACTTGTCTGGAACTAAGACCTTATTTAGGGATAATGGAAACCACCTAATGTATGTTATTAGCATCTGCGTTTCAGACCAAAATGCTTTTTAAGTGCTCGCTCTCAAGTACCCTCATCATACTTGTAGCACTCTGTTAGGGCTTGGCTTCTCTCCTAAATAGAATTGTTTGTATGTCCAGAAATATATAATGGAATCTCATAAACACAGAGAGAAATTTTAAGACCACTCAGCATTAACCGGAAGCATCCTTTCTGACCTCTCACAAACTCTGCACCTTTGGGATTTTAGAATAGGGCTCATTAGTGCCTAAACTTAATATAAACCTACCAGAACTTCCTCGAGCTCCTTGGTGAATTCGAGAGGGTTTTTAAAGATCGTGATTTTTGCGTTTTCTCTCCCCGCTAGCGCTTAAAAATGAGGCTCTCTGCTTCACACCCCTCTTTATGAATTGTGTTTTCTAATAAAGAATTACTAATTACTATTGCCCTTTCTGTTGCTCTTTTCCTCGATTCCTACTTTCCTTTTGTCCTTCCATGCCTGGAGCTTCCTTTCAGCGCCATGCCTTTTAACTGCAATATTTTTGCTGGCTGTCATGGTCCTTAAGTCTTAGTCCCCAGAGACTTTTTCCAACCAGCACTTCCGGCGTCTCCAATCAGCACTTCCGGCGTCTTGTCATTGCCTCTCTGCCTGAGTCACCAGCCACAGCCGGGTTTCTTCCGTATCTTGAGCTGCCCTCCATTTTCCCCACTACTCCAGAAAGAGATTTCCCATTTTCAAGTTAACTACTAGCCTGGAACTTTTCAAGGAACTTTTTAAAGCTCCCCAGAGTCTCATCTCATTCTCTTCCATGAGTGGTGGTAGGAGCCAGGTCACATCTTTCGGAGTTGAGGTGGGCAGCAAGAGCCTTTGGTTTTGCCTGCTGGAAGATTTACTGCTTCCTTGTGGTGGAGATACCGTGCTCTTCCCAGAGCCTATAGTGGGGCTGTCACTCTCTGCCAGGTTCAGAAGGGCTTTTTTTTTTTATTGTCCCTGTCAGTTAGCAGCCCAAGGTTACTGCCAGCTCTCTGTCAGGGCTTTGATTTTTGTCAGCTATGGCCAGGTCCTTTTAGTTATCTGCAATCTTTTCAGCTTTGTTCAGGCTGAGCTCTACTTGTCTACTAATTAGCTCTTTGGAGATTTCCCTTTTAAAACTCACTATCACAGAGGACAGGAACCGTTCAAAAGTTTTGTGTTTCATAGAAATTCCATATTCATCCATATCTCATAGAGCCATATTTTTAAAATTAAAAGTGGCAGGTCAGGCCAATTTAAGGTATAGAAGTAACATCGTCTATAAAGAAAGACCTTCAGGTTCTTGATCAGGTATGTAGATGAGTGACAGGGAAAGGGAAGAGTTTACATCAAAAAAACACTGAGGGGTACAAATTAAAAAGAAACTATCACTCTGTATAACATATTCACATTTTCTTTATCTTCTGGTGTGCAAATATTGTGCTAGCTGAATATAAAAGTAGCACAACTTTAGGGTACAAAAAAAACCACACTGTAATAACATCAAGAGTGGTCTTACATCAAGGAGGGCCCTGAGGATGTCTTTGTTGTCAACTTCAGAAGAAAAGAGAGGAACAGAAGAGGAAACTGGCAGAAGGAATAGATGCCAAAGAGAACTCAAAGGATTAGGTCCGGGTGAGGTGATCGGTATTCGAAAACAGTCTGCCTTCTGGCTCTGATCTAAGGGAATAGGCTGGCAGCCAAGCCAGAGGGCATAGCAGCACAAACACACCTTCAGCACACTGCTTGAGGGTTGCCTCAGTGCCTTAGAAATTGTGCTAGCAATTAGAAATAAAGCTATGGAAGAGCAATAGGCAAAATACTCTATCTGCAGATAAAATTCTGCTTTTTACATAATTCCCAACCTGGTTGTCCCCTCCACACAAACATATCTTTTCTTTCTTCCTTTACTCTTCTTTCTTTTTCTTCCTTTTTTTTTTTTTTTTTGGCAAGCCCTCTTCTTTTTGAGGCTCCTGAGTACATTTTTCTTCTGCTAACTTAGTGCTGTTGTAAGTTGCACTTACATTGCATTTACACACTGTTAATGCCTGCAAGATGAAAGTAAAAACCTTTGAATATATTAATGCTATAACACAGATGTCTTACTTTTTACTCTTTTTTTTTTTTTTAAGCAAGTTGATGTGGCTAATAATGATGCAGATTGTGCTGGATGGATGTACAGATGAAACAGGGGAATACAGATTAAATAAAAATTTCTTCAAAGCTTACGTTTGCTTCATAATTTAACTTCTGGGCTTGTCTCAGTGGTAGTAGGTACAACCAGGCATCATAACATTGTTCTAAAACATCTTGGCATCACAGAACAATAATCATCCAAAGAGCAATGCTGTACTTTCTTCGAAGCCGGAATAACAATGGGTAAAATCAAGACTGCCACGGTGGCTCCATCCAGATAGGCCTGACCCAAGTGCTAATAATGGGGCAGCTGGGAGAAGTGAAGAACCAAGTTTCTGTTCTGAAGAACTAAGCTGCCTATATACTGAACTTTGCTTTCTGTAGCTATATCCAAAGCACCAATCTTCTTCTGGGTATTGAATATGGTGTGTGCCAGAGGTGGCCCTACACTCGCTATGGAAACGTCCATGGAATGACTCTTTCATTTAGCTCTTTTAAACAATGAATAAAAGGGGGTAATAATGACACAAGGCCTTGGAGCAGGCACCATCAATTTCTCTTTTATGTATCCATTCATTCAAGAACCATTTATTAGCACACCACTCTGTGCCAGGGGTTTTGCTAGGTCCCTAGGGCATGAGGATGGTGAGACACACCCCTTTCCTCAAGGATCTAATAGGTAGAAGGCATGTGTAAGCAGAAAACTTATAATATCTTTTAAAGGAATGGAAAAGTGCTGTGGGGTCTCCTAGGAAGGAATCGCAGTGTCTGCCAGGCCACATGTAGCAAGACTCCATCTGGGGTCTGCATCTTTAATGTGTGAGGAGAAGCTAACCAGCTGGACAAAGGTGGTCAATGGCATGTGTTGAGCAGCAGCTTTGGGAATGGTGAGAAATGCCAGAACTCAGGCTGTGTGTGTGTGTGTGTGTGTGTGTGTGTGTGTGTGTGTGTGGCTGTGGGGACAGAATGACAAGTGATGAGACTAGGGAAGTAAGTTTGAACCATACCCTACGAGGACTCAGTGCTAAACTAAGGCATTCAGTGTCTACCCTACAAGCAACAGCAAGCCAACTGGAGGTTTCCAGCGAATGGGGAAGAGTAACATGACCTGACATCCTTTTTAGGATAACTCTGATAGCTGTAAGGGAGTGACATTAGCCCCTCCAGAAGAGACTGGGGCAAGGAGATGATTTAGGGCATACACCATTCTCCCGATGCAGACAACAATAGTCAGCTGAACAAAAGAGCCCAGATTCAAGAGATACTTTGAGGGACTTAGACTAGCAGAACTGAGCTTCAGCAAAAACTCTGCAGGTGGCTATCCCATTCATTACCCTACCCCTCCCGTACTATTTAATCTGATGTGGGCACCTGCTGAGAACAACTTGCTGAAAATCCCAGGCTTCATTCCAGGGAAAGGGAACTCAATTCATAAGGGTCTTATACACCAAAGAAAGATCATTCTTCTTCGGTCTTACAGAGTTTGGTGAGCACAGAGAGTAGGATGCCTTCATGCACAGTGTTGCCTTTCAGTGCACCTCAACAGAACACTGAAGATGATACACACTTCATAATGTTTTCCTGAATGAATGAAATGAATGGAGAGACAAAACTGTGAAGTGCAATGTGTATGTGTGTATATATATATAAATATATTTATATATATATACACACACACACAGATTGTAAAAAAGCATTGCATTTGTTTAAAAGTTACAAGAATGTAAAGATTGCTTTTACTTTTTTTGAGAAAGAAGGGACCAGTTTATTATAAACAATAAAAAAGCTACCCTCTGGCGCTCTTTGGAAACAAGTGCCCATCATCCTTTGTGAAAATAAGACTAAGTATATGTTATTTAGGTTTAGTGGTCTCTAATGTTGCTATCTAGGCTTCCTAAGTGACACACTCAGCATGTCTATGTGGCTACATGGTAGATTTGCTTCAGGCAGTGACCGTCCAGGCCTTGTACTTTTTTGGAGGTGGTGAGTTCCTGATGCTGCAAGAGAAGAGATCTATTGCCTTCTACTGATGTTACTAAAGAAGCAATAGGTAAACATGGCTGACAGGGACAGTTGAGCAGTTTGTGCCCTGCACAAGGACACCCAGGTGAGGGGTGAGTGGCAACTGAAATATAGGAGTTGTGTTTGATTTGAGGGAGGCTTTTTCTTAATCACACCAAATGCTAGACCGGATCCTGGGTTTAAGGTAAAAGGACCAGAATGAATGGAAAAAGATACTGCTGAGACCAGTTTCATGGACAATGTCCCAAACATATCCACCCCCCAGTCTGCACTGTGCCCTTTTAATATTATGTTCTCTTTATTTCCTCTCAGTTGTTTTTGAGCATCATATTCAGTCTTGCTGTTTGGACCTTCCCTCTCACACTCTACTTGGCTGGTACAGTTTAAAGGGGCCTAACAGGGAACAGGCGCACTCTGTGTCTTAAACACGACTGATGCAACCATCTGTCAGGCGCCAAGGGCGTCTAGAAGAGATTGTGCTTCATGCTCATCTGGCCAACTGGTCGACCTCGGGACCCTAATAATTACATTATCGAAGTGGAAGCATCATCCACTGGATTAACTTCAGACATTACTTATGGATGAAACGAGGTCAAAAGAGGTCAGGAAAGACAAGAGATGAGCTGGCCATGACAGCTGTCCAAGCGGCCTCTGAGATGCATCATCACAGCATCAGAGCTGGTGCTGCGTCTTCTCACGGAGAAGGGTTGCTGTGAACCCCAGCCACTGCTGCTGCGGTGCTTC
This sequence comes from Potos flavus, assembly GCA_028534135.1. Lineage (NCBI taxonomy): Eukaryota > Metazoa > Chordata > Mammalia > Carnivora > Procyonidae > Potos > Potos flavus. Next base: position 67,931,258 of record CM052899.1, on the reverse strand, counting down.
AAACCGAGGCAAGTCTCACCCCACAGCTCTCCTGGAGGAGGAGGCAGGAAAAGCAAGCACAGCCTGCCTTTGAAATAATGAGAGCCTTAACCTCAGGTCTGTGCTCTTCTTGTGAGCCTTTCTGTCAGGGCGAGAGCTCCGCGGGAGCAGCTCGTCGCCTTGTGGTCAGTCGGCAAGCATCTAACTGAAAGAAACCGTGCACACGGGCAAGAGAGAAGGGGCAGCTCGACGACTGCCAAGTACATACGGGCTGAGGTAGAGAGCTGGGGAGAGAGCTTTTTAAGAACAGGTGTCACGGAAGGAAAATTCTACGTATAAATCTTCGTTTGTACAGTCAAATGAAAAGGTCCACTCCTGCGAATGACAGTTCACCACTGTCTGCCTAGTTGTCTGGAGAAGTATGAAGTGAAGAGGTTCACTTGGAGACTTATGACAGGATTTATTCTATCTTAATACACATGAAGACTGCAAAGGAAACCTTAAAACAATACTGCAGTATTTTATAAACTGTCCTTTACCTAGGGCCGGAAATATTAATAAAAAGAATAAATTTAGCTACTTAATTTTATCACTCATAAAATTTCTACTTTTCTTGCACAAGAAAATAGTATACGAGCTTGAGAATTAGTCTCTCCAATAAGTGTTGCAAAGCCCCCTTTTAATTTCACCTTGAATATTGTCCTAATAACAGCCACTGTGTATAGAAGGAAACACAAATATAATACCCACATCCTTTGTGCAAAATAATCATTAATATTAACCTCAAGGAGCTAAAGGTTAAAAAGAGCAGAGTTACCATTCTCAAGTACAATAAATCAGTCCAATTTGGAGTCAAGGTTGTAAAAACATGCCTAGAGTTTTTTACTGTAAACACGAGATCAAGAATGTTTCCCTCTGGAGAAGCAAAAAAACGCACTTCTAAATTGCGAGCACTTCTGGCATATTGCTCGATGCCAAATGCAGCTTCCTTCTGCTGTGCTTTATTTTAATGCTATTCTTTGCACAGATGAAAGTTTCATTACAAAAAAAAAAAAAAAAGGATACAGGAATATGTAGATAGTACGGGAGCGATGGCTAGGAGGGACAGCAATAGTTTATGTGGTCTGGGAATTCTCTTCTATGTCACCATCCTCCCCCTTCTGTGAGTGTAGCAAAATAATTGGCCAACATAATTAAATATGAATCCGTTTAACTTCAGACTCTGAACGTGTGATCAGTCCTTTGATAGGCTAGAAGAGGTGCTTCACCCAGCCCTGTATTCCGAAAGCAAAGTGAAAAAACCTGTACTTTCTTTGATTTGTGAAAAGACACCTCTGCTGTAAATAAGCAGCATATACTTGACATTTCCGTGGGAAGACATCTGAAACCTTAGAATGTATTTATCACCAATGCAGTGGGGACATGATAATACATTACAGTCCTTCAGGCCCAGGCTTCCCTACCAGCACTCATATATTCCGGAAAGAAAGAAGTTTTCAGCTTATTTGGGAGACAGCGGTACCATGGAACTAAAAAAAAAAACAATCAAAACCAAAAAAAAAAAAAAAATACCCCAAAATGTAATGGTGATCAGCAATTAGAAAACGAATCGATTATATTTACTGAAGACCTATGGTAGGCAGAGCTCTTTACCAGGGGTCACGAAGAGGTATAAACAAAATGGCAAATAGATTTCCTTCCCTCAAAGATCTACAGTGCAATGGACGAAACATATGTAAACAAACGTGTGTGAATGCATACACAGCACGTGAATCTTAAGAAATCAGAGCATGCAAAACCAATTACAACTGAACATACACGCGTTCGTGCAAAGCACCTTACTGACAGGCCGATTTCATCTGAGGCTGCCTCGAAACCTGGACTGCCAGCTTCAGCAACAGCCGGACGACACTTAGGTGTCCATGATATAAACATATTCATTTTCCGTCAAAGCATTTATTTATTGTGAGATAGGCCAGGAGTTACACAGTTTGATGATATCATAAAGGTTTAATAAAATTCATCCAATACTGGATGTGCTCAGCCTTCCATTACTTGTTTTTTCAACAGGCTGAATTTTGTTTTAGCTAAAAAGAAAAGGAAGTAGTGTGTAGACTTTTAACTTGCAATATTTAAATAATGCACCTGAAAGATGATTTTTTTAGGTTACTTAGAGGGAAATGTGACACATCTCTCTGCTAACTTAGAGATTTTAAATTTAGAAGCCAAAAAATGAGAAGGCATTTTAACAGATTTTTCCCTCTTATTTTAAGGATCACTAACAGAAGCTATCATCCTAAATTTACTATCATCTTAATATTTAGCATTTTAGCATAAGAAAAAAGCAATCTGATTATAAGAATTTCTCTTAGAAAGCTGTAACATTTGCAACCAAACCTTATGACTATTCAAAAGGAATAAGCAGAAGGTCTACTTGAGTAGACTGCTATTTTTAATAACCACTTAATCCATAACACAGCAATGATACAATCAGAAACATGGCCAGATTTCAGGCAGGAACGTAAGTACAGTAAAAAGTTACTAATCACTAAATTTGGTTTAAGAGATTAGGGAGACAAGCTATTTTTTAACAGGATTCTGTCTAAACAACTATATTTACAGCCATACAAGTGAATGGTCAAACGAGTTAATCACAATTTTGATATCTATGAGTTATCACTACGTTGAGAAGCAGTGTGGTTGACTTAAGTGATAAAAAAGCATTATTTCAAATCCAGCTGTGCCATAAATGACCTGGTTCTTTGGAGTCTTCTTTAACATTGTGATAAGCATCTTTGGAGATACTGTGAGAATAACACGCACTGGAAAGAGCCCAAAACACAGAGAATGAAAGGATCTCTACAGCCCAGGTAAAACTGCCATATATAAATCGCCTATTCATATAAATTCTATTAATTATAAAATCCACTTAATTGTGATATTTATGTAATATCATCATAATAATTGGTATACAAAATTATAAACCTGAAACTCTTGAAGCATCCTCTGAATCATCATTTTGGAGATAGCTTACATGTATTTTACTTGCTTAAATATACCCATTCGCACCAAACTGCTGTCCAAAAAAAACGGTGGGAAGTTTGATGGTATACCATAAAACACACACACACACACATCCTAAAATAAAGGTAAGTTACTTCGTGCAATAAAGATCATTTAGTTTTTTAAAAATTTCTTGTTTGGAATTGTGGGAATTGTAGAGAAACATGACAGATGCCATCGGAACGGGATGGAGAAGAGAGGTCTCTGATCATGGAGTCCAGGACCCCACTGCCAGGCCCCGGGCGGCGCGGTGGGGGAGAGGGGGGACTTGTACGTCTGTTTCTTGGTTCTTACAAGGCAGAAGCTCACCTCGGCTCCCACTGCTGACCCTCCAGTAATCTCATTAGGGGTCTGAAAGAAACCCTTCTCTGACATATCCCACACATCCTGCAGGTGGAGTAGAGGCTAAAGATGTTAAAACCAAACTGAACAGCCATGAAAAATTCCTGGGGGTGCTGCTTAGAGAGGTGAAAAGCAGACATTCTGAGTTTGGAGTACTAAGAGTTAGGTCCTAAAATCACGCTATCGTCAACCTTTCATCTGCACCAGAAGCAACATTCACTGTAAAAATCACGCATAAAATGCATTTTGTTTTAATTGACTTTCAACATGTTAATAGACTAACTGCAACACGTCAAAACTTATTTGCATACACACTTACAAATCCTGACACAGGACAGATTTTTCACGTTACATAATCAATCTGTTTTATATCTGTTACAGAACACGTCACTTTTTTATGCTTTGGAAGATACGTAAGTAGCTACTTACGTATCTTCCAAAGATGATGCACGGTGGTGGGGGAGGGGGAAGAAGGGTACCTTGGTTATTTTTTATAAAACTGGTGCAACTGCAGTCTGTAGATTCCCTCCAGTGTGACAGGTATTTGTGTTAGGCAAGATAAGAACTATGCCAAGCCGGGTAAATACCAAGGAGCTGTAGGTCAGCAGCCTGAAACGCTGGAGGAAGTTGGGCTCCAGCTGAGAATGTTGCACCTTCAATTTCTTGTGGGTGAATAGGATGGGGTGAAAAACTATAATTAGAAATTATGCGGGATACAAAAAGAAAAGCAACTTCTGTGTCATAAAAGCAACGTGGGTTCTACCTGGTCCCTTTTGGGCTAAGTAAGCTGTTTGATCAGCTTCTCTCAGTCTCTGTGGATGTCCTTATATGAGTCTAATTGAAGGACTCCTGTTCTCTTTTTATTTTTGCTCTATGAAAAATGTATCGGAGATGTCTCATAATGAACTTTGATATGGTGAAATGATAATAATGTCCTAATTATATGTAAAAATGTAATTACACTTGCTTCTATTATAGAAAAACTCCCTTTATAATGAAGTGTTATGTTGGAAAAAGATTTTCATTATAGGCAGACTCCTTTACTTGTTAATTTGAGCTCTGATTCATCACTTTAATATTAAAAAAAATTCTTTGTAAGTTACTTTTGATGTGTCTCATTTATGGCTCATTTCACTTCCTGGGCACCACCAGGAGCCCAAATCCAAACTTCTTTGAAAGACACTTAAAAATACATCTTTCAGAAGGAGTTCTTCTTTCTATGAGGTGGAACAGCAGTAGTCAAGAAAAATATTACTGATCTTCTCATTTACTTGAGCTCTGAAAACTTTTGTTTTTAAATTTGGAAACAAAAAAATATACATGGCTTCTGAGATATTTAAAAATCTGTCATGCATAAGGTGGTAGTATATAGACTATTTGTAAATAGAGTTTAGCCAAGAATCGATTATATAGGTGACCTTATGGCATTCAAACAATATGGCTTTTTTCTACCCCTTTTGGGATGCCTCAGAGCATCATTTCACCAAATCAAGTATAAAACTGAGGAGGGTCACAAATCCATCTTCTTTGCCCTGACAAATCTGGTCAGAGTCTTCATAGGAATAATAATTAAATGGTTAAAATTGGTTCTGAGGTATTCAGTTATTGGACTGAATCTGTCTACTACCATTACGGGGGATGAATATTTCATCAACACTAGAAAAAAAGAGTTTAAGTTATAAACTGTCCAAATCAACAAGAAAATGTACTTGAAACAAAGACTTTCAAAAGTGTTGCAAGAGACGGGGAGGAGCAAGATGGCGGAGGAGTAAGAGGCAGAGATAGTGTCTGATCCCAGAAGTTCAGCTAGATAGTTATCAAACCACTCTAAACAACTACAAACTTAGCAGGAAATAGAAGAGAAGACGAACAGCACCTCTAGGAACAGAAAATCGACCACTTTCCAGAAGGTAGGATGTGCAGAAAAGTGAATCCAAAGCGATGGGAAGATAGACCGTGGGGGGAGGGGCCGGCTCCCGGCAGCTACAGAGCAGCGGAGCACAAAATTGGAACTTTTAGAAATCTGCTCCACCGAGGGACTTTGTTCCAGAGGCTAAGCGGGGGGTGGAGCCCTCGTGGGGACAGTGTGGTTTCAGGACCCGTGGGGTCACAGAAAGACCAGGGGTGTCTGAGGGTGGCAGAGCTCCCAGATATCAGAACGGGGAAGCCAACGGCAGAGACCGAGCCGAACAGTGAGCTACCAGCTCAGGCTTACCTTGAACCGTGATCCCGGCACAGTCAGGCCGCTGCTCTTCGAGCAGGGACCCCACAAGGGGCAGACCCGGAGAGACCCCCTCCTTCCTCCTCTGGGAGGAGTGGCGCGGTAGCTCTCGGCAGGAATCTGCTGGGTTTGGAGACTCTAAACGGCCGTGCGCCAGAGACAGAAATGCTGGGTCACAGGCCAGGTGAGCTCGGAGTGCGGCTGGAGACCAGGGAGACGGGAGGGACGGACTGCTTTTCTCTGAGGGCGCACTGAGGAGTGGGGCCCCAGGCTCTCGGCTCCTACGGGCCGGAGACTGGGAGGCCGCCATTTTCATTCCCCTCCTCCAAAGAGGTACGGAAAGTGTTCAGGGAACAAAAGCTGCAAGAGCGAACCCGAGCAGATTACCTAGCCCGGCCCCTGGCAAGGGCGGTGCAATTCCGCCTCGGGCAAAGACAATTGAGAATCTCTGCGACAGAAGATCTTCCCCAGAAGATCAGCAAGAATATCCAGGCAAGGGGCGCCTGGGTGGCTCAGTGGGTTAAAGCCTCTGCCTTCGGCTCAGGTCATGATCTCAGGGTCCTGGGATCGAGCCCAGCACCGGGCTCTCTGCTCAGCAGGGAGCCTGCTTCCCCGCCCCCCCGCCTGCCTCTTTGCCTACTTGTAATCTCTC
>CM052899.1:67855196-67924501 GCA_028534135.1 Potos flavus | reverse complement strand
GATTTTCAAAAACAATTTTATACAACTAATTTTTGGAATTATTTGGTAAAAGGTAAATACGAGTAACTGACCTACTTTAATTCCCCTCAAAAGGATAGGTATAACAAGTAATGATGATATATTAAACTCAGAAGAGTGGGATTTCAGAATTGACAAAGTCCCTCTTGGGTTTTTGGAAATTTTGAGGTTTTCATTTCTCTACTTGTAAGATCTTTCAAGTTGTCTCATTTTAAACGTTAGAAAGGATGAAAAAATGTATATATGAATCAACTCTGAAAATATTTTTCAAAGAACGTTATTAGTACTGGGAAATTCCCTCTTGAAATACCTCTGTTTCTTTTTATAAAAACCTTAGCCATGTCTCCTTTCCCAGTAAACTATTTCATATATATTCTCTTTCAATAACTAGTATCTAAATCTAAAAGATAAAATCTAAAGGAACACCAGATATGGTGTTTCTGAAAGAGTCATGTTCAGCTGCATACAACAGAAAATCCAAATTGAATTGGCTGGGAAAAAATAAGAGGTTTATTTTTCTCCCATATGAAAAAAGTTGGGCGCCAGGCACTCAGGCTAATATGGAGGCACCCTAGTCAACTGGGACTCTGCTTTTTCTAGATTTGCACACCATTCTTACTCATGGTTTCTATTTTCAAGATTGACGCAGGTTCCCAACATGGTTGCTGGAGCTCTAGCCTAACAACCACAATTGAGGCAAGGGGAAAAAAAAAGGAGAGAAAGGGCAAAAGACCACATCTCCTAGCTGCTTCGATTTCCTTAAAGAGATTTCCCAGAAATCTACCCAAGGTCTTAATGTATTCTGCCTATATCTCTATATATTCTGCCTATACTTTTACCCATTAAAAAACAAAACAAAACAAAGCAAACAAAAAACCACCAGGAAATGTAATCTTTTTTCTAGGCACAATATGGTTTGGAATAAAATCATGACTTTGTTATTAAGGAATAAGGGAAGAATGGATATTGGAAAAGCCACATAGTGTAATCCTGAAATGACATATTTACTTGAAGATAAACATTTCTGACCTTATCTCATGCCCTCTCCTGTGGACTCACTATGCGCCAACCAACGGAGCTTCATGGTAGGGCCCAGAACGCTGCACAATCCCTATAATTGCTTTCCTCCTTCACAGAAAACCTGTCATCTGTCTTATTCCACTGGCTGGCTCCTTCTCATTTTCAGGTCTCTTCTCTGCTAAGATGCCACCTCAACAAGACTGTCCTCACACTTAATACAATCAGCAATTGCTGCCTTTAAATATTTATTAGTTTATTATATGTAAATGCCCAAAGAGAGTGTTAACCTCATGAGAACAGGGGCCAGTCTTTTTTTTTTAAAGATTTTATTTATTGGGGCGCCTGGGTACCTCAGTGGGTTAAAGCCTCTGCCTTCGGCTCAGGTCATGATCTCAGGGTCCTGGGATCGAGCCCCGCATCGGGCTCTCTGCTCAGTGGCGAGTCTGCTTCTCCCTCTGCCTCTGTGTTCCCTCTCCCTCTGTAATTGCTTTCACTCTCTCTAAAATAAATAAAATCTTTAAAAAAAAAGATTTCATTTATTTATTTGACAGAGAGAGACATAGGAAGAGAGGGAACACAAGCAGGGGGAGTAGCAGAGGGAGAAAGCACGCTTCCTGCTCGGCAGGGAGCCTGATGTGGGGCTTGATCCCAGGACCCTGTGATCATGACCTGAGCTGAAGGCAGACGCTTAATGACTGAGTCACCCAGGCGCCCCATAGGGATCAGTCTTGATCACGTTCTGTCCCCACAACCCAAACTCATGCCTGATACATCATGGGGTTCAATAAATCCTTATTTAACAAACGGGGAGAAATACCAAAGAAACTGGTAAATTAATATTTTAGCAAGTTGGTAAATATTCAACTAGTAAATAAAAATATCACTTTGCCAACATTTTTGTTTTGGGGGACCAATTAAACCTTGAATCCCCCCCTTGCAGTTAACTTAATTTATATGAGTCACAAGAATCAGCCTTCATGGGTGGCAACCTTAGGGCTGTCCAGTTGGCTGGAATCATTCTGCTGGGCCCAAGATTTTATTTCCTTCTGCATAATGTGGTATGAAAGCTGGATTCCTCTGCAAGCTTTGCTTTGGAAATCTCCAAGGAAAGCCCCTGTGAGCACACAGTTTTCTTCAAAGGTTTCTTGGAGGAGCCTAATCAGACCACTCATGTATCTTTTTTTTATCCTTTTAATAGGCTAGAAGTTTATGGAGAAAGTGATTCTAAAGCTTTTTCTACCTTAGTATTTTACCTAGCATTCTTAGGACATAAATGGAAAGACAGAAGAAATGAAGAAAGAGAAGGCAAGAGGGAGAGAGGAGGAGAAAAAAGGAACAAAGAGAGATGAAATGAACAAATGGACCCTTTAGTGGCAACGGAGAACTTGTCATTGTGGCCATCTGAGTCCCAGTCTATTGAGAATTGCTAGAAGACATTTTAGCATCTAATTCTTCAAGTAGCTCATTAGGGTGATGAAAAGCTCACGATGAAGGGACGCCGCCATATTTGAAGAGCCAGGGTTCCTGTTGTCCTGAATTATTAAGTAGTCAATATTCAGTGGGCCACGGCATGCCTGCCTGCCTGTCTTCAGCAGGTGGTGCCCCTCTGCCTTTCTCTAGAAAGCAGCTGCGTCCTCCCAGCTTCCCCAGAGCTTGCAACAGCCATTTGTTTCATTTAAGACAGCCACTGTCATTATTTTGTGCAAAACTTCACAGAAATATTTCCTCCTAAATGCTTGAACCATCTGAGTAGCACAGGGCAGGCTGCTGGCTTCATTAATAATGCATCTATACTTATCAATAGGTTTAGACAACTGGTATTTAGAAGCTTCTTCAGAAGGAGTGGGATAGATTTGTTTTTTTCACACCAGTTAGCTTCATTCTGTCAGTTCCTTGATGTTGACATTGCATCCAACTGTGTTCTGAAAACCAAAGGTGCTAAAACTGTCTGGGCTGTTCTCTCCGGCTTTGGAGTGTTTCTTGATAGAGCTAAGCCATGGCGGTTGGCCTTTGCCCATTTCTGCCCTTCCTTTCAAGTGTACTCTAAAGGGAAAAATATTTCCAATCACTTCAGTTGAAACCTTACTACAGGGTGGCTCCTCCCCCTAGGTTAATTCAGGCCGTTTCTTGTTTGTACCTTGCTCTGCTCCTGGTATGTTTCAGTAGAGAACAGTAGAAGTAAACTCCGTGGACACATATCCTGTGCATGGAAAGTTACACAACCATTTTTAGATCACTTACAGTCACTGAAGAAATAATACAACTTCTGGAGTTGGGGATTAGAAAGGCCACTGCAAAGTTCAATCTACTGGTTTGTTTGCAACCTGTCTGTACCTTGCCAAAAAGCAATGTCAAAAGTAATGAAGACATTCTGAAATCCTGCAACACATCAATGACAGAAAGAAAAACCATATAGGAGCAATTAAAACATTATTTTTCTTCAATGCTGGAGCATGAAATACATCAATGTAGCAATTTCTTTTCAGAATGATAATTTCTCAAGATTTCCTTTATAAAGCTCATGTTATCATTGCTGCTTATCAAAATATATAGCTATCTGAGTGAAATGGACAGAGCTGGTGTTAGAGTCCCTTTTTTTTTTTTTAAGATTTTATTTATTTATTTGACCGATAGAAAGCACAAGTAGGCAGAGCAGCAGGCAGAGGGAGAGGGAGAAGCAGGCTCTCCATTGAGCAGGGAACCCAACGCGGGGCTTGATCCCAGGACCCTGGGGTCATGACCTGAGCCGAAGGCAGCCGCTTTACCAACGGAGCCACCCAGGCACCCAAGAGTCCCATTTTTAATGGAGAAATTATATAGCAGCAAGTTTAAGAATTTTTTTCTAGAGCCATAATACAGAAGTACAATATGCATAAAATCACACACACACACACACACACACACCCCTACACACAGACACACCTGCACATAGACAACATGAAAGTAAAATTCAAATTGCACGTACCAAGTCATTAAAAATTCATTGCTACATTGTATTTTTCAAGATACAGAAGATTGAGACAATTTCCCTTTCTAGGCACTCATATCCTGTGCCTGAAAATGAATGATTATTAAATTATCCAAAATAGTGAGAATTCTGAGCTGAAAGTATTATATATGTGAAGAAAAGTGAATTGAGATGGGTCATATGCCATCAACCACTGCCAGCCTGAATTTAACCCAAAATAGGAAAAATGCCTGAGGGGTTGTTTGTTCATGAGGCAAAGCAGGATATTTGGAGCCAGTGGGTAGGTCAAAGAATTGTTAGTTTGGCACTCTCTAATGTCCTCTTTTCAGGTTTTGTGGAGCATCAATGTGAACCAGCCACAGAAGACCCATCAGATAGAGGAAAGAACTTTTCTGGCTCAGCTGAATGCTTTCCTTTGCTTTAGAAGCCTCTGACGCCTTTGTTAATTGATCTGTGATTTCATAGCCGAGCCGATATATCTCTGGCTCATAGATGAGAATAAAGTTTCTGTTTATTTTAAACCATCTAATATATTAATACAGTGTTTGGGGAGGATTTTAGACTATACACGTATATTCTAAATACATAACTATGTATTTAACTATAAATAAGTATAACTATATAGAACTACAACTACAACTATAAATATAACTATATATATAGCTTTTCAAAAGTTTTGGTTGATCCAAAGTAAAGTATTTAGAATTTAAATTTCCAAAGGCATTAAAATAAATTTATTTATTGAGCACAACAACTCTTTTAAAAGCGGTATTTCAGGGGCACCTGGGTGGCTCAGTCAGTCTGGCATCTACCATTAGCTCAGGTCATGATCTCCGGGTTGTGAGATGGAGCCCTTGCACTGGGCTCCCCGCTCAGTGCAGAGTCTGCTTGAGATTCTCTCCCTCCCCCCCATTCCCTCTCTTTCTCTCTCTCAAATAAATAAATATATAAAATCTTTAAAACGAATAAAAGTGATATTTCAGTGTTGCCATGGTAAAACTGATTAGTAAATTAGGTTCCATTTTTGCACTGAGAAAGAAAGAAAAATTTTAAAAAGAGAGAAGGAAAATTTTACTAGTAATTTACTCCTTTTTTTCAACGAGGAATTGAACCTAAGAATTTACCACAATTTAAAAATTGAAGTTTTACTTCTGTCTATATGATTATTCATAAACTGACATAAATTTCTACTGCCAACTTTACCTCTTTTTTCCTGACAGGAATACCACTCGTCCTCTGACAGAGGAATCACTTGGGACACATGCTTTGTCACCATTTGTGTAGTAGAATGAATCTATATTAGCAGATAACACAACAGTTTCCCTGTTTAGGAAAATTCCAAGACGGACAGTGGCCTTGAGTGAGGAAGTTGGCTCCTAACTTAATTCAAGAGAATGGTCTGGAGGAGAGGAGAGAATAGTAAAGCAACAAATAAATGAATTGTTCCATTTACGAAATGGAACAAAAAAATGAGGACTGAAGATGGGAGTAGAATGGAGAGAAAGGAGAACAAAAGAGAGACTAGGATAAGCAGTATGTAGGGAAGCTGGATCCAACAGAGAAATGACTGAAGAAAGATTAAAGAGGCTGGGTACTCATAGACACTGTTAGGAGCAGGATTTCCTAGTAACCAACTGCTTCCACATAAACCCTCTCTGGCTCTAGACCATCAGCAAACCGGCTCCACCCCAAAGCTGGCACTCGTATTTTGGTTAGTAAAGGCATCAGAGTGTTGTTCACCATGGTACAGAATGGCACACAGGGATAACTAGATGATCCAGGAACTTGGGACCAATGGAGAGTGGCTAATCCCAACCATCCTCACCCACCCCAAACCATCCCACAAGGACACTCAGAGGCTCTCAGGGAGGCCAGGTCTTCTGACTGCAGACGAGATGGAAATTTGAGCCAATTTTCCTTGCATCACAAAAGCCTGGATGACTTGGGCTAATACCTGACTTTTAATTGGTTTTATAGGGTCATAGTGCTCTCTGATCATTTCTTTAGATTGGGAGGTTTCTATTAAGATTTTTACTAAGTGTCTACTATATGCCTAAAATACCAGTCATTTACTCATTGAGAACTTGCAGTCTCACAGGTGATAAGCCATGCATACGTGAAATTATAAGCAAGCCATAAGTCATCACGTATGTGTAAATCCACACATTAGATTTTTTAAATTAATATAGCAAGTCAAAAATTGTGCTGTGCAATTAAAATGGGCAAGTAAAGAAGCTGGCAGTAAGAAGTATAGTAAACTCTATTCCTATTGTCACTGCTCATTATCACTTATTAGACTTTGGTAAAAGCCTCTTGGCTCCCTGTCTTCAGTGCTCTCATCACTAAAAGTTATTCTTTGTTACTAAATTAATCATAATGAGGGAGAGTCCTGTCTGGCACAATGCCTGGCACAGGATAGGGTTTTAAGAAACATTTGTTAAATGAACAAATCAATCAGTGATTCTTTCCCATCCTACCCACAAATTTCAGTGTCTCATTATTTTCTATTTATCTTTCTAATACTATATCTCATCATACCTCATTACCGCTTATTATGCTTCTATGTTCCAGCCCTGCTCTCATTCTTATCTCTTATTCTATGCTCTTCCTTCATTTGATGTTCCCTTTTCCCCATTCCAGAAGTTTGCTTTATCCATCTTTCAAAGCCCTTCCAACTATTAATAGCTCTTTCTCTCTGAATCCTCCAGCAAGAAATAATAACTCTTCTTCCCATCTTCCATACACATTTACCTTCACCTTCCTATCACATTAATTATTTTGTTTACTGGCTATTACAGTAATTTCTGCCCACAGTATCTGCCAATTGCATATAGTATAAAGGTCAGGGTACTTTGATACACACAACAGAATCCACTCCAGCTAGCTTACACAAAATGGGATTTATTACAGGTTATTACATAGTTTATAGAATTACTGGGAGGGCCAGGGAATCTAGCTTGGGTCATTCTTTATCTAGTAACAATGTAACCAAAAGAACCATCTAACTTTATCAAGAGAATTGTTTGCCCAAAGATTCCATTTGTACTGTCTCCCTTTCTGGTACCTATAAGACAAGGGACAAAACAAAGAGTCTAAAATCTCAGATGCCTTGGGAAAACCAAATGCTTCCGCCATACTCAGTCCCCCTGCTGTGATCTCAAGCTCATGTTGCTACTTCTATTTTCAAAACCTAATATGGGTACATTTGTTTAGTGAAACCTAGTGCAGACATGGAGTTGTAGCTACAAGGGAATCTGAGAAATATTATTTCTAGGTGCCCACCCTGTGCAATCCAGAAAGGCATGACAGAAGTGGGTCAGAGCAGATTGATCCAATCTACAGCATCTACAGCATTTAGCAGGCAGACTGAGAGAGTAACTCATGTCTGATCATCTTTGTATTTTTCATTTGCCTATAGGCAGTGCTCAATGACTATGTGTCAAATAAATGAATGCACGAGTGAATGCAGATCTCATGTACAGTATGCAAGGCAAAGGAGACTTTAGAAAGGAGAACTGGAGCTGGTAAAAACTTTGATGTTGCCTTTTCAGAACTCTTTTATCTAAATCACCAAACTACCATCCTTTAAAATAAGTTCCTTAATTTACCAAAAACTATGAAGCAGCAGCAGGTGTCAGAGAAAGAGGATCCTAGCCACTAACTGCCTCCTTTTTCTTTCACCACTAATGAAAAATGGCTTGGATGTCCTTGCACTGCAAGTAAAATTGCAATTTATTCTTTTTTCCTCCCAAATAAGGAACAAATAAAAAGACAGTGTTTTTTCAGAAAGTTTATAGACCAAGAATAAAACCTTAAACAACTGATAATATGCATATACACCAGATACATAAATAACTGAAAAAACTTATTTCTCCTATTTAAAAAACCTACCTAAGAGAGCCATCTCAAGTGCTAATTTCACTCCATTTGTAGGTTAGAAACACAGATTTTGGTAACATTCTTAACTGGTCACCCCTCCTCCCCCAAAAATCTAAGAAAACAAAGTAATGTGTGTTTTATATTAATGGTCATTTAGACATAAACTATTGATAATTTAAAAGTAAATTAAAAGGGGGCACCTGGGTGGCTCAGTAGTTAAGTGTCTGCTTTTGGCTAAGGTCATGATCCCAGGGTCCTGGAATCGAGCCCCACATCAGGCTCCCTGCTCAGCAGAAAGCCTGCTTCTCCCTCTCCCACTTCCCTTGCTTGTGTTCCCTCTCTTGCCGTCTCTCTCTCTGTCAAATAAATAAAATCTTTAAAAAAAAAGTTAACTAAAAGTCAACAATGCTAAATAGCATTTAGATAACACTGATAAAACCATGAAGGTCATCACCGACCAAGGTGAAGTTTTTTATATATTCATAATAAGGACCATTGAATATTGCTGTCCCCAACTCCTTGACTACCAACAAGTTTTAGTCCCTCTGCCTTCCCTTCCCTAATGAATTAGTGACAGACCATTGTGCAACCACCAGAATCATTAAGGGATTCAGAAGTAGCTTCTGGGGTCACATCTAATGGAAATAATGGTGGGCAAAAAGTTCCCAATTTAATTAACACAAATACAATATTTTAAGAAACCATAAAAATATTTTTTTGCTTAGTGAAATACTGTTTTGTAGGGAAGAGGGAATTAACGTAGCTGTTTTTACAAGCTCTGTGGTAATTCACTATAGTAGAAAAGATTCTGGAAGAAAGGAAGCTAGGTTTATATCTGCTTGCACAAACATGCCATTTTCCCAAATAACTTAAAACTCTATTATTTTCATAATTTTCCTTTGAATTTTCCTATAGCTCTGATTGAAGAGACTATCAACAGAAACGAGTCATCAGGGAGGCAGCAAGAATGCAGCTAGGATTCTAAAAGAAAGAGAAAGTAGTTACATTCCGTAACACACCATCCGTGGAGCCCTCGGTCACTTGAAATTAACACACCCATTAAAAGGACCAGCTTTCTCTTACGTGCCACAGCTTCCTGTATGGTCTGCTTTTGTTGTTCTGGTTTGGTAAAAAAGCTGGCATCTGGGATATAGTACACAGTACACACATTATGTGAACATTAAAGACTGTTTTAAAATGTCCACTTAGGGCGCCTGGGTGGCTCAGTGGGTTAAAACCTCTGCCTTCTGCTCAGGTCATGATCTCAGGGTCCTGGGATCGAGCCGGCATTGGTCTCTCTGCTCAGCAGGGAGCCTACTTCTCTTTCTCTCTGTCTGCCTCTCTGCCTACCTGTGATCTCTCTCTCTCTCTCGCTATGTCAAATAAATAAATAAATAAATCTTTAAAAAAAATAAATAAAATGTCCACTTAGAGTTATGGAGTTGGACAATGACTGGCTTCTGTTACCTTGCAGAAGACCAGACTCACTAGGGCAACTTGCTTCCCAATTCCCTGATGTCTCTGAAAGAGCCAAAGAGAGGGGCGCCTGGGTGGCTCAGTTGATTGGTCCTCTAACTCTTGGGTTTGTGTCAGGTCACCATCTCATGGGTTGTGAGATCAAGCCCTGCTTTGGGCCCTGCGCTCAGCGAGGGGTCTGTTGAGATTCTTTCCCTCTGCCCTCCCCCTGTTCACACACACACTCTCTCTCTCTCTCTAAAATAAATAAGACAATCTTTAAAAGAGCCAATGGGAGGCTGCCTTGTGGAGCAAGAGAATGAAGGCAGGAGATGGGAGAGTTTCTGTGGAGGGGACGAAAGTGGGGAACAAGAAAATGCGGGAATTCAGAGTTTAACTGCCTCCTTTGTGCCCGGTTGAGGAAAGATCTCCCCACTATCTCCAAACTCCTCAATTAAATGCTTGCACTTTTGCAATGGAGAAGGTAATTCTCCACTAAATGTAACGTTCAACAACTTCACACTTTCTCTTTCCATGCATCATTTCCAGAGGTGGTTGTGTACAGTTAAGATAAAAGAATCCAATAACATAAAACTATTTTAATAATTTTTAAAGGAAGTTTAAATGATACACACTCGATCAGGGTCGATGAAAATGGCACTAGTGTCGAAGGGCAACAGGTTGCTAATAAATACAATAGTTTAGGAAAGTGCTGTTTCTGTCATGGAAAAACTATATTCTGGGAAAAATAATACTACTGTAATTCAGTTTTGAAAGCTATTGAGACTTCTTGGATGAAGAATGTAGTTATTAAAGGCAAAAGTACACAATATGTTGTAATGAAATGTTTGTGCTTCACACTTCATTAAATGTTTTGTGGGCCCCTGGGGAAATTCTATCTCTCACACACAGAAATAATGTTTATACATGGTGGTATCACTAGAGGGAGTGCATAGAGCAATGTTCAAAGGAAGATCTTGCTATGATTTCAGTATGTTCAATTTAAAACACCAAAACGAGACATGTGAAAAAATACGGGTAATACCGATGAAGGAGCACATGAGATTTTGCTGTGACTTTGGTAATCTTTATACCTAATTGAGATGCCATTTTTCTCTTTATTTAATTTTAAAATAAAATATTATGGGTTTTGGGGCATCTGGGCGGCTGAGTTGGTTAAGTATCTGACTTCAGCTCGGGTTGTGCTCTGGGGTCCTGGGATGGAGCCCCTCGTGGGGCTCTGCCCCTCCCCCAACTCTTGCTCTCTAAGAAATAAATAAAATCTTTAAAAAATATATATTTTGGGTTTTGCTTGAAGTAAAGGGTGATGGAGAACACCCAATTGTTTGAATTAGTGGGATTAACTGAAAAACCATCAGACTCTAAATTCTGCTAAATAGAGCCAATATCATGACATTTAGGACTCTGAGATTCAGAAAGTTGGCAGTTTCAGGTCCGTTGACTATACTGACTTACAGTATTTTGAAAGTAAAATGTAAAATAGTGATACGATTGCAAACAAATACATAAAAAAATAAAATTCTCAGAAGGTAAGAAAGTCCACTCATAGGAAATACATGAAAAACATAATGAGTCACTATGTAAGGTCTCATTACCAAAGGATCATTAATCTAGAACAGTAAAGTCATGTGAAGGAAAAAAAAACTATGGAAGTTCTTGTCTGTTTATACCTGGTTTTGTTTGTTGTATGGACTTTGTCCTCTCAGCAGTGTTTCCTTAAGAGGCACATGTCTGGTTGTCTGAACTGAACATGCATACCCACACAACATTTCTAAGGAACACAGAACAAGGAAAAGTAAAAAGGAATCACATTCAAGGCAATATTAAAGAAAATGGGCTGACGTTCTACAGACAACCAGGTATAAAGTACTAACACCAAGATCCTTTAAAAAGTGCTATATGAGATTTCCAAGGAAGCTTTCCCTTGCCTCAAGAACATTTTTTCCCCTCAAGAAGTATGTTAACCTTAATGGCTTTCCCTAGAGCTAGAATTTCAATTAGCTGCTTTACTACCATGACTCTAGTCACATAAAAAAGTGGTGACTCTCGAAGAATCTTGTTCTAAGCTATATTCTTCATGTGCACATCTAAGTTGAGTTTAATTATTTTTTTAATTTCCAGGCTCCTGTGTAATAATAGTAAGATGCTACTTATAAGAAATGCAAAACTTGAACTTGGAAGAACATGATACTTGGTTTTTCTTCTTCTTAATAAAAATACATGTTATAAGTTGATTCATTTATTGAATAGTTACAAACCTTATTAAAAATGAAAGCTATACAGTGGAGCCGAGAGGGGATGATGCCAACTATAACAAAACTCTCAGTCTCTACAATCATTTTTATCTGCTCTATTTAATAATTGAATGCATTGTGCTATTTATTAAGCATTATGACAATATAATTATATATTATACTACATTAAGCATTATGATAATATTTTGAAAACCTAAAAATATTAAGTTCTTTGAGGAGTTCACATACCGAGGATTACCAATTATACAATATCTAATGGTGTATTTCTGACATTTCCAAAATAATTGACTACTACAATAATATTTATGTGGGCCTCTTCACAATTTTCTGAAATACACATGGCATCATCTCTGGGGATATTCGGAATAAAACACAAGTGACAGATAAATAACTAATTAAAACTTTCAAGGTCTCTAAAAGAGCTAAGGAAATGGCAAGGGTTCAGAGTCTAGTCTCTTGACTGTAACTTATATTTCAGTTCTTAGGTAATTTCAACATTTTTATGCTTATGTAAAAGGCACATAATGTCTGATTCAAATTACCTAAATTATTCAAATAAAGGTCAAAACTTACTATAAGGATTCTTTAAAAGTAATCCTCATCACAAGAAAAAAAATATTTTTGGAACTATGTGAGGTGATCAACATTAACTAAACTTATTGTGATAATCATTTCACTGTATATACCTATATCCAAGCATTATGTTGTACACTGGAAGAGTCATACAATGTCTTATGTCAATTATATCTCATTAAAACTGGAAAAAATAATAATTCTATCATAAACATGTCCCTCCACTTATGAGCTATTTGTGCAGCACTACAAGTGGGCAGTGCTGGCCCTCTTTAGGATGTGAGTCTTGGCATCCTTTGCCTGTCAAGCATGGTTTCTACTCTTTTACTTCATTTGTATATTAAGCCTAGAGAGGCCTTGATGTCATGTAGTTGGGCTCTTGGATATATTCACCAATCAGGGACCAGCCAGGAAGACAGAAAGCACTTTAGGTGTTTCCAGTGAAGGATTTAAGACAAGACATTGACTATACAGGTGATGGAAAAAAGCCAAACACGGTGGTGAGACAACTCAGAAATTAGCAACAACAATAAGTTATGACCACCCTTGAGGATAAAGGGATAAAAGGAGGAGACAGTGCCACCAGAGCCCCAAAGCTGGGGCCACTGTGCAAGAATCCTAACATGGTAGAGGCTGCCCAGCAGACGCTGGGGTCATGGAGGAAGAGGTTGTCTCGCTGAAGTCAGCGATGGAGGAGATGCAGCTACTGCTGAAGATGCTGAATATCGAGAAAGAAGAAATACCCTGGATTTTCCCCTTCTCTCACCCTCAACCATTGTCTTTCTGTGTCCATGGCGACCTGCAAGCCAGGAGGAAGGAAATCTCAGAAAGGTAATTCTTAACAATAAGAAGAGAGGATAAGGACAATCAGTGCAGGGAACAGATCTGAACTAAACTGCCTACAGCAAATGTTCTGGTTCACTTCATCACTCTTTACCTGGTATCTGTAAAACAAAACAAAACAAAACAAAAAAACCTATACAGTTCTTTTTGTACTGAGTTTTGCCTCCTCCCAATTCTTCCATACTTTGGCCAGAATAGTTCTTCTAATAAGAAAATCTGATTAGAGGGGCCTTTCTGGCCCTACCTTCTTCAATATATCCCTATGGTCAACAGATAAATATCTAAACTCCTTCAGATTACATCGCTGGTCCTGATTATCTGTTCACCTTCAATTATGTACATTTACATTGAGCCATACTGAACTGCTTGTGTTCCAGAACATTCCATACTCTCATGCCTTCCCATATTTGTCTCTAGGTGAACAACCAGTTATCCTATATGAGGTAGTAGTCATGAGCATGGACTCTAGAGCCAGATGGTCTTGGTCTGAACCCAAGCACCAACGCTTACCAGTTAAGTACACTTGATTGAGTTGCTTAAACTCCCTGGGATTAAACAGTTTCCTCATCTATAAATTAAGGATAATAATAGAACCTATCTCGCAGGGTTGCCTTAAAGATTAAATGAGAGTTTGTATATGGAAAGCACTTATAAGAGTGGCTAGAACATAGTACTGCATACACATCTGTTGTTGTTACTATTTTATTCTTTAAGACAAATTAATTACTACCACTTCTGTAAATGCCTCTCATGGAAAAAGCCAGGTACTCCTTTTCTTAAGCTTCCTCTAGACCTTTTGCACATCTCTAACCATACTGTGGTCTGTGTGTATATTGGTCTCCAATAAGAGTGGACAGACAATTTGAGGGCAGAGGTCTGAGCCCAGCCATCCTGGTCTCACTAGGTATCCTGCAGGGCCTGACCCAAGTGGACATTCATAAAGATGAGCATCTTTCAAAGAAAGGAAACTTCTAAACAATATAATCTGAGTAGAACAGGATAAGAACAAACTTAAATTTAATGATAATAGTGTCTTAGGATCTTTAGATAATAGCAACCCTAGAACATTGGTCTTTATGATTCTTCAGAAGGAAAAAAAAAAGTATTCTTTTAAGGCAGGTTTTGCCTCTGAAACCACTTCTTTGTACATATCACAATCCCCAATTTCCTTCTACAGTCTTTCCAATGCCACATTCCCTTACAAAGTTCTCTTTGATACCTGCAGCCAGAAGATGACCATTCTCACACTACTGATCGTTCTAGTAGCTTTGTCAGCTCCTCTTGCATCACTTTGCATACCCAACACTGGACCACCTTTAAAATATTAAATCTGAATTATTCACTCTGACCACAGTTTCCTAACACCCCAGACCTATCAATATCCTCCCACTATAACACTCTGACTGCATGGAAATTCTAGCGTTGACCCCTCCCTCTTCTCCCAGTTGATCACCCTCCTCCTGTCACATTTTCTTTCTTCCTCTCATTTCTCACTGCACAAACCCAAAAGGATTTCAGGGGAAAAAAAAAAACAAAACTGCAAGCTACCTTCCACTCTTTCAATAGCTTGTAAAGGTTACTAAAATGATGTATTGGATAAATCATGACTTTTTATCCAACACTATGACCTGAGCCTCATCTGAGAAAATGCTTTTGTGTTCCTTAAAAATCCTACTAGCTGAGTGATGATCTGTCACTAACCGTGTGAAGACAAATGGTGTTAAAGGGATGTGTCAATCCCTTCTGTGGTATTTGGGGTGTACTGGGGATGGTAGTGTTCACTGGCTATGTAATGTGAAAGAGATTACTCTGCCATCAGTGAGTATCCTCCCGCTCTCTTCACCATACTGGTCCTGTACTTTCTGGCTTTCTCCCTCAGTCGTCCTGTCCCTTCCCCATTTCATGGTAGCCATAATAAAGATGCCCAACATGACCCAAGTCTAATATTGATTTTCCTCACTTAGAATGAGAGAAAAATCACACACCACATTAAGCTGGAATAAATACAAATTTATGGTTCCCAATTTTACCCCGACCCTTAAAACCACTTGTAAATGGTTCATGTGTCTTCCATCAACTTCTCCCACTTTCCTAAGGAGCTATTCCAACTTGCACCCACACAATCTCCATTGCACAAACTCAGTGTTAACTTCTTTAATAAACTAATTCAGTGGAGTAAAGTCTAGCATCAGTTTCCCATATATTCTCCTATAGCAAACAAGTGGTTCCCAGGAGGCCTTGTATTTTTTAAAACATCGCTTTAGTTAAGCACTAATGCAAGGCAAGTTGATGATAGAAAAAAGTTGCTGGCTGCTGAGCATATGAAGTGAACACCTAGCATGATTAGTACTCCTTCTTTTTTCCTATGAGAGCAGCATAACACATTTTCCTAGGACAGGTCAATCAAAGATCAGCATGTCTCCACCTGTCCCGTATGCTGGTCATCATAACTGGTTCGGGATAGACAAATGACTTAATCAGTAATAAACTGATTCACATGGGAGGGATTTTACTGAAAAGGTTGGGGAAAGAGTATCTCTTTTTTTTCTGGGGCAGTTAAGCACATAGAATACAAGCCGGGAGCAAGGGGTGTGCATTTCTTTTCCATTTAGGGAAAATCAGTAGAATGCAGCCTATACAGAAAAGCAGAATCAAGAAATTTTTTAATCTTTTAAAAAGTAAGTTTGATACCTGATAACACTTTTTGAGCACCTGGACCGAGTCATTAGTCTGGAACTGATGATGAGCAAATTTCCATCTTCCATAAAAGTCTTATTTTTATTATTTATAAATTTATATTTATATTTAAATTTATATTTATATTTTATAAATTTATAAAATCCCAACCAATATAGCATCTTTCCCCATTCTAGAGGATAGAAAAAAGAAGTAAACAGTCTGAATATAAATTTAAGCTAATAAATTTGAAAACTGAGGAACAGAAATTATCTTCTAGGAAGATGGAATTTACCAATATTAAATAAGAAAGAGAAGAATCCCCGAAACACCTATGATCACTAAAGAAATTCAATCAGCAGATTAAAAAAGTCTACCCTCCAGGGCATCTGGATGGCTCAATAGGTTAAGCGTCCAAATCTTGATTTCAGCTCAGGTCATGACCTCAGGGTTGTGAGATTGAGCCCTGCCTCAAGCTCTGTGCTCAGTGGGGAGTCAGTTTGAGATTCTCTCTATTCCTCTCCCTCCACCTCTCTCCCCCCTTCTCTCTCTCTCAAGTAAGTAAAGAAATCTTAAAAAAAAAAAAAAGAACAAGAACAAGTAATTCTCTTAGCAATTTGTACCAAACTTCCAAAAAAGAAAAAGAAAGAAAATCATTTCAAGTAATTTTATAAGATTAATATAAATTTGAGTCAAAATCAGAAAAGAACAGTATAAGAAACAACTATAAGCCAATTCCACTTTCAATGTAGAATGAGGCTAGACCAGAAGGTTTGATTTAAGTTTAAAGACTGCCAAGAATGATGACTAAAACATAGTTCATGGTGACCTTCATTTCAATCTCCTCTTGAACCAGTAAACAAATAAAACACAAAATATATGAGGTAAAGACACGAGAGTATGGCTTCCCCGTTCCTGCCAAGTTTGTCAAAAAAGGCACTTCCTCAGTTTCGTTTTCAGAGAGACGGCAGGATGAGAAACCTACCATATCAAAGGAGCCCCTGTCACTAACTTGCTTCCATTTCCCGAATTAGAAAAGGAGAGGGGGAAAAAAAAGAAAGAAAAGAAAAGGAGAGGGGCCACATCATAAATTCAGGAGTTTATCTACCACTATATAAAGCTACGTCTGTCTACACTACAATGACACAATTTTGTGTCACTAATGTATTGTGGTTTTTATTGCAATGCGAGGCCCAGAGTAGGCTTGACCATAGACCATTACGGTCACAAAACTCATAAAAATGTATAACTGCAAATTGAAGTCTGCAATGTATTTTTTAAAAAGGGGAGGGGGGAGGAGAAGAAATAAATGTGTCCCCCATAAGGGACACTAAGAACAACAAAGGGGAGCCTACGATGGAAAGCAGTTCAGAAATCGGAATTGTTTCTTTCAGAGATGTTTAAATCGTATTATTTTCTTTTAAACTGAATAATGTTCAGTTCTTGCTCATCTATTCACCCAAGTTCATGCTCATTAACTGAAATATAGATCATAGAATGTTGGACTTTCTGAACCTGGCTGCCTGTGAAAATGTATTCCTTCCCAAATGTCCACCGCCAGCTTGAATTTCCTCCTCCTCTGGCAGTAGTTCATGCTTTTTGTTAGTATTGCTAGGATTCCTCTGTGTCTGCTTTTAGGCCTGTGTGTGTCCTGGTGAATTCTTCATTCTTTTCATCTGTTTCCTTTTAAAGCTGTTTTAAGGTTCATTGCTTCTTGACCTCTTCAGCCTTGCGGTTCGTCTAGCCCCGTGCAATTCCCCAGTTGGGGCTTCAAGATTCTATTACTACTGTGCTGTCAACAACCTTTTTCTCCCCCTTCTTTCACCAACTTTTGGCTACTCCCTGATCACATTCAGGGTGCAAAAACACTAGGAGTGAATAGTCAACCAATCCACAACCCCACCAGCAGCACATATGACAGAACCTATTTGGAATCCTTCTCCATGATGACTAGTTAATGCAGCTAAACTCCATAGCATCGGCTCACCCTTTGGAAGCAACCCAAATAGCAACACAAGAAGGGAGTCAAGGATTAACTGATGCTAATAGAAATGTTCACAGTTGACGGTCCAGACAAAACAGCGCATCCCAGCTCATGAAGGTCTGCATACCATTACGGCGCTATGGAAAGGTACGCTTCCCTGGGAGGGAAAAACCCCCTTTCCATCGTTACGTAGCTTAATTGTTCACATCTTGTCTGCTAGCTGCATTGACTGTGGTAAGAACTGCATACCACAAGAAGGGTTTATAATGGCAGTGGGAACCACAAAGATGATGTTTATTCCACATCTAAGCTAATAAGCGCAATGCAGTATTTCATGGCTTCTCGTCTTTTTCCATCTTATATTAGATGGATCCTTTCAGCAGCAGTTTTAATGCATTGTAAACCTATTTGGTGGCAAGCTTTAAAAGCATTTAATAAAGGAATGTGGAGGAAACGTCATCAAGGAGTGAGGTTTGCCTTAATGATTCCTTAACCTGTTTATTATCTCCTGCTTCCTAGAGATGATGGTTCAGCAGTTCTACAAATCAAGCTGAAAAAAACCTGAGACTTTTCGGAGCCAAAGGTCCTTCAGCCCTACAGAATAATGCAGCCTGCTAGCCTTCCATTATGGGCAGGCTGTGGTTTATTCTGTTTCCTCAAAGGGACCTTCTGGAAGGAATTTTATGGCCATAGTCTTCATGGGAGCATCAAGCAATCAGCGGCATGTGTGGGAAGAAAAAGCACTTGTCCAAAAAGCTATGACTTCAGTTTTCCTTCCTACTTGCTGCCCAGGACTTGGTGGTCTCCTTTAGATCCAATGCCTCTTTGGAGAAAGCATTTTAAAAGTTATCTCTAGACCACACTCATTCATAGAACAGACAACGTGAGGGAAGGCCTGAAGATTCCTGTTCACTAAATCGCTGAGGCGAAGAGATAGAACTTGAATGGAAAAGTTTAGGAAAAATACTTCTGGCTCCCTCAACGGGAGCCAGTCTTACTTGGAGGATGTCTGGGGAGTTGATGCGAATCACCTTCCTCATTTTCACTTGGCCCTATCTTTCCCTTTGGTAAACACACTTTTCTGCAGACAGGGACATTCTGCTGACTTCTACCGGAAAGATCTACAAGCGAAGGTGAAGCCAAACTATATGGAGCAAATGAAAATAGAACCCGTGGGATAGCCTGACACTTTGTAGAAGTAAATATGACCAACTTAGACCCACAGGAAAGCATTTTATGGCAAAGATTGTGTCCTTTCAAAGAAAAGATGAGGCATTTTATTTTTCGAAATGAAACCTGAGATTAGTGAAACTATTGCCAGATGCCTGGTGGAAATTATTTTGTCTGTAGGGACTTCATGGTGCTCTCTCATGAAAAGAAAAATTAACCTTCAATGAATAAAAAATCTTTAAATTCCATCGGTAAAATTATTCTTACATTGCAGTTCTCATCAAGGACTAATATATATATAACACTTGAAGTTTTTCCATTAAACTGTTTTTGAGTTATGAGTGACCAAAAAAATAAGTTTGAACATATTGAAAGAAAAAAAATGAAAAGACAGATCTTTCATGTCCCTTAGCTAGAAAGCACGTTATTTACACCTCCGGCAACTCTCTATACACCTTTCCCCACCCCCATGTTGCGATGGGCAATACCATTAGTTACAAGTTTTAGGTAGAAAACATTTTTACTTTAGTGTTTACTTTAATTCAACAAACATGTATACCTAGTGAGGTCAAAATTCTGTACTGAGTGCAAAAAACATGCGATGGTAATATGGCATTTGGATTTTTCTTTAAAAAAGGAGCAAGCTGTATATAATTAGGAATCATGGCCGTTTAAATTCTGAAAATGTCAAATTTGAAATGTCTGTAAGACCAGCGAGGAGGGGATGTTCATCAGGAAGCTGGAAACTTAGAAGACAGGTAAAATTGGACATATTGGGATGGTAGTCTTCTGTGTCATATGATGTAATACAAAGTAGGTTTCCAATGAAAAATTATATGATCACTACTATTTTAATCTCTTCCTTAAAATACATTCTAAAGTGATAAATATACTTTCCTTGGAAGTATTTCACAACAACTATGTTCAATTCTCTCCACAGCCAGCCAAGCATATGAAGGGCTCACGGAACCATAGTAACTCTTTTAGGGAGGCTACCTATCCAGGTCCATGAGGAGGGAGATGGGGCCTGAGAACACAGCAGTGTTGGGAAAAGAGGAGAGAAGGAGTGGGAAAAAGGAGAGGAGGAGTGAGAAAGAGGAGAGGAGAGAGTGGGAAAAAGGAGAGGAGGAGTGGGAAAGAGGAGAGGAGAGAGTGGGAAGCTGAGCTACAGAACTGGTGAGGAAGAATTTTCTGAAGAATTGGTAAATATAGAGATTTTTCGTGTAAAGAATAAAAAAATTGAAAAAACAAAAAACAAAGTAGCAAGGTGGGAATTGGTTGCTAACCCATTTAAATTTTGTACTTCTTTTTCTTATCACCCTGAAAAATATTTTCCTCCCTAAAACTTAGAAGCCATTTTTCAAAGTTGGGAATTGTTCTGTGGTCCAAATAACTTAAACAGGACTTTGCTACTATCCTGCAACGTATTTAATCATAAGCCTATATGGAACTTTTGGTGTCTCATTTATTCATTCATCCATTTATTATTTAGGTTTCTTTTCAGGCACAATTACCAATACCGCTTTTCTTAAAGAAGTACCCCTATACAAAAATGCCCATTTGGCTATAAGACATTTTTCTTAGGGAAAAAGAAAGAAGTCAGTATCAAGTAAAATCCTTTAGTGATCCTTGAATGAATCTGGTTCTGTAAATGCCTTAGTTTCTTCTACAAAAACAAAGTAACACTAGGCAGGAGAAATATTTGAATTTGCTGTACATCAGCCCTCTGCAAATCATCTCATGTCAAGCCAGACCTTCACAGAGACAAAATGGGGGCATGCTGTTCCAATATGGAATGATTGCTCGTACTGCTGCTTATTTGTCAATTTGCTCTGTATCACACCAAACATCAAGGTGGTCGATTAAAATCGTTTTTGACTTGTCATAACTTTGGCATCCTACTGGCTGATTTCCATACAGCTCTACATTAAGAACGTGGGCTAGAGAGTCATGCAGACCCAGGATCGAGTTACAGCCCCACCGTTAGTAGGTACATAAGTTTGGGCAAGTCGGTTCGCCTCTCTGATCCTGATCTTCAGTATCATCATCTATAAAAAGAGATTTATAATAATATCCACCTCAAGAGTTGTTGTCAGAATTAAAGAAGGTAATGCCTGAAAAGTTTTGAATAGAGTCTGAAGAACAACAGATACTGTCAATATATTTCTATTTTTAGTATTACTAATCTGATTCATATGTACAGAGTTCACACAAGCGGAAAAAATTAAAGACAAAAATGATTGTGATAATCAGAATTACATTCTCCTTGAATGTTCAAGGGAGGAAATCTCTTTCCTTTCCAGCTCTTTTTTTTTTTTTTTTTTTCTGAACAGGCTTTTTTATTCTCTCTCTTTTGTATTATGTTAAAGCACTCACCTGCTGAGGACCTTTTTTCTCATCAGAGCATATACAGGGTTTGATCCCCAATAGCCTTTGGGCCCTTACAGGAGTCATGTAGCCAAGTTGAGGCAGCAAAGACTAGACATTGGCTACCTCAGTTATGATACTTTGGCCACACAGTATCTCGGAATAACTGCTGGCAATGGGCTGACGGAAAAAAGTTATATGGGAAAAGTATGAAATCTTGAGGTGCAAATGGATCTAGTCACAAATTCTTGGGATGGAAAGAACTGGAAGGAAAATAGCTCTGCTGGATACCAATTTGTGTAGCAATGAATATGATCTGCTAGGGTGCCATACTACCGAGGACAAAAGCAAAAGTCTTTCCCGGGACTTACTTTGGAATATACATTTGGTTTCAACTGAAATTTGTAATAGAGACTGAGGTTCACACAAGTAAAGTGAAGGTGGATACAGTTTAGAGTGGATTTGATTTTGGACTCTTGAATTTTTAAAGTAACATTTGTTAAGTCATAGGATTTTTAGAAACAAAAAATAGAATTTGAAGGTATAAAGATCTGACTTGAACTATTTTTAAATAATAAACCAGCAGGCATATATACTAGCGCTCATTCATTTTTTAGTGAGAAAATGATTATTGTCTCATGAATTGTAGCTTTCTTGTCTGGCACTAAATAATGCAACCTTAGTGAGAAAATCAGGGCTCTGAGACACATTACAAACAGTTACAAATATAGCAGCTGCATTACTCTAGTCTTTGCTAGCAGAAGTTTTCATTATAAATATGGATATAGAGGTGCATCACTCCTATGTATGCGTGCTCTAATCTGATTCTTGACAGAATAGAGAAATGAACTCCTCTACATGTTTCATCCTTTTCAATTTTTTTTTCTAGAGACCAAAAAAGCACATTTTTTTGAAAGCCTCTTTCTTGAGGACCAAGACCCTTTAGATTGAGACAGGAATGAAATCCCACCTCTGTGTAGAATCTATACCTAGTTTTTAATTGCATAAGTTCATTACCATCGCAGGAAATTAAAACAATACAAACTCCCACCGAGCATTTTCATTAAGGCTCCAACCAAAAAAAAAAAATACATCTGATTTCTTGCTTGAGGATAGAGAACCTGTTGTAGGGCATCTTCACGTGTCTAAAGAGGAGACTAGATGACCGTTTTGCACACAGACTTTTGGTAAGCAACCTGTTTTCTGGTCCATGTCTCATTCCTGCCTTCCATTATACCTGATGCTTCCAAGTCCTCAGCCTATCCTAGATTATTATTCAGATCGGCAGTTCCCTGACGTGGTCCCCAAACCAACAACATCAGCATTAGCTGACAACTTAGTGGAATGAAAATCTCAGGCTCTACCCCAGACCTCTTGTAGCAGAAACTGTAGGGATGGAGTCTGGCAATCCGTTTTAGCAAGCACGCCGGGCAATTCTGATGCACACTGGCACATGGGAACCATAGATATGGAGCAGATTGGCTCCTCTGGAGAACAGATCTGCTCTCTGCACTCTGGGCTCTGGTTTGCTGTGCTCTGTCTAGCAATCTCCACTCTTCCATCTGCTCTCAACTTTCATGTATGTGTTAAAGTCTGTGTTCTCCTAATGACCTCATTCCTATTCTCTTTATTTGTGTGTTCCTTTAGACTTTTCTTTCCTTTCTACCACTTTATTGGGGAGTCAGGGAGGGAGAATTGACAGACATATGTTATTAGGCTACTATTCTTAGCCATAAGTCTCATATTTGTATAGACATTTCTAAGCACAAGTATATTTAGACTTAGTGCCCATTTATGTTTCCTAAAATTGAAATCACTAAAGGTTAGTCTTGTGGGTGGTGTGTGTGTATGTGTGTATGTGTGTCTTTAAAAAGAGCAAATTTTTGCTCTTTGGACGAGCTCCTTTTTAGTTCATTACCTTCCTATTTTATCTTTACGAATTACTTTTTTTTGGAGGGGAGTTAATTTTCTAGTTTCCTGAGTTGAATATTAATTTTTTTTGCTAATAAATGCATTTATGGCTATAAATGTACCTAAAAGTACTACTTTGCCTACTTCTCATTTTTGATATGTGGCTTCATTATTTATTTTTAATGAAATTTGAAGCTAAATTGAAATTTAGCATAATTTATTAAGCCAAAGTTATTTTAAAAAGCTTTTGCTCTTCTTTTTTTTCATCAAGGATGTAAGTATTGAAGGCACCTAGGTGGCTCAGTCAGTTAAGTATCTGCCTTCGGCTCAGGTCATGAACCCAGGGTCCTACCTAGGATCGAGCCCCATATCAGGCTCCCTGCTCAGCGGGGAGTCTGCTTCTCCCTCTGCCTCTCCTCCCTGCTCATGTGCGCTCTCTCTCTTGCAAAAATAAATAAAATCTTAAAAAAAAAAAAAAAAGAATGTAGGTATTGAAATGCGTGGGAGAGACAACTGACATTTAAGAATTTATTTGAAATATTTTTGTGGCTTAGTATTTGTTCAACTTTTATAACCCTTCTTCATTCATGTGACAAAATTATGTACAAAGCTTTGAAATACAAAATTCTACATGTATCTACTAGGCCAAACTTGTTTATTATGTTATTTAAATCTTCTGTACCTTGACATCTTAGGTCTATTTGATCTGTTCAATTCAGAGAGAGTTATATTAGTCTTCCATTATGATTATGAATGTTATTTTTCCATAAAATTTTGCTTTCTATATTTTCAACAATTTTGTTAAAAATGAATAAGTCTGTAACTGTTTTATTGTCTGATGAGATTGTATACTTTTTATTATGAATTTATTATTATTATTTTATTAGTTTTTTTTACCTTAAATTTTACTTGCTTAAAACTATACTATATTTCCATTTTGAAATATTTGCATGGTATATATCCTTTTTCTTTTTTTATTAGCTATCTTCCAGTCCCATCTCACATAGACAGCATATAGGTAGATATTTTTTTTTAAATACAATCTGAGAGAATTTGGCTTTTTATGAAATTATGACATTTATTGAATAAATAATATCCTTGGATTTCTTCCCATTTCTTATTTTAGGTTTTTGATTTATTGTCCATTATTTTGATTTTTTTCATTTCTTATATTTGTTAATTGGAGGGATTTTTTACTGTTCCTTTCTTGGTTTGAAAGCTGTGTGTTTTATTTAAAATTGTCTACTTGTTATACTGAAGTTTTAACACATTTTAAATGTTTTTCTATAAATACTTAGAATCGTGGTACCTTTAGAGTTCTCTATTCCCACATTCTCCTCTGCACAACCCCCCCAGCCACAGCCATACCCATGTTGAGATTTTTCATTCTATATTATTTTTACAACTCTTAGATGACTACGCATTTTGTTTATTTCTTTGCCTACCACTGTTTACTGTATCATATCTACCATTCTTTTTGATTCATTTTTCATTTTGTTGGAATACATCGCTCTCTTTCAAGGAGTCCTTGCATATCTATTAATGATAGTTTGGCTGTGTTTAGAATTTGGAGTTCAAAGTCATTTTCTTTCTGAACTTTGATGTGCCTAGGTTGTGTTTTTTTATTCATTCTGTTTGACTCTGAGTGGACTGTCAATATAAATATTCATACTTGAGGATTTATTAATTTTTACATTTTATTTCCTCTATTGTTAAATACTTAACAGTTTTTTTGTTTGTCAATGTCCTAACGAGAATATTAGCTTGTCCTGATAAGGATATTAATAATACTTATACAATGTACTTCTATTTGTTCTATTAATTTGACTCCTTCAGCCATTAAATGCTTTTGTTTGCTTGTTCAACTGGCACCTTTTCATTCAGGGCTCCTTGCTGGCCTATCCATGGTGCTATTTCTATAGGCAACCAGAACGGTATGTTTAGAATGAGAAGAGAGGAGAGAGCAGGAGATGCCCTGTGACAACAGCTGGATTTTCTGGGTTGAGTCCACAGTCTGTTCCTCCTGGATGCCACAAGACACCTCAGGCACTGCCTACTTCTCAAATTCAGGCTCCTACACCCTCTGTCTTCAATGGAAGCAGATGATTCCATGTTATCTGCTTTTCCTTACTCTGAGCCTGTTAAGACACACTCTTCTCACTTTAAAGATGGGGAAAACTGGGGGCTCCTGGGTGGCTCAGTCGGTTAAGCCTCTTTCTTCAACTCAGGGCATGATCCCAGAGTCCTGAGATCATGCCCCACATGGGGCTCACTGCTCATCGGGAAGTCTGCTTCTTCCTCTCCCAGTGCCCCTCCCCCTCTGCTCAAGCTCCATCTCTCACTTTCTCTCTCTCTCAAATAAATAAAATCTTTAAAAAAAAAAAAAAGGTGGAGTAAACAGAAGAAGTACAATGGGACAAAGCAATTTTTTCTAGCATAGTACTAATCAGTGACAGAGCCAAGAACAAAATTTAAATCTGCAGACTCCTGAGTCTATAGTTATTTCCTAGATCATGCCAAACAGAACACTTACCTTGGTCTGATCTGATTAACTGTCATTAAATTACTGGCCATTTGGAGAAAAGAATTTTTAAAAAGTAAAATCATATCATTAGGGGAAAAGAGAAATCAATTATCTTTCTAAATGTTTTTTTAGGGGTGCCTGGGTGGCTCAGTCGGTTAAGTGTCTGCCTTTGGCTCAGGTCATGATCCCAGGGTCCTAGTATTGAGTTCCACAGGGAGTTCCTTGCTCAGCAGGCAGCCTGCTTCACCTTCTGCCTGCTGTTCCCCCTGCTTGTGTTTTCTCTCTCTGACAAATGAATAAAAACAAAACTTAAAAAAATTTTTTTAAATAATAAATTTTTTTTAAAAGAATTTAATGTCAAAGGCTAATACAGAAAAAAAATGTGTATTTTTCCCCACAAATTGAGATTAGACCAAAAGACTCACAGAAGACAACATTTTACAGGGTGAATGTTAATGTTGGTAGCCACAAAGATT
Source organism: Potos flavus (assembly GCA_028534135.1). Lineage (NCBI taxonomy): Eukaryota > Metazoa > Chordata > Mammalia > Carnivora > Procyonidae > Potos > Potos flavus. The sequence continues at coordinate 67,898,361 of CM052899.1, read as the reverse complement.
AGCCCAGGTGTTCTCTTCTGCTTCTGCTAATGCTGCTGCTGCTACCTCACCACTCACTTTGGGCAAACTGGGTCTCTGATCAGACCAAGGACACGGCGAAGCTGTGAAAATTTGATTGAGTCCCCGTGAAGCTGAAGCACTGGTGTGGAAGGTGACCTAACACAAGCAATCACTTAATAATGTCAGTGTCTTAAAAGGGAATTCTGCATGCCTGCACATGCATGCTGGAAAGAGAAAGTAGTTTGATCAGACTATCTATGTCATCTCAGAAACTGTAAGAATCCCATATTCCAACGGAAGTTCAGGCCAACAGTAAGGAAGAGACAAATTCTAAAATGCTGAGCTATGTTAGGACGATGGGACCATGGGATGATTGCATTTTAAGGATTCTTTGTGATTTTCAAATATTATGCAATAATGTTGTATCAGATAGCTTTTGCTACATAACAAACCAAGCTAAAACTTAATGGCTTACACAAAAATAAACTATTTCATTAAAGTTCTGCAGTTGGCAGTGTGGGTCAATTTGACCAATTTGATCTAGGCTTTCCTCATGTCTACAGTCACAGGTCAGGTAAGCAGAGGCAGGCTGACCTTGAGCTAGGGCACCTCGGCCCTCCCCACAATGAGGAGTGAATTTACCCTGCCACTATCATGATTTTAAGATGCCTTCTTTGTGGAGGATGAACAGTGAAATTTCCTATCCTGTTAAAAATAAACCTGTAATTACTCAACTTAAAAAATTCACTAGAGAAAATGATGTAATGGTCTATTTGAGATATCTTAAGTCATTGAGTTATAATTGTGGAAATTTTTATTTCCCAATAATTTCTTTCATTTTACTGCCAACTCCCTTCCCATGAATAATTTCTAAATCCAATTTCATGGCTCTTCTATCATCTTTAGTTATTCACACTTGGTTCAGACCAACCTCCTATTAGAGTCAGGATTTTTCCCTACTTGGACCCTTGAAGGCCAGCAGACCTTTGGTTCTAGACCTTTGCTCTGCTCCCTCCCCCTTGCACTTTTCCTCAGGTGTTAGCATGGGGAGGAGGTAGGGAGAAGATCCATCTCCTGACATGTCTTAGCATGGCACACAGGCTGTTCTCTTCTTTGATGGCCCAAATACTCTTCCCTTATCTGAACAACCAACTTCAACAGTGCAAAAATTCCTGTTGTTTTTTCTCTGTGGTCAGCCCCCTTAATCAAACTGTGGTCTGTGAAGTAGAGTGGACAGGAAGAAGTCCCAAGACCCTGTTGGCACTGGATTCAACTCCATGGTATTTCCTTTAAAAATATGAAAGCATCTTCAAAAGTTGGCCCTCACCTGGCCACCATATTACATCCCAGACTGTAGGAGTCCCAGAAAGCTGACATTCACCCCTCCCCATCTCATCTATATTCTGCAGCTCTTCTCAGCCCATTCCTGGGAACCACAAAATACTCAAGAGAGTCAATTCATGCCTCCTCCATTTGGCTTTATTATCCCACTATCTTTCCTTAATGCCCCCTCCCTCAGAACACCAAAGCAAGTTTGCAAGTCCTATCGCTTAGGAGACATCAAGTGGGAAACCAGTGTCCATTTCTTGCTGACACCCACAAACCTCATGAGGAAGACTTTTATCACCCATTCACCTTAGATCCAGAGAAGAGACCAATAAATGTCTGCTTCTCTTTCCTTTAGGAAAGGTAAGAGGAGGTCAGGGCCTCTAACAGTTATCTCCTGGCCCCTTTCCAATCTTCTTTATACTAAAAGACGATAAGTAGACAGCGGAAAAAGTAGTGGTTGGGAAAAGGTATTTATCTCTGAATCTGCTCAAATGGCACTTTTTAGCAAGCCCTTTGGGAAAGTAACTGGAACCCCAGCCTGATGTTCTCTCTGATTTTAGAATGCAGAATACATAGTGGCCTTTGCTCTCAGTTTTGAGTTCTCAATACTGGGACGTTAAAAAAGATTACACAGGCATTTTACACTATCATACTATACAGAATAAGTCTTTAATAGAGGTAAATGTTAAAAGAGTCCCAGTTGTAACCTCACTATTGCTGTGAATAGAAGACTTTTATTTCAACTTCTGTGGCCCATTTTCCTTTACCCTTGTTGTAGATCACTCTTCTTCTATTTTTTTTTTTGCATATCAAAACAATTTATTGTAAGAGTTTAACAGTATCTCTATAGGCATCGATTAGTTTAAATATCACAGTTCATTCTCTTTCCTTCAGCACCATGAAAATTGATGTGATGGCCTGTCTTAAGTTGGTTTCCTCTATTGGTCTTTTATCTGACAAGACACCTTTGGCAAAGTAATGACAAAGGCTCATCAATATGTTACTTTTCATCTGCCTGACACTGAAATCGATGGACTGCAGAAGAAGTCCCTCTATCAGCATTGTCAGAAATGATCACCGTGCCGGACAGAGCATGCTACCTGATTTCTCTGAGCACTCATTCATTCCTGAAAGCTTTCTCTAGGCTGTTACAACAATGACCCTGCTTAGAGGTCAGAGATAAAGATGCTGTACAATCAAAGGATGCTCAGTAAGTCTGGAAAGGGGAGACTCTCTCAGAGTGTGAGATGATATAATGGTCTGCATATCCGGCCCCTGGGAGAAATCACATTCTCCATCTCAGGGACATGTGACCTGTGGGATCTGCATTTGTGGGACGGGAAGCCCTAATTTGTCATAAGTGACAGCTGGGAATAGAGGGTTACACCCAGCACCAAGGAAAGAACTTATCCGAGCAAAAGGGGCTGGACTGGCATAATCAGTTTTATGAGAAAAAATCTCTTCAATCAAAAATTTATAAATAATACGGACATGGTTATATAAATATTTTGGTATGATTAGCCAATAAAAATAATTCAGTAGAAGAAAACAATTTATCTTGTAACATATTTAACATACTTAGTTATTTACAATCATCATCACAATTGTCACATAGAACACTGAATTCTCCTAGCAATCATAAGCCTCATAGAATTAGGTCTCCCTGACTTAGAAACTGCTGGGCTTGGGTTCATTCTAAAAGTATAATGTCCTAGAAACCTGCAGCCTTCAGATGGAACTCTAATCCAAAGTAGAAGAAAAATTGAAGAATTTTGATTTCAGAGGGTGGCATCCAAATTATTCAGACTGCTGACTAACTCATCAGGGCAGTGGATTGTTTTTCTGCTTGAAGAGATACAAAAACATCATGCCCTAAAGGGCAAGAAGTTCTTTTACAAACAAACAAACAAACAAAAACAAAAAAAAGAAACAAACACAAAATAAATTTTGCCTACTTAAAGTACCACTTTCTTTTGTTCCTCATATTGGCTGGTACTTATACACTATCTTCCCCTCAAAAAACAATTGCTTATTCTAAAGTAGCAATATGACTCTTGAGATGCTTTTCCCCTTCTCTCCTTGTCCTCATCAGTGGTGAAATGCAATGACATGGGATGACAATATATAAAATCTAGGAAAGCTGTGAAGCTATGTAGGTAACTAATAGATTCGGAGACAATTGTCAAGAATTCCTCTGAGGAGTTAGGTGGTGTGTACTTCAATGGCATCTTATTAATGGGGTCGCCAACAGAAACCCCAACCAAAACTGCCTGGAAAGAGAACGTGTGGGTGCAGTCAGGGAAACCCTATAGGAACACTGGTCACAATGTCAGGAGCCAAGTATTTCCTTAGAAGTAAATATCCTGTAAAACCCTCAAAGGCATAGTCAAAGCAGGACTACAGATCCCAGAAGAGAGGGAAGGTGAAACTGCAGCCCCTATCAGGTCCAAGGAAAGAAGCAAGACATTAAATGAGTCAAGTGGTCAGGATTTAGAGGGATGAGAAATCAGTCAGGAAATGGGTAGAGGAGCTCGCTTCTGAGATTCATCTATGAAATTATGGACAAAGGGGGATTCCCTCAACACAACGGTGAAAGGAGGATAAAAATGAGCAGGAATTACTTCCTCTAAGTCCAGTAAGCATTACTTTCTCCTTCTAGCTGGCAGGACACTAAAGCAAGAACTCAGTGATCTGAAAATCTTGATGTTGCCTCCAAGACTGCGTAAATTCTCCCAGAATATAATTTGTGTGAGATAAAAACTTTGGTTGGCACTCAACAGCTGCTTCTTTGCTAACAGAAAGAGCTGGTTTCATCAGCGATCCCACAGGAACCCATGCGCGGAAGGACTCTGCACTTTATTTAATGCTCTGTTGCTTTCATCTTCAAATTTTTAATAATTTTCAAACAAGGAGCCCCACACTTTTATTTTGTGTTGAGCTCCATAGATCCTCAAATTTATTCTCCCTCGTCCAAGTGGCCAAGTCCTCCTGGAGAGTCTGGCCCTTCTGCAGCTCAGGGAGGTTTTTATCTGTCTGTACCACACACCGTGGTCTCATTCCACCTGCCAGTAAATTGGTGTAGGGCTAGGTTTAAGATGCCATTCACACAAATAAGAACCCAGAAGGAAGCTGGGAGGTTTCTGGAAAATCTTTTCTCAATCTTAAAAACGGACACTGGAGGAATGTTCCTATTGTCCCTATCTCAAGATATCGATCAAGATATCGATGAATGAGGCTGTCAGCATGTATCCTGAATCTGATCACCTTCTCCTCCCTCCACTACTAGAACCTGGGCTACTCTCATAACCTGTGAAGCACACTCCTTATTTCTACTCTCACCCTTTATAGTCAATTCCCCACAATGGAGACAGTATATGCTTTACGAACATAAATCGTGTTACCTACCTGTTCAAAACTCTCCAAATGATCTTCCCACCTTATGATAAAACTCAAAATTCTAATGATGGCCTATAAAAGCCCTTAGGATCTGACATCAGCTACCTTGGAAATCCTAGACACATTATATCCTTCAGAAATATCTCCCATATTCTTAAACATGTGCTATTTTCCCAGAATTTACTCTTTGAATTCATAGTATTTCCCTCTGAATTCAATGTTAATTAGTAATAACCATATTATTGGCATTTGGAATTGGTTCTTCATTTATTTATTGAGTGCTTACTTTGGATCAGACTTGAAGGCACTGGGGAAATGGATACCAAGAGATAATAGCTTCTATCCTCTGGCTTTAGCTTAGAGGAAAACCTCTTGAAAGCCTTCCTACCAGTAGCATCCTAACAGGCGCTAAGATTTTTTTCCCAATTCAAAAGCCTATGAAGTCCATTGCAAACTTCCTCACCTGCATTCTGAGGCCCAGTCAGTGACTTACAATCCCAGAAGCTGCTAGCAGCGAATACAAGTCATGTAAATGATGTGACTATTTATGTAAACGGCACACCCCCTAGAGTTGGACAGTATCCGGCCTGCATGCCTTGGAATAGGCACCAGTCAAACCCAGCTGTACCTCACTGTGCCACCAGAGACCTTTGGAAACTTAGGACCAACTTATTCCTCTGACTCTCACACTACTGCCATTCCTGATCAGCGGCTAAAGTGAATGTCTCTCTTATGCTCTTTTCTGTCTCGTAGTCTTTTCTAATACTGTTCTCTCCCTCTTTTACCCCCATGCTATGGGTTGAATGGTGACCCCTGCCCACAAAAAAAAATTAAAGGTATGTTTCAGTTCTAACCCCAGTACATCATACCATGGCCTTAGAGAGAGAAAGGAGAGTGGGCCCTAATTCAATATGACTGGTGTCCTTATTTAAAACAAACAAATAAAAAAAGAAAACCTTGTGAACAGAGACATGGAGTGAACAGCATGTGCAAGTAAGAAGAGATTAGAGTGACGTGACTACAAGCCAAGTAACAGCAAGGATTGCCAGCAAACACCCGAGGCTGGGGGAGAGACATGGAGCAGATTCCTCCTTGTAGCCCCTAGAAGGAACCAATCCTACTGACACCTTGATCTTGGATTTCCAGCCTCCAGAACCACAAGACAATACATTTCTGTTGTTTAAGTCACCCAGTTTGTAGTATTTGGTTATGCAGCCCTAGCAAATGAATACACCTTCTACACCATCTACATGGTGTACACCATCTAATACACCATCTACTGCATCCATTCCCATAAAGAATTTTAGCTATTACCTCTGGAACCCCCACTTCACATTAAATAAGCTTCCCAACATCTTTGTTTTCTTCCCCAAATAATCTTTCCACTTCTGGCACTCTCTTGAGGATGGTGCTTTACATGTGGCCCTCTCAAGTACTACTCATCCATTATTAAGTTGGCATTCTCTGGCTTCCTGTTGCTATTTCCAGGGATAGTTGCCCCACATACTGTAAAACTCCTTCTTGCTCTGCAGAGGAAACCATTGGATATCTTCTATCCTTCCCCATCACTATTATTTTCCAACCATTCCGTCATATTCATATATAAATTTGACACCTGCTTCAAACTCTTCGTCTCTACCCCAAGTCCTGCCATCATCTCAGGCATCTTTGAGGGCCACACGAAAATGTCACCAAAGTCCTTAGCCAACGATTCACTGCTACTGATTGCTCTCATCAAACCCAGTGGCCACTGTCTTCCACTTCACTCACTGAGCCTTAGGTGCCTTGTCTGATCTCGATGTATTCTACATACAAACCCTTAAAACCCAATATAGCATAACCGCTTAGCCTTCATTTTTCTCGTGGTCTCTTTCCTGCCCAAATTGTCTCTCTTCTCTTGGCTTCATAAAGATCTCTCGGCTCTTTGTGCCTCCAAATTGTCCAGATGACAAGACCCTTCCTGCCTTTCCTCTCCCACTGGAACAGACCTCTTCATTGATCACTGACAGTCTCCCTTCCACAAAGGCAGGATATGAGAGTATAGATGGTTCTTGGGATATGCCATCAGAGATGTGTGTGAAAGAGAGACAGAAAGACAAAGACAGAGAGATGGAGAGAAGCAGTGAGAATTGGTAGAATGCTAATGGCTCGGGTAATTGGGCCACTTGAATAGTTTTCTTTCTTTTTTTTTAAGATTTTATTTATTTATGTGACAGAGAGAGAGATCACAATTAGGCAGAGAGGCAGGCAGAGAGAAAGGGGGAAGCAGACTCCCCACCGAGCAGAGAGCCCGATGTGGGGCTTGATCCCGGGACCCTGAGATCATGACCTGAGCCGAAGGCAGAGGCTTTAACCCACTGAGCCACCCAGGCGCCCCACCTGAATAGTTTTCAATTTATTTCAGATTAATAGTTAGTCACTTCACTTAAAATTTGTGTTATAGCACTCATTTGCTTGCTGCTCTTCAACTATTCTCCAACAGTTACAGAACTAAGTTCAAGTTCTTTAGACTGTCTTCCTGGGCCGGTAATAATTTGATCTTGTCTACCCCTCTAGAATCATTTCCCAGCACTTCCTACCTCTCACATAGTACAATTCAAAAGCTTTCTGCATTTAGATGTGCTTCTGCCTGCAGCCTTATCTTGCTTCCTTTATGTAATCCCTTAAGGAAGTCCCTCTCACCCCCATCTCTGGTGAAGTCCTAAGCTTCTTCCAAACTCACTGAAGCTCTGATATCACTTCCCTATTCTTCACAGATTCCTTTGGATAGAATTTACAAGTCCTATCTTTAAAATACTTCTTCATTTTGTACATTCTTCTACAATTGTACTGATTCTAATTTTTATTTTTTCCCCATGTATCTCTACGATAGTGCAGTTTCTCGACCTCGGCACTATGGATATTTTGGACCAGTTAAATCTCCGTTGTGCACAGCTGGTTCTACATACTGTAGAATGCTTAGTGGCATCCTTGGCCTCTGTCCCCCAGATTCCAATAACATCTCTCCAAGTTCTGACAACCAAAAAATGTCTCCCTCCAGATATTGTCAAATATCCCCTGGAAGACACTGGCCCAGGTATAGGGTAAGCCACTCCAGGGCTGTAGCTCGTCTTCTCCATCTTATTAAACTGAGAAACTGGGTGCCTGGGTGGCTCAGTGGGTTAAAGCCTCTGCCTTCGGCTCAGGTCATGATCTCAGGGTCCTGGGATCGAGCCCCGCATCGGGCTCTCTGCTCGGCGGGGAACCTGCTTCCCCCTCTCTCTCTGCCTGCCTCTGCCTACTTGTGCTCTCTCTGTCAAATAAATAAATAAAATCTTTAAAAAAAATAAAAAAGTAAAATAAACTGAGAAACTAACAGTATCTGGCTCACAACATACGTTGAGGCAATGTGTTAGCGAAGTGCTCTGAAGCACGGGCAGTATGACACTGCACTAGCAAAATGCCACAAACTGCCCAGGCAGGGTCCAGAGCATCTTCAGTTATTTCCAAATATAGTTTCTAATTAAAGAGGATGTTTCACTACTAAGAAAAACAAAAGAATTCTGTTGCTGTGTTTGTTTGTTTTCTCCCCCTAAAAGCAAAGGGCATATCTGAAAAAGTTTTCTGAGCACCGTGGCCTAAGGCTAGTTTTGACTGTGTAGCTCTTAGAAGCTTCCGGGCTCACTCCCTGCTCATGTTTCCTCGCCCTCTTGAAGCCCATTCTGCTAGTCCCTACCCCCCCAGCAGTCTTTCCATTCCTCTACACACACAGCACTGGGGCAGAGCCCCTCGCTGGCACTCGCAGCTGCTCAGAAGCCGGCCTTCAGCAAAGGTGAATGGCTCCCCATGGATGACTCCCAAGTCCATTGTCTGTCTGCTTCCTGTGCCAGGGCATTTGGCTCCTGTTTACCGGGCTTTTATCTGCATTTATCTTTTCAACCAAACGAATTTAAATTACGTCTTTATCTTTTACTACTGAGGCGGCCTAAATGCCCCTTCTATCTTAATATGACTTCCTACTACAGTCCATTTTCTTCTCTAAGAGAGGGTTATAAATACTGGAGATGGGAAATGGACTACTTCTAGGAAAACCTTATGAGTCCAGTATGGTGTGTGTGGGAAGGGTTCAGACTTCCCAGCACCACAGGGCACGACTCAAAGATTATTTTATATTTAAAACAGAAGATAACTTATGGCTTTTCTCCCACCTGCCAAATGGCAGACCTCGCATCCTTCTGTTGGCAGAGTAAATTATGGAAAGACAAAGAGACTCTGGAAAACTCAGCATGGAAAACCAAATGGAGACTGTTTTTTCCTTAAAACAACTGCACACATTAGAAGAGAAGCTAAATCCTTCACCAGCAGCTGATGGGCCAATGTGACAGAGCAGAGCTATCTTCATCCATTTCTGTTGGCCTTTTGGTTTCTCTGCGTTGGCCTTTGTGAAAATACGAAGCATTGATTTTGTGCTCTCATGGTTAAACCGATCATGGCAGACAATGCAGGTCTGCTATCCCAATTTCCATTTCTAACTCCTTTCTGACTCCCTTTTCCCTTTTTCTGCCTCTTAACTACGAAGCTGGAAACACTGAATACTTACTCTCCCAGCTTCTCTTGAAGCTTGTATGGATATGTCAGGTCTTTTTGCCCAATAGGACCTAAGAAGAATTTTGCTAGGAGTTTCTAGGGACGTGCTTGCCTTCCTGACATAAAAGACAGGTGTTTCTTGTGCTGCCTCCTTCCCCTTCTTCCCACTTTGAATGTGCACATGTTTCTGGAGCTGCAGTCACCATCCGAAGACTGTGAAGCACCTCTTCCATCGCTATGCAGCTCTACCATTCCGCCAAGTGAGAAAAAGAAATCTCTTTCTCCAAACCTGGTAGACAACTGTTCTGTTGTTTGCTGCCAAAAGCACTTATAATGAAAATAGCTGTGTTTATACTTCTGTCAAGTTGTTATGAAAGTAAATGGGTTTTGTACACCCCTTCTCTCTTCCCTATGCACTTTCACCTGAAGTCCATCGGGATACAGTGTGGTTAGTCCAAAATCTGCCTGGCATTGAGCATTAATCTAAGCCAACAAAGACATTATAGCTCAAGTTGTTTCCAAAAGACAGGTCGAAAAATCTAGGTCCTAGTCTTTGGATGCCTGGCTTTCAGAAAGCTAACACTTACTGAATGTTTACTATGTACTAAGCACTCTTTCACTGTTGCTTTAAATGAATTAACTCACTTAGTGTTCATAAGAACCTCTGAGATAAGTCCCAAGATCATACTCCTTTTAAAGATGAAGGGACAAAGACACAGAGTAACTAACTTAGCCAAGGTTACCTAGCTAATAAGTAGCAGATGGTTACTATCCATTTGGCTTGGACTTTCTGAGCCAACAGAGTACACATCCTGAAGAGTATGTGCCTTGAAGGAAAAAAACCATTGCCATTCTACATATGTTGGAAATCAGATGAACTTCTATTTGTATCTTTGAGAGAACATCAGTCACTACACTGTAAGACAAAATCAGCTATAAAGAGAAAGGTGATTCTGCCAACATCATTCAGAGAAAAAAGTGCATTTAAATGAAATGATATTAAATACCAATATGAATAAAAATAACAATAACCACTAACTTCTAACGTGGGCATATCACTTGCCATGTGCTTTGCTAAGTAATTTTATGGGTCTCTCTCTTCAATTCTCCGAACAATACAGAGGAAGCAAGGCAGATACTCGGCTGCTAGCCCCAAAGCCACTGCTTCCCTTTCTTTCTTACTTTTTACTGTGTTTACCACACTCTGGCCAAGAGCTCAGAAAAGTCTATTCTATCCCTAGCCCCAGGGGAATAATCATGACCGGTGTCTGTCAATCATCTCCTTTGCTATTCCAGGGAGGTGATTCTTCCTCGAGAGAAATAAGGGGTAATCTATTGGGAATTTCTGGGAAGGACTTCCCTCACTAGTCAAGAGAAGCACCAGGAGGAAGTGGCCATGTCATTCCAGTAACTGAAGCAGTCATCTTGCAACCATTAAAAACCTACGCACCAAACCCAACTGCTAAGCATGGCAGAGAAAAGAAGAGAAAGAGAGAAAGGTGGGGTTTCCCAGTGGCAGTATTAACTGCTGAGTTATCCCTGAAACTGCCTTTCCACTACATTTTTTTGTTCTATGAAACACCAATATATACCAAATAAATTCTCTTATTACCCCCATATTAGAGCTGAAGAAACTGAGGCACTGAATGTGGAAACCGGGATTCAAACCAGGGTAGTCAAAACACCAACACCAGCAGCACTGCCTAAACCTCCCAGCTTCCTCCTGCCGGCCCACAAAGCCTACTTATCTTTCTTCACACCTAGTAGGGACATTTCAGCAGGGAATTTTTTGAGCAATCATTCTGTTACCTGAACACCCAAGTGATGTTCGGATTAGCAGACCACAAGATGGCTTCAGAAAAAGCTTTGTCCTCTCCACATGAGAACACGAGACCTAAAGTCCTGACAAGACACACATTAGATAAGACAATGGCATTCATAAGAAGTAACTAGAATAGATATGTAGAGAACTGGGTGGCTTGTCCATGCCTATCTTCCACCACATTCTTCCCCTGTGCCCCCAGATCCTTCCAAGCAAGGGCGCTTGTCTTTTCCCAAACACAGGACACTTTCCCCTCATCCCTTGCTCAGTTGTTCTTTTGGTACTGCTTTCCCCCTAGCATACTAGTCTAAATCTTACCCCTTCTGTAAAGCCCAGTTTTAGTATTCCCACTTCCCAAACCTGTCCATCTTTGGTCTCCCTCTTCTTTGTATCATGGTAGTGTGTTATCTTACTATTCCACTGAATATTATCTTAATTTGTATGTATAAGTATACATCTGGCTTCTTGCTCAGATGATAAATGGAATGAAGGCAAACCTGTGTTTTCTTCATCACTATAATCTCCATGGTCTACCAAGTGCTTTCTACTAGGTACCTTAAAGAGAGATTTAGACTTTAAAAAATCGACATTCTGAATCCTATAGCATTACTGGAGTACCTTTATGAATAAATACACAGCCTATTCTTTCTAAAATGAAGCCATTCATTGTTTTCTTCTTCTTTTTTTTTTTTTTAACGAAATCACTACACCCAACGTGGGGCTTGAACTCAGAACCCTGAGATCAAGAGTCACACACTCAGGGAGGAAAAAAGATGGCAGAGGAGTAGGGGATCCTATTTCAACCGGTCCCCTGCATTGAGCTGGCTATCTACCAGACCACTGTGAACACCCATGAAATCAGCCTGAGACGTAAAAAGATATATCTGGATCTCTACAAACAGAATATCTCTGGCAGTTGATCTCAAGGTATGAAGCAGGGAGCTATGATTTTGCAGGCAGATATCAGAAGATAAACAGAAGGGGGAGGGAGCCTCCAGGATCTGGTGCCAGGAAGTCAAAAGCTTCCCACATTGGGGACTGGCAACAGACTTATAGACCGGTAGCAGCAGGGAAAGGACTTTAGGGCAGCCCCCTAGACTGAAACCTGGAGCTACAGGAGTGCATGTACAAACTGGGTATGGCTTGCACTTTTAGAAGCACGAAGGGCAGAGACGTGCCTGGACCTGGAAGTGAGGGCTGGGAGTCCTGCTATGGGGCACACAACCCAGGATGCTGCTGTTTTTAGCAGTACAGACAGAAATGGAGACAGTGTGGCATGGAGAGCTCAGTGAAGAGCAGACTACGATCTCTCTGTTCTGAGACAGAGGTTTGGATACAGTCACTTCTGCTCTGACGCTCAGAAGAGATGAAGAAAGCTGCCAGGGAAAGCCGCCAGAGAACAAAAGCCAAAAAAAACCGGTTTTCACTGAGCCCATCCCCGCTCCCAACAGGGGGCAGGACAACTCTGCCCAAACAGGGTTGCCTGAGTAACAGCGCAGCAGGCCCCTCCCCCAGAAGATAGGCTGGAAAAACAAGAGGCCAACAACCCTAAGATCCCTATAAAACAGGTGCATCTTGCTTGGGTTGTGGTCAACAATTTGGACTCTACATTCCCTCAATCACCCTTCAACAGAATGATGAAGAGGAGGAACCCCCAACAAAGGAAATATTCAGAGAATGTGGCCTCTGCCACAGAACTAACAGATACGGATATAACCAAGATGTCAGAAATAGACTTCAGAGTAACAATTACCAAGGTGATATCTAGGCTTGAGAAAAATATTAACAACAATATAGAATCTCTAAGGGCAGGAATGAGACCTAATTAGGCAGAACTTAAAAATGATATGAATGAAATGCAACCTAAACTAGATACTCTGAATGCCAGGGTAAATGAGGCAGAAGAACGAATTAGTGAGCTAGACGATAAGAAGATAGAAAATAAGTAAACCGAGGCAGCATGGGAAAAACAAATTAAAACCCAAAGAATCAAACTGAGAGAGATTAGTGACTCAATGAAATGTTCCAATATTAGAATTATTGGGATCCCAGAGAGGGTGGAGAGAGAGAGAGGTCCAGAAGATATATTTGGGCAAATCGTAGCTGAGAACTTCCTTAATCCAGGGAAGGAAACAAGCATTTGCATCCAAGAGGCAGAGAGGACCCCTCCCAAGATCAATGAGAAGAGACCAACGCCATGACATATAATAGTACAATTTGCAAATCTTAGATCCAAGGAAACAATCTTGAAAGAGGTGAGAGGGAAGAGATTTCTTACATACAGAGGGAGGAACATCAGAATAACGTCAGACCTGTCCACAGAGACCTGGCAAGCCAGAAAGGGCTGGCAAGACATATTCAGGGCACTAAATGAGAAGAACATGCAGCCAAGGATATTTTATCCAGCAAGGCTATCATTCAGAATGGATGGAGAGACAAGGAGCTTCCAAGACTGGCAGACTAAAAGAATATGTGACCACCAAGCCTGCCCTGCAAGAAATATTAAGGGGGTTCTATAAAAGGACAAAGATCCCAAGAGTGATATATAACAAAAATTTACAGAGACAATCTATAGAAACAAAGACTTCACAGGCAACATGATCACAATAAAATCATATGTTTCAATAATCATTCTCAATGTGAATAGCTTAAATGCTCCTATGAAATGGCACAGGGTTGCAGACTGGATAAAAAGACACGACCCATCCATATGCTGTCTACAAGAGCCTCATTTTGAACCTAAAGATACGTCCAGACTGAAAATGAAGGAATGGAGAACCATTTTTCATGCCAACGGACCTCAAAAGAAAGCTGGGGTAGCAATTCTCATATCAGACAAATTAGATTTTAAGCTAAAGATTGTAGTTAGAAATACAGAAGGACACTATATCATATTTAAAGGGTCTATCCAACAAAAGGATCTAACAATTATAAATATCTATGCCCCCAACATGGGAGCAGCCAACTATATAAGCCAACTGTTAACCAAAATAAAGAGACATATTGATAATAATACATTAATAGCAGGAGACCTCAACACTTCACTCTCAGCAGTAGATCATCTAAGCAGAAAATCAATAAACAAGAGCTTTGACACATTGGACCAGATGAACCTCATAGATATATATAGAACATCCCACCCTAAAACAACAGAATACTCATTCTTCTCGAATGAGTATTGGAACCTTCTCCAGCATAGACCACTTACTAGGTCACAAATCAGGTCTCAACCAATACAAAAAGACTGAGATTATTCCCTGCATATTCTCAGACCACAATGCTTTGAAACTCAATCACAAGAAAAATTTTGGAAGAAATTTAAATACTTGGAAGCTAAAGACTATCCTGCTTAAGAATGTTTGGGTCAACCAGAAATCAAAGAAGAACTTAAACAATTCATGGAAACCAGTGAGAACAAAAATACATCAGTCCAAAACCTATGGGATACTACAAAGGCAGTCCTAAGGGAGAAATACATAGCCATCTAGGCCTTATTCAAAAACAAAGAAAAATTACCAAAAAAATTAATACAAAAATTAACTTTACACCTCAAAGAACTGGAGAAAGAACAACAAATAAAGCCTAAGCCACACACGAGAAGAGAAATAATTAATATTAGAGCAGAGATCAATGAATTAGAAACCATAAATACAGCAGAGCAGATCAATGAAACTAGAAGCTGGTTCTTTGAAAGAATTAATAAGATCGATAAACCACTGGCCAGACTTATCCAAAAGAAAAGAGAAAAGACTCAAATGAATAAAATTATGAATGAAAGGGGAGAGATCACGACTAACACCAAGGAAATAGAAACAATTATTAGAAATTATTATCAACAACTATATGCCAATAAATTAAGCAACCTGGAAGAAATGAATGCCTTCCTGGAAACCTATAAAGTACCAAGACTGAAACAGGAAGAAATGGACAACCTGAATAGACCAATAACCAGTAAAGTGATTCAAGCAGTGATCAAAAACCTCCCAAAAAACAAGGGTCCAGGGCCTGATGGATTCCCTGGGGAATTCTACCAAACATTCAAAGAAGAAATAATACCTATTCTCCTGAAGCTGTTTCAAAAAATAGAAGGAAAACTTCCAAACTTATTCTATGAGGCCAGCATTACCTTGATCCCAAAACCAGGCAAAGACCCCAAAAGAATTACAGATCAATATCCCTGATGAATATGGATGCCGAAATTCTCAAAAAGATCGTAGCTAATAGGATCCAACAGTACATTAAAAGGATTATCCATCATGACCAGGTGGGATTTATCTCTGGGACACAGGGTGGTTCAACATTCACCAATCAATCAGTGTGATAGAATACAGTGAGAAGAGAAGAGACA
This sequence comes from Potos flavus, assembly GCA_028534135.1. Classification (NCBI taxonomy): domain Eukaryota; kingdom Metazoa; phylum Chordata; class Mammalia; order Carnivora; family Procyonidae; genus Potos; species Potos flavus. The sequence goes on along the minus strand of CM052899.1, from coordinate 67,882,900 downwards.
AGAACCATATGGTCCTCTCAATTGATGCAGAAAAAGCATTTGACAAAATACAGCATCATTTCCTGATTAAAACTCTTCAGAGTGTAGGTATAGAGGGAACATTCTTCAATTTCATAAAAACCATCTATGAAAAGCCCAGAATGAATATCTTCTTAATGGGGAAAGCTGAGAGCCTTTCCCTTAAGATCAGGAACATAAGGATGCCTACTTTCGCCACTATTGTTCAACATAGTACTAGAAGTACTATCAACAGCAATCAAACAACAAAAAGAAATAAAAGGTATTCAAATTGGCAAAGAGGAAATCAAACTCTCTCTCTTCGCAGATGACATGATACTTTATGTGGTAAACCCAAAAGACTCCACCCCCAAATTACTAGAACTCATACAGCAATTCAGTAATGTGGCAGTATATAAAATCGATGCACAGAAATCAGTTGCTTTCCTACACACTATCAACGTAACTGCAGAAAGAGAAATTGAAGCATTGATTCATTTTACAATAACACCAGAAACCATGAGATACCTTGGAATAAACCTAACCAAAGAGGTAAAGGATCTATACTCTAGAAACTACAGAACCCTTGTGAAAGAAGTTGAATAAGACATTAAAAGATGGAAAACATTCCATGGTCATGGATCAGAAGAATAAACATTGTTAAAATGTCTATGCTGCCCAGAGCAATCTGTACTTTCAATGTCACCCTGATCAAAACACCAATGGCATTTTTCAAAGTGCTGGAACAAACAATCCTAAAATGTGTATGGAACCAGAAAAGACCCCGAATCGCCAAGGAAATGTTGAAAAAGAAAAAAAAAAAAAAAAAACGCTGGGGGCATCATGTTGCCTGATTTCAAGCTATATTACAAAGCTGTGGTGACCAAGACAGCATGGTACTGGCACAAAAACAGACACATACATCAATGGAATGTGATATTGACCTCAGATATTGACCCAGATATTGACCCTCAACTCTATGGTCAACTAATCTTCGACAAAGCAGGAAAAAAGTATCCAATGGATAAAAGACAGTCTCTTCAATAAATGGTGCTGGGAAAATTGGACAGCTATATACAGAAGAATGAAAATCAACCATTCCCTTACACCACACACAAAGATAAACTCTAAATGGATGAAAGACCTCAATGTGAGACAAGAATCCATCAAAATTCTAGAGGAAAACATAGGCAATAACCTCTTCGACATCAGCCACAACAACTTCTTTCAAGACATGTCTCCAAAGGGAAGGGAAACAAAAGCAAAAATGAACTTTTGGGACTTCATCAAGATAAAAAGCTTCTGCACAGCAAAGAAAACAGTCAACAAAACAAAGAGGCAACTCTCGGAATGGGAGAAGATATTTGCAAATGACACTACAGATAAAGGACTGATATCCAAGATCTATAAAGAACTTCTCAAACTCAACACCCAAAAAAACAAATAATCAAGTCAAAAAATGGGCAGAAGACATGAACAGACGCTTCTCCAAAGACATAGAAATGGCCAACAGACACATGAAAAAATGTTCAACATCATTAGCCAACAGGGAAATTCAAATCAAAACCACACTGAGATACCACTTTACACCAGTTAGAATGGCAAAAATTAACAAAGCAGGACACAACAAATGTTGGAGAGGTTGTGGAGAAAGGGGAAGCCTCTTACACTGTTGGTGGGAATGCAAGTTGGTACAGCCACTTTGGAAAACAGCATGGAGGTTCCTCAAAAAGTTAAAAATAGAGCTATCCTATGACCCAGCAATTGCACTACTGTAGTGAAAAGAAGGGCCACATGCACCCCAATGTTCATAGCAGCAATGTCCACAATACCCAAACTGTGGAAGGAGCCAAGATGCCCTTCAACAAACAAATGGATAAAGATGATGTGGTCCATATACACAATGGAATATTACTCAGCCATCAAAAAGGATGAATACCCAACATTTGCATCAACATGGATGGGACTGGAGGAGATTATGCTAAGTGAAATAAGTCAAGCAAAGAAAGATAATTATCATATGGTTTCACTTATTTGTGGAACATAAGGAATAGCATGGAGGACATTAAGAGGAGGAAGGGAAAAATGAAGTGGGGGCAGGAATCAGAGAGGGGAAATGAACAATGACAGACTATGGACTCTGGGAAACAAACTCAGGGTTTTAGAGGGGATGGGGGTGGGAGATGGGTAAGCCCGGTGATGGGTATTAAGGAGGGCACGGATTGCATGGAGCATTGGGTGTTACATGCAAACAATGAATCATGAAACACTATATCAAAAACTAATGATGTACTGTATGGTGACTAACATAATAAAAAAAATTAAAAAATAAAAGAGTCACACACTCTTCAGACTGAGCCAACTGGGCACCTCTGTTCATTCTTTTCTAATTAACATTTTTAAATTCTTACATTTTTGTTTTAATTTTAGAGGTATCAAAAGAGAGTAATTTTATGAACTATTACCCTATGTCAAGTTAGGAGTTTCAAAGGACTTTCCCAGGATTTATGTTTCCTTTTTTTCCCTTTCCTGTCCCCTCATCCCTCTATTTACTGATACAGAGAAGGATACAGGTCCTGGGTGGTGAATAGAGAAAGCAGGTCCTCTAAGGGCTATGCTAGGGCAGGTGGCAGAAATCAACTCTGTCATGACAGTAACTCTCTGACAGCACAGAGAGGTTGAGACAAGTACTCATCCATCATTTAAGGAGCAGGGCCCTGATTTCAAACTTGGACACATAAAGCTCTATGGCCTAATAAAGAAGGCTATCTAAGAGAAAGACCCAGATCATTGCAGTTAATATGAGCTACATAGCAAAGTAAAAAGAACATAGCAACTGATGACGACCAGAGCCAGTTTGACCATAAAAAGCAACTTTTCTGAAAACAATGACCAACAGTTTGGTCAGTTTTATAAGTCACATTGAGTTCACTTATGTTTTCACAGACTGCAGTACTTCTCTATTTGTAAAGACCCTTTCTCCTATTGCTTCCATCGTCCTTGGCTGTTGTGCCCTATTCCTATTTGCATTATTGGCTGGCTTAATTAGAGAACTAGAGTGCAAGAGTGGGGAACCAACACTCATAAACTTAAATACCCTCTGTGTGTCAGAGGTGTGCTGTATCCATCATGTAGTCCCCAATACAACCCCATGATGTGTCATTGGCTCCATTTTACAGAAGGGATTGTTTGACCTGTGAGTTCATGTGCTTTCACCACAGAATGAATGGTGTGCTTGAAGCACTGGGGCCTCTGGGTAGAGGTGGTGGACACCTGGTCGCAAATGGAAGTAGGAGGTATGAGGAATGTTCATTTGCTGAGCAGAGTGATGTTACATATAAATGACTAAGATCTTTACAGCCCTCCATTTTCTATTTGAAAAAGAGCAAAGAAAACATTTCTTACCAAATGTATGTTCCTCATGGCAAAACCAGTAAGTGGCCAATGCTAAAACATTTTTTTTACTCAAGTCAACAAACAAACGTAGCTGTGATGGATATGATTGGCCTTAAGATTTTGAGAAAATTCAAAGATGCAAATGGAGAGCCTTTGGTCAATATTTACTTTTTAATAACTCCTAAAGGATGATACTAATCAATTACAAGGGTGACCACTTAGAACAAAGGAAACACAGAGGAGGCCTTCGAGATCTACGCCAAATGGAATAGGCTTGTGGAACCTAAAATAAACCCATCACTTAAGAATTACCTATGGGAAATTCAGTCATTATTTCTGTAAGGGTGTGATGTGAAGAAATTATAATTATTTCATTTGCTAGAAATCTCTGAGGTGGGGAATAGGCAGTATGAATAAAAGAAAACAGTGTATGTGATCCATCTAAAGCCCTCAACGATACTAAGAGCAAATGAATCAAGATGGAACTGGGGGAGGTCTATTGGGGCTTAGGAAAACTAGAACTGATTATACTCAGTTAAATCACCAAGGAAATCAGGGACTCAGAATTAAAATACCACAAGATCTCAAAAATTACCCAATTCAATCCCTAATCTTATAAACTTGGAAACTACAGTCCAGGGATGGTTCTAGAACACCAGATTCTTGACACATAGGCCAGCATTCTTCTCCTACTTTATGATATTCTGTAACACATCAGTTAGAATCAGTTATGAAATACATATAACATATTCTACTATATACCTATTCTCCACAAGTAGTTATAGATTAGAACGAAAATTACCTCAAGCTTCCTCAGGGCCAGATCAGAGCTGCCTTCCAACATGCAAATATGAATTACAAATACCGAAATGAGGTTATTCTAAGGGAACTCTAGAATAAGTTCATCAAAAAGTATATAGGAAATATACCAAGAGACAGAATTCTAAATCTCTAAATAAAATATTAGTCCCTCTGCCACAGAAATATAATGTACAATTTTATTTATTCTTATTCAAGAAAAAATAAAACACAGCTAGAGAATTTTGGAGAGCATGTGTAAAGTCAGCTCAAGTACGCTTATTCTCATAATTCTCAATTCCTCACTAGAGGAGGAGGACTCCCTCAAATTGAGTGAGGTGAGTTAAGAACAAATAAAATGAGGTATTACGTTGCTAAGAAAATAATAAACACATGGAGCTCATTACCACAAAAGAAGTACAGACAAGGAATATAAATGGATTCATAGAGGTTTGACCAAATTTATGAATGTCAGAGACATAAATGGCTACTGAGAGTACACCTAACCTTTAAGGTTAATGTCAGGGAGGAAAACTATGTCCTTTCCTGGCAAATCCCTTGAGGCCTCTGTTGTCAACACAATATTGGACTGGACAGACCACCAGGCTTGCCCGGCAGAGCAGTTCTTAAATTCCTTTTAACTAATGGGTATCTGGGCCAGAGGAACATTCATCTCTTCAATGGGAGCATAAATGAAAAATGTTCCATTTTAAACAGGAAGTTTGATGAAATGCTGCTGTTGGACACTATTATTTACGTAATCAGAGTTGAACAAGAGGAAAAATTTTAGTTTTGCAATCAAAAGAAGGCAAGGTTTGAATCTAGGCCATGCCACTGAGTGGGCCCTGGTGCAAGTTACTTACTTTTCTGCGCTCAGCTTTCTTTCTCACACGTGAAATGGAAAGAAACATATCCTGATAGAGGCATCTTGCTGAGACTTCTATAAGAAAATGCTTTGTACAGTGAAAAACAAAACAAAAAAAAAATACATATTATTATGTAGTTATAGTTTTAAGCAAATCTCAGTCACTTTGGGAGAGGGTCCATAAGATACATGAAGAGAGAGCAATCCTTGTTTTATTTTCCTGAAGAGAATTGATAAGATTCTTCAAAAAGGACCCTCAAAGACCCAAGTCAGATCTTAACTCCCCAAGGCAGACTTTCTTTCCCCTCTAAATTTCTAGAAACCTCTAGTCATGTCTCAAAGCCTCTGTATTATTATTTATCAGATTACTCACCTTCTTCATTTAACTGTGAGCTCCTTTAAGACAGAGTCTCTTCTTACTCATCTTTGCGTCCCTAATATTTATCATAGTTCTTGGTACATAGCTGGCACTCAATAGATTTTGAATAAATTACTCAATGTGCAGGTGATCCTGCTGTCTCAACTTTACAACAATAAGGTAAAGAAATGATTCAACTATAAAACGCAGTAAGTTAAAAGTGACTAAGGTACAACATAAAGACTGATCCTCAGCTTTCCTAATTTCTAGACTTCAGTCTCTAAGTCCTTATTTTGGGAATAATAGCATCTTGGTCCTATTTACATAAAAAATAAAAGGCAAGACATGGATCACTGGGTACTGAAATATTTACAAATGGCACATTATTTGCAATCCTAAAATCACATTCCTAAAAATCCTTTAAAATAAGATGAATATATTTTTTGACATCAAATTTTAGGTAAGTACAAGACTGCAGAGTCTGATCACCAGACTCTTCTTCACCTTCTTCAAAGACAAAGCCTCCAGCTTTGTTATCTGCAGAATTCAATAAAGGGATCAAAATTAATGTGAATATGCAAACTTCATATTCAGTCCAGGACATGAACCAACAGTTGCAGGTATTTAGATCTTTTTAAATATCTAGGAAATTTTCTCTTCCAATTCGTAAAGTTAGAAAGGTAAATAGGAAGTTAAATAAGTATGCATGCCAATGAAATAGAAAAAGAATTGTATACTGTATACTATATAACCAAATGGAATTTATCCCAGGTATGCAAGGTATGCAGGGCTGTTTAACCTGCAGATGACAATATTACACATAGAAAACCCTAAAGACTCCACCAAAAAACTACTAGGAATTGATATGAATTTAGTAAAATCACAAGTTACAAAATCAATATACAGAAATCCATTGCATTTCTATACACTAATTAAGTAGCAGAAAGAGAAATTAAGAAAATAGACACAAAGATCAGCAGACAGAATATAGAGCCCAGAAATAAACCCATGATTAAGTGATCAATTAATCTTCAACAAAGGCATGAATGTGCAATGGGAAAAAGTCTCTTCAACAATGGTGTTGGGAAAACTGGACACCTACATGCAAAAGAACGAAATGGGACTGCTTTCTTACTCCATATACAAAAATAAACTCAAAATGAGTTAAGGACCGTAATGGAGACCTAAATCTACAAAAACCCTAGAAAAGAGCACAAGGAGTAATTTTTCTGATGCCAGTCACAGAAATATTTTTCTAGATCTATCTTCTGAGCCATGGAAAACAAAAGCAAAAATAAACTTGAGGGACTACATCAAAATAAAAAGCTTCTACACAGAGAAAAAAAAAATCACCAAAACTAAAAGACAACCTACTCAGTGGGAGAAGATACTTGCAAATGACATATTTGATAAAGGGTTGCTATCCAAAATATATAAAGAACTTATACAACTCAATGCCAAAAAACCCCTCAAATAATCCAATTAAAAATAGCAGAAGAAAAAAAATAAAAATAAAAATAGCAGAAGACATGACCATTTTTTCAAAGAAGACATTCAGATGGCCAATAGACACATGAGAAGATGCTCAATATAACTCATCATCAGAGAAATGCAAATACAAACCATGAGATATCAACTCCTATAGGTCAGAATGGCTAAAATCGAAATTTTAAGAAACAAGTGTTGGTAAAGATATGGAGAAAAAGGTACCCCATGCACTGTTGGTGGGAATGCAAACTGGCATAGCCACTGTGGGAAACAGTACAGAGGTTCTTCAAAAAATTAAAAATGGAATTACCATTTGATCCAGTAATTTCTCTACTGGGCATTTACCCAAAGAATACAAAAACACTAATTCAAATAAGTTACATGCACCTCTATGTTTATTGTAACATTATTTGCAATAACAAAGATATGGAAGCAATCCATGTGTCTGCTGGTAGATAAATGGATAAAAAAGGTGTGGTATTTATATACAATGGAATATTACTCAGCTTTAAAAAAAAGAAAATCCTGCCATTTGCAACAACATGGATGGACCTAGAAGGTATAATGCTAAGTGAAATAAGTCAGTCAAGGAAAGACAAATACCATATGATTTCATTCATATGTACAATTTAAGAAACACAATAAATGAATAAAGAAAAAAGAGACAAACCAAGAAACAGACTCTTAACTATAGAGAATAAACAAATGGCTACCAGAGGGGAGGGAGGTGGGGGGATGGATGAAACAGGTGAAGAGGATTAAGAGTACACTTGTGATGAGCACTGAGTAACATACAGAATTGTCGAATTACTATATTGTACGCCTGAAACTAATATAACACTGTATGTTAATTATACTAGAAATAAAATTTTTAAAAAATTAATTAATGTAACCTATCACATTTATGGGCTATAAATGAAAGTCACATGATCATATCAATAAATGCAGAAAAGCATTTGAAAAATTCCAACACTCATTCATGATAAAAACTCTCAGTAAACTAAGAAGGAAACTTCTTCATGTTGATAAAGAGCAGCTACAAAATATCTACAACTAACATCATACTTAATGGTGAAAAATTAGAAGCTTTCTCACTAAGATCAGGAGCAAGGCAAGGATCTCCCCGCTTACCATTCTCTTTCACCATTGTACTGGAAGTTCTAGCTAATAAGACAAGAAGAGAAAAAAGGGAAGGCTATACAGTTTGGGAAGGAAGAAATAATGTCTTTTGTCTTTGTTCACAGATGATCATGTAAAAAATCTGTAAGAATAAACAATAAAATAACCTCCCGGAACTAACATTCAATTATAGCAAGGTTGTAGGGTACAAGGTTATCAAACAAAAGTCAATCTGTCTCCTGTATAACAGCAATGAACAAGTGGAATTTGAAATTAAGAACAAAATACCATTTATAGTCGCACCCCAAAACACCTAGGTATACAAAGCTAACCAAATCTGAACAAGATCTCTACAGGGAAAAGTATAAAACTCTGATGAATAAAATCAAAGAACTAAATAAATGGAGAGATATTCTATGTTCATTGACAGGAAGACTCAATATTGTCCAGATGTCAGTTCTTCCCAACCTGAGCTATAGATTCAACGCAATCCCAGTCAAAATCCCAGCAAGTTATTTGGTGGATTATCAACAAACTGATTCTAAAGTTTGTACAGGGAGGTAAAAGGCCCAGAACAGCCATAACAATATTAAAGAAGAACAAAGCCGGGAAAACGGACATTACCCAACTTCAAGATTCACTATAAAGCTATAAGAATCAAGACAGCATGGTACTGATCAAAGAATAGACAAATAGATCCATGGGACAGAAGAGGGCCCTGAAACAGATCCCCTTTAAATAGTCAACTGGTCTTTGACAAAGCAGCATATATAAAACAATGGGGCAAACATCATCTTTTCACCCAACTGTGTTGGAAAAACTGGACATTCATATGCAAACTGATTTAGACACAGACTTCATACCCTTCACAAAAATTAACTCAAAATGGATGACAGACCTAGATATAAGATGCAAAACTATAAAACCCCTAAAATACAACACAAGAGAAAATCTAGATGACTTGGGTATGGCAATAACTTTTTCAGATACAACACTAGGTACGATCCATGAAAAAAATTGATCAAATGGACTTCATTAAAATTAAAAACTTCCACTCTGTGAAAGACAATGTCAAGAGAATGGGAAGATAAGCCACAGACTGGGAGAAAATATTTGCAAAAGATACATCCGATAAAGGACTGTTATTCAAGATATATAAAGAACTGTTACAACTCGACAATAACAAAACAAACACCCTGATTTAAAGATAGGCCAAAAACCTTAACAGACACTTCACCAAAGAAGATACACAGATGGTAAATTAACATGTGAAAGAATATTCTACATCCTACATCATCAGGGAAAAGCAAATTAAAACAAGATAACACCACACACTTATTAGAATGGCCAAAATCCCGAATACTGGCAACACCAATGCTGGTAAGGACATGGAGAAACAGAAATTGTCACTTATTGCTGGTGGGAATGCAAAATGGTACAGTCACTTTGGAAGATAATTTGGCTGCTTCTTATAAAACAAAATATACTCTTACCATACCATTCATCAATGGTGCTTCTTGGCATTTTTCTTTATTTTTTTTCTCTTGGCATTTTTCTAAAGGAGTTGAAAACTTATGTCCACACAAAAACTTGCACATAGATTTTTACAACAGCTTCCTTCATAATTACCAAAACTTGGATACAAGCCATGAAAAGACACGGCAGAACCTTAAATGCATATCATTAAATGAAAGAAGCCAGTCTGAAAAGCTACATACTATGGGATTCCTACATTCTGGAAGAGGCAAAACTATTCCAGAGGCAATTAGTGGATTAGTGGCTGCCACAGGTTAGGGTCGGGGGAGATGAACAGGCAGAGCACAGCAGATTTTTAGGGCAATGAAACTTCTCTGTATGGTATTATAATAACAGATATAACAGATATATGTCCTTATATATTTGTCCAAACCCACAGAATGAACGCATAGCACCAAGAATGTAATGTAAACCCGGAGCGATTGTGTGATGTGTCAGTGGAGGTTCATCAATGACAACAAATGTTCCACTCTGCGGGAGGATGTTGATAATGAGGGGAAGCTATGCATGTGTGGGGGGCAGGGGGTAGCTGGGAAATCTCTGTATTATTCCTCTCAATTTTGCTGTGATCCTAATACTGCTCTTAATAAGTAAGTTCTAATAAATAAGTAAATAAGCAAGCATGTATATAGATGCATCTGTGTGTGCAAGCGTGTGCGTGCACGCGTGTGTCCTTTCCTCATTTTCAATAGTTGAAAGGATGAGTGAAATGGGTCAACAGGCCCCGGAGAGCAGCATCTTCCTGTGTGCCAAGGAGCTAGCTCAGCCCTACTGCCGCCTGGATGAGACCCTCTCGTGCCTGCTTTACTCAGCACCTCCCATTCAGCACTTGAAGCCCTGCTTGCAAAGCCGACCCTCGGCTCCTCTGAATTCTGAAATGCTATCCACTAATAGAAAAGGTCTCTCTTGTCAAAAGGCCTGGAATGAATGTTTATTTCACGTCTATTCTTCCTCGGCTTATTTATTGCCAGACTGACTTTCGCAGCCCTCAGATTTCAACCTTTTTATTCTCCAAGGCCAAATTTACATTGCTAGTTAGTATCATCTTGGTTTATTCTGACCAACGAAACATATATACCTCTCCCACCTCTCTGCATCCTACACTAACTTTATTGTCATTATTCCCTACTGTCAATCTCATATTGGAATAGGCAACATGGCTCTACTTTGTCATGGTGAGAAGTTTATCCTGCAAATTTTCAGTTTCTTAGGTCTTCTGTGAATGGTTGTGCTTATCTCATGTGTGCTTCTAGGCATCTCCAGGCATCTGCATTTTAACTTCGTACTTCTAAAAGCATCTGTACGGAGATAATATTAATGTTATTGCAACAGACAGGCAGAGCCTCATTTCTCTCTGCTTTGACTGAAAATGCCTGTGCGTAGCAAAAATGTGCAGACATTGGCATTTTTGTGTGAGGTCTGAATGTGTGTGGGTCCAGCCACTGACGGCAGGAAGAAATAAGACACAGCTGCCAGATGGTTTGGTTTAAAAAAAAAAAAAAAAAAAGTCAAATTGACTGGTAATCCACAACCATTAAAATTATTTTCCCAAAGGATCCTTTATTCTGGAGCTGGGAAAAACTCCTAAATGTACTCTCAGTTGCTGGGCAGAATGGGGGATCTAAAGGTCACTTATCTCTCCAAATAGCTACTTACCTAAAGATGTTGGGTGTTTTAAATTCTGCATACCACTGCTGATCATATTTAAATTTTTTAAATACCTGATTTAGAATTCAGAGTAGGAAAGTAGAAAGTAAGAGAAAGATAATCGGAGTTGGAGTTAAGCTCTAGTCTCTACTGCTAATTTATTATCCTCAGTGCAGCTCTAAGCCTCAGTTTACTGCTCTGTATAATGGAGATAAAAAAAATCTGCTCTGACTAGGTCATAGCCATAGGGTTGTTTAAAGATCTTGTGATAAAAAGGCATGGGAATGAACTCTATAGACTACTTAGTGCTACAGAACCTAAGTTGTTGCCATAATACTAAAACAGAAGTTCCTATAAAAAAAATGACAACTTCACAGGAATCTATGAATTGCCCTTTTAGAATTAGCAGACTGGCCTTCTGCAGATCATCCACATTGCAACTTTCATTTTGTTGGTTTGTTAGCATAATTCTCCTTATGTTGTTTTCTCTATGTTTAGCCCCAAACAATCAACCCTAAAGCAGAGTTGTCTTACAATAATAATGTTTAGGGAAAAAATCTGGTGCAAAACAATGGTATTCTAAATTTTCACCATGCACACTGGCAACAAGGATTTCAGCAGAAAATAGTTTACTGTTGTCACAGTAGTTTACGTGACAGTGATGGCTATGCTGGCACATCACTGCTTCTTCACTTTACACTTCCACTCAATGTTTCCACAGGGTCCTCACTGATCCTCAGCCTGCCTTCCCACCAGCCCCTGCTGCTTACTCTGGATCTGCTCACTGTAAGCTCCTTGAGGTCAGTGACCTCCTCCCTCTGACTTCTGGGAGCCAAGGACCAGCTCATTTTCTCAAGTGCAGTAGGAATGGGGCAGAAACTTGCCACATGAGTGAGGGAGGCGGACACATCTCTTCTCCTCCAAGGCCCACAGACTGGGTGGCTCAGTTGGTTAAGTGACTGCCTTAAACTCAGGTCAAGATCCCCAGGTCCTGGGATCGAGCCCTGTGTGGAGCCTTGGGTTGGCATCCTCCCTGCTCAGCAGGGAGCCTGCTTCTCTCTCTGCCCCGCCCCCTGTTCCTGCGTGCACGCTCTCTCTCTCTCTCCCTCAAGTAAATAAAATCTCTTTAAAAAAAAAGAAAAAAAAAAAAGCCCACAGACTAAGGCACTGCTGGTGGAGGCAACAGAGAAAGTGAAATCCCACATCCGGTCATGACCAAACTTAACATCCCCAGATTCCTGTGCCCACTAAATGCAACTGACTTTTTTCCTAAGAAATAAACAAAGAGTAAATAAAATGGAATGTCATCTTCCCTCAATGATGCTGTTCTCAAGGATAAGGTTTCTCTATGACTCTGTACCACACACTATGGAACAGTAGCGTTCAGGAACATTTTAAAAAAAGCAGAAAGGAGCAAGTACTTTGTAGAGGTCTACGAATTACTATACAGAGCATTAAAATACTCTAAAATCTCTATTTCTAAGCTATTCATCTCAAACAGAAGAAGTTCACGTTTTAACAGAAGTCTGCTCTAACCACTATGTGAAACTACAACTCTGTAACCTTTAACTGTGTTCCTCATTAGGTCATAACAACTAGGGACATACAAGTAACGATTATGACTTTTGAAAGAACCATGATATTGAGTAGCCATGAACGTGAAACTGTGAGGTTATAATAAAAAATAAATTAGGCTCAGAGCATATAAACATTTCAATTAAAAACACACAGTAAGAGATAATGTCCCAGAACTCTATTTCTCTAGCTGATCTTTCACCGTTCATATTATACAGCCTAACAAAACCTGGGAGTAATTGAAGAAACATGTGCAGTACTGAAATCACAAGAACTGAAGTCAAAATATGTAGGTTCTGTTCCAACTTCCACCATTTGCTAGTCCTGTGACACAGGACAAGTTACTCTGCTCTCTTAGATCCAGTCTGCTGGTCTATACATCCCACCCCATGGGTTGATGTGGGTTGAAAAATGTTACGACAGAGACTGTAAATATTTATAAACTCTGCATTCCCATTCTGTTTTTAAAACATGGTTTGCGAGAGATGGACTGAATCAGGAAACTGGCTTTTAAGTTTGCTCTTTTTGAAGGCTGAGCTCTTCACACATACTTTTATTTTAATGACTTTATCCAAACAAGCATTTGTGACCCCAGACTACGAGATCTCTGCAATACAATTACCCACCACAATGATAAAGCAAAGTGTTCTTTTCAGGTATATGTTATTTTATTACTAAACTTTCTTAGGCACTTGATAAAAGTAACTTCAGACATGCCTTAGTTTTGAGGACAGGCTGGGGCATGAGCAATAAATGAGCAAAATTTTAAATATGGACGTGGAGCGATGGAGTGCCTCCCTGTTCCCGCATTCCAACGCTGAGAGCCCAGTCAACTTGGGCAAAGGCGAGTAGCTTTCCAAGGCAATTTCTAAGCCTTGGTATCTGGAGCAACAAGCCACCTAATGTGAAATTCTTTTCATCTTCCCTCCACACTCCTGTGAAAATCAGGAGGATTTCTGAAAGGCACAGAGATTCTCAACCACTGCAACGAGGCAGCTTTCTTCTAGTTTGAGCTCATGAGAGGAAGGACAATTTCACGTTAACCATACACGCAAGATGACAGGGAAGGAGGCGAGCTGATGGCACAAAATACATATGCAAACCCTCCCTTGGAAGCTTGCTTTTCACTATCTTGTACAAAGTTAATGGAAATCAAGGAACTACCATTCCAGAATCGTCGTCCCTTTAATCCTTAATAACCAAATAAAAATGGGCAGCCCGTATTCAGGAGCAGCTCTAGCAAGCAGATCTCCAGGAGACAAGGCTCCCTACAGACTTTCCCTTGATCTTAAAGCTTAACTTGAAACATTTATATGCACGGAGCACCTGGCCAGGAGATGTGAGAAGGCCTTTTTTTCACCTTGGCTCTATTTCTATCTTTAATAATAAATTCTCAGCTTTCTTTCTCTTCCTGGAAACTGATTTCATTCTAAATCATGTTTTTTGTTCTTTCGTAATAGTTTAAGAAAAGCAAGGCAAACTTGAAAACCCCCATTAACATCCATCAGTTTCCCTGCCTGCCAATTGTATCGTCTTTGCTTTAGGAAAGATGAGGCAGAAGTCAGGGCAGGTTAATTCCAATCAGGTTAAGAACTTCTTTTGTTTGAATTCAAAGGAGTCGGGTTAACCTATTGTGCAATTTCTTATCTTCACCCACCTTGCTGCAGGGGCAGGGGGAGAGGGGATAAGCTCAGTAGCCTGATGGCACAGGCTTAAATCTGCAGGAGTCGGAATTACGGTCAGATGTTTAACTCAGGAGGAAAAAGCTGGTCCCAGAATGGTAAGGCCATCTGGGTCATGTCCTCGACAAGGATACAATGCATTCAATAGTGAAGACACACACAGAGTCTGCGATAAAGCCTTTCTCCCAAAGCAGGTCAAACCCAGGACAGAAGCCACACAGCTACTTTGAAATAATGTGTTTCAAGAAAGGAGTCCTAGTTCCTAAGTATCCTCTCTCCACTCTTTCTTTCTTACTTTATCCTATAAAGTATGTTTCAGGAGACCTCACCCAAAGAAACACACAAAACAAAAGGATACAATAAGTAGTTGAAATTGGAGCAAAGGGGGAAATGGGTAAAAGAGCAAATGCTGAAGGAAGTATTCCCTTTTGTGTGGCTTCTGGAAGGTGGAAGGTACGAGCTTGCTCTATGGATGGCGGGCCTAGAGCAGTGCCTGTCATCGCCCAGTGCACGTTCCATCCCACAGCCTCACCTCCTCTAAGCTCACTCTCCACGCCTGAGTGATGCCTCTAAAAAGCACATCAGATCGGGCCTTATTCCCACTCACAGCACGGTGATGGCTTCCTGCTGTTATTTAGGGTCAGGTCAGAATTCCTCCCTGTAGTTTATGGGGCCCTCGTGACCTGGCCCTTCACTGCTCTCAACCCTGTCTCAGGGCCCCCTGCCACTCTGCCCTCGGGCCACACCAAACCTCCCTCAGCAATTCCGACGACGTGCCCACCTTCCCTGCACAGCTTGGCCTCTCCACTGGGTGAACTTGCACTTAAACCGCCTCCAGTTCTGGGTTCATCTCCAGTTCACTGCTCCTGAAACGTACCCGTGCCCCTCCTCCCTCACCATGGCATCTGTCACACTTTACTCGTTCCTTAAGAGCTTGCTTTTGCTGGCCGGTAACACTCTGACAATAGGAACTGGGTCCACGTTGCTCTGTATTTTACCCCCAGCATCCAGCAGAGTGCCTGACATGTCATTACCATTTAACAGTACATTTTTGTTTGTTGCGTGAATAAATAAGAGTAACAATAACTCCCATCTACTAAGCATTTACCAGGGGCCACAAAAGATGCCCAATGTTTTACTTCCATGATCTCTGTGATACAAAAGGAACTATTCTTCACAGTAAAGCCATGAGGCAGATTATGACCATCTTCATTTCATAGATGAGGAAACCGAGGTTTCTCATGTAACTGTGGGTGCTAAGCTACCAACCTGATTCTCAGGTTTGAACTCTCACCACTACGTTATACTGCCTTTCTACAGATAAACGATGCTTCCTTACAGCCTAAGCAAGGAAGAAACAATGCTCAGTTACAAGATTCATAGCATCTGAAAAAAAAAACAAAAAAACAAAAAACATGCACCGACTGTTGGGGAGAATCATGGCTTTTCCTAGATTCTGAAACTTAAAATATTTCTTCCCTGGGTCATATCAAAGTATTTCCCCGTGGCCTGATTTTGTGGATGGCAGCCTGGGAATCCCTGCAGGGAGGAGAAGAGCAGATTTTCTAGAGCTTCTTCCTAGAATGTTCCTTAATATGTGCCAGTGGCACCATATAGAAGCATACTGAGGGGGCGTCTGGGTGGCTCAGTCGGTTAAGCGACTGCCTTCAGCTCAGGTCATGATCCCCGGGTCCTGGGATCAAGTCCCGCATCAGGCTCCCTGATCCAAGGGCAGTCTGCTTCTCCTCTGCCTCTGTGATCTCTCTCGCTCTCACTCTTTCTCAAATAAATAAATAAATAAATATATTTTTTAAAAAAAGCATACGAGTCCATTCTCCACCAGGCAAACTACACAGTTCTCTGCTGATTTCGCTTAAAGCAACGGGTTATTTACCAAAATCAAACTCAGCGAATATTCACGGAGTTACTTCAAGATCATTTTCCCCTTGAGAAGAGAGACGAAACAGACAGCTGGTGGGAAAGGGAGGCAAGGGCTGGTGACCCTCTCTGACCTGGCACAGTAATGACGTGTGCGCAGGGGAACTGGCTCACTGAGGGATCTCTGAGACAACAGGTATCTGGGCCCAGCCCAGCCTCTTCCTCTGTAACCTGGAGACCCCGCTGTCAAGGGTCCTTTCAGCTCTGTCCTTCCCTCAGGTGTCCGTGGCCGCTCTCCTCAGAAGGTACCGTGGTCTATGGTTTTGTTTAGAAGTTTAAACCCTGCTGCCCCCTCTAAAAGCTTGTAAATGTTTGGGTCTTGGTCATCAAAAGTCAGAAAGAACGAACCAAGCAATTCTGGCTACCCCCTCCTACCGTTTGCTGCCACAGAAGAGAAAAAGCCCTCAGCCACAGAAAATCACACACACACACACACACACCCCTTTTCTGATAGGTATAACTGTCCACTTTGGGATCCAGTGCCGTCTGCACGCTCGCTTTCTGCCTCTGCCAGAGAGTCTCTGAAGTAACCACACCTTTACCAATTATTGCTGCTCTGTCCCTGCTTCCCGACCTTGGAAGCATTTCTCCCTAAAACCCAATGACCTTTATTTACTGCAACTCCTCTTCAGCCTGTGAATGGAAATCTTGGATTTTGTGAAGAGAGAAGTCCATAAAGGAGAGCAAATTTTCTCTTTAATCACATCATTACAATATCTCAACAAAGTCAGTTATGTATGTGAGTGTTTTCCTTTTAAAGCCATGCACCTCTGCGTCTTTTGTTAAAAATAGACGCTTCTTGTCTTGCGGACATTGGCAGTTACTGTTCACCCTTTACATTACCCTCATAAAATGGCTCTGAAGTGGGTAAATAGTAGAAAGTCTCGGAACAAAATCGACTCCCTTTTCCCATGAAGACATGACGAAAAAAAATACACAAAAATCTAAAAATTCTAGAATAAGAGAGGTTGGAATCTTTACACTATTTCCAACCCACTTGTTTGCTTTTAAGGGATTTTATAAATAAATGAGTCTAATTCTATCAACTGGGAGAGACTAAAGCTTTCTACTAATAGGACATGCAAATTTATTCTTCCTGTTAGCCACAATATTTACAATTCTACAACAGTAGGTTTCTCCTCTATTTCTGTGTATGATTTTCAGTATTTTATTCTGAATTTCTTTTAACTCAATACTTACTAGATATCTAATATCTTCTTATTTTCAGTTAAGTCCTCCATAAATAAGGGAAATGGTAAAAAGTTCAAAACCATTCAGAAGAAAAAACTGTAACTAGTTGAGAAATAAGTCCAAACTTCAAAAGCAAAATGACAAACATGTAAAAACAAAGGATTTTGGTGTATATCTCTTGACAAAGAAAAGGGGCATTTTGTATTCTTTCAGTAAGAAAGAAAAGTAGTCACCTTAAATTTGTGAAGGGAGATTCCAGTTAGACTTCTAAAGAAAATGATCTTATGCATTTGAAAGGCAGTACCAGTGTGATCTATGTGGGAACAGAAAGGTAGCTACTCATCTTGGGGAGGGAGGAGGCAGGCCTCCAAAATGGAGGAATGCAGCTAATGATTTCTGAAGATGGGTTCCTGCCAGCCCTAGGGACTGGCAAGTCGCCCAACGTTTAATAAATAGCCCTTACTCAGTGGAGGATGGCCTAGTGCTTGAAAAGAATACACACATCTCTCATGCATATCTCCTGCTCATCAGTACATAAAAACCTCAAGAAACTTTGGTGCCGAATTAATGCCAAGCGTCTCACTTAAGTGGCACAGCCCATCTTCCATTAGAGGCAGGTAAAGAGAGGCACCATTTTATTATTTTTTTTTAGCAACCAGGTTTAAAAACAAAAAGAAAAACTGCCCATGCTCATCCCAAACTTTTCGATAGCTTGTCAAAATAAGGGACCGTGGAAGCATACAACATAACAAAATGCAAACACCAAACCTAGTCCTTCGAAGAAACTCTTCAGCGTTCCCTCCGTGGTTCAATCACGCTGCTCATTAAACAAGTCATTTTAATACTCACTGTCAGCCCAATCTTCCAGGTGCCAGGATTTCCTTTTGAAGAGAGAAGGTACGCTATGGGCCAGCTTTGCAGAGAGGTAAACATATGGAAACCAGGACAGGCTTTTCTGGTACTTAGGATCCGGCACCTTCTAAATTTAGAGGCCTCCCTCTCTCCCCCCCCCCCTTTTTTTGGTTTAAAATATTTTTAAAATTTATTTTAATTTTTCAGTTTGCACAGAGACAAGGTGCTGTGAAACACACCTCAAGTGTCTTTTAAAAATTAAAACAGGATTGATTTGTAGTGTCAGTGATTCCTGCTAATCAAAATCACTGACAATTTTTCAGGAGGGAAGAGGTATGGTTTAACTCTCTCACTAGAGAGCACTGCTTCGTTTTTGTTTTGATCTAAATCTGAATATTTTCCTACAGATAATCCTCTTGCATTTTTTAAAGGAGAGGAACAGGGAATAAAATTCTCAGAAAATAAATGTTTATTTGTACCCACAGATTCCTCAGGCTGGGCCTAGATGGACGAACGGAACTCCAGATCCCTCTGCTGGCCTGGCTCGGGACGCGCTTCTCCTGGAAGTGCAAGGTCAGAGTCCTCAGCCACTAAATTAAAACTTTCAGGGTGGAATGTTCTGTTTACTCTGTTCCTCCGGCCAAGGACCAGCACTGGCATGCGGGGAGCGGTTAAGTGTGGACACCACTTAGGACAAGAAAAACAAGCCTCCGCCCGAAGGAGGATTCCTCTAAGTTGTGTATCTACTCTGAAACCAATGCATAGTTCAATTCGTCTGCCACTTTATGTTTCTTTTTTTTCCTTGCCATTGTATTTTAAAAATTAGAAGTGACTTCTAACATAGGAGAATCTTTGTGTCTTCAAATTCAAAGATTTCTTAACCAGAGAAACAAAAAGAGACAGGGATTTAACAAAGCAGTAAGTTTCCCAGAAACTTGCCTTCTAGCAACAAAAAGTCATATAACTACAGTTTTGTGAACAGCAGATTTGATGCCTTGAAACTGGTGAATCATGTTATGGCATCCTAGTGTTCTTTTTTCTACGAAAACAAAATTTTTCTATGGTGGTTTTAAAAAGTATCTGTACCTTAATTTTAAACACATTCAAGAAATCTTTAAATTGTCATTATGAGGACATTTATATAAACCTATGAATTAACATCAGAAAAGCATGGTGTTTTTTTCTAACGCTAATTGCCATGATATTTTTAACGTCAAAAAAAATGATGATATTGGATAAAGGAAAAAACTCATGAAGTCAGTTGATTCAAATAGGTCAAGGCAAATAATATATAAACAGTGATTAGCTGGTCTCGAGCTATCACATTTAATCAAAAAGTAAATAAAGACTCAGAGGAAAAAAAAAGAGAGCGAGAGAGAGACCTAGTGCAAATAATGACAGAGAGACTGAGACAGAGAAAGAGAAATAGAGGAGAAAAGAAAATGAGAAATGACAAAGAAAACCAGTATTTCATATAGCCGATGGGACCCTCAAAATTTTCAAAAGTGGTAATTAATGATTTTTCAAGATCTTAATACACATCTTAATACATAATGTGACAACAGAGGGACATCATTCTGGAATATCTGAAATTATTTCTATACAAATCCACCACGCGCCAGTTTGAGAATCTCCCATTATGAGAAACACACGAGAGAAGCAAAACTATGACCAAACTATCTTTCTCATCACATCAATTCCAGCCCAGACGCAGATCTGATAACGTTTGTTTTAGAAATTTAGGGTGAATAAATATTTCAATTACTAGAGTCCTATTATTATTACAGTGATTTCAACTTTTTCGTAATTTCATAATTTTTCATAATGCTTGAATATTTTTATTTTTATTATTTTTTTAAAAATTTATTTAAATTCAATTTAGTTAACATATCATGTATTACATGTTTCAGAGGTAGAATTTAGTGATTCATCAGTGGCACACAACACCCAGTACTCATTACTATCGTGAGCCCTCCTTCATGCGCGTCACCCAGGTACCCCATAGCCCCACCCGTCTCCCGTTCAGCAACCCTCAGTTTCTTCCCTATAGTTAAGAGTCTCTTATGGTTTGTCTCCTTCTCTGTTTTCACCTTATTTTATTTTTCCTTCCCTTCCCCTACGATGATCCTCTGTTTTGTTTCTTAAATTCTATATATGAGTAAAATCATAAGGCATTTGGCTTGAGTATTTTTAATTAAGACTTTTTCTCTTTAAAAAGGGTATATGTATGGCAATTTTAAGTTACACTGAGTTAAAATTCATTTTATTTTGAGGATTCTGTTGCTGGAGAAATTAAGGACATGAGGTCCACTTCCAAACCTATTGATAATCAAAACCATGTGGAGGTGCTTTGAAAAATCCAGACACCCATGCCCCACTTTATATCTACTGAATCAGAATCCCTGGGGGAGAGTCCCTGGAATCTTGTGCTTATTTTCTATTACGCCTCTGGGTTTGGAATCGAGAGGTTAAATGATTTGAATAAAAAAACCATCCAACATCTGGGCAGTTCCCTGCAGCCACAAACACAAGATAAACAGAGGCCACACTATGGTCTATAAGCACCAGGCACAAATGCGTTCTCCCAAGACACAAACAGAATGTTGTCAAGTTTCTAGGTAAGTAAATCACAAATTTGTAATTTAATATGCCCTACCTTATTCTTATTATACAAGGTGATGCATTTAAAGTACTAGCCTTTACTTTTTATTTATTATTATTATTTTTTACTTTGGTTGTTAGAAAAATAAATCTATAGTGCTTATTGGCGGCAAAGCTGCACCATAAAAGAGCAACGTTGCCATCTAGTGGTCAACCGGGGACATTAAAGAATCAGGTTGTCTTTTGAAATGCCTTTTTGGAGGAAATGAACCCCAAGGAAAGAAGGTAAACAAATTTCAAGAGCAAAGACTTCACGACTGGAAGAACTCCTCTAAACTATGGATACTAGCACCAGGTTCTCTGAACTCGTGTCAGCTTCTAGTCCTAGAATCACAAGTAATGGTCAATTGACAGCAGAGCTGTTTAATTTAGCTTTGGGGTTTTTGTTTTTTGTTTTTTGTTTTAATATGATTTATTTATTTATTTTAGAGACCGAGTGAGCACACAGTGAGCATGTGAGTGGGGGGAGCAGCAAAGGGAGAGAATCTTCAAGCAGACTCCCGCATAGTGCAGAGCCCCACATGGGGCTTGATCTCACTACCCATGAGATTATGACCTCAGCCTAAACCAAGAGTCAAACCAAGACTCGAATGCTCAACCAACTGAGCCACCCAGGTGCTCCCATTTGGCTTTTTAAAAATAACATTGTAAATTTGCTCATGTTGGTGTCTTTGTGTAGGTTCAAAGGTGAATTTTTATACTGGGAGTTTCTCAGGCCATCAGGGACACCATCCTTCACAACCATGGCAGGCCCATGGTTTTCCTCCAGTTGCTCGGGCTGCCTGAACCCATGGCCATTCCCCACCTCTGACAGCGTAGGGAAGTTCACACTGTTCCTGGGGTCTCTCCTCTAGAATCCTTTCTTGCCTGAGCCCTCCCACATTCAAAGCATGCAGTCATGGGAAGGAGCTGGTTTCCCAGGACACATGGATGAGGGCGGATGAGGGCGCCTTCCATGTCCACAGGTGTGTGTACAAGTTCACAGAAGTGAGAACACATATGATCACCAAATAGGAAATGGACATCATTCAAAGAAAAAAACACTTGTTCGGCAATTTTAGTTCTTTTCATTTTAAATATTTGGCTTGATCTAAGTGACCTCCATTAGATCATGATATTCTTTAAAGTTTCATTAACGCTAATTTTTTTTTTTTTTTTTTTTAATTTCTGAGAGCTACAAGACTGGTTTGGAGGCAGCCACTGTATCTGTCTTTAAAAGGTGAAGGGTATAACATTGTCTTTCAAAGAGCTATAAAATAGTCTGTCTCACACACTGAAACAGGGTTTCCTAGGGAAGGATAGATGGGATTATCCTACACTCGAGTTCCCTAGTGAGCTTCTTACACAGACAGCTGGGTTACTTCTGAGAGTCACCTGTTCCTTGTTTTTTCTCATTTAATGGCACACCTACCCATCTTTAGCTGGCTAAAAGGCATTCTCACTCAAGATTTCCTTCTTCCTGACTGATTTAGGCATACAGATTCTTTGTTATCTAGTCCTTTGAAAATGAAAAGTTGCCTAACCAGTAGGGACTGAACAGTGCGCTCATTCGAATATGTGCACACACAGGAAGACCCGCCTAGAGAGAATATGTAAATATAACCCAGAGAAAGGTGGTAGAGAACACTGGTTAACGGCAATCTTTCAAACTCCTTTCAATCTTTCAAACTCAAATATTTCAAAATATTCAAACAATATTACAAACTCCTGGCCAGTGAGGCCTTAGATATGGAGTTTATTGAGTAATTACATTAAGAGAGAGATTATTATGTGTCAAATACTAGTCTTTGCTCTTTAGATAAATGAACTCCAATTCTCAGAACGACCTAGGAGGTAGGTGCTTTAATTATCCCCATTTTACAGATGAGGAAATTAAGGTATAGCAGGATTCAGGGACATGTCCAAGGCCACAGGGCCAGCAATCACAGGAATGTAATTTGATTCCAGGCACTCTATCTCCAGAGTCCAGGCTTCTAACTGCTATACAAAACCACCTTCGTGGAACCTTAGCCCTTCTCCAAGAATTACAATTCGATAAAACTCAAGCAAAATTATGTGCAAAAATAAACTTTCCTAGATTATTTTAAAGGCTCTGGTGGATCTAGAGTGCCTCTGGCTCCTCATCAAGAATGCTAGTCCTCATCACAAAGTACTAAGCCAGATGAATCACAACAACATTAGGCCGTGTCTAGACCAGTACTCCTGACCAGCAGATGACACCCGTGATCAAAAATCAAGCTATTCCAAACATTAGAAGCTGTATTTTAAAGTTCCTTTCTTGTATCGATTTATTGCACTGCCTTTTTTGTCACTCTCAAAATTATGACATTGCACGAAAAGAAAAAAAAACCCAGGCTTCTTTGGACTTTTGGTAGTTTGGCCATCAAATCTATAGATATGCACATGTATATGCTTATTCTGTAAATGCGTACTAAGCACCTGCTATGTGCGAGGTGTTCCCTTGATGCTGTTGGGGATGGGAAAATAAA
Organism: Potos flavus; assembly: GCA_028534135.1. Classification (NCBI taxonomy): domain Eukaryota; kingdom Metazoa; phylum Chordata; class Mammalia; order Carnivora; family Procyonidae; genus Potos; species Potos flavus. Next base: position 67,859,308 of record CM052899.1, on the reverse strand, counting down.
TGACAAGTCACTACAACCGAGATGCTCACAGACAGTTGGGGAGATTAAAAAATGATGTAAAAGTAACTGTGATTGGGACACCTGGGCAGCTCAGTCAGTTAAGTGTCTGCCTTCCACTCAGGTCATGATCCCAGAGTCTCAGGACTGAGCCCCGCATTGGGCTCCCTGCTCAGTAGAGAGCCTGCTTCTCCCCTCTACCCCTCACCCCGATTATGCTCTCTCTCGCTCACTCACTCTCGCTCTCTCTCTCAAATAAATAAATAAAATCTTTATTAAAAACACTGTGATCTTACAGTGACATAGGAATTCTTTCTAAAGGAGAGGCACAGAGCCATGGGTCTTGGGAATCCTGTAATTCTCTGTGGACCAGAACTAGTCCTCAGCTTGATCACAATGGATAAAGAGTATTTTTGGAACACATAATTCACTGACTCACAGAAAACACACTATATCTTAGTTTAAAATACACCAAGCAAGCACAGTACTATAGAGAGGCACAAAGGATGCAACCAGAGAATGCAATTATGTGGAGGAAGCAGGAGCAAGAAGTACTCAAGAACAACTACTAAAACATGCTTATTAGCTCTCCCATGAAGCCATGGCTTTGACATCATTCCAGTAACACAGAGGTTTTATATCATACTCAGAAGAAGGTTAAAGTTTCTCCTGACTTCATTCTGATCTACAGTAACTCATAAAAATTATCTAGAGTGGGGATGCTTGGGTAGCTCAGTTGTTAAGCTTCTGCCTTCGGCTCGGGTCATGAACCCAGGGTTCTGGGATCGAGCCCTGCATCTGGCTCCCTGGTCAGCAGGAAGCCTGCTTCTCCCTCTCCTCCACTCCCCCTGCTTGTATTCCCTCTCTCGCTGTGTCTCTCTCTGTCAAACAAATAAATAAAATCTTAAATAAAAAATTATCTAGAGTGCCCTTTAGTTTTTCACCCAGTCCTGAACAAACCACATGTCTCCCCTCATCAGAGGAGTTATTAAAGACTGCTAGCCACCCCAGGCCCTCCCCCCACCTACTCTTTGTCCCAGGCTCATCTCACCACTGAGGGTGTTTTGTCACTTTGTAACTGCTAGTTGCTTCTCTGGCATTTGGGGTCCATAAAGATTACTCAGTTTAGGTTAGGTTAAAAGATGCACGAGACTTCACAGAGCTTGCTCTCTTAAGGCTTAAAATAAAGGCAAAATCTATGGTGCACTGAGAGGGGGAGGGAGAGAAAGATAGAGAGAGAGAGAGCGCGTGGGCAAGCCTACCAGCATTGGGAGTTGAGACTTCCAAGCGAAACTTTCCAGGATTATTCTTATTTGCTGAAGGATGTGCTTGGTCTCTGCATTAAATCATTGAGATTTGTACTATGTATCTTGGCTTCCCAAGAACTCCTGGCAGAAGTTCACAGTAGGGTCTTTTATGCCCACAGGTCATATTAACCAAGCCAGACCAACTGCTTACATCAGGTGAAATCTACTTGAAAAACAATCTGGCCTAGGCTTGGGGGGGGGGAGAGTTTTGGACTATCAACAGAGCATCATAAATCATTAGTTAGCTGGTTGGCTAGCCCATTAACCTTAAATTGGCCAAGAGTCAAAGCTACATATCCAGCCATCCTTGGAAATAGCATGGGGCGGCTTCAGTCCAGCTGTAAAATAACTTTCCAACACAGGTGCTTTGGTTGCAAGCAAAAGAAGCTGATTCTGATTAACTTAAGCAAAGAGGAATTTACTTGGAGGCAAGAGAATTGCATTTGAGCACAGACATTTAACAAGGCAGTTCCCAGAGAAGGAAGAAGGAATGACAAAATGTTGCCAGGACCTAATGGAGTTCCAGCCAATTTTCCTGTCCCTTTGCTCCTCATTTTAAAATTCAAATGTATGGGGAAGGGGAGATTCCAATAGCTAAATCTGCCCCTGCCCTACTTCTGGGGAAGGGTGGGACTCCTGATAGCAGTTGAACTGGGTGAAAGGTCATTTCTGACAAGAAAATTGACTGTTATTAGAAAGGCAAAATGCATTTCCGGTTGTCACAGCCCAGCCAATGTTCATTACAACTTATATCCCACCTTTGTAAGTGAGATGTTTTAGGCAATTCAGGTAAAGTACTTTATGTCTAAGATAACAGCATAAATTCATTTGCTTATGAAAGCACTGTTTTCTCCCTCCTCCCCTCTGCCTATGTTACACCCTCCATCTGCTGGTAGCAGGACAGACATATCTATTGCCATTTTAGGAAAAATTATATATTAGCTGATATGAAAAAGGAAACAAAAAAATAGATGGTGGTTTTAAAATAATTTTTCCTGTTACAAAACTTATAGATGCCCATTAAAGAATATTCTGGAAGTGAAGAAAATATTAAGGAAAACAGTTAAAATCGCTTGTAATCTCACCACATAGAGGTAGATTCCTATACATTTTGCTATTTTTTCTTCCAAGTTTTATGTTGTTATTATAGTTTTGTCTGTGCATCTGTATAGTAATATAAACATTCATCAATGACTATATTGTTACATAATTTGGACCATGTAGTTTCTTCCGGGTTTTGTTGGGTTTTAGCCTTTTTTTTTTAAATTTTATTTATTTATTTGAGAGAGAGTATGCGCACAAGTAGGGGAGTGGCAGAGGGAGAAGCACACTCCCTGCCCAGCAGGAAGCCCAATGTGGGACTCTTATCCCAGGACCTTGGGATCCTGACCTGAGCTGAAGACAAATGCTTAACTGACTGAGCCACCTAGGCGCCCCTTGCCTCTTTTTTTAAAAACTTGATTTCAATAAACATTTTTAAGTCATTACATTTTATTCAAATTTATGGCTTTCCTCCTCAATATGCATATATATTTTTGAAAAATCTGTATTTCTGGTGGCTTTTAAAGAACCATGTGGAGTAACTTTTGCTAAAAAAACTGTGAAGAGAAAAATCAACTCCATGACCTAACGTAACCCCAGAAGAGGGTGCCCGCGATGGGAAGCAGTTGGAAATCAGCCCCAAAGCTTGCTAAGAAGAGGCAAAGAGGGCACAAGCCAGCAGAAATCAAATGATTTAGCAAGAGAGGGAGAAAAAAAAACCCACAAAAAAACAGCCCAGAGTCAAAGAACTGCCCAGCCAGCCCGTTTGAGAAAGAAAACACTATTAATAACAAAACTCTCAAGGTTCTGGCATCAATTAAACTCGTATCTTAGTCCTCCCCCACCTTCTGGCCTCAGTTTCCCACCCCGCCCAGAACTTCTATATCTTCTGGTGTCTCCATACCCTTCGCAGACCCACTAAGAATCTAATTATAACTGTGGGAGTTCTGCAGGGGCCACTGTGACACGCAGATGCACAGAGGGGTCTCCTGAAGAGGGAACTAGGGAGGAACTAGTGAGGGTACTATCGATGCCCACCACCATTAGAATGAGAACCATTAGACTACCCTCATGGCTCCCTAGTCGGGGCTGTGTCCCATCCAGAGACTAAGAACATTCATGAAAACTGCAGAACACAGGCATCTGACTTTCTTTCTCTTCTCTTTCTTTCTTTTCTTTCTTTCTCTCTCTTTCTTTCTTTTTCTTTCTTCTTTCTTTTTTTTTTTAAGATTTTATTTATTTATTTGACAGAGAGAGAGATCACAAGTAGGCAGAGAGGCAGGCAGAGAGAGAGGGCGAAGCAGGCTCCCTGCTGAGCACAGAGCCCGATGTGGGGCTCGATCCCAGGACCCTGAGATCATGACCTGAGCTGAAGGCAGAGGCTTTAACCCACTGAGCCACCCAGGTGCCCCCTTTTCTTTTTCTTCCTTCCTTCCTTTCTTTTTCTTTCTTCCTTTCTTCCTTTCTTTCTTTTCTCTTTCTTTTTCTTTCCTTCCTCCCTTCTTTCTTTCTTCTTTCTTTCTCCTTCCTTTCCTTCCTTCCTTCTTCTTTCTATCTTCCTTCCTTCTTTCCTTTCTCTTTCTCCTTTTCTTTCTTTCTTTCTCTCTTTCTTTCTTTTGCTACAGTGAAGTGATGATAACTGGAATATTTTTCACTTTCCTGGAAATTACTGAGCTCCTTTTGTTGGTTTACAAGGTAAATACTAAACCTAAACATGAATTAGGCTCAATACTGCAAATCAAGCAACTATGATATGTAAGCAGACCC
>CM052899.1:67768229-67854696 GCA_028534135.1 Potos flavus | reverse complement strand
TTCCTTTCTCTTTCTCCTTTTCTTTCTTTCTTTCTCTCTTTCTTTCTTTTGCTACAGTGAAGTGATGATAACTGGAATATTTTTCACTTTCCTGGAAATTACTGAGCTCCTTTTGTTGGTTTACAAGGTAAATACTAAACCTAAACATGAATTAGGCTCAATACTGCAAATCAAGCAACTATGATATGTAAGCAGACCCATCGCCCACTGAAACAGCACTATAAATGTGTAATGTCTCGGTCCTGGGGCTAAACTCTTGGTTAATAATAGCACAGAAGGATCACAGATCATTCACACTACAATCATATGTAAAGAAATTATAGATTTCCACTCCCCGGCTTCCCTGACTCTACAGACCTCCATCTGCTGGATAATGGGGCAGGGAGGGGGGAACTTAACTTAGTCTGGCACAATAATTAAAACTACCCCTTAAGTAAATGTTTCATCTTTTTAGGTCAAGTTCAGTCTCTCGAATGTCACCCTAGATCCTCTCTGGTTTTCTTAGCAAGGATGTGGCCTATGGTGACCATATGGTGACAGAGGTGCGGCACGGGCGGTCCATGGAACCAGGTGGCATCCTCTGGATCTTCACGGGCCCGTTAGGAATTGGGACTTATTCAGGCTGGATGTAAACACCAGGGTGTGAGCAATTCATCTCTGGGCTTCTTGCGGCATCCGCTGTTGGAAAACTATAGTACTTCCAGGCTTCACACTTGGGATTCTGTGGGTCTGCCTCCTGTCCCAGGCTTCGGTGTGCCAAGCACATGTGCTGCAGACCCATCGGAGTTTCTGCCTCACCCTCCCCTGCCCTGGGCCAGGTCAGGTCCACTCTGCTGTGGGGTCATCGCTTTGACCTTTGTCTCACTGCAGCTCCGTGGCCCACTCACATGCTCCTGGCCTGTGGGGCTTTCTAGAGACTAAATATTTGTGTTCCCCGACACTACCCCCAAATCCATATGCCAGAATCCTAACTCCCAAGGTGATGGTGTTAGGAGGTGGGGCCTTTGGGAATTCCTTAGATCATGAGGGTGGAGCCCTCATGAAAGAGTTTAGTGCCCTTATAAAAGGAACCCCAGAGGGATCCCTCACCCCTTCCACAGTCTTGAGCTCCCCCCAGCCTGGCTTACAAAACCTTTGGCTTGCCCAAGACGTTAAGAAAATCAGCTTTGAAATTCAAGACCCTCTAGGCCTTTGGTTCTTTTTTTTTTTTTTTTAAAGATTTTATTATTTATTTATTTGACAGAGAGAGAGAGAGAGAGAGAGAGAGAGATCACAAGTAGGCAGAGAGGCAGGCAGAGAGAGAGGGGGAAGCAGGCTCCCTGCTGACCAGAGAGCCCGATGTGGGGCTCGATCCCAGGACCCTGAGATCATGACCTGAGCCGAAGGCAGAGGCTTTAACCCACTGAGCCACCCAGGCGCCCTAGGCCTTTGGTTCTTAACGAAGGTAGCACGACCTGCCCGGAGGCATTTTGGAAAATCATGGGGTTACTACGTTGTCGCAAAAATTGTGGAGATGAGGGTTATTAGCATTTAATGACCAGAAAGAGCTCAAAGATCCTCTTGCTGCAATGAAGGAGGCAGTCCCATAATGAAAAACCATTCTGTCCCAAGTTTGTACAGCTGAAGAACATGTTTATCATTTTCTGAGCTTAAAACCTATCTCTAACAAAGTGTTTCTGCTTGGTTTAAATAGAAACCACATATTTTGTTTACATAATCCAACATAAAATTTCCAGTAATTCAACTAACACCTAAGTGAGGAGAGATCATTCTTTGCCTTGTTTGAAATATTACAAAGAGTTTTTCACTATTTCAAAAAGCCACCAAGAGCAGTACTACTTGTGGCACAAAAGTCACCCAGCGAAACGGTTCTGTGTGGCTAGCTGTCACCGGCAGGATGGCCGTGGGAGCTCAGCACCCATGTTGTACTTGTGCCTGAGCCTTAGAGAGAAATGCATATTATTTCACCATCAGTCTAATTCTCCTCTCTAGCTCTCCTTTCTGTTTCAATTAGAACACTACACTGCAATTTGAAGAATGTGGTTGGTAGCTTATAGGAGCTCTAAAATTCCACTTTAAGAAGGTAGAGAGGGAATATATGTTATCTAAAGAGGGCTGGAATCTGATACTGTTCCTAGCCATTGCTCTGGGCATCCCTCGATCCTCCCTTTCCATCCTCCCTTTCCATACTGAGCACTTACTATGCGCCAGAGGCTAAATGTTTTCCGGATTTGCTCTCCTGTACTCTTCTCAACTACCCCACGAGGCAAGCATGATCATCTTTGCTCTATAGATGATGGAACTGAAGCTCAGAGAATCTAAGTAAACCAGGAAGTGGAAAAGCTAGGATTCAAATTCAAGTCTACTCAACTCCAATATCTGGCATCTTAGTCATTCCACATAGTTAATATAGAGAAAATAAAAAAGGATCACCCTTTGTAGATTTTACTTACACTACATTTCTGTTTATATAGTTTAATAACCCATTCTTTGAAAATATTTATCAGGCAATTAAAAGGAGAACAACCGAGAACTAGAGTCTTCCATTTTAACGAACCCTCTATGGAATTCTTTATGAATGTGCTACCTAATTGCCTTACTTACCATATCTCTGTACTATGATGACCTCCTGAAGGTTTCATGTGGGGAAAATACCAACCCTTACAATGCAAGTTATTAGCTAACAATTTTCTAATGTGATAGAAGAGAGACACTCGTCCAAGAAACCCGAATCCTTCAGCAGCATCGGTTCTATATGAAAAATAGTCCTACCCCCTAAGAACAGAGAATGACAAGGAGTTCATTTCCACCCTCTCTGTCCCCTGAGAGGACAGTCAGATCATGGAGGACCTAAAAAATACTCATCCAGTTTCAGAGAAAGGTTTTTGTCAGAAGTTCTCTTGCACCTGGGTTGACAGAGAACCTCGACTGATAAAAAGAACAAGGCTGGTTGCTATTTATCAAGGGCCCACCATATGTCCATCACCTTAGGTATGTTATTTCACTAAACCCTACGAAACCTATGCGTTACGTGTCACTGCCCTCACTGCACAGATAAAAACATAAGGGCCCTAAGAAGTCGTAAGGGCCCCCGAGCCTCCCAAACCAGAGTCTCCCAGCTGGGAAGTGAGCCCAGCCATGTACCATTGTGCTTGCTTCTACTCAACCTCAAGTGTGTGGGCATCTTTAACCCCACCACAATTACTGTGTCATAGTCGAGCTTCGGGGGGGGGGGTGCTTTGGATTAAACCTCCAGTTAGGTTTTAGACACCTCAGAAGTCTAATTTCTAGGGAATGTTCCCAACTGTGTCCAACAGATTTGAATGTAACCGGAGTCTGGGCAGTTGGCATGTCACTTTAATGAGGAGAATGTTTCTTGCAAAATCCAACAATGACAGGAAAACTTGACTATGTTCTTTAATAAAATGCAAAATGATGGGGCAGTGAATTCCCAGAACTGTTTCCCTACCTTCCAGCACTCTCCATTTTTGGTGTTGCTCTTAGGTTGTTCCCATGTCCTGAAGACTCGGGTCACTGCTGAGAAACCCTTCTTCAAAAGTAACTATGACTTCCGTGTTCTCATCATCTTCTTAACTTGTTCTGGGAGAGAGCCTGACAAAGTTAAATTGAAAATAAAAAAGGTAAATATAAAAGCAGCAGCCACTGGGTGTCACTGATTTACCACTTGAATATACCTTGTCCCACATTTCCATAGCAGGAGAAAACCTGGTCTTTTAAGTGGAATATTTTGAAACCATTTTTGAAACCCTTCATGTTCTTGAATGGTTGAGATAAATGGAGGAGTGTTTAAAATAAAAGGATCTTGTGACATTGAGAAGATGTCGTTCTCTATTGTAAACAATTCATAACTGTAATAATGGTCCCATTTTAGAGATGCATACACTGAAGCAGAACAAGCTAACGTCAAGGATGTCAGAGAACACATTCCTGAACTTTATTTTTAAATCGAGACTTCCATGTGTTATTTTTATCTTAAGATAATTCTCTAAAGCCAGGGACACAGTACCCATTACTTTTTCTTGTCCCTACCTCCTAATTCTATACCTAAAGAAGATAAAAAAAAGAAATCTTTCAGAATATCTGAGAATTTGGGGATTGGGATTATGTTCCAAGCTCCTATAAATGGTGTTAGAAGCTACCATTTATCAGGTATCTCTTCTGAGCCTGGGACAGTCATAGCAGTATCTCATTTAATGTTCACCACAAAACAGAACACAGGTTGTCATTATCCCTAGAAGAAAAAAACTGGAGATCAGAGAAGGTAAGTAACTTGTGGAAGATCACAAAGGAAGCAAGATAAATATTTCAGATTCAAACCCACATTTTTGGCCCGCAAAGCCATGCTCATTCTGCCGTACCAGGCCATATCTCTTCAGAAACATTATCTTAGTTTGGACACATCCCTTTCAAAGCTACTTAATGTTGTGCCATGTTAACCTATGGTTAACCAACTAGTAGATGTTAAAGATACTAAGGCAAGACAACTGTATGCGTTGTGTTTTGGATCATTTTCCAGGTATCCACAGGCTGAGGGAGTCACTACAGTCCCTCATTGCACAAAAATTATGAATTTCCCTCCCACACTCCTCAGAGTGATGTTCTCGCCAAGGATTTAGTTTCTCCGGATCTTCCGTTGTCTAAGCAAGCTGAGTCTTATCTCTTTCTATGGTAGATGTGTTCCTGCTCTCATTTTTGGCTTAACAATACTCATCCATCTGGAGAAAAGTAATCCTTCTTTAGACTAAAGAGTGGTGGAGAGCTTTGGGGTTATCTTCCGAATAGGTACAGAAACAGCCCAGCACTATAAACGCGTAAGCTTCCTGATTCATCCTTGCCAATACAATTAAGCTCAGAGCCGGAGGCTTTCTCTGGGGGAGATAAGACAGTATGTTCACAGCACCATTAGCTCCTGCCAAGTTCCTGCTCTACAGAGAAGCAAGTTTTCTAGCTGGTGGCCTTCTGACACCTCACCTCCCTGAATCACACCTTAATTGTGGATGTACCCTTTCTTTAACCCAAAGTCAAAATACCATGACTCCTTCTTCGCTTTCCACTTTCTCATTCCAGATCCTTGGGTTTCTTTTCAGACCTGGTTATGGTAGTAACTTAATACTGACCCCATAGAATCTGGCAAATAATCTCATTACTTCATATTTTAAAAAAGAATCACGTTTTAAAGTAAAACTCTGGGGGCGCCTGGGTGGCTCAGTGGGTTAAGCCTCTGCCTTCGGCTCAGGTCATGATCTCAGGGTCCTGGGATTGAGCCCCGCCTCGGGCTCTCTGCTCGGCAAGGAGCCTGCTTCCCCCTCTCCCTCTGCCTGCCTCTCTGCCTACTTGTGATCTCTCTCTCTCTGTCAAATAAATAAATAAAATCTTAAAAAAAAAAATAAAGTAAAACTCAATGTCCCTTTCCAGTGCTCATTACAAGGAAATAGTAATATGTTTCTTGTCACGCTCAGCAAATCCCAGATATCTGGGGGATAATCTTTTCTTCCTCTCTCCTCCCCCTGGTGATTGCTTCTTCTCCTGCTCCTTTCAACATAATCTGCTGGACAACAACATCAAAATACACCTGGAAAACTCACACAGAACTCAAGCTTCACCTCTTGATGACCACTTACAAAATGCAGAGGAAGTAAGTTTACAATAGATGCGTTCTGGCTGAAACTTGATTCTCTTTACTTTTTTAAAAATAATATTCCAAAATTTTATCTTAAAAATTAGATTTGTAGTTAAAAAAATACAATAATACATATTTTTAAATATGGGCCTCTCTGCTGCCCACAGGAACCCTGTTGTTGGTTGGAACAGGAAGTGTGGGAAAGGATCTTTACATGCTTGTGACATATCACACATGGATCATCTGTGTAAAGGCAAAGAAAGATTCGGCCTCTTTTTGCCCTAAAATTTTAATAGGGGCACCTCCCATCTTGTTCTGCTTTCAAGTCCTCAGGCCTTGCCTCAGCACCTCCCAGCCCCAACACCGCCATCACATAACCTTCCCTCGGTCAGCCTCTGCAGAGCTCTGTCCTCCAGATTTAGACACTCGGCACTGCTTGTCCCCTCATTCATCCTACACACGTGTGCTAAGTGACGCTCTATTCTAGGCCCTGACTTCGCATTTTTACTTCTGTGTCATGTCCCTCCCCACGGCCACGGCCTTCTTCAGTCACTACTTCTGCTGGCACTGCCAGTTAAAGAACTGGTCCAAAGTCACATAACCAAGAATGGGCAGAGGAAAGAGAGCAAAACGGAAGCTCTGACCCGACACATGGTGCCAGCTCAGGGGTTTACGACATTTATGATAGGAGGCTTTTTCCTCTCCCGTTCCTGTTCTTTCCTTTCTTCATCGAGGAAGTTTCCTGAAAGACAAGGCCAACTGAAATAGAGTAAGGTACCTTAAGCTAGTGGATATTCTAAAAGATAAGGCCTTAGTACAGATGAAATGAATGTTTTGCTTTCTTAAAATTAATGAATCCTACATAAAATTCGATGTGTAATTACCTCCGTATTTATATCCACATGTCTTTTCCTTTCTCTGCCAATGCATTTTAGCCATTGGTCATCACGAAGATCAGAGTAATTAGCTTATCCATGGAAACCCATTTTCAGAAAATATGTTAATTTGGAGAACGTGCCTCCTGAACATAGAAAGCAGGCCTCATTCCCCTTCCAGGATCAGGCCAGGATGAAGGCGGTAGGGGAAATAACTGAATACTCATTTTGGCAAGGTCTGTCATCAAATTTCTCTCACTTTCACAATCCACATGACCAATTTTTGTTTTCTCCATTGGCACAATTACACTTGTATTCATGTTCATAGTGTGTAAGACGACCAATAGTGCCCTCCACACATTCCCGCGTTGCCATCTGGACCATCTTTTGCTGACTCTCCTTGCACCTGCATAGTGAAGACACGCAGCCCAGAGATAATCTCAGGGCCTCCAGCAACCACCTCAGCATACCCAGGGCTCCCTGTCACTGATGGGACAAGCCTTCCCCTCCAGGAGGCCAGGCACAAGCCACCTGCCCAGACGCTCGAAGGCAGAAGCACCAGCTAACACAGTCTCAGCTGAACACCTGCCAGGCCCCGCCCCAGCTCAAGCTGACTTTAGACACCTGGGTAATGCCCCCGAGAGGGTTCCTGCTACTGCCATACCAGGTCAATGCACGCAGTGGATAGAGGAAGCTCCTAGTCCACCTCCCTGTTCCCAAAATGCATTTAATATATTGTCTTCAGATATTAAATTGATCAGAACTGATACTACACTTGATCTCAGCCAAAAAGGCCAGCAAGCAATCCACATGAACAATTGAGGTGAAAGTTTTCCAAAGCTGTGGGCACAATAAGCATTGTCTGCAGAGAAAGAATTCTATACTCTGCTTACATAAAGAAAATTAATGAAAATCAGAGTATGTACTTTAAGTAACATATTAGGAAACTTGGCAGAAGTGAACAGTTTCCTTTGTCCCCTTATTACAATGTTACAGCCATTGTCTCATTTTCTGATAAATTGTAAGGAACATTTCCCCTGACAAGTACACTTTGCTCTCTGGGAGGAACTTGTGTTCTCACGACGCTGTAAATGTGAGAGTAGAGTCAAGATGTTCAGTCCGTGGGAGGTTCGTAGTGGAACACAGACATCTCAGCACAGACATCCCCTGTCTCACCCAGGTGTTGGGCAGGAGGCCAGAATAAACCAGGGAGAGGAAAGACACCCCCAGGGAATTCCCACCACCCGGGTCTCCTCTCCTTGCAGCCTTACCACGGCTGAAGAGTTTCACAGTTCAGCTAATTCATCCCCACCCACCAGCCCTCTTTCCAGCATCACTTCCACTCAGGGGGCCAGGACGTTGTAGAGGTTGTTGGCCCTTGCCCATCCTTAAAATAAGGAATATGGTCACTGGGAAGAACCGAGCCGTGCAAAGCCTCTCCAGCTAGCTTGCCTCCGTTCTTCCGGACTTGAGCTAGCCTTCCTAGCCAGAAAACCCTCAACCCCTGCTGACTAAACAGGTCTTTTTGTCTCCATAAAGCCCAGATCTTAAAGAAATTAGTTGTAACTTCTTACTAACCAAAGGAATAATCTTAGAGGTATCATCAACTAGTAAATCGCTCATGTCCTAACACACAGTAGGACTACCTTACGTTGCCAGTTCAATGGGCTGCTAGCACATACTTGGGTAAATATGCCCAGAACACTAAAGAAATGTGTAAAATAAATGATCTCTTTTAACCTGTCCTCAGACAAACAAGCAAAAGTGCCTTTGTTCGATATCCTCAAACATTCTGCTTAAACACATTGCTCAAAATAGTATGTGCTGGGATATAAGAGAGAAACAGGGAGCAGGTGCTGAGACCTGCCCTCTGGAGTAACACACCTTGAGAGAGAGCTTGCAGGTTGCATGGTGTTTAAGGGACAGAAAATATCTCTGGATTTTGCTTCAGGTTTTTATTCTCCTCTCCTCTAGAACCATAATATAGGTACCTGTTGTGCCTTACCTGAAGTAGAACAGAAAGGGAAAAGAGAAGAGTTGGGGGAAGGGGGAGTGGTTCAACTTTCTGGTCCTCCTGGCAGTTTTTCTTTACTCTCGTTGAGAAAAGAATGATCTGGAAAGATGCACGATGATCGTGAAACGGCTCACTGAGCAATCCGAGTCATCAGAGAACCCCCACTCTGTGACCATGAACCCAGAACTATGGGAGCCAGCAAGCGTGCATGATCCCAGTGCGGCCTGGAGGAGAAGCCTGGCGGGGTCTGACCCCCAAAAGGAGTCAGGATGTTGTTAAGGAGCACTCTCACCAAGTTCTAGGAAGAAAGCCAAGCTTAATCCATGGTGAGAAATCATTCCTTAGACCTGGTTTCCTTTTAAAAACATACTCTCCAAATAAATAAATAAATAAATAAATAAATAAATAAATAAATAAAATAAAAATAAAAATATAGTCTCTTGAACTTGTCTTTAAGCTCGGATGAACTCTGTCATAGTAATGCTGTTCCCGTTCCACTAAACTCTGCCGGAGTTCGGACCTTACCTTAGCACCTATGTGCGCATGTACATACGTAGCAATACGGTCTTCCTGTTCAGGATGCCAGGTCGTATTTACAAAGCGCTATATTTTAGGATATTAAGACTTCTGTGGGTTAAAGCCACAATCAGAAACATTTAAAACGATGTTAAAGTTTAAATCTAGTCCCCTGGTACCTTGAATTCGTTGTTCTGATCACTATACTCGGATAAATATAGTCTTGAGACCTACTCAGTTTTCATTTTATTTCTCTCATGACAACGTTCAATTCAACGCAGAGTAAGACAAAACCCAAAAAAAAAAAAACCCTTATGTAACAATAAGTAGGCTGTCTGCAAATAAATATAAAGTATTTAAAATAATATAAAGCATCAGGCCAAGTAAAAAACACTGATGATAACTATGATGAAAACAAAAGGATAGGTCAGGTCAGAGAGGTTCCCATGCAAAATTTTAAAATCTCCTTTCCTGGTTAGGTGAGAAAACAGGAGTTTGTGTACAAATAGCCTTGTCCAACAACTACTTTTGTGTTTCTTTTTAGAGAAAGATGAATTATCTTCTTAAAAATGTTCCAAAGGGGAAAAAAAAAAACATCCCACAGATGGAGAGCCACTCCCAGATGCATGCCCTAGAACTCGGGATTTGTGCTTCAGAAATTACCATCTCATAAAGACGGTGGTTTAGCTACTAGTGAGACTGATTTCTTAAAATGGTCAGCTAAGCCTCTGACTGCAGTCCAGATGTATTTTTGTCTTCCTCTATCTCTATTGTGATTTAAAGCAGCATACGCCAAAGTTTGAATGTGGCCCACATTTTAAATCAAGTACACCAAAATAATAACACTCAGTGTACTAATTTCCATTTAATAGAAATATTTCTATAAATTCCTAATACGACTGAAAGGCAGTATGAAGCAAAGGACAAAAATATTTCTAAAAATTCATTTTATCCCAGGAGAAATTACTCTTTCTACAAAAATATCATGCAAATATTTATTTGCAAGGAATTCTAAGCATGTCTCTAGAAAACCACATTTATAAACAAACTAGTGGGGCTGTTAAAAAAGACTCTCCACCAAATTGGTGGTTCTTTCATGTTTTTTAAATTACTTTTGTAGAAATACATTGTGTAGGGAAGATCCTACATGATTTTTAACTGGATAGGGAATTTTCATTTTTAAAAAAGTAAAAACGTGTTCCAGAATTACTATAGTTGATTGAGACCAGTTCTTCCAATAACTAAACGATCTTCTTCAGGGACAAATTTTCTAGAAAAGTAAATGGAGCAAAATGGAAAAGAAGAAAGTTTGGATCTTAGGATCTAAACCCTGCATGTTCATCTCTGCCTTCTCTGAATTACAAGGAACATTTTTCAGTCAAACAGTAATTTATGGGTTCTCCCAGAGGTCTTTGGTGTCATGATACTGGCTTGTAAGTCTCTCAATCTGCTCCAAGGCAATTCTGAGCAAAATTCTGAAGTATGCCCTGTATGTTTGAGAATACCCATGTCATTTTCCTTGGCGCTACCCTAATCTCTTGTGCAATGGCCTTGTCAAAATTATAACAGGCACCCATCCAACCAACATAGCCATCCACACCCAACCAATACAAATTTACAAAAATTTGTATTTTTGTACATGTTAGATTTACTCTGCTCTATTTTGACAGTATTTTCTTGTGATGTCATAAAGATTAATGTCTCTACTGAAGAGAGTGAATATTTCTGTGATAATTACCTGGGGGAGAGGGAAGTCCTACGACAGAAAACTGGACCTTGGAAGACAGGCCCTAAATGTATTCATTCTTTCATTCAATGAATATTTATTAAATGCGTGCCCCACACCTAGCGGCGTTCTCCAGCCTGAACCGCTGCCCAAACTAGAGACTGACAAGGGAGGCAAAATTTTACCTCACCCTCATAGGGTTCTTTTTGGCTGAGCCCGAGACTCAAACTGACATAGGACAAAATCAATAGGAGAAAGACATACAAATTCATTAAATAATACAAGTTTTGCAGGATGTGGAAGCCTTCGTAAGGAATGAAGACGCAAAGTAATGGCAAAACCTATTTGCTTTTTTATATTAGGTTGAACAGAGAAACAATTCTGGAAAAGCGACTGTACTATGTCGAGGGGCCTCAAAAAATTATTTTCATAAGGCCCGTTGGTGTAGAATTCTCTATCTCAACTTTTCATCCTTGATAAGAATGTGATTTTCCTTCTGGTATGAGGAGGGTATCTTTCATATAGGAATTTTATGTCCTGTTTTTAAGAAAAATAAGGAAGGACAGAGTGTTTTTCTTGTATTTGCTGTCATTCAAGTGTCCTTAACCCAAAATAGCCAATATGCCAGTGTGGCATATTTTGGAGTTGCATGTTCTGAACTCCTTCAAGACCATAATCCACAGGGTGCCTGGGCGGCTCATTCGGCTCAGGTCATGATCCCAGGGTCCTAGGATTGAGCCCCACATCAGGCTCCTTGCTCAGCAGGGAGTCTGCTTCTCCCTCTGCCTCTTCCCTGTCCACCCCCACCCCCCACCCCTGGTTTGTGCTCTCTCTCTCTCACTCACCCTCTCTCGCAAATAAATAAAATCTTAAAAAAAAAAAAAAATACCTCTTCTAAAAAAAAAAAAAAAAAGACCATAATCCACACCTACTCAGAGTTTCCATCTGGATCTCTAAACAGCATCTTAGTTCCACGTGTCCACAGCTAAACATGCTCCCTCAGGACAGTTGATGGCAACTCTGTTTCCAGTGGCTTCTACCTACAGACCTGATTCCTCCCATTTTCACTCCCTCGATATTCACCCTCCTCCAACCACACTGGCCTCTGCACCCTTCCTCTGATAAGCTGGGCATGCTACCACTTCTAGGCGCTGGCTCATTCCTCTGCCTGGAAAACACCCCCCGCCCCCATATGTTCACATGGTTAATTCCTATACCACCTTCAAATCTTGTCTCAGATTTCACCTTCTCCGTGAGGCCTACTCGAACTACTCCATTTTGTATTGCAGAGACAGCCCAAATACATAAACTGCTGGCATTTCCTACTTCCCTTAACCTGATCTATTTTTCTCCATGGCACTTCCTTCAATCTAACAAAACTTATTTATTAGGTTTTGTTATTGGCTGTCTGTTACTTCCTGACAGTGGGTTTTTGTTTTGTTTTGATGGTTCTTAGGTTTCTACATGTCATAGGGTGGGCACTCAATGAACAACTGTTCGAGGAAGGAATCTAAGCAGAACAGATATGCTCTCTGCCATCAAGAAGGTTACAGTCCACAAGAGCGATAATGCTTTTCTCTCCAGGATTCCTTTTGTGCTTGAGACCTCGATGAACCTAGATGGGACTGGAGGTGTCAGAGGATGCTTTCTGGTGAAGGAGGAAGGATGGGCTCTTCCCTCCATAAGCAGCTAGACTGGAGCTGCTAGACCATAACCTGAAGAGAAAGGAATTATCCCTCTTGCCCCCAGACTTTAGTGAAGCATATTTGACAAAACTGTAATGTATTTCAAGTGTACAACATGATTTGATATACAAAGACCCTGGGAAAGGGTTCCTCCAGTGAGTTATTAACATAATCATCACCTCACAAATTTACCTGTGTGTGTGTGAGAACACTTAAGTTCTATTCTCTTGGAAAATTTTAATTGTACAATACAGTATTATCAACTACAGTTACTATGTAACACATTATACCCTCAGATATTATTTGACTTATAACTGAAAATGTGTACACTTTTAACAATCTCTCCCTATTCCTTACCCCCATCAGCTCCTGGCAATCACCATTCTACTCTCTGTTTCTATGAGTTTGACTCCCCCAACGCACACCTAATTCCACGTATAAGAAGACTTTCCAGGGGACAGGGAGAGGTCAGAGGGCAGCTGCCTCACCATCATTCCTGTGGCAGCCTCTCTCTTGGGAATGGGTCAGATTTTTCTTCAGGTAGTTGGTAGGTTTCCCTCTAGCATCCATGAGGCTTGCTGCAGGCAGTGACGCCCATCTCCATATGCTTTAACTGCCCCTCCTATAGTGTCTTTTTATTCATCCCTAACCTTGTCAAAACTTCTGCTGTCTCAGGGAAGGCGGTTTCCATGAACCATTAGGAAGTATAATCAGTGCTTGTTAATCCAATGGTTACCTGACCCAGAGCTACACAGCAAAAAGATACGAACTATCTCAGGCAATCTAGGAGAGATCGTTTGGGTCAAGGGAGCCCTCCAGGTCCCTTAGGCCAGGCATCATTGATAGCTAATGACTTCATCAACTCAACTAGGCCACTTCTTTATGTGTTGCCCTCCTCAGGGAGCTCACATTTGGTGCTTGGTATGACAGGAAATATTAACAGTCTGGGAAATTCTAGGAAAGAGAAAAACTAGTTAATCCAATTGTTTCCTGGTGGTAAGAAATTTTAGTAGAAGTAGAATTAACTATTTAAAGTCATAACGATGCCATTTAGCAAAATATTCATGTTCTAAAGAAATAATGACCTGTGTCTGTGCCCAAGTGATGTACTCATTCAAAGAAATTGTCTTCTTTATCTTTATAGCCTCCCCAGAAGCTAGCACAGTACCTGGCCACAAATAGTTGCTTCATAAATGTGAGCAATCCAACATTCAGTCAGCCAACAAAACAACAAAAATTGAGAGCTCACATTACCTCCTTTCTCTTCTTACACATCCAATTGTGAATACGTGTAACAATTAGATCCTTGGTCCCCAAACAAGAAACCATTTCCCCCCATATTAACAGGGCCTATGGCATTGTACTACAAGGCCTGGTTGATATTTATTACCAAGCTTAATAGGAGCCAAACTTAATAGCTTAGGCGATTTCCCTTTCATGTCCAAATTTGAGCTTCCTTGAAAATTAATGAGGTTATGGTTTATTGTAGAACTGCTCTAGGCGGAGTCCCAGGCAGCAAGCCCTGTAATTCTCCATCCAGATTTACATCACACTAACTCGTTTCATGCTGCTCTCAGATCTTCAACTCATCTCATCCAATGCGGTCTTGAAAGGAAGTTGCTGATCTGACCATCAGTTCAAAGCCCTACCAAGCTAAGGCATGCAGAATGCTGGCTTCCTGATTTATTTGATTTTTAAAAGTTATTTTAATATACTGAATCCTGGGGCGCCTGGGTGGCTCAGTGGGTTAAAGCCTCTACCTTCGCCTCAGGTCATGATCTCAGGGTCCTGGGATTGAGCCCCGCATCAGGCTCTCTGGTCAGCAGGGAGCCTGCTTCCCCCTCTCTCTCTGCCTGCCTCTCTGCCTACTTGTGATCTCTCTCTCTGTCAAATAAATAAATAAATCCTTAAAAAAAAAAAAGACTGAATCCAGGGTTTCAGTTTTTTAAAAATATTTTTGTGTCAGGGACTTCTTCAACAGTTTGGCGAAAGCAACAGATAAATGCATAAAATAGAATGTACAGAACTACAAAGGGTATCAGTTATTAGTATTTTTGACATTCCATGGGCCAATAGGGAATTTTCCATTCCCTGAAATTTAAATCTGTGAATAGAGTCTTAACTATTCATTAACAACTATCACAGACTACCATCTCTATATACCTAGATTGACTTGGAATTTAATACAGAATTAAGAACTGAGCCATTTAAATTACAGTCTGAAAAAAAGCTCTGATATTACTTACATCTAAATAAGTCAGCTTAGCCACCTCGTTGTTAGCCTCTCCTGGCTGACTACACTTGCACTCTAGCTGGCTTGCCACACACATTGACTCCTCTTTTCAATATGATTTAGACCCTTTGGTTTTCCCAATTCCTCCCAAATCGAAATAATTTTAATTCACTGAGGATTTGAGGGTTTCTACATATAACTGAAATAGGGTGCTCTGATACCTATATAAATGTTTTTCTTCCATCACCTGCAGTTTTATATAATTTCCCCCTTCTGCATAAATATCTGGAACCTATCAAAGAATAATGAGTGCTCTCTCTTCTTTTTCTCCTCCTCCTGACCAGGTATAACTGGTGGAAAGATCCTTCTTGGTCCTCGTTCTCTCAGAGGATGAAGATGCAGCTCTCTGTGACCTGACATAGTTTGTTTGGGCCTGGGGATTGCTCTAGAGACTTTTTTTTTTTTAATAAAGATTTATTTATTTGAGAGAGAGAGAGAAAAAAATGAGCTGAAGAGGGGTGTGCAAAGGAGAGGGAGAAGCAGACTCCCTGCTGAGCACGGAGCCCGAAGAGGACCTCAATCCCAAAACCCTGAGATCATGACCTGGGCCAAAGGCCGACGCTTAACCGACGGAGCCACCCGGGTGCCCTGCTTTAGAGATGTCTCATCCCCCTACAGTTTACTGAGGTCTGGAAGCCACTGTTTGAGCTGGAGATGACAGCTGAAGAGGACAATGCTCTTGATAGCTAGTAATAACAATAATTATTATTATTTATTAATAACTTCTTATAATAAAAATTGTCATTATCATGGCTATCATTATTGAGTTCATCTGCTGACTAATCATACATATTTCACTTGTAGGACATGTCCTAATTTTGAATTTTATTGAAAGATACTAGGTAGAGCTTCTATAGCAGCATTTGTGCACATATATGCTATAGCATTTATTCAACAAATACTTATTAAGTGCCTACTCTATAGCAAACACCAACAATTACTGATCTGTTAAATCTGTCTTATTGATCCAGGAATACTGGAAAGCCCCTGAATTTAAAACGTTAAAATTATGTTGATGTGTTCCAACCCAACTAAGCTTCTGACACCTTCCAGCTCTAATTCTATTCAAGTGCAAAATTTTTAGCAATGAACAGTAGCTGTTTTCAACTGGCTTTCAGTAGGTTGCAATGACACTTTCACAACTCAATCACCAAAACCTCACCAGTAGAAAATTGTAAAAGGTATGAAAAATGTCTGCCCAAAGGCAAAATCATTTAGCAATTTAAAAGTGAAAGCAGAAATTCGCTAGAAAAAGTAATCTTTTACCTTAAGCTCTCGGTTCACTTCTGAAATGTGTAGTTAATTTTTGTGAAGAGCCATTTCCATTTCATTTTACGAATAAAAGATGTGCTAATTAAGCCTGGAAGTCAAGGATTTGACTCAAAGAAAAATGATGAGCTCATTCCCAATTAGCAATTTACTTGAAGGATACCACGGCTTAAAAATGCAAAAAATGCAAGAAACGGAAAATACCAAGTAAATGCACACCTTCCAAGGCTGTTTCACGGTATCTTTGAGAACAGAGATAAAACTGAACAACCCCTCTTCCCTTCAAATATGTACATTAACAAGACGGACCTTTGCAGATTCAACAAGAGTCATTTCTAATCAAACCAAAGTCAGTAACTCACTGTCTGGAAAGACAACTGAACCAAATAGGCATTTGTTGGTTAGGATTACTTTAAATTATTTCAGAAAACGTTGAAAAATAAATTAGATTTTCCTTCTTGCATGTATTTTTCCAGATCCTTTTAAAAACAAAATGTTCATTTGGGGCCATGACAGCTAAAATAGAAATGTCTTTGGCATAAACTCAGCTTTCTAGCCTGCAGGCAAAATATAAAATTGTTGTTAAATTGGAGTGGACCAGAAAACGGATGATAAAACTTGCCCATGAACTTCTGCTAATAACAAACATTTGTCCCGTGACATGGACTGTAAGTAATAACACATGACAAGGGATGGATGTGTCATTGCCCCGAACGGCAGCTTTTGGTGCCTCTCAAGGCAGGAGGCCAAGTTCACCTAGCCCTTCAGTTGCGGTTCTCTATGAAACTGTTAGGGTTAAAAATGCCCTTTTTACACTAGGAAAAACCTGGGAAGACAATTCTCTGATGTTTTGGTCTCAGTTGGTCTTCCTTTATAGTTTCCAGGCAGCTTGGGCTGTTGTTACTTAACACAAGCGAGCACAAATTTCAGGTTCAATGTAATGCTTCGTCAGCATTTCCTATTTCCTCTTTCTCCCTTTCTTTCTCTCCCTCTCTCTTTTTTTTTTCTAAGATGTTTATTTATTTGAGGGAGAAAGAAAGAGAAAGCATGAGTGGGGGTATGGGGCAGAGGGACAAGCCGACTCCCCGCTGAGCTGAGCAGGGAGCTTGATGGGGGGGCTTGATCCTGAGACTGGGACTCCCAGATATTGACCTGAGCTGAAGGCAGACCCTAACTGGCTGAGCCACTCAGGCGCCCCAGCATTTCCTATTTCACAAGAGCTATGCCATTTATTCACTTGCTGACATCTGTCTTTCACACGGTAGTCAGAAAGAGAGAAGAAGCAATCCCAAAGAGGCAGAGTTTGTAGGTGAAAGGACCGTGCCAATGGCTAGCACGGGCAGTATGTCCTTCCTTTCGTCTGGCTTTGCTTTACCGTATTTTATTTAATTGCTGATTGTAATAGTCACCGTTTTATGTACCAATACAAAAAAGGATATACACTTTTAGTCAATCTATGATACAACACCTTAATGATAGTTCTGCCTGAAGTCTGGGTGGGCTACACGGCCTTCTTTGCCCGCAAACTTCCTTTATCTATTCCAGATTATTTGGAATTTTCTCTTGCCTTCTCCTGCACTGCTTGGCCTGGAATAGGAATTCTTTTGCACTTATCTCAGTAACAAAATGTAACAAAGCCTCATGGACCTATAGGCTTTTCCCTTCCAGGTCCCTTAAAGCAATTGGCTGCTCCTTCCAAGAAAAGAAGGAATTGCAGTCACCTCTCCAACAAGGAACGTTTGCTTCGCTAGTATCTCGTTCGTGGCCAGCTGCCTGTCTTTGTGGGTGCACAGCCACTTTTCAGGTCCACGCTGAGTAACAGGCTTCTGGCTGGAAACTTCTAAAGTGGCAATTACACACGACATGCACCTTCACACACACCTTCCTGGCATCACACACGAGCTCAATTGGCATGGCAGTAACATAAACAATTATGACCAAGTTTGCAGGCAGCGGCCCCTTCCCGTGACTGCTGCCTGGCTGACAGCAGTTCTAAGGTGTCTCTCGATTCCAGGGATGCGAAAACACGGGGGAAAATGTGCTTCTTAGAATTAGCAGAGCACTATCTAATCTGTTCACACACTCGAGGGGTAGCACACCCAAAGGCCCACAGAACCAATTTAACCCTGCACAGGGGTCTGGTTTGGTATAAAAAGCATGTGCCCTCTGTGTCAAATGTTTCCTGCCTCACTTTTAATAGAGATGCGGATACAAAGGAATAGCGTACACCATGAGGAACACACCCAGTTCCACAATCGGGAATGGTCGCAAACCGAGGAAAGCATGGCGTGTCCCATCTAAAGGGGGCAGACGCCCCACGGCTCAGGTCCTCTGTTAACGGTCAGTCATCCTGTCGGGACACTTGGAACACGGTATCGTTGGATCTTCAGATTCTTCCAGAGAAGCTGGGCATCCGAGTGTTTATATGAAATCTCTCAATTTTTCAGTTTTGGCAACTAACTCAAAAATTTCATAACACCAGGCAGGCCACACAAGACGAATCTGTGGGCCGCATCGGGCTCACAGCTCACCAATGTGTGGTCTGGGCAAGACACACCTAACACCGGTCAGCCGTGTAATAAACATGGCCGTTTGTCCTGTGGGTATTAATCACAAAACAATCAGCATGACCGGAAAGGAGATCCTATCCTGTAACGTTTTCACTCATGAAGCATCAGGGCACAACAGGTACCCATACAAATCCCAAAAGGGAAACTTTTTTTAGCCAGTTCATTTTGAATTTTGTTTTCATAATCGCCTATGTGTAATAGAACCAAGTCACTAAAAGGATTTCAAGGCTTAGCACTGGGAACAAGTAGCTTTTCAGAAAATAAAAATTGATTCTTTTTCCAATGCCAGTATTTCTTTAAGAATGAGAATTACTGCCTTGGATCCCAGGCTTGGTTGGTGCTCTCTAAATCACAACACCTCCCTAATCCAGGGGCCTTGCTGTCCCCCCGGGGTTCCCGGCTCTCTTTGGGCTGTTTGGGGAGGAACTGAAGTAGAACACAGGGCTGATGACTTGGGAGTGCCCTTCCCATTGTCCCTGCTTCCTAGACCTAGAAAAGATCTCCCCTCACTCCTTGGAAACGGGAGAGGAGGAGAATATGAGCAGAAACTCTAACTATGGCTCAGCCCAATGCACTTTAAGCCAAGGCTAAGAGCCCGCCAAGACTCTGAATCTCAAATACACCTGCTCTCATAATGGAGCTCACAACATGACATCCTCCTCCAGGGAACTTGATTTTCTAGGACTCAGTTTTCCCATCTGTAAAATGAGCAGACAGTTAAAACAAATGTTTTTTAATCTGGGTTCTGAGAAAATTTAGGAACTTGGATATTGTGCTTAAAGAAGAGGATCTGGTTTTATACACTTTGCATTTGGCCTTAAAAATGAGGCTTCCATTTAATGGGAAGATGTAACACCTGAAAAACAAAACAAAAACAAAAAATATAGTGTTGAAAAACACCGGCTAGGTGATCTAAGTGATCTCTAATGAGGCATCTCCAGTTTTAATGCTTCGATTAAAGAACTTCCCCAACACGTATTTACACTTCAATATGTTCTCACAAAGTAAAATGCAGATATTTTCAGATTAAATAATAAGTCCGGCTTTTACCCAAAATATGACTCACTATGAAAATTCCAGTAAGGCTTAGTATGCAAAGGTACAAACAACTTTGGTTTTTCTCTTCAAAATGAAGCTTCCTTTTTCTCAGATTTTGCAAGACATAACTACAAAGAGTGTGAGTCTGGGAAAAGAAGCTCACACTAGGAAAAAGGACACTTTGTGTCTATTTGCTGTGGAACAAAGACTCCCTGATCAAGTTCGTACATATAAATGAAGGGAACTGAGGACATTCTCAGTATATAAAGTTTCCAGATCATTTTCCTCTGGAAATGCAGGAAATTGAGGTGAAATACACTCCCCTACATAGTCCAGGGATAAATGTAACCACTTCTCAAACACACTTGAGGATTTCCCACCTTTCTCTGCCTGTTCGTGGAACACACTCCAGCCCGTTCATCTACACCTCTCTAAACCCACATGGTACACAGGCTGCACGGCCGTCCCATTTCCAGTCTCTGCATCCCCCCACTCCTCCCGAGCCCCAAAGCACCTGTTATCATTTATAAGTGCCTTCTACAAATGGCTAGTTTTGTGAACTCCATTTGGACATACCTCGGTATAACTTTAACACATATATTCCTGAAGTTAAAACCGCTATTGTCTTTTGTATGCCCCATGATTTCTTGAACATATGTTAAGTATGTAATCAATATGCTAGTTGAAGGGTTAGATATATCAACTGAATAATTTTTGTGTCTATGGGCAAGAACACTATTACTACATGAGAAATTATAATATGAGTTCAAAAGCACTGTGAAATGGGTGCCTGGGTGGCTCAGTTGGTTAAGCACCTGACTCTTGGTTTCAGCTCAGGTTATGATCTCAGGGTTGTGAGATCAAGCCCCGTGTTGGGCATGGAGCCTGCTTAAGATTCTCTCTCTTCCTTTCCCTCTGCCCCTCCCTCCATTAGCGCACACATCTGCACATGCACACACACTCTCTCTCTCCTTTATTAATAAATAAATATAATTTTTTAAAAAAACACTTCGAAAAAAGGCAGAAACAGCCTAATTGCTCATATAGTGGTGTGGAAGTATGTTGTATCATGAAAATAACGCTTAGAATAAAGCAGTGAATAAAGAAGGGAGATGCTACATAATGCTACAAGTTCAATGATATACTTAATGAAAAATATTAAAAAGAAGAAAAGACTTGACAATGTTTAAGATTACTGGATTCACAGTAGTAATTTTTTCCATTTTTTTCAAAACTTTAATACTGAGGTTTATATTACCTTTCTCATGGAAAAAAACTAAAAAAATAACAAGAAACATGCTTTGAGTTTCTATGCCAAAGGAATATCAGAAGGACTTTGTTATTACATGAATTTGAGGTCCACATAATTTCCATTTTTTAGAAGAAAACGTTTTATAGCAAATGTTCCTTTGTAGTAGTTCACAGAATAAAAATTGATAGCCACTCCTATGGGTTTCATCATGGGCTTTTCTTTTAATAAATTCCACTCCACGGAGAACATGTTGTCCCAACATGCCTGTGTCTCGCTACCAAAGAAAATTTCAAAAGCAAAATGAACCAATTTGTTTCCTGGTGTATATTTATCCCCATTAAGAGCCCAGAGAGTGAAAAAACATGGTAATTATTTTAGAGCTCTCTAAATGCTTTCATGCTTTAAGCCATAGGCTGGATTAGGTCCTGAAAGATCCAATGTAGTAAAAGAAACAAAGCCTGCTATTACCTGAGAAAAAGCCCCAGAACATTCTGTCCTCTGCCTAATGACTGACTTAGACCAGGATGGCAAGACAGTACTCTGGTCTTGTTCCCATGGTGTCCCCAGGGATGGTGGGGTGTCCCTAGGGATGGGACGCATCTCTGCTCTCAACCGAACTTTAAAGCTGTGTGTGTGCACGTGCATTTAAGAGAGTAAACTATTCCCAAAAAGTAAAAGAAGGTGGGATATTTTGTCTTTTTTTTTTTTTTTTTTTCCCAGAAGGACCCGGGTAATTCAAAAGACTTGCCTAAAGGAATGCGTCTAAAATAACAAATTTTAACTCTGGATTTCTACTGCTCAAAATACACAAATCATTCCAAATTCCTTTTCTTACTTCCATTCTGTAACTGCCTAAGTCACCAAAAAATTCCCAATTGATCAATATAAAATTCTAACTATCTCTCTCACAGCTCTTTGCTATGTCACACAGTCCCACGCAATTCGACATATTCACAACTGTGCAGTGGTATTCCTAAAATCGTCTCTATCTTCTTGATTAAACCTTTGCCCCTTTTCCTGCCTGGGATGCCAATGTGAGAGTCAGAGTCACAGCAGCCACACTGCAAGTGTGACGGAATAGCCAAGAAAATGCAGGAATCTTGGACATAACACTGTTCAGGTACTGAAGTAAAACCAGAAACCACCTATCTTCAGTTTTCCTACATATTTAAGTCCATGTGGTTGAATTTTCCTGTAGGTAGTAGCAATCTTATCTCTTATAAACCATTTATTGCCAAACTCTGTTACCTTGGTCTATTTCTTCATTCGTTTTTCTCTTTGTCTGATTTGCTTTTTCTCTGATTCTTTTTGTTTGATTTCTCTTTGATTCTTTTTCTCTTTGTCTGATTCCTTATTTTCTCCATATGATTCTCTTTGACTGATTTCTCTTTGTCTGATCCACTGTTCTGAGTCCCATATGTTAAAATAGGTCCATTTTGCAGACATATACATTCTATATTCAGTGTTTACTAGTATATGTGATCAGAATACGTGTTTGATGATATACTTCATAAAAAAAAAAAGAGGACAGGGCAGAGAATAGGCTGATTTTATGATTAAACATATTTGGAAAATACTGGATACTTGTTTCCCTTCTAGAGCTTTGCAATACACATAAAACTACTGTAGCTTTTGGAAAAAAAAAAAAGAACAATTATAATAGAGACATTAGAATATCATTCAGATGCATCCTAATCTTACCGGCCACTAAACTGATATTTTCAAGCACTCCCTTTACTTACTGTCCACCTCTCAGAATTAGGGCTCTGAGGACCATATATATGAAACACTGTACTACCTTTATCCATAATTATTTTAGTAAGTATTATTTATGTTTTCTTATTTGCAAATGACTCATACGTTCTGACAAATTTTAGAGAAACTTCAGGGAATTCAAATCAATAGCTATGTCAACACATACCAAACAAAGACAGGTGGTAATGAAATTCTCGATTACTTCTGGCTAGGTACAAATTCCCCATTTTCTTTGCCTAGAAGATGCGGCCGTGGATACTAGCACCAATGGTAACCTGCATGTGCATTTCTAGAGGGAGAAACTTGTTCCAGACTCCATCCTTGAGACATAATATCTTGATTAGTGGTTGCACTGATCTCTCTAAGGGCAACTGCTGTGATTCTGTGAAACAAACAGTTCTTGCTAATCTCTGATGCATTTGGTTTGTCACGTGTTCTTAAGATCCTTCTTTACCTTTAATGCCAAACTTGCTTTCCCTTTGGGGATAGTTTGTTCTCTCAGCAGAAGCATTTGATATAGCTCCAAGGAACCGTAGGTTGTAATCACGACCCCCAGCATCCTTTTCCAAATTATTCTGTGCCATGAGCTCAGCTGTAACTATCAGGGCGTGGGTTTTTTCCCCTTTGCTCTCCTCACATTGTCTCAACTCTGAGCCAGAATAATTTAAGTGCTAAAGTCTTGTCGGGTTTTGCAACCCTGCACAGCCTTATGAAGTCTAGGCGCTTTGCCAGAAATCTAAACTTTGTTGAACTATGTTAAAAGGTTAAACATTTCACAGAGTTTGGATCCCCCCACCCCCACTGCACTTCCAGACTCTGCCTTGTTCTTAAATGTCTGTTTTATCAAGAAATGGAATAACTAATAATGTGCTGGATAGAACATTTTCAACCATCACACAGTAACCATAGTAATGCTAAAACCCCCAACCAAACAAATGTTAATCACACTCCTCTCCTTAATCAAAAAGAGCTGAGGACACAGAACCGATTTAGTCTGTTTTAAAATGAAATGCTAGAAGCTTTCCATAAAACCTAACTGTAAAAATGAAGCTGTTAATAATTGCTTGTAATAATTTCTACGTTAGCGAAAAAGCTTTCCTGAAATGACTGTCAATGAATAAAAATAAACTGTAACCTCCCCAGGCTGGAGGGAAAGATAAACAATTTCTAGGCCCCTAGTTTTGAAAGCCTCCCTCTACTTAATTCCTGGCAAACTGGGTGCCTGTTGACCCCTGGACAGGATGCTTCTGAGGTTCTCGTGCTCACAGTCAACATGGATACTGAAAGGGAAAGGAAGTACATTTCTAGAAATTATCTGTGACCTTCTCCCAACTCCCCACACCCTACCTGAGAGTAAGTGGAGTAAGTGTTCTTGACATCTCTGCTAAAATGTTCCCCCAGTTCACTTATTCTCTCCATCCCCACCGCCACTTCCCAGCCACCACCCTCTCACCTGGACCCCCACAGTGGTCTCCTAACTGGCTTCCCTTCTTCCTCTTGCCTCCAATTTCCCCACAGCAGCCAGGCCACAGGGTCTCGAGAGCCCTAGAATAAAATCAATCTTTTTATCCTGCCTGATAGGCCCTTCTTAAAACCTCTCCACATCTTACACCACCTCCTCCTTTCCCACCACATTCCTGACACTCAGGGACCTTCTTTCTTTTCTGCAAAACACACCAAATTTACACCTGCCTTAGGGCCGGGGTGGGGCCTGCCCTCCCCCATCTCCCGGTGGCTGTCTTTAGTTCTCAGCTTAAGTGTCTGCTGGGGACAGCCTTCCCCAACCATACAACCTAAGAAACCTCCTCCCCAGACCCTCAGTTATTCTCTGTCAGACCCCCTTTTAAAACATGCTGCATGGCACTTTCCCTATCTGGCATTTTTTCTATCTGCCGATTAATTTCCTCTCTTCCAATTCCCTCCACTTGTCATGAGCAGGAATTTACTAGTTTACTGCTATATCTCCAGGCCCTATAGCAGTAATTATGACCCAGCAAGAAAAAAAATAAATACGGTATTGAATGAATCCATAAACAGCATAGGAACAGAAAACTGAGCACCAACCTCAGCTCCTGCGGCCCAGCCATGGGAAGATGTAACAAGACTAGCTAGCAGGCACTTTCAGGTAAGGGTGTATCAGGGGTTGAGCATCCTGACAGATGTTTCTGGGTGTGCCATGAGCCTTTATGAACTTCGCCAAGGACAGTACAGTTACTGTCATAAACAGAGCTATGTTTGTCTTTACTTGTAGGGAAATGAACTTCTCCAGATGGCTGTTTGTATCTCTGACATATTCAGTATAGTTTTAGCTACTACTTTTCAAGGCAATCTCTTAAGAAGACATTTCCTTAAGTAAAGAATAAATGATTTTTACTTAACATATTAAAGTAAATGACTGAGAGTTTCCTGCTAGATAGTCATGACTTTATAAGGAATTCACGAATAACTTAAGTAAAGTAACATCGTGTCCTTACTTTTCGACAAACAGCCAACTTGGATGACTCATATACATAGGTTGAAAATTATATCTGCAATCAAAGATCAGAGCCAAAGTTGGTGACTGGAAAAGTGCTTAACAAATCTTTGGCTTCGAAGTCAGGTTTCATGCGGAGCCAGGATTAACAAGGGAAAGCATGACTAGAATGGAATGTGAGGTTTGAGCACTGGGAAGAAGATGTCTCCGGGGCTGCGAGCTGCTTTTGGTCAGCAGCTCTGGGAGCTAGGCTTGTTTCAACCTTATGCGATTTTGCTCTCATCATCAGTCAATGGGAGAGAAGAAAACTGGGAGAGGAGCCTGGGTGAGCAAACACACCGAAATACGTCTTGTGGAGATAAAAGGGAAAGATCATGGTAAGGTCACTTCTGGGAAAATGCAGCTAATGTCAAATTTATTGATAAAGGAAAAAGCAAGGAAATTGACTGGCTCCAATTTCATAAATAATAGAGCTTACAGAATTTCACTCCTGGGAATATATGCAAAAGAAATAAAAACAGGATACTGAAGAAGTATCTGCATTCTCATTGTTTACTGCAGTATTATTCCCAATGGCCACAGTACAGAAACAACCTCACTGTCCATCAATGGATGAATGGGTAAAGATGTGGTATAGATACACAATGGAATATTATTCAGCCATGAGAAAGAAGGAAATCCACCATTTCTGACAACATGAATGGACCTTGAGGACACCATGCTAAGTCACATAGAGAGACGCGAATACTGTATGATGTTACTTACGTGCAGAACCTAAAAAAAATGAAACAGACAGTACAGTGGTGGTTACCAGGGATTGGGGGGGGGGGTTGGAGAGACGCTATTTAAGGGCACAAATTTGCAACCAGTACACAAATAAACCCTGGAGATCTAATGCAGTGTACGGGGAAGACAGATGGCAATATTGTATTATAATCACTGAACTTGCTAAGAGATCTTAATTATTTCCACCACAGAAAAAGAAATGATAATTGTGCGATGTGAGAGAGGTGCTAATGAGCGCTATGATGGCAATCATATTACAATATAGAAACATATCAAATCAGCATGTTGTATACCTTAAGCTTACATAATGTTGTATGTCAAATATATTTCAATAAAAACATTTAAAAATGATAATAATAGAGCTTACAGGAGGCACCATTTTCTAAGATTCGGGCTTCTCCACAAAGACAAAGAACCTGAATCTGATAATATTAGTACCCAGCAGTTTCTTATAAAAATGTTCTATTACCACTGACCATACAATAGAAATGTACAAAAATACAAGATGATAATAATGATAAGCATCTAGATATTCCCAAAAGCTCATAAGAAGTAGTATATGATAAGGAAAAGGATTACAAGTCCTTATGAAGAATAACACGGAAAAAAAATTATAGGCCTGGATCAAAGAGGCTATTACTCTCTTTCATTTGTTGATTTGACAAGTACTTGTGCAAGTACAGCATCGGGCACTGCAGACATAAAGACAAATAAGGTACACATCCTGAAAACAGCAGATGGGGATGTGGTGTCATGCCAAGGGAGGGACTGTAGGACAGAAGAAATAGGAACATGTTAAGGACCTATGTTCTTTCTGAAAAAGGTTGAGTAAATACTTCTTTTCCTTCTCACTCATCACTCTATCACAGTTCAATGAATGCTGCTAAAGTGGAACTTACTTTATCCCTTTTCTGAACACAGTTTGTTTTTATTTTTTAATTTAAATTCAGTTAATTAACATACACTGTATTATTAGTTTCAGAGGTAGAGGTCAGTGATTCATCAGTCTTATATAATGCCTAGTGCTCCTTACATCACTTACCCTTCTTAATGCCCATCACCCAGTTACTCCATCCCCCCACCCCTCTCCTATCCAGTAACCCTCAGTTTGTTTCTTATGATTAAGAGTCTCTTATGGTTCATCCCCCTCTCTGATTTCGCCTTGTTTTATTTTCCAAACAGGTGTTTTAATCTGTAAAGATAAGGAAAGAAACTTCCAAATAGGGCTTTAAAATAGTATCTAAGCAATGTCCTCTCTCAATTCTCCATCCTCATCGTCTCCACAACATCATCCCCCCAAATGAGATGGTTTCCCTTAGTTACCAGTATTGCTGTACTCAACAGGTAGACCCCATTCACCAACTTGGATGCATTTTCGCTGCATTTGAATCTGTTTCCTGGACATTTTTTAAATTTTTTAAAGTTTAAAATTTCTGTTAATTTCTTTGCCAGCATTATATCATCCTTTTTTTTCACATGGATCCACTCATTCATTCATTCATCACAAACGTTTACTGCGTACATCCACTTTGTGCAAGCTACTGAACCAAGCAATAGAAAGGGAAAGACAAGCAAGGCCCCACTGACCCTGTCTTGAGGCGTGGATGTCCTGGTGAGTACAAGTAAACAGGGAGTCCCAGGAGTGTGCTAAAGACTATGACAGAGGATAAGTACTAGGAACTATGAGGGCACATTATTGGACGAGGTCTTGGGGTGTTGGGAAAGCTTTTAGAGGGAAACAACATCAACACTGAAACATAAAGGATGAAAAGAATTTATCCAAGTAAAGAACACAGAGAAGAATGTTCTAATCAGGACTTACAATGTATTTTCAAAACCCTAGAGATGAGAGACACATTCCAGAAATTACAAGTGTGTGACTATGTATATTGGTGGGAGGTCGTGGAGGAGTAGGGGTGGAGGTGTGATGGAGGGTAGAAGATGGGGATGGTGCTCAGGTTTCCAGAGATGTAAGCAAGACAGAAGTTGTAAAGGACATCACGAGCCATATTAAATATTTTGAATTCTATCCTGACAGCAGTGAGAGCCTTTGGAGGTTTTTAAACAGGGGAACCATGAAAATAGATTTCTGCTTTAGAACACTGACTACAAACTAATAGTAAATCACAGGAAAATATGAATTATAGTAGCCCACATATAAGTTGAAAGTGCTCAGAGCAGCAGGGCCGGAGGCCAAGGGAGGGATAGTTTGGCAGGAAAGAAGAAAATGGAACATGTTAAATATTGATGTTAAATCTACACGGAAGACTGAAGATACAGAAGATAGGAGATCATCAGTAAAGCAGTTCTTGAGGACAAAAGGGATGTGATACAGAGCATGGACTGAGGAAGCAGCCTTGGAGGACAGACACATCTTCCACTGGAATAGGAAGAAAGAGAAATGGTGGATGTGGATATAGATCAAGTTTTAAATCTTCTGGCAGGAATTGAAAAAATTATCTTCTTGCTTCTGTTTTCTCTACGATCTGCTGGCAAGATGTGTTGCCAAGAGTGACAGGAGAAGAGGTAGGGTAAAGAGTTTGAGAAGAGTGGGGAATCTGAAATAGCCCCACTGGAAAATGGCACAGAGAGATAACAGGATGCACACAGAAGCATCTCTGGGTAATGCTGAGTGTTTGGTTAAGATCGAAACCATAGTGGCATGAATCTGGACAATTGTGTGAATGCTCCAGACAGAGCTCAACAGCCCAGGCACAGGGGCCGAGTGAGTAGACATTTGGAAGGGCTTAGTTCTAAGGTTTTGCTGGGGGGTGGGGTATGGAGGAAGAATAAAAGGGTACATGAGTAAGGATACTGACAAGAGTACGGCCTGAAGGAATAAAGAGTGGAGGCAAAGCTGAAAAAGAATGCAAATGCGATGGGGAAGACCAATGGCTATAACAAATGGGGCAAGGAATGAGATGTCTCTGTGAAGTAAAAGGTCAAATGTACAGGAGAGACTGAAGGAAGCTGAAGTGGAAGAGTGGCATTTGTGAATTTAAATATTCAGAAGTGGGAAAGAAGTTCCAGGAGAGGACAAGATCCAGTGGTAGAGTTGAGAGTGAGCAGCTGGAGAGGTGTGGAAGAGAAGTCCCTGGAGGTGAGGCTGCTGAGAAACTAGGAGGCAAGGTGTTGTGCATCACCTACATAGACTTGCCAGGGCAGTACAACTCAGAGTGGAAAGAAAAACTAGTAATGGCGGCTAATGTCTTGAGTAAACAAGGGCATAATTACATTAGCAGGCAAGGTCAATGAAGAGGGATAAAGTGTAACATAGTTAGATGATCTGAGCCTAAAAGGGACAGTGGTTGTTATGTGAGGGTAGATAAGTAACAGTTTGGAAGAAGCCAAAGAGAGGAATACTGAGCCCATTTTCTACCCTGAAGAAAATGAGGTGTGGATAAACAACATAGCTACTTGAGCAAGCTTCAGGGAAGAGATTTCCTCAGGAGCAGTGACGTATCCGAGCCAGAATAGAACCAACAGAGATGGGCTGAGGTAATGGTGTTGGGTAACTGCAGGAGAGGGTCTTACAAATCACAGACGGAAGTCTAAGACAATGGCGGGACGAGGGGCTGTGGTGGTGGTAGTTTGAGGCAGACTCAAGTAAGGAGGATACATGAGAAAAAAAAACTGGAAAAAGTAACTGAAGGGTCCATCTTGAGTGTTGATCAAGGACATTGAGATGTTGAGGCATGGTGGGTTCAGCTGGCCTCAGGGTTTCCAAGAAATTAATCAGTTTTCCCTTTGGAGTTGTAGATACCTTAGTCTTCTTAGAAAGATTTAGTTACAGGCTATACTCAAACTTGCTTACAAGGGGGTGTAGTCAAGGTGAGCAGACTGGACAAATAATTATTTGATCCCCAAGCCTCATCTGTTAGGAAGGGCAAGAGTCATTGAGGTTGCAGCTGTTGGTCAAGGCTGGAAATCTGGTCAAGTGACAGTCTCTGAAGGATGAAGAAACTCACTCCTCTTTGGGCTTTCTCTAACTGTAAAAGCCATCACTGCAGAGAGGCTGGCTCCTGGAAAGCAGCTCCATAGCTCCTGTGGGAGAGGCTGCCTCTGGCAATGGTAGGTCCTGGTAGTAACACCAGAGTTGAGGAAAAGCTACAGCCTGTGGTGGTTGGGGCGGGGGGGGGGGGGGCACTCCAACCTCTCTTCAATTTTTAAAAAATTCTATGTATTTTAAAGTTGATGGCAAACTTACAGAAAACTTGGATGTTCGGTACACAGAGCATTTTATTCTTCTTAACCATTAAAGACTAAGTCGCTGAATAGATGCCTAATTACCCAAGGATTCTTTATGCACGTTTGCTACAAACAAGAACATTATCCTATACAACCACAATACACCTATCAAATCAAGAAATTTGAGATACTGAATAGAGATGTTACCACCTAATTCAGACTCCTTTTAAGTTTTGCCCATTTTCCTAGCAATATCTTTAATAACAAAAAGTTTCAGTCCAGAATATAGATATAAAACTAACCTTTTCAGTTAATTCTGAGGAAAGGTTTATTTTATTGGATATCTATCTCCCACGTGCAGATGGAGTGGGCCACCCCATTGTCTGCCATTCTGAAGAAGACTACAGTCTGAAAAGGTTTTGAGAACTGCAGGTATATAGCAATTGCTTTGTAATTAATAATAAATCATGCAAAATTCTACCTTTTCACTTTGTAATCACCATGGCTTTAAGGAAAGTTTGAGTTCAGTCATGATGGAACCAGCTGTTAGCAAAGGCCATTTTTTTTCTAGTCTCTTATTTTTTTCATGCACATTATTGGGTGTTGCTGTAGACCAAGAGTATGGATGGCTTTTTTATTATTTTTGGTAAAATTAGAAAATTAATTTACAAAATGTTAACTTGACACAAGACTCTTTTTTTTCATTGTGTTTACTAAGTGTCAGATTTTGTTTAGAAATTTGCTGCATGTGTGAACGACTGCTTTGCATGCAGGTTTTTTCTACATTGTAGTTTTAATTTAGTACATTTCATGTTAAACTGCTTACTAATGTTTCACATTTGTGTATTTATTCTTGTCATCTAAAAACATTCATAGCCATAGATACACTAATTTCCATATTTTACCTTTTCTTTATATCATGAATGTGTTTAAATAATAACCAGTTCAGAAGTGAAGTTGTTGATTATTCTGTGTAGCTCAATAAAGAATGAGTGAGGCATCAGTGAATTTAATTTTTTCCACTGAAGGTTTTTTTCTTTTGTAAAATATATGTGCCATCATTTCTTTAAACTAGCACATTTTAGCCCTATTTCTTCATGAAATTTCATTGAAAAAAATATTTTGAAAATCAACAGTAGCTAAATTAGAATTTCCTCCTGGAATAGGGAATGACGAGGTAATCTCTCTTCCCGAATGGGAATGAAAAGAAATTACTTTTCTGTGATATTAACCTACATAAATTTCATAGGCTTTTCCTTTTTCCAAGAATGCTAGAACTGCAGCGATTTTAGCACCATGTTTCCTTGAATTTATTTTTCGGAAGTCCATTATTATTATTATTTTTTTGGAAGTCCATTATTTTTAAAAACATATGGCAATACACCAAATTTAAAGATTCTGCAATACAATGCAAATACAGATTTCAATAACGGCCACAACACCACAGGTGTTATATAATTTATTAGTTTTACTGAGTTCACCCTTA
Organism: Potos flavus; assembly: GCA_028534135.1. Classification (NCBI taxonomy): domain Eukaryota; kingdom Metazoa; phylum Chordata; class Mammalia; order Carnivora; family Procyonidae; genus Potos; species Potos flavus. The sequence goes on along the minus strand of CM052899.1, from coordinate 67,823,129 downwards.
CCCACGGTAGTTATTGTGTGAAAGATGCTATGTGTGTTGATCAATTTCCAAACTCATCAGAAATTTATTTGATCCTTTTTTTCTATCCTACCTTTTTATTCTTCTTATCTTGAAATGACACATTCTTTTTCTATTAATAGATATATGGGATTCAGGAGTAATTTTTTTTCTTTTCTGCTTGCATTACAAAATGAAAATGAACGCGTGCTCCTCCCTGAGTGTGGTTTATGATTTAATAATGCTACAGTTCCTGATCGTGTCGGTATTCTTACCTCTGCAAGCATAATTTGAGGCCACCAATCTCAGGCACACCTCGTGTCATGTGGGCATCAGGAATAAAAAGCAAATCTTGTAAGTGGTCTGCCTTTGAGCACCACATCAAGTACAAGGAGAAATGCAAAATTTTTGCAGTATAGTTCCTCATTCCCTTGGGAGCTTTTCCTTTGGCTAACTCATAAAAATTTATATTTCCACTTTGAGTGCTTTAACACTTTTGCCAATCTAATAATTGAATATATATTTGTTTTTAATGAATTGCCCTGAGTCTTTTATTTACAATGCAAGATGTACAAACACTTTGACATCTTAAAATAGAATATAATTAATTAAGGTATGCATATAAGTTTTTATAATAAAAATTTTATAATATATTATAAGGTATGCATATAAGTTTTTATAATAAAAAATAATAAAAAAATAAAAAATATAATAATTTTTTAAAATAAAAAAATTATAATAATAATTGTAGCCTATGACAGTCTATGAAAAGGAATAATTTAAAACAAATGTTATCTATTTTTAAGTCTAGAAAATGTTTTGTTATATATGGTATAAAACAGATGAAATATAGTGTTGTTACCAAAAGAATATCTATTACATAGCCTCCAACTTCTTCTGAAACTTTTTCCTCTAAACTCAAATGAATAAATATCCCATGGGGAAAAATATCTCTCATCTACAATTAATTTCTTGATTAGATCTAACTTGAAGTTTGTTGTGACAAGTTGACTTCCCCCCACAATGTTACTATAAGTTTCTTAAGATTTCAAAGGAGGTACACTATCTAGGAGCTGGAACCAATTTTTTAAAATTTGCATAGTACATGTGTCCAGTCAGTTGAACTGCTGACTTAACTCTATCTTCTAAAGATAGAGTAAGGCTCTGCACAAATGTGGAAAGGTCAAGTTATGCTAATGAGAACCATTTAGTGAGCTGCTTGACACTTATTGGACATGATAATCAAATTGCAGTATAGACAGTAAACTCCACTGCAGAGTATGGCTTTTAAATCCATGAAGTGTGCAAGAAATTTTCCCAGACCACTGCATTCAGCTTGAAGATATGTGAAACCAAAGATGTGTGACTCTGAGGCAGCCCCAGGGAGGACCGAGGGAAAGGGACAGCTGTGCTCCTCAGCAATGACCCTGCTTATGGCACAAGGAAACAGTGCACATAAGAAAGTAGCCACCTGTGAAGATTTGGCCAAAGGGTTGACATGAAAGGAGGGAAGAGGGAGAGCCAAGGAGTTGTAAAAGGGCAGGAAGGAATTAAATTTCAACAGTGAACAGAGATGATATATCAGAGAAGGAAAGGTATTTACTATTGTCAAAAAGCTACATGTATGGGGAAGGGGGTGTGGAAAGGGTCGGGGAGGGACTTTTTCCTTATACTAAGAATAGCCTAATATTGCAACACGAAATTAGGAAATTGACTTCACCGTTCTTTGGTGTTATTTGATAGTCTAAATTAAATTAGAAAAATAACAACAAATAAGTAAATAAATAATTCTGGCCAAGCCTTCACATTAATTTTATAATCTGCAGAAATCTATTGGCATGGACCCAAAGCCAGAGGATCCCAAACACATTATCTGCTGTTCTTGGGACCCTCCTAAAAATACCATACCTATTTAGTATAAATTAACTTTCTCCTCAGGCCCAGCCTGTGAACTTCCTCTCCTTTGCCCACCATCCTCCCCCACCCCCACCCTCTCTCTCTCTTATATATCTATATATATGTGTGTATGTTAATATCTCTTGTGCAATTACATTCCAATACTACTTACATATGCTAGATGAGTACAGCTAATAATAAAAAATAAGGTCTAGCATAACAAAGGAAACGTACAATAAAACTAAAAGGCAACCTTTCAGAGGAGATATATGCAAATGTCTTACCATATAAAGGGCTAATATCAAACTCAAAGCCCCAAAACCAAAAAATCCAGTCAAGAAATGGGCAGAAGACATCAAGAGGTATTTCTGCAAAGAAGACATACAAACAGCTAACAGACACATGAAAAAATGCTCAACATCACTCGGCATCAGGGAAACACAAATCAAAACCATAATGAGATATCACCTCACACGCATCAGAATGGCTAAAATTAACAACTCAGGAAACAACAGATGTTGGCGAGGATGTAGAGAAAGGGGGACCCTCTTACGCTATTGGTGGGAATGTAAACTGGTGCAGCCACTCTGGAAGACAGTATGGAGGTCTCTCAAAAAGTTAAAAATAGAATTACCCTATGACCCAGCAATTGCACTATTAGGTAATTATCCAAAGGATACAAACATAGTGATTCAAAGGGGCACATGCACCCCAATGTTTGTAACAACAATGTCCACAATAGCCAAACTATGGGAAGAGTGCAGATGTCCATCGATAGATGAATAGATAAGGAAGATATGGTATATATAACAATGGAATGCTACTCAGCCATCAAAAAGAATGAAATCTCACCATTTGCAGTGATGTGGATGGAACTAGAGGGTATTACACTAAGCAAAATAAATCAGTCAGAGAAAGACAAATACCATATGGTTTCACTCATATGTGGAATTTAAGAAACAAAACAGATGAACATAGGGGAAGGGAAGGAAAAACAAAATAAGATGAAAACAGAGAGGGAGGCAAACCATAAAATACTCTGAACTATAGAGAACAAAGTGAGGGCTGCTGGAGGGGAGGTGGGTGGAGGGATGGAGGTAACTGAGTGATGGGCATTAAGGAGGGCACTTGAAGTAGTGAGTACTGGATGTTATACGCAACTGATGAATCACTAAATTCTACCTCTAAAACTAATAATACAGTATGTGTTACTTAAATTGAATTTAAATAAAAAAAATACTCGGGGTGCCTGGGTGGCTCAGTCGGTTAAGCAGCTGCCTTCAGCTCAAGTCATGATCCCAGGGTCCTGGGATGGAGCCCCACATTGGGCTCCCTGCTTAGCAAGGAGCCTGCTTCTCTCTCTCCCTCTGCTGCTACCCCTGCTTGTGCTCACTCTCTCTCTCTCTTTCTCTGCCAAATAAATAAAATCTTGAAAAACAAACAAATAAATAAATAAAACACTTCAGTGAGAAGCAAAAACGGTACAAAACAAAGCCCTACATCCAAATAGTAAATGCTGCCATACAGTATTTCCCAGTGTGATCAAATAGCACAAAGAGGAAGTTGGGCATTTTGATAATAGCAGAAAATGTGAGATGTAGAGAACACTGTCATCTTAAGACTGTGGGAAACATACTTAGAGGTTAATAGGGAGCACTCGGTAAGGAGATGAACTTACAGAATGTGCTGTGAGACAAGGAAGCTTTCTTAATTAGCAAATATTTCTGTTTCTAGATTATTTGTGCCAGCCTTTTGCAAAGGACGTTTCAGGAAATAATGGTTCCAATGATGCTCTGGTTAAAAAAAAAAAAAAAAGTTAATGATTAAAAGAATGTGTGTGAATGTGGCATATTAAATCACCCTCTTGGAGATTCACGATATATGTAAGCAAAATAAAGGTTATGTAATATTTACAGCTTTTGAAAACCTGTTTAAAATAGTTTCAGTTATCTAACCCTAATCACTTCCTGTTTTAACCCTAATCACTTCCTGTGACAACACTGCTGTTCTGTAATATACAATTTTTTAAAATGCATATACTTTTCCATCTGCTATCTATTTCTATCTTTTTATCTATTTTTATATCTGCTTATCTATTCTTTTCTGAGACCATAGCATTTTAATTATCAGGGATTCATAACAGGTTTTAATAAATCCCAGAGTAAAATCCTTTCAGACTTTACTCTTCTTCAAAATATTTTAGTTCTTCTTTACCTGTTTATTTTTCTAAATTAATGTGAGAACTTCTTTCAAATTAAAACATCCCTTTGAGGTTTTTTTTTTAAGATTTTAAGATTTTTTTAAAAGATTTTTTTAAGATTTATTTTGAGAGAGAGAATGAGCAGGGGGGAGGGGCAGAGGGAGAGGGAGAAGCAGACTTCCCTCTGAGCAGGGAGCCCAACTTGGGGCTCCATCTCAGGACCCCAAAGATCATGACCTGAGCCAAAGGCAGACGCTTAACCAACTGGGCTACCCAGGCACCCCAATCCCTTTGAGTTTTTAATTAGAATTCAGTAATAATTTTTTTAACTCATTAATATTTTAACAGAGAAGAACTGGTAAATTTATTTGACTATTTGAATCTGCTCTTTAAGAACAGATCATGTCTTCATTCGTTCAAGTTATAGAGGGAAAAGTTACTCATAAATGTTAACGTTTTCTTTATACATGATTCATTTTATTTATTTTTTGATATTTTAGTAAGATCTTTAGTCTCATATAATAGAGTATTTAGGGATTTAGAGAAAACTATTGTTTTTTTCTCACACTTGACGATTGGAATTTTTTTGGATGATTTTCTCTGATTTTCTAGATTAACTTATGTTATCTAAAAATAGTTTTAGATAATTTGTGCTTTATTATCCTTTTTATTGATAGACCTTCTGTTTCTGCTTTATTTTTGTGCTTTATTGTCCTTTTTATTGATAGACTTTTTTCTGCTTTGTATCTTGTATTGCTCTGAAATGCAACTGTCAGGGATAATAAGAGACATCCTTATCCCATTTTTTGGTGTTAAAGGGAATGACTCTAGTTTATAACAATTAAATAAAATGTTGGCAATTGATTTGAGATATAGACTATCTTGTTAAAGAATTGCCTTCAAGTCCTATATCACATATAGTTTTATATAGAAAGAAGGGTTTCATTTTATAATGGGTTTTCAAAATCTACCTCAATGTTCAACTGGTTTATCATTATTAACCTTTTGCAAGAATTATGTTAGAATAATAAATAAACCATCCTTACATTCCTTGCTATTACTAATTAATTACATTGCATTTTTCTTAAATACACCAAGGAATATGCCTTACCATTATTTAATATTTTTTCCATATACATTCGTAACAATTGCTCTGAGGTTTTCTTTGACTATAGAGCGGGGGGACATGGAGCTCTTTTTCCATTTCTTATAGCAAAGATATTGTCCATCACATTGTATGCTGAAAGCAATTTATTATTTTAATATATAATATAAAAATATAAACTCCTTAAAGATTCCTACAGATTAACCACAAAAATATGTAACCAAAAGACCTACAAGAAATTAGTAAGTTAAAGTAAGTTAAACATTCGATTCTATAATTGTTTATCAGTTAAAACTTCATTTTTTAAATGTATGTTTAAAACTTCTTTTTTTGTGTCAATTTGGTAAAATATAGTTCCCCATTAAAAACGGATTTGTCTATTTGCTTTCATTTGTCAAAGAGAAGAACGCAAAGCATGTATTGTTTAAAAAGGAGTGGTTGGAATCAAGTAAATTTGGGAAATATTGGACCAAATAAAGCTTAATAGATTTGCTTACTACAGAACTTAGAATTCCCTGAGAGTCCTTTGAATCTTTCAATAAGAGAGACATATAGTAAGCTGGTAGTGAGTCCCAAACTTATTTACTAAGGAACTATTTTGCCCTGAGCTTCTTGCAGATGGAGTAAAGTTTGAAGAATGCCAATTTACATCATACTCATCAAAGAGAAACAAATAAGTAGGTAGGTAGATACAGACATAAGGTATTACAGAGAAATTTTTGAATAATTGCTTATAGTTTGCCTATGTTTTATCAACATTTTAAAATTAATCATTATCTGTCTAGATTTAAGCTTTTCTTATAGTTTTCCTTCTTTTCCATGACTGCAAGTTAAAACAGTCAGCTCTGGTTAGTCAACAGATCTTCCTGAGAGTTCAACATAAACAGAGTTATTTCCTCTTTGACCTTGCACCCTGGTCAAGATTTTCCCTTAGCCATTACTTGAAATTTTCTTTTTAAGAAAGGCTAGAGGTGTTGACCACCATTTAGGAAAGAAATTCTGAGTGAAGACTAAAATAAACTATGCCATATCAGAGTTGAGAATTCTTAAAAAGATATGACCTAAGATATGTCTGTGTCTAATGACATAGACACATTTCTTACACAAAACTACACTGCCCATGGCACTCTTCTTAGCTAAGGACTTTAAAATGTTCAGCCAATGATATACTGAAGGTAAAAGCCGAATTATTGCCATTTTTGGAAGACTGGGACCCACTTGCAAACACATACACACAGACTCACACATACATTTATACAGATGTGCTCATATACCCTTAAACTTCACTTAGGTAAAGCAAATGAAAAACACACAAAAGGGGAAAAGATAAACATTACCTCTTTGTTAATTTTACCCAAACCCAATCTCTACAAATCTGAGTTTTTATTTATTTTATTTTATTATTTTATTTTTTTACAAATCTGAGTTTTTAAAAATCATTCTCGTATCACTGTAGTTCAGTAAGATCCACCTTTTTTTTTTTTTTAAGATTTATTTGTTTAATCTTAACAAAGAGGGAGACAGAGAGAGAGAGAATCTCAAGCAGCTCCCTGCTGAGCATGGAGTCTGACATGGGGCTCAAAACCCTGAGATCATGACCTGAACCGAAACTAAGATTCTGATGCTTAACCGACTGAGTCACCCAGGTGCCCCTCAGTAAGATCCACCTTAATGCTGAATTATGAATGCAGCTTATTTAATCTGTTCACATCCCACTGTATGTCACCAGCTAGGAAGAGTCATTTGTTCAATGTGTCTAAGTGGCTTTCCAGTAGCACAGGCTCTTCAGACCTCATTAGACTTCACCAGCTGGGTTTGTAAGACCTAGAATAAGGAGCCACCCACTATTCAGAAGAGAGAATACCAACCAAAATTTAAATATCCTCACAGAGTTTTGTTGCTTGTCAAGAAAAATGGGCCTGAACTTTGGATCATCCTTGGTGTGCTCGCAGAGCCAGCTTTTCTGAAACAGCCATCACAGAGTAAAGCACTAAGACCAAAACAGGCAAGAAGCTCTGAGAGTTTACTGTGATCCATATATTCAAAGCAAGAACTCCACTAATGTCTGATAAAAAGGTCTGGGTCTTGGACCTGATCTCTGTGGCTGTCGATTCTCCAGCCATTCCAGAAGTTGGCCACTCAGGCAGGAAGAACAGAAAGCCACAGCCGCATCGCACAGGCTGAGAAAGGAAAAGGCCACAAGACCAGGAGCTGTGCTTTTTTGCTTCAGCAGACATGGTCCTCATTTCATTATCCCTGACACCTCTGAAGATCAATCCAATAAAAAATGGGCAAAGAACCTGAACAGGCATTTTTTTGATGAAGACATACAGATGGCCAAAAGGCACATGAAAAGATATTCAACATCACTCAGCATCAGGGAAATGCAAATCAAAACCATGATGAGATACCACCTCACACCTGTCATGGCTATTATCAAAAAGACATGAGATAACGAGTGTTAGTGAGAGTGTGAAAAAAAGGGAACCACATGCACTGATGACAGAAATATAAATTGGTGCAGCCACTGTGGAAAACACTGTAAAAGTTCCTCAAAAAATTAAAAATAGAAATACCATATGATTCAGTAATTCCACCTCTGGGTATTTATCTGAAGAAAATGAAACACTAATTTGAAAAGATGTATGCACTCCCATATTCACTACGGCATTACTTACAATATCCAAGATACGGAAACAATCCACTTGTCCGCTGAAGGACAGGTAAAGAAGATGAAGTGAAATCTTGCCATTTGTGGCAACATGGATGGACCTTGAGGATAAGTATTATGCTAAATGAAATAAGTCAGACAGAGAAAGACAAATACTATATGATCTCACTTATATGTGGAATCTAAAAAACAAAACAAATAAGCAAAACAAAACTCATAGATACAGAGAACAAAATGATGGTCGCCAGAGGAATGGAGGGTGGGTGAAATGGGTGAAGGGGGTCAAGAGATACAAAATTCTAGTTCTAAAATAAATAAGTCATGGGGATATAATATACATCATGGTGACCATAGTCAATAATATTCTAGTGCATATTTGAAAGTTGTCAAAAAAGTAAATCTTAAAAGTTCTCATCACAAGTACAAAAATTTTTGTTACTTTTTATGATGACAAATGGTAACTAGACTTATTGTGGTGATCATGTCACACAAATATTGAATCATTATGTTGTACACATGAAAGTAATATAATGTTATTATATGCCAATTATACCTCAAAAAATGAAAAAAAAATCTTGACCAGAAATAGCCTCTTGGTGTGGAGAAATCCAATCCTTATGCTTCCCCTGGCAGCAAAAAAAAAAAAAAAAAAATCACAGTTCTCCTTTTTGTGGTTTCAGCCAAAGCAATTTTGTATGACCTCTCCACACTATGAAATGCAATTGATGAATTATCTAAGTGACCCTAACATGCACAACTTCACAGGCAGGAATAGTGACTCCAGCCTACCGAAGTGGTTTGCTCTTAAAAGAGCAAGATGTGTCAGAAGCAGCCACCATCCCCTCACATTAGGGAAAGGGCCAGGAGTTGGGGCAGCCAGGTATCCACTGGGGTACAATGATCTACCTTGGAACTGGCTCTGCAACAGAAACGTGTAAGTCTGATGCATTTAAAGGGACACGGTGGTTTACATTCTAATAGGCAAATAGCAAAATGAAATCATTTATGAGGAAATTGGACCTGCCCAGTCCAAATCATTCATATACCTCCACCTACAGATTCTGGAATCTTATTTCTGTCCACATTTCTTGGGACACAGCATAGTCCTCTGACTACAGCAAAGGGGCCTTTCTTTCCTCACCTACCAGTATATGCTGCCACTTTCTGCAACTGCTACAGTCATCTCTACTTACCCCGGCTCTCTCCTTTCTGAGCGTTCTAAACACAAATCCTTCTCTACTTCACTGCCAATCTCTCCAGCTTTTCAGAGCCAGCTACCAGCAGCTGGAGTTCTGAAGACAGTTCCAAGCAGCTGAAGGAGAGGCTCACCTAGAACACTTGATTGAGAAGTCACTAGAAGGCTGAAGGAGCATCTACATGGGAGGAAAATCCATTTCAGCACTGCTCATAAACCTGGAAACAGTGAGGTGACATGATTCACCAGGCTGAACACTTGACCTCTGGCCAATACCCTTTGTGACTCTTCTCCGTCCTGACACTTTCACTGTTTTAATTTATTTCAATGAACATAACCAAGTGTACCTATTATATACACCAGGCTCTAGGCTAATTGTGTGTTGGGGGGAGAGGACAAGATGAAAAAGACGAAGATGAAGTCAAGGTCAATGGTACAAAAGTTGGGGAGGGTTGATGAACCAAATTGTTACGAATACGTTATTATATGGGCGCCTGGGTGGCTCAGTGGGTTAAGCGTCTACCTTCAGCTCAGGTCATGATCTCAGGGTCCTGGGATCGAGCCCCGCATCGGGCTTCCCTCTCAGTGGGGAGCCTGCTTCTCCCCCTCTCTCTGCCTGCTGCTGCTTGCTTGTGCTCTCTCTTTCTGTCAAATAAATAAAATCTTTAAAAAAAAAAAAAGAATATGTCATTATAACAGTCCCTTTCCTGACTGCAGACAATAATATCGATGCTGAACCTAATTGGGTTGGGACCAAAGGAGAATATGTCATCCACCTAGAAATTATAGAAGAACTTACCATTTTCAATGTCCACTGCCTCAAATTCGATATTTTTGTGTGAACCACGCAAGTAGCGACAAATAGATTAATCTGTCAATTTTCAACTGGTTTTTGTGCAAAAATACATACAAACACAAAATACCAAATTATTAACTATCAGTGTATATGTCAATTCATTGAATCATCTTAAAAACAACCATTTTTATAAAAGCAAAATAGTTAAAATTTAATATAAACATTTATTCTCTAACACAAGCAAAGGGGCACATTTTTATATCTTTTTTTTGTTGTTGTTAAATTGTATTTATTTATTTATTTGACAGAGAGAGAGAGAGATCACAAGTAGACAGAGAGGCAGGCAGAGAGAGAGGGAGAAGCAGGCTCCCTGCTGAGCAGAGAGCCCGATGCGGGGCTCGATCCCAGGACCCCGAGATCACGACCCGAGCCGAAGGTAGACGCTTAACCCACTGAGCCACCCAGGCGCCCCTCTTATATCATTTCAAATAACAATCAAAAACATAAAAATATCCCATATTTATTCTCATTAACTCTTTGTGACTTCTTATATCTAAATTTATTTTCTTCATTCACATCATTCTCTTTTAATTACATGATAAATAAATAATATCTGAAAATCGTTTTCTGAGACTTTTAGTTTGCATTCCTAAAATGCTAAATCCTAGAAGGCTTGAAAATATTCGATGAGAAGATTAGGTATTTTAAAGACGTTTTGAAGATAAAAAAATTGAATTTCAATCCTGCTGATGTTCCTTTTGCAAAGATTTAGCAATCCATTTTTTCCCCCGAGATTTCTACATATGTATTGTCAGGTGATGGTAGTGGTGATGGCGGGGTGGTTAGTGGTTTTAAGAAAACATTTTTTGTAGACTATGATTCATGGAACATTTATTTAAAGCCATGTATTCTGAGAAGAGGGAAGAAAGCAGGATGTCTTTGTTGACATAAGGAGCAACCTTCACAATGAATATAAAAGAGCTTTAAAAGCCAATCAGCTCCACATCCATTTAGCTATTGCTGGAGGGTACTTTCGTCCATGATTCCATTTTAGACTTGGTACATCTGCCCCACAGCTCCAGCTCACAGCCACCAGAGGTCAGACTTTGACATCTGTGTGTAATAGATATTAAACTTGAGTCTGAGACAATGGTGTCTTCTCTCCCAGAACCCCATTTTCTTCAGCTAAGCTTTATCACCACCAAATATAATATAAGAAGGTTAGAGTAAATATAAGAAACACACGTTTTACCTTCCCAGGTAGAAATGGCTTCATGACAGCAAGAGAAGGGAAAAGGTGGAAATTAAGATTGTTCTTTTAAGGAGACTGACGAGGAAGGTCAAAAACCAAACAGCCTACAAATCATTTGAAAAGATAAGGAGAAAACAAAAAAATCTATATGAGCAATCTGATTATCAAAACTGTATTAAGACATCTGTTTTCATTTGTGAAAATGCATTTGACCTTCATCAAAATAATAACAGTAGCAGTGGTGGTGGTAATGATGGAGGTGGTGGTTGGAGTGGTGACGGTGGAGACAGCAGTGGCAGCCAACATCTATTGAATGCACTACTTGAAGTACTTTACATACTATTATAACCTCATTTTAATGATGAGGAAACCAGGCACAGAGGATTTTCTAATAGTTATCAGGAGATTGGAAAATGTTTCTATCTTTTGTGACTATAGTCTCACATTTCAGAGTTTGGACAAAGAAAAGAATTCAACTGGAGGGAAGTCAACAGCTTCCCACTGTTGACATGAAGATATCATATTAATCCCAGGGTTATTTATAACAGCAGAATTTGGAAACAACTTAACTATCTAGTAATAGTGGAATAACCAAATAAAATAGTAAATATTATGTAGTCATTACAACTATAATGATGATGATTGGAAGCAATGAAAAAAAATGGTGAAAAGAAAAAAGCAAGTGAAGAAACTGTGTCTGTAGCATAAATAAAACTATGTAAATATGTACATATACGGAAAAGGATAAAGAAATCTGATAGAAAAACAATGTATTTGATAAGGCAGAGTTTTATAGGGGTTATATATAAATTTTAAAAGTAAAAATCCTGGAAAACATTAAAAAAAATATTGCCAAAGGATACAATGTGAAAATTCTTTCTTGTGGGAGTTTAAGCAAACTCAGTTTATTTCACATAGTCGGCACTCACCCAAGGTTCATCCACAAGCCACATCCAGGCCTTTCTACTTACTGTGTCCAGATTGGCCAACTACATCCTTCAGAGCACCCACAAGACTCAGCAATAATAGTTACTGTTTTTGTTCGTAGTAATAATAATATGCCAAATGTGTATAGAGCTTTACAATTTTAAAAAATGTTTTTGCTTAACTTATTTCAAGTCCTGTTCCTTAGGAACAAACACTGTCATTTAGAATCCAGTGGTCCTCCCAGGAGAATGATATCTCAGAAGAGAGGAATGACAGAAATTCAGGTGGGTATAGACGCACTTTGGACAACAGAGAAGCAACTTACACAGTAAATAGGGCATAGCCTCACCTAGCCTACCAGTAAACCCACTGCATCCCAGGGTCACAGATACAACATACTCTAAATATGAACCATCTCTTAGGAGCATCCATACAAAGGACAGCAGAATCTCACAAGATATAATGGATATTCCCTTCCACTGTGAATTCCTTTCCTTATCCCACCCCTTCTCTGTAACAATCCCTATTTGTGGTTTCTAAAGCTCTGTATCATTGCAGTCACCCCAGATCAACTGCATCAGTGCAGTGTCTGAAAAACTGTATTTTCTAAAAGATTCTCCAGCTTTGAAAAGTCAAAGCAATGTATTTTTTAGAAAGCAAATCCAAAGAGATAAAAAACTGTATTCAACCTTTAAAGTTTTAGCCTTTAACCCATGCCTAGGATAGGTCCTTCCTTGGATAGGAGCTTTCCTTTAAGGAATCACCTAACAATTAGGAAATAAATCTACTTAATCCACACAACCTCCAGCTGTTGGTCAAAACCCACAGCTGCTCTTCATACCTCCCCACACACTGTCCATATTGAACACACGCCAGTTTAAGGGTCTAAAATGCGTTTTACATTATCATATTCAGGCAGAGAACAAATCCAGAAATGCAGCCACAGCACCACAATCAGAAAGAGGCTGAAAATCCGGCAATAGATAGTCCATGTGTTCACTAAAGCAGGCAGCTGGTTTTGTTCAGATAAGATTTGGGGAAATAAATAATTCTAAAAAAACAGTGATAAAGACTCTGAGCTTAGAAAGAAGTACAGGCCAATATCTTCAATGAAAATAGATGCACAAATTCTCAACAAAATATTAGCAAACTGAATTCAACAGCATTTAAAAGAGATCATACGTCATGATCAAGTGGGATTTATCCCTGGAATGCAAGGATGGTTCAACATATGAAAATCAATTCATGTGCTATACCACATTAACAGAAAGAAAGATAAAAACTGTATGATCATTTCAATAGATACAAGAAAATCATTTGACAAAATTCAACATCTTTCATGATAAAAACTCTCAACAAATTGGGTATAGAAGGAATGTATCTCAACATAATAAAGACCATATATAATACACACACAGCTAACATCGTACTCAGTGGTGAAAGGTGGAGAGATTTTCCTCTAAGATCAGGAAAAAGATAAAGGTGCCCACCTGGAGTGCTGACAACATCGACTCCATCGTTGGCTCTCCATCTTGTTCATACCCACACAATGATCTCTCTTGGGCTATATGTTCCCAGGCCCCTTGGAGGTTAATGTATGCCCTCGCCAGAATGTGGGGAACACTTGCTCTGATTTTCCCTAAGTGGCATACAGAAGGCACCACTCTAGATAACTAGTAGAGATGTATGGTGCATGGGTGGTGCCACTTTAGATAACTACCCTTTGACCTCACCACAATGCCCCACACTTTATAAAACCTGTGGATCAAGGTCCAGATCATGGCAGAGAAGAGTCACATAGTATCACTGTCCACCCAATTGCCCCTGTCGGTAAGTTATCCTGAGCAAAACTCTGGTATAGAGTGGCTTGCATAGTTTTGGGATCTCAAAGTATCTTCTCAGTCCGGGGGATACCTTACTATACCTTCTCCACCTTCTAACACCACTCTTGCCACTTTTATTCAACATAGTACTGGAAGTCCTACCCAGAGCAATTTAGACAAGAAAATAAATAAAAGCATCTAAATTAGAAAGGAAGAAGTAAAACTATCTGCAAGTGATGTGATTTAAATAGAGAAAATCCTAAAGATGCCACCAAGAAACTGCTGGAACTGATAAATTCAGTGAAGTTGTAGGATACAGACTCATTGTATAAAAATCAGTTGTATTTCTATACACTAACAATGAACTATCTGAAAAAGACATAAAGAAAATGATCTCATTACAATAGCATCAAAAGGAATAAAACACTTAAGAATAACTCTAACCAAGGAGATAAAGATCTATACATTGAAAACTATAAGACTTTGATGAAATAAATAAAAGACACAAATAAATGGAAAGATATCCCATGTTCATGGAGCCCAAGGATTAATATTATTAAAAATACTACCCAAAGCAATCTATAGATTCAATTTAATCCCTATCAAAATTCCAGTGACCTTTTTCACAGAAATCGAAAAAACAACCTTAAAATTTGTATGGAACCACAAAAGACCCAAAAAGCAATTCTGAGAAAGAAGAGCAAAGCTGGAGACTTCACACTTCCTGTTTTAAATCTATATTACAAGTTATAGCAATCTAAACAGTATGGTATTGTCATAAAAATAGACATATTGACCAACAGAACAGAATTAAGTTTCCAAAAATAAATGCACAGATATATGATCAGCTAATATTTGACAAGAGCCAAGAATACTTAATAAAGAAATGATAATCTCTTCAATAAATGGAGCTGGGAAAACTGGATAACCAAATGCCAAAAAAATGAAATTTGATCTCTATCTTACGCCATTCATAAAAAAATAAATTCAAAATGGTTAAGACTTAAACATAAGACCCGAAACCATAAAATTTCTAGAAGAAAACACAGGGAAAAAGCTCTTTGATACTGGTCTTGGCAAGGACTTTGATATGACATTAAGAGCACAAGCAACAAAAGCAAACTTAAATAAGTGGGACTGCATCAAACTAAAAAGCTTCTTCACAGAAAAAAAAAATCAACGAAATGGATGGGAGAAATATTTGCAAATCATAATTTTGATGAGAGGTTAATATTCACAATACATAGGGAACTCACATAACTCACTAGCAAAAAAACCAATCTGGTTAAAAACTGGACAGAGCATCTGAATAGATGTTTTCTAATGAAGACATACAAATGAACAACATGAAAGAAGCTCAACACCACTAATCATCAGGGAAATGCAAATCAAAACCACAATGAGACATCTCACACCTGTCAGACTGGCTAGTATCAAAAGGATAAGAAATAGCAAGTGTTGGCAAGGATATGGAAAAAAGGGAACACTTGTGCACTGTTGGTGGGAATATAAATTGGTACAGTCACTATGAAAAATAGTACAAAGGTGCCTCAAAAAATTAAAAATAGAACTGAATGATCTGGCAATCCCAATTTTGGGTATATATCCAAAGGAAATGAAATCAGGATCTCAAGGAAATATTGTACTCCCATGTTCATTGTAGCATTACTCATAATAGCCAAGATACAGAAATAATCAAAATGTCCATCAACATACGAATGGATAAAAAAGAAATTTTATATATATATAATTATTAAATGGTATATATATATAATATATATAATTCCTATTTTTCATCCATTCATATATATTATATATATATAACTGAATATTATTCAACCATGAAAAGAAAGGAAATCCTGAGTAAAGCAGAGTAGAATGTTGGTTGCCAGTTGCTGGCAGGGGAGATGGGGAAATCTTACTCAAAGGGTACAAACTTTCAGTTGTAAGATGAACTTCGGAGTGTACAACATGGTGTACAGCATGGTGACTATAGGTAACAATGCTCTATTATATACTTGAAAATTACTAAGAGAGTAGATCCTAAATGTTCTCACCAGGAAAAAGAAATTATAATTATGTGACATGATACAGGTATTAAACTTATACAATATAACAACATTTTACAGCAATTATATCTTAATGAAGCTGGAAAAAGATTTTAATTTAAAAGCACAAGAAGTAACACTACCCACCTACACAAAACGGTGCTGATATATGAGATGAACACTCCAGTACAGACAGCATAGGGTCACAACAGTCCAGCCACAGAGAAGGGGATAAGTGCTCATTCATTTAACCAACAAACCTTATTGAGCATTTACTATGTGCCAGGCACTGTTCTACATACTTGGGATATATTAGTAAACAAAACAAACAACACTTGTCCTGTGGAGCTTACATTACAGCAGGAATTTGGACAAAGCAAAAAGAGGAATCAAACTAGATCAGCCATACTCCCAGCCAATTCCATAGGGAGACAGAAATGGAAAACAGAGTAAGACTCTACAACACATTTGCACATTCCTTGTCATTTGTTCATATATACAATTGTGTACATATATAATTACCCTCCCACAGTGTTATCATTTATTTATCCATTTCAGAAATATGTAAGTGCCTACTCTTTTCCCAGCCCTGACTAGATTATGAGCTTTTGCTATCTTTATAAAAGACTTAGTTAGATCATCCCTCCAGGGATTATGACATATAAATACCTCAAATGGGTAGAACTTTCCTGACTACTAAGGTCAAGATCCTGGTCCTCGAAGAAGATAAAAACCAGACGGTGTGCTTCTAAAAATACTTATTTGTGGAAGTTTCTTTTTTTATCAAAGTCTTATACTTTTTATTGAAGTCTCTTTCTTTCTAAGAGGATGGCACAGGACTCTCATAATACCTCGTGCAATAACACTCATTCACATATATGTTGAATAAGTAAATGATGCTCTGTGATTTGTAAGTCAAAAGAGTAATCCAAATGAGGGCTTGTGCCACCACTGTTTCCCCTCTTCTAATTGTCCAAACCCCATTCTCAGCCTCACGAAACTACTGACTGAAGAAAATGAGTGTTTCATTCCGAAGTAAAAAGATAGTGGCACTTAAGGTCAAAGACCTTTGAGTCCCACCTCATTGGTTCTAATAGGAAAATCTCTTATGTTATATGGAATTGATTTGAGAATATTATAAAAATGAAGATACTACCATAAGGAGAAAGAAAGCAAGCCCAAAGATATGTGTTGAAAGACAGAGTCCTCAGTCCCAGAGGAGTTGTATAATATTTAAAAGAGTCCTCTCCATTATCTCTGGTAAAAATACAGTCCATTCTCATTATTTGCAATATGTATGTTCTATAAAGTCTCAAGGACCACTGGATTAGTGAATGCTGAACCGCTGCTCCTAGGGGGTTAGGTTCCTGTGAGCTTCTGATGACATTTCCCTCAGCCAAAATGCCATTTGCGTTACACAGGTTCATTCAACAAGCCATCTTATCAGCATTGAAACCCTGCTTTACAACATGACCTTTTCCCCATATAAGACCTAAGCAGGTGTTTTTAAAATTCTTCCAAAACCTTCTGATCTGCAGAACCTACCTTGCCTATAGGTCTAACCCCTGTCATGCTGTAACACTTCAGCATAACCAATGAGCAAACCAGCGAGCAATCACCAAGAAGACTTTAACCTGTTCCTTAGCGTGGCTGATGGGACTGTATATTTCTCTGGATTGCAACCTCACAACAGTGCTCTACACGATGCTTTTTTATCAATCATCTCACAAATTCACACATTTAGACACTTTTCCTTCTTTTCCAAGCTTCATCAGACTCTACAGATGTTACTTTTGCACTTGGCACAGCGGACTCACTTAGAGATGAGCAAATTTCCTCTTCCTTTTTCTGAATGTACCAAATTGTTGATTGATTTCCATTTGAACACACGGCCAACATGCCCATAACCCATCCCTAAATGAAGCTTATCTAACACACACCTTTCCTCTACAAGTCATATCATAGCCTTTCTGAGCTCAGGAACACCAGGCAGCACTACAGCAGTAGGCTTTGGAACCATTTTAAACAGTGAAATCACCGACAAAAAAGCACAAAGATGCAAAAAAACCAAAATCAAAACCAAAACAAAAACCCTAGGATGCTAACTAAATAGATGGAGGAAGGACACTTGTTCACAGTAGGATCTGAGACAAGGAGGCAGAGTGTCACCTTGTTTGACATTGGGCGTTTGTGTGTCAGGTGACAAAATGTTTATCACTCTTCCCGCATCCACAAACGACTGTGGAAGCACCCCAAATATCAACATTGGGTTTGTAAACAAATGGTGAGTAGGCTAATTTGCAAATATGGAACAGGTAGTAATGAGGACCAACTATATTCTGAGGTGAAGATGTCCTTTTATATTTCAAAAGGAAGAGCTCCATGAACATTTGACACTGAGCACACTGTTAGGTGTCATTTGAGATGACACTGATATGACTGGAATTAAGGAGCCAAATCAACATTTCATCACCATATGCCCTTGTACCCTTGACACTGAGATAAGAACAAAGGAAAACGAGCTAATTGACTCAAATCCTAATTCCAAAGCAGACCGTACCACTGCCTTCCAGGACCATTAGTTTGCATAGTACTTGCATCCATGAACCAAAGACCTGGGTGTTCCTCCTTGAAAACATGAAAGAAGTTTCTAATCATCTATTTCCAGCATTCTCTAGTAAATTGCTATGTGACTATTAATTTTAGGTCCTAAAGTTTTCAAGTCCTTGGCAGGAGGTATAATAAGTTCATTCAAGTAGCAACAAGGAGTAGTGGTTAAGAGCTTTGAAATTAGACCAGGGTTCAAGTATTATGGGCCCACCATATATAGCGTGTACCTTTGGACAACTCACTTACCTACTTTAAGCATTTCAATAAAATAGGGATAGTAATAGTACACTTCACACAGAGCCTGTGAGAGATCAAACGTGATAGTGTATATAATGCTCCTAAGAACACAGTAAGCATTTGAAATTATTGATTACTGTCACTGTATTTTGTAGAATCTGAAGAAAGAGTCTTTAAATGCTGTTTCCCAAAGTCAAATCTTTCTCCAAAAGACTGAGAAAATAGCCACAGAAAACCGTGAAGAATAAATATATCTTGGTAGAGAACAAACTTCAGAGTCTCAGCTCTACAGACAATTTCTGTGAGAAAATTTGGAAAAAATATGAGACCCTATATAGCTCTTCCACCAATGTCGTCACTTCTCAGCATTCTGAGAAGAAATTTTAAAATATTTTCCATTTCAACCTTCCTCAAACCCTTCACATTCGAAACTGCAACTGTCCTGATGGAACTCTGCATGAACTGACTCTACCACTTCTAGGTAAACAAAAAACTAAATTTAAGGCATCATCACATCCTTGTCATGGCTATATGGTAGAGCAAAAAGTCCATCACAATTCTACCCAGCTTCCCTTTCTTACAGCTTTTAAGTCTCTTTATGCTTCTTCCTACACCAAACTTCTTTGGAGGGCCAAAAGGTCCCACAACATTCCTCCAACCCAGTGTGAAAACTTGATAAATAAATCGAGATTGCTGCAACAAACTGATCTAAGTCTCTCAAGTAGGTAGACACTTAAAATAAAAAAATCCTAAATTTCATCTATCTTAGGTCGCCATAATTATCACCTTCTTCCTTCTCTGGGGCTTGCCTTTACATAAACGTATTGTGTCTCTTTAAACACACCACATTGGCAAGTTGAGATATTTTTTAAAATTAAAATTTATTGGTTAAGTATTTATGAGATTTACTTCATTTGAAAAAAATGCAGAATGTGGAATGTTTTAGTCCTTTTTTCCTTATTCTGAATTTTCTCTTTGCTTTTCTTCTTTATGTCTCTTTAAAAACCTAAAACAAGAAACTAAGCATCGTCTTTCAGAACTAAACTCTGAATGCCAATCATACTCCCTGTTGAAAATGTTCATGGGACTTTCAAAGGAAAATGCTATGTTTTGTACTTAAACGGGAGTTTGTTATGCTTTATATGCTTAAAATATGATTAACAGTTTTTGAGAAAAAGACTTTGTCCCTATTTAGCTATTTTCAGTGCTTTTAATGTTAAGATATGTAGTACCAAAA
Organism: Potos flavus; assembly: GCA_028534135.1. NCBI lineage: Eukaryota > Metazoa > Chordata > Mammalia > Carnivora > Procyonidae > Potos > Potos flavus. The sequence goes on along the minus strand of CM052899.1, from coordinate 67,803,135 downwards.
ATCTAGAAGTTTCCATGAGAAGGACCTCCTTAACACTACAGTCAAGAACATGGTCCTCAGCTCTGTAGGCTTAGAAACCCAAGAATCAACACGAGGTATCTCTGTACAGACTGATTACATCAGAATGACAATTTACGGGTGCCTGGGTGGCTCAGCCAGTTGGGTGTCTGATTGTTTATTTCACGGCTCAGGTCACGATCTCAGGCTTGCGGGATGGGCCTCCGCATTGGGCTCTATGTTCAGCACAGAATCTGCTTGAGATCTTTCTCTTCTTCTCCCTCTGTCTCTTCCCCTACTCTGTCTCTAAATAAATAAAATCTTGAAAAAAAAAAAAGTTCCAATGTATTCACCTACAGTGAAAAAATACTTGGCAATCAAGGGGAAATGCTTGAATTTCTCTTTCTCTCTTTCTCTCTTCAAGGAAGTAGTACTTTCTCTTCAGGGAAGACACCCGGGATATCAGATCATGATCACAAAACTGAGTAGTAAGTGATAAACCTAACAATAAATTAAAGATTAGTCAACAGCAGATGTAAGCCTGAGTGCCTGTGTCCAAAAGCTGGCAAAGTACTCTCCTAACCCCTGCATATGACTGCCAGCCTCTGACTCTATAGGTTAACCTTCTATATCCTAAACCACTATCTTCCTCCAATCAACTTCAAAATAACACAAAATATTACATTTTTGCTTATAAAATTACAATTGTGTTTTAACACAATTGTGTTCCAGACCACCTGTGAATATTCCTGGGCCACCTCAATTAGAGTTCAGAAAAGCATGGTTAAAACCAGTGAAATAAATTTTGTGCTAATTGAGGGCCCGTTCATTCATTCATTCTAGAAAGAGTTATCAACAAGCATTTAATGAACACTTACTTGTCACTTGCTACCATACATCAGCACTGAGCTAGACACTGTGGGAGTCATCAAAGAAACAGAAGATAAATGACTACCCAAAAATAAAGATCAAGGAAATTCTTAACTATATACTAACAGATAGAGTTCATAGAGGGGAAAGTACACTGAGCCATGCATGGCTAGAAAGCTTTTCTATAAGGGGTAGGATGTGAGTGAGTCCTGGAACAATGCATAGGATTTCAAAAGAGAAACAAGCAACATAAGAGAGCCTATGTCGAAGAAAGTGAGCATACTCAAAATAACTTTCGTGAATAGAGTCAATAAATGATCTGATCCTTTAGAGAGGGAAAGTTCTACTCTGACAGCAAAAGATTTAACTACTTCCATTAACCGTCAGTAGGCAGTCCATCACTTATTATATTTTCCTTATGAGCCAATGAGCCAATTTATAACTTAAGACAAATATAGGTTTTTAACATCCACACAATTAATGAACAGAATTAATATTCCTGAGTACATACGGAAGCAGAATCCACCTCACTCAATGGATAGAGATAATAGTGACTCTGAGTTCAGAGGTGTACTACTGGGGCTTTTTTTTCTCCCCCCAGTCTGGTAATCTACAACTGCAAGTCCAGATCTAGTTGGTTCCTCTGAAGAATGTGGCTTGTTTACAATCTACATTCTAATAACACAAAAGCCTTTGATTATCTGATGAGAGCAGATGCATTCTTGCACACTGTAAATTTAACTCTCCAAAAAAGCTGTTGAGCTCTTGTGAAATACTGGCCTTATATTTTCTAAGTTTTGGAACCTCCCAAAATCTAAGAGAACACAAACATGTCAGCAAAGAAAAGGTAATAATAATAATATCCAGTGTTCACAGGGAAACTTCGGGTGACCTAGAAGTCTGAGGACACATGGGAATATGGTCATTAAGCTTCACACTGTCATGAGTGCAGGGCTTGACAAGCTTTTCAGACCTCAGAACAACTAGTCACCTGAGGCTAGAAGCAAAAATCATCATATTTCACTGTATTCAAAACACTTAGGTAGAGCCTTTTATGTAAACATGGCCATATTTTCTTTTTCCCTTACCCCAGCTCACAAAGGGAATAAGCCTTTGGAAAAGATTAACAGTTACTAGTTTAGTAATGAGTTCAGTAATGAGTATGGAAAAGTGATCCTAAAATTTTCTGGGCTAATTCACTAGGATGCCAAGTGAATTATCCATCCATGACCAAGATGGTTATCCATCTTTTAAATGCACACAGGTAAGTGATACCACCCTCAGAGAGTATCTGAGATGCTTTTTTAGTTGATTTCCAGGATAACCCCAGTGGAGACTGACAGTTGACCTGTGTTAAGTCCATTTTGCTGATGGGGGAAGCAAAATGTACAAAATCCTATTATACTGTCCTCTTTCTGTAGCCAGTGAGTGATGAGAACAGAATGCGTATTTTCTGGTTCCCCATCAGGGACCATTTTTTTCAAACACCAGATCCCATCCAATTACAGGAATACTCAACACTCAAAACTTGATGACTCTGATTTTATCCCAGCACTGAAGTAACCACATACCATAATAATATGCAAGTGTAAAACCACACCTCCAGAACAAAGCATATTCCAAAAACTAATTGCAATCCTGTAGAGTAAGCAAGCCTTTAAAAATAATTCTCAGACATCATTATATGTATTAAAATAAAGCCTGGATTAGCCCTACCCATTTAAACAAGTGGTCCCATGCCTCTCCGTCCTAAATAAGTCTACATCAGTGTTTGTTTTGATTTAGAAGTTATCAAAAAACTAAACAGCTTGCAAAAGCAGAAAAACAAGGTCACGATCTGATCAGAAAGGTGAGAATGGCTCAAAGGCAAGCCTACTTTCTTCCTTCACCCTACCTTCCACTGCCAGATTCTGTAGCTCCCCTGAGCCTATAACTTGACAACTACTAATTTTAGACCAATCCTTTGAATTTACACATGATAAAACTGAGGCCCACAGAGTGACCCACAGACAGAAGTTAATTACAAAGCAGAGACAAGATAAATAATAGGATTCCTAATTCAGCATTTAATAGCATTACCCCTTCTTGCCTTTACTAGATTAAGAAACTGTTATACAATTATGATATATTCTCTCCAACTTCTCCTGTCCTCTTCTTCTGTACCATAAAAAAATAATAGTAATAGAGCTGAACTCAAAAAGTTTACCTTCTAAATTCTGGTATGTCCCAGAAATAACACCAAAAGGTATTTTCATACACAGAATGACCTCATCCACATACTCACAGCTCCAAATCCCATACTGGTGAATTCAGCTTTCTGTCCATTTGTTACTTTTAGTCAAAGGACAAGCAAACAATGAGTTTAATCACTGGCAGTAGTGGGGCTACAGTGAATGCCCTGAAGACATTCACATAGACATTCATCCATTCATTAAAAAACTACCTATTGAGTACTTAAAAGGTGCTAGGTATGTGAAATAACCAAATCTCCATAATCACTTATTCCAAATAAAATTTAACTGTGATTCACAAAACCTATATAAACATAGCTCAAATCTGACTCCTTATACAAATATAAAGTAGCTATTCTACAATACTGTTGAATTAGCTTAATTTCTCCATTTTCTCACTGAAAACTATAAAATATAAAACTTTCTATACAGTTTCACATATTGAAAATTACTGTTATTTTCATGTTCATCTTTAGAGAGATGGTTGTTAGAATGGATAAAATGAGAATTAAATTCTACCAAAGATGTATTATTCAACCAACATTTTACCTGTCCAACACAGTCCAAATCTCAGGATTAAGTATTCTCTATAGAACTCTAAATCTTATTCAGTCAGAATTTAGAAATGGTAGAGTAATAACTGAAATACTTGCCTTTAGCATTTTTTCCTTTATTAAAAATAACATTATAATAAGAGTATGTGGTCATTGTAGAATGTTCAGGAAATAGAAAAAAAGCATAAAAAGGGACTTTTATAAGTTTACTATAATACTAATATCTAGAGGTAAATACTGAAAACATTTTGATATTACATTTGAATAATTTTTGTCTCCTATTGCCTCCCCTCCTTTGATATTAATGAGCATTTCACCATGTTGTTAGTTTTAGAGAATGTGATATTTAATGACCACCTTGTCATCTATTTAATTACAAACCACATTTTATTTAATCAACTCCTAAGGGTGGATGTTTACGAGGCCCTCCTTCAGAGAGCTAGAACAACTGCTAATAGGAATAAGGCACTGGCACACATGACATCACCAACCTACTACATGCCAATCAGGGACGGAGTCACAGCCCTGCCTCCCCCTTCTTCCCTAGCAGGTTTAGACACACTGTCCTCCAGGTCAGATTTTGATGGATACATCCCCTCTAGTTCAGCAGTCTGGACATTCCGTATCAAATGCTACAGTCTGCATGCTCATTTGGAATGTGAAGGCAGACACTTGCAGAACCGATTTTCAAATTCTTTACTGCTGGGCTGCCATCCACTTCAACAGTTGGTTCTTCCGAAACCCGAAATCTAAGGGTTTGTGCATGGCTGTCTTGGCCACTATTCATTCCTAAATTTTCTTGAGCACCATATCTCAATGAAAGCAATTAGTATACAAATCAATCCAACGACCGCTAGACATAATGCCTGCCCTACTCTGGTCCAGCAGACATCTTTTATTTCATTCCCAAGACCATATATGCACTGATTAAAAGCAGGAATGCCCAAGAAGAGAGGTGATGAATGGTATGTCTGAACAGCTTGGTCCCTGGGCTTGGTGTCACTGAAATGCCACACTCCTCACTGAAGTCCATTGATAAGCCTGACAGCACTGAGCAACTTTTATCAGCAGACTTTATATCGGGGGACCCAAGCGGAAAGTTAGCACATGGGGTGTTCTGTCAGCACAGAAGGCTTACACCATTAGCAGATCGTAACAGAGTTTAGATTGTGGAGCCAAACAAAATTCTAGGTGACTAAGTGCATAAAAAAAAAGTTATAATGTCTTCAATCTAAATAAAAATGCTGTTTTGAAGGAACTAAAGAAATTAATCTTGCAGTCTACTGGTAACAAAGAAACTTATATATTGTTTTACATACATTATTTTAGTACTGCTTGGGGTAGTTTAGTCTTCAGGCTATTTGAACTAAAATATACTGGGAATGATCTGGGGGATTACCATGAGCCAACTAGGAATTTTTTTAATATAAAAACAAAAAACAAAACAAAACAAAAATCTCCCTGACTTCTCTGGAGAGCTCATCCCTGGAGAATAACTACACATTACAATGCCATATGACTTGAAAATGGGAAACTGTGTAAGAAAATAAGATGTCCATGGGAATCCCAACTCATGAGACAAAATTCGAAGAAGTTGCTCATAGAAATGTAAACCCTTGATGTTTATAAAGCACAATGTAAAGTAGATAAAATACAGTTTTCACTCAATAAAATGAATACAAAATGAACTGGAAAAATTTTAATTGTTTTCTTTAGGGACCATCAAAAACCATAATATCTTCCAAATATTCACCAGGGTTCAAGGCTAATGGAAAACATGTGTGAAAAGCATTTGATAAATAGATTTTAGTGCTCAATAAAGAAGAAATGTAACAAATTTGCCTTACTTTGAGTATGTCTGATTGTGAGAAGAAAAGCTTTGGACCTACTCCCCAGGCCATTTTTATTTAATATGAGAATCAAAACTAAATTTAGTTCCTTCATTTATTCTTGTCCATCATGTGCTGGAAATACCAATGAGAAAGAGAGTTCCTGGAACATGAAACTGCAGGAGAAATTCCTGAAAGAGCAAGAGAAATAGTAACAATGTACCTTGAGTAACTACAAACGTAATAATCAGTATGTTATGTAATTATGGGAAAATCTCCCTACAAAAGTCATATTAGAAATACTTCCTGCCCTTCCAGGAAAAGTGGTGACCTGAATACATGTAGGTTACTCTCCTGCTGAACATAAAGTGGAGAAAAAGTGGCATCAGTAATAGAAAGCAGGGAAGAGTATCAAGACCACGCCAGAAATGTTAAGGAGGTGTTACTGGATATCATGTAAATAGAGCACAGTTGAAGACATGGGGGTTGTGGTAGGCAGAGTAAGGGTCCTGCCAAAGATGGTCATGTTCCTAATCCTTTTAATCTGTAACTATGTTACATTACATGAAAAATGGAAATTAAATTTGCAGATGGAATTAAGGTGACAGTTGGCTAATCTGGAGAGAGTGAGATTATCCAGGTGGGCCTGATGAAATCAAAAGAGTCCTCCAAAGTGGCATAGTGAGGCAGAAAGGGAGTGATGAAGACTGAAAAGGGCTTGACTCGTCTTTGCTGGCTTTGGAGATCAAGGAAGTGAGCTAAGGAATGCAGGAGGTCTGTAGAAGCTGGGAAAGGTGAAGGAACATTTCCTCCCCAGACCCTACAGAAAGGAATATGGCCCTGTCAATGCTTTGATCTTAGTCCAGTGAGATACACGTCAGAATTTTGAGCCCAGAACTATAAGATAATACATTTGTGTCAAGTCATTAAGTTTGTGGTAACTTGTTTTTGGCATCAATAAAATTGAATACAGAGGCCTCTTAAGAAAGTGGCATAGAAATGGGTAGAAGAGAGCCTGAAAACAGTAGAAGAGTTCCTTTTAAAAACTCTCAATTGTGAGAAGCAGGGTCTTTTAATAGGAAAGTGTCTTGGAAAAGAAAAGCCCACCACTTAATATCCCTTTGCCACTGGAATCGGCAGCATTCAAAGCAATTGTGACAAAAGGCCTGATGACTTAGACAATGAGTACATCGAGTACATCAACGACAGCCAGGAACAGGGTGAGGTTTCTCCAAGACCTGGGGGGTTAGGCATTTATAACTGGATGTATACCGACATATCATAAACAAGAAGAGTAGGCACAGGTATACCATGTGGCTAGTGTGGAATGACCCAACAGAAATATGGGTACAGGAAACAGCTGTTCTGAAACAGAAAAAAAAAAGAATGTTCTACTGGGATTGCCCCAGAGCTGCAGGTCCCTTCCTACACCCCTCCTCTGGCAACCCAGCGACTGAATAAGTATGCAAACTTATATTAACCAGACACTGGATATATGAAAGGAGATAGTAAGAAACCACAAGGCACGGCTCCCACACCGTTTATGGGCTTGGATAGCCTGCTCTTCATTCAGAGATAGAAAGACAAATATTCCCCTACATAGAAGAGGAAGATGACAGCCTGCAAGATCCAGAAGAAGAGAATAATACTGGCGAAGGCATTACAGAAAAAGAGAAATATTGGTCAGAAAGGTACTCTATACTTTCAAAATGCAGAATGAGACAAAATATGAGATGAAGAAACAGAACAAAATGAAAAACAGTGAAATGACAGTAAATATACCTCCAAGGAAACAACTCTGATATGAAAATATTCATTATAAAGAGAATGAAACAGAAAATTAGACCACAGGAATGATACAGAGGACAAAAAACAGAGATCCAACACAAAAATGATTATTTTTTGAAGAAGATTCTCAAACAAATGGAAAAGAAGCAATTGAGATATAATCACCAGATATGTTCCTGAACTGAAAAAGACACTGTCCAAAACAAATGAATGGAGCCTATATGACCTAATGTTACTAAAGACAAGCCTTCAGATATATCCCAGAGGAAGAAACTTGAATTCCAAGAATAAAGAGATAACACAACCAGAATCCAGGAAGAGGGAAAGAGCTGACCTTAGATTTATTTTCCTCAACTTTAGAAAACCAAATGATAATGGGACGATGTCTACCCTATAGAATTTTTAGGAACAAATGGGGTTCTCAGAATCTTATAGTCAGCCAGATTGTATGATGAGTCATTCATGTACAAAGACATTGAAAGACCTATGCAACTAGATCAGTCTGGTCCACAGAAGTGCGCTGACCCCCACACCCCTCTCTAGCCCACTCCAGACATCCTGGTTTCCTGGAAGTTCTTAGAAACAGCGATCGCATCTCCTCTCTTATTAAACACAGAGTTTTAGCTGGTGCAAGGGAACAAACCTGTTGAGACCTTGATTTCAGGCTTCAAGCCTCCAGAATGGTGAGCAAATAAATTTCTGTTGCTTTAGTCACCCAGTCCAAGATATTTCATTATGGCAGCCCTAGAAAACTAATACAAAAGACAACAACAAAGGGTAATACCCATTGATCCTTAGTGCATTGCTGGTGAGAATATAAATTGATACCATTCTTCCAAGGGAAAACTGCACAAGAAAGCAAAAGCTTCCTAGTACTGATACCCTCTTCCCCAGAAATGCCACTGAGGACATTTATCCCAAGGAAACCCTACAGAGAGACAGAAAAATTCATAGCATACACACACACACACGCACACACACAAACCTTTCAATATTAAAGGTTTTATATACATGTTATTAAATAACTATATGTAAATAATGGTACCATTGGGTGGCATCCATTTTTAAAACATGTAATAAAAGAATATTTAGTAATATGGAAAAATATACACAATAGATTGCTGAGGAGTTATTCAAATTACACTCAATATTTACTGAATGATCGTACTTTTAAAAGCTATTTTCATTATTATTGCTCTCTACATAACCAAGCATCTTTATGATGTAGTTAAAGGTATTGAAATACCTTTGGATGACAAAGTTCTAGATTTTAATTTTCTTTACTTTTTATGTTATGAAAGCTGTCCAAATCAATCATGTCTTAATTTCATAAATGATTTCTTCAAAGCACCCAGCTATAAGGGAGACTATAAGGAAGATCCACTAACATCTCACTTACCCTATATGAAGACAGAAAAAGAAAGGAAAACTTGCAATAACACTGAAACCTAAGAATCAGAATCTGAGATGATTTTCTTCCAACTAGAAGGCCAATAAAACTATTAAAAAATGAAATCGGTGGCCTGCCTAACCTTTGTCCACCTGAAAGTCGATAAGCATATCCTTCCTCAGTTTCTCTCTTTCTCCCTCTCTCTGCCTGCCAGCCTCTGATGCAGAACTCGAGGCCCATGCTAAAAAGAAAAGTGTTCTTCTAGCACCCTGGAAAAGCAGTATATAGCAGGCCTGATACTTTAATCATCTCCTCATTCATATCACAGCAGGAGAAAGTAAGAGCTGTGTATAGTCAGGGCCATATTGCATTAGAGGAAATGTGACAGCCACAAATGTTACAGTTGAGCACAGGGACAAGAAGAATGTTAGCACTTGTGTTTATACTTATATTGTTATTGATGCTGTTGTTTTAAGCATTCTTGTCTTGAGAAGATTGAAGAGCTGGGAAATGAGAGATCTAACTCAACAGAGAATTACATAAGGAGTTATGCACATTTATCTTGAATTGAAAACTGAAAACAGCTTAACTGATAAATAACACAAAATAAAACATTTTTAAATATTTGTAAATGTTTAGAAAGGCTAAGAAATCACAGATGTAAAATCTTAGGAATGCGAATATATGATTCACAAAAGATTTAAAATGTAAATAGAACAGTATGCAAAACTTTATGGTAAAAAGATGAGAAATTGATATGAATTTGACTAAATTCTAGGAAAATCCACATAAAACTTTTAAAAATCCAATAAAATGAATAGTAATATATGGTTATCAATCTCTACATTCCAGAAATTGAGATTAGTATTTGGAACATTCTCAGAATAAATGTAAACTCCTCAATCTCCCTAATCTTCCCGTTTCTAATCAATCACCAAGAGCTGATTCTACGTTCTAAATCTCTGTCTCAGGACACTTAAGTGGCTCTGTCAGTTGGGTATCTGCCTTCGGTTTATGTCATGAGTCATGATCCCCTGGTCCTGGGATGGAGCCCCACAAAGGGCTCCCTGAGCAGGGAGCCTGCTTCTCCCTCTGCCTGCCGCCCCCTCTGCTTGTGAGCGCTCTCTCTCTCTTTCTCTCTCTGACAAATAAATAAATAAAATCTTTAAAAAATAATAATAAATCTGTCTCACATGCCTGTCCCTCTACTCCGCTGTCCACACTGCTGCTTTATCTCTGGTTCTCATTACCTGTTCAGTTCTCATTTCTCCAAACCCAGCAACTAGCAAAGGACCTGGAATTAGAGAGGGAGTCAGAAAACATTTGTCGAAAAACCATGATGAAGCTGTCATGAGCCCATCATAAAATAAAGGTTGGTTACATTGTCTTCTGGCTCAGAAAATTTAATTGGGAAACTCATCCCTTGTGTGTCTAAGAGACATTCTCTGTCAGACAATGAGGAAGGACAACAGAGCATCCGTCTGGCTGGGACTTAAAGTATCTTTAAATCTTAAAGTCTTAAAGAGTCTGTGCAATTCATGACACAAAGAAGATTAGATAAAGCATGCTCTAAGGAGTCAACAGGGTCCAAAATGTCTTTGTTTCTCTAGTGAGACTATGAGTGCTTTGAGGCAATAGACTTAGTTTTGTTTATTTCATATCCTCCTTGGTTCCTTACACTGTAGATAGCATGGGTAAGGAATTCCATGGTCTTCTCAATATGCCTTATATTATATCCCCTCTATCCAATTTAAGGCTGTCACTCCAGGAATCTCTCCTCTTTCCAACATCATCAAATTTTTCTCTCTCTCTCTGGATTATTCCCATCAGCATACTATCATGATGTTTTTTTCTCAAATCTTTTATTTTTTTTTTTTTTAAGATTTTATTTATTTATTTGAGAGAGAGAGAGCACAAGCAGGGAAAGGGGCAGAGGGAGAAGCATGCTCCCCACTGAGCAGGGAGTCCGATGTGGGACTCGATCCCAGAACCCAGGGATCATGCCCTAAGCCAAAGGCAGATGCTTAACCAACTGAGCCATCCAGGCACCCCTATTTCTCAAATTTTTAAACAGACACACACACACCCCTTCCTTAATTCTTATTTCACTTTCCCACTAGCAACTGCCTTATGTCTTTGCTTTACAACTTCTTGAGTTAGCTCTACTCCTGTTTCCAGTTCCTCTCCTTCCATTTCATCCAAGGCATACCCAGCAGGCACTATCTTCTAGCCTAGCCGCAAAATGCTTTCCCTGAGGACACCCATGACCTCCACAGTGCTCAATCCAATGGGGAATTCTCAATTCCCATCAGACTGAGTGATCGGTCAGCAGCATTTGACAGGTTTGTTCTGCTTGTTCTCCAGGCTTCCAGGGCAATACGCTCTCTAACTTCTCCTCTCCCTCACTGACCTTTCTTCTCAATCTCCTTTATGATTTCCTCTCTTCCCTTTGACTTCTTGGTGGGCTGATCCATGGCACACACATCTCTCCTTTATGTACACTTACTCTGGTGATTTAATCCAATCTCGTGGTTTTAAACCCATGCTGGAATTCCCAACACAGACATGTTCTATCCCCAGCACAGACTTCTCTTTTCAACTCAAGACTCATATACAAAATTGTTTACTTTACATCTCCACTCAGATTTCTTTTTTTTTTTTTAAGATTTTTATTTATTTACTTGACAGAGAGATCACACGTAGGCAGAGAGGCAGGCAGAGAGAGAGGGAAGCAGGCTCCCCACTGAGCAGAGAGCCCGACGCCGGGCTTGATCCCAGGACCCTGAGATAATAACCCACTGAGCCACCCAGGTGCCCTTCCACTCAGATTTCTAATAGACACCACATTCAACATGTACAGAACTCAACTCCTGATCCTTCCCCTCGAACACATTTCTTCTGTAGCCTTCTTCATCTCAGTGAAGGGCAATCTCATCCTTATTCAAAAATTATTCAAGTCAAAAAACTTGGACTCCTTAGTTATCTTAATCACATACCCCACATCAATTCCATCTTTAAACCCTGTTGGGTCTCCTTCCAACCTGTGTCCAGAACCTTACAGCTTATATCCTCTCTACAGCTTACTACCCTCACCTAATTTACCAGCATCTTTCACTTAAGTAGCTGTAATAATTTCCTACCAGGTCTCCCTTTCTCTCTATCCTTGTCCTGCTACAGTCTACTCTCCGCATAGTATGCAGAGCAATCGCCTTTCTCTCACGATTCTTTGTGGCTTTTCGATTTCATTCCACTTAGGATAAAATCCAAAGGCTGAAAACAGTCTCAAGGCCCAACAAGATCTGCCTGCCCCCATCATTCCTCTGAGCTCATGGCCTACTGCTCTCCCCTCTGCTCGCTCCTCGTTCATCAGAAATTGTCATGGAGCCACTGCTCACTCCAAGGGAGCCTGGGAAATCAAGCTCTGGGCACACTGCCACCTCAACAAAAATAGAGGAGAAGAATAGAGGAGAAGAATGCGAGGCAACCAGCAGTGTCATACACACGATTATCTTATTTTACAAATAACAAAAAGTCTCAGGGAAGTTCGGTGATTTTGCTAGAAAGTTCAGTATCTCTCCTAGAAAGTAACTTCTCTACAAAATGGTCAAGTACAATTCAAACCCAGGTCTGACTCCACATTCCCTTATCTTTTCTATTTCATCAGGCACACTCCTTCATTTAATGGAAAATTACAGGCCTTTGAGTGATTTTAAGAAAATTTGTTCTCTCTACTGTCTAGCCTCAAACAGTCATCTCATAAATGTTCTTGATGATGATTAAGATTTTATTTTCAGACAATGCCTACCTGTACTAGAAAGGGACTTTAAAAAACTCATTTTGAGTATGTATGTTTCTTCTCTCAAGAGCCACGGGAATAGCCTATCAAATATTTGTTTGCATTTTAACAAAACTTTATAGATGTTATTCTCAATCTAGGTTATATATTCTATTCCTCTATTGAACTTTGAAAATTACAGACTTATTTATTTATTTAAATTTTATTTTTAACTCCACTGTAATTAACACAGCATTACATTAGTTTCAAGTGTACAATATAGTGATTCAACAGTTCTATACATTACTCAGTGCTCATCATGTAAAGTGTACTCTTAATCCCCTTCCCTTAGTTCACCCATCCCCCCCACCCACCTCTCCTCTGGTAACCATCAGTTCTCTGTATTTAAGAGTCTGGTTTTTCTGTCTCTTTTTTCTGTATTTTGTTTCTTACAGTCCACATATGAGTGAAAGAATACGGCATTTGTCTTTCTCTGCCTGACTTATTTCACTTAGTCTTATACGCTCTAGATCCCTCTATGTTGTTGCAAATGGCAAGATTTCATTCTTTTTATGGCTGAATAACACTCCATTGTATATATGTACCACATCTTCTTTATCCATCCATCTATTGATGGATATTTGGATTGCTTCCATAGCTTATCTGCTATAAATAATGCTGCAGTAAACATAAGGGTGCATATCTTTTTCAATTAGTATTTTTGTATTCTTTAGGTAAATACTCAGTAGTGGAATTATGGGTCATGTGGTAATCCTATTTTTAATTAAATTACAGATTCTCGAGTCCTATCTACAGATTCTGATCTAATGGGTTGGGGGAATCTAGGACTAAACATTAAAAATAAAATTCCCTTATAATTTTACCATCAAGTCAAATTTTAAAATCACAGGTTTAGTTAAATAGTCTTAATAGCTCCAAGCTCCTCTTCAGAGATTGCAAGGTACCCTCATGAACTGATGGCTACAATTCTTCTGCCTTATCTCCCATCACTTCCAGCCTTAGACTATATGCCCCAGACTTAATAAAGTAGAGCACTTATTTGCCACTGTTGTAAGGTTTCATATTTCTATCCTACTAGCAATGTAGCTGTTTTGAATTCTTTACTCTTCTGACACCCCATCATCTGACAGCCAAACTATTTTTTCCACTAAGACTCATCATACACATCACTGTCTCTGAGGAGAGATCTCCCTTTTGGCCTTCACTGCCCTGCTGCAAAGACTGCTAGGGGCCACCAAGGATTGCTGCCCTTCTTTATGAAGATTACCCTGATTTTTCTTAGACGTAGCTGCCAATTTTCCAGCCACTGCACATCAAGGAAGAGCCATATAACTGTTTCCAGCCAAGAGATTATGAACCTAAATGGCATGTATCATTTCCAGGAAGAAGTCTGAGAATCAGGGGTTAGGATCCTCCGTGAATTCCTCCCTTCGCCTACTAGCTGGATGAGCCCCACAAAAACAGTTCCAAGGTCTGGGTCATTGCCTAGAGGAAAGACAAGCAGGAGAGCTGCCCACTCAGGTGATCAGGGTTAGATGTGACATGAGCGAGAAATACATTTTCTTTGTATTAAGCTACCGGGATCTGGCGGTCTTTGTGACAGTAGTTCCCCATATTCTAAAACATGAATTTTGCCCTCTACCTCATTTAATGCCTGCTCCGCAGAATGACATTTATTTCTTTACCTGTCTGTCTCCCTTACTTATTTGTAGATTCCTTGTACCTGGAGTCCCAGCGCAGCAGAGTAGGCACTTAATTCAAGTTGGTTGACTTGAAACCCATAAAGAACACTAAAGGATGCTTATAGGGCCAGCGCTTTAGTACTCCATAAGACTCTACCTCCCACCCTGCATCAATGATGCCCAAGAGTTGTCTTTACTTTAATTGGCACAGCTGGCCTAACTCCATATTCAGGATACCCCAAGCCACCAAAGTCTCTCCTTATCAAAAGAACCAAGCTGACCTTATCAACCTTATCACCTCTACCCTGTGTGTCATATACAGAGCTATCTAAATTTGCCTGGACATCATGCTTTTATCTTTTGGATCAATAAATCCTAACTAGGGAAATTTTACTCATTCTTTAGTGAATTCTCAGCAAAATGAGTCCCTAAGTACCCATGAATACAGCATGAACATAACATTTTATTAATAGAGAACTTACTTGTAGCTCTTTATGTTTCTGTATCCATTCAGGCAAGAGCCTCTTTCTTATATCTTTGTATCCTTAGCAGCTACTTCGTGCTTTGCTCAAAACACAAGCGTGTTTTTTAGTTGAACAGCATGAAGTAATTTAAGGAGAATTTAAATGAAAGATTTTGATTGCTCTCTTACTTAATAAAGATTATTTTCTATAAGAAATTCTTATAACCTCCTCCCGTCAGATTGAATACTTGTTAAAGCATAATTGCTTATCCAATGGGGCCTTTCAGAAAAGTGTTAGAGATCCTTTTTGATCAGTAAGAAAACTTCGATTTCCTAGACTATAATGTGTGTGTGTTTGTCTCACTATATATTTAAGAGATGGTGCTGGTTGTAGCTTCTTTACCATTAAAGGGGACTGAGCAACTGACTATGGCTTTCCTAGGGCCTCAGTCTCAATCTTCTGTGAAAATTACCTAATGAATGAGAAAGAGAGAATAACAAAAAAGTGGGAAAGAATGTCCTCAGCACATTAAAGGATGAACACACTTTATTCCCTAGACGTGCCTGGCAAAATTGTAGATGTAGGTTTTGGAAGCTATTAATAGTAGACTAGGCTTTAATAGAACTGCTTATCTTTTTTCCTAACCTATGCAGAAACCATATTATAATTTTAGAACCTGTACGTTGTTTTCAGTGCTGCACATCTTGAATGATAGTTACTCTTACTTAGCTTAAGAATCTTTACTATACTGCTCCCAAATTCTTTGCATTCTAGACAGGCTGAGAGGTCTCAGGAAGTTTGTTTCCCTTACAAGGTACAAGCTAATTGCCCACCAAGTCTAATCATGTTGTCTTTTCACTATTAAAGATTAAATTATTAAAGATGTGAACCTGACATCTTTATCTAGATCACTGCATTCCTCCCTGGCTTTCAAACTTCATAGTCATTGCTCATTTTTCCGACCAAATTAAGAACATGTGTATCTGACTTAACTCTCCAAAACTAGAACTATTGTTAACTTCCATCTACACAACACCTCGAGTTTCTTTGAGCCATTCATTAAAATTACACTTGGCTCTCTTAATGACTTGATCTCCAAGTTTCAAATAGAGAACCTATGAATTCAGAGCACAGAGCACACATTTAAGATTATTAAAATAAAAGAAAAAATAGCACCACATGTATTTGCCAAGTTATCCCGACTTCGGTTCAGCTGGATCAGAAACCCTCCGTCAGAAAACCAAGCTTATGAAAAGCCCAGCCCATATTTCCAGGGGGAATCTGGCTTGAGTTTAGCCTGTCAGAATGATTGGGAGATTTCCAGCTCATTGTAAAGGAAAATCTGTTGAAAGATAGTGTTCGTGTCATTTATGATGCCCCAAAGCCAACGTTTTGAGGAAACTTCTTTATTAGGAAATAAAGAGCAGATCCCAAGATTCACAGAGACAGAGAGTATCCCACAAAGAGCCATAGTTCCTTAGCAGATATTTTAGACAACATGTAGGGGGGAAAAAAGATACTTTTTAAGCATGACAGGCAATCCACACACGATCAAGAGGGGCCGAATCAAAACCAGTAGGCTTGGAAGCTGGTCCCGGCCCAGCCGCAGGTTCCGAGAAGGGCAGCCAGGCCTTGTCTGAAGTCCTGTACCTGCACTTGGCACCCCTGAATCCTCTAGGGCACTGACCCTCAGAAGGGCCAACTCTAGCGGACAATTTGGTGGTGTGGGGACACGTTAACAATGCATATTCCTGGGACCGACCACAAACCAACTTGATCAGAAAAACAGATCCCCCTTTAGGAATGGAGCCTTTAGAATCTTGACATCTATAAATAGTCTAGGTAATTGCTATTCACAGTAAACAATGAGAACACTACTCTGGTGCCAATCCCAATGTTAGGCAGAAATTAAGATTTAGGGGACAGAGCCTAAGATTCTGAGACTCAGCATTATCATCCTTGTCAGTACTCTCCCCCTGGCTTGGTGGCCCAAGTCTCAACAGTGGGTGTTGCCTTTTCACTGAGATACAACCTCCACTTTGTGTCCCAGCTCAAATAATTGGGATTTTGTGTTCCTCCTTCATTAATTACCTTTCTGCAACCTGCCTAAAACTCTGGCCCCTTAGAAGGTCAGTCCTATGGCCTGGGCCTAGGTGATTGTCCTTGAACTGTTCTGTGGCTGAAGTCTGGCCCCCTCATGACTGGCCTGCCTACTCCTGAAACCAAGAATTACTGCTCCTGCATTTTCCTTCGCTATCTACCACTCACCTTTTAGAATTATGGGTGCCTGGTATTCTTGCTTCTTCTCCCAAAGCAAGACTACCACCTGTTGTCTATCCCCACAGGCTTCAGATGCCATAAACTAGACCACCTTTTCTTCCCTCCTGGCTTCATGTCCCCAGGACCTCCTTAGCTAAAGCATGAGTCAAGTTTTGTCTCCGTCCTCATCCAATTCCAGTTATCTGGGCCATGTCTAGCCATATCTCCAAATACATATGACACTTTCTAACAGAACTTTCAGCTATAAAACTCAGTAATACTCTGACTTAGGTCCTTGAAAATATATGGAGATTAGTGTAGCAGGAAGGAGATGTGTTAATGAGTGAGTATTCCAAGTTCTCCCAAATTCCTCTGGCATGGAAGAGGCAAGGTTCCTGGGAATGTGAAGATGAACAACATGGCAGACAAGACACACGAGCTCTAACCTCTGGGAATCAGACTCCAGAGTTAAAGGTTGGGTAACCAACTGTGTCCATGTGCCTGGAACTGAGGGGTTCCTGGAACATGAAATTTTCATTGCTTAAGTTGAAAAAGTCCCTGACAAACCAGGATAAGTTGGGCACTCTAGAACTTGAAATTGTTTGGAGTTTTGCTGAATCAAAGATTCAGAATATGAAAGAACTGTAGCAAAAAGAAAAGGAAATTAGATTTCTTTAATGTATTTTCAGAAAACACGTAAATATCAGTATTTCTTTTCATTACTCTGGACTTTTTTGATTGTAACTTTATTCAGAGAGTAGTTCACATGGACCTTAGCTTTTGGGCTAGTCACCTATTAATGAAAGAAAACACATGGATATTATCAATATTGTCAGACATTTATTGAAAAATTATATGCCAGCCACAAATTAAAGTGCTTTACATAGATTATCTCAAATTACTGTCACAACAACCTGGGCTTGATCCCTATCCTGCCATCTATTAACTGTTTCATTTGCTTTTTTTTTTTTTTAAGATGTATTTACTTATTTTAGAGAGAGAACATGAGCAGGAGGGGCAGAGAGAGAGGGAGAGAATCTCAAGCAGACTCCACGCTGAGCACAGAGTCCAACATGGGGCTCGATCTCATGACCATGAGATCCCGACCTGAGCTGAAACCAAGAGTCTGACACTTAACAGACTGCGCCACCAAGGCGCCCCTCAACTGTGTCATTTGTATAAATAACTTAATTTCTCTAAACCTCAATTACCTAATGATATCTATTTATCAGGGAGATTTCAGAATTAAGTAAGGCAAAACATGTATTTAATAGATTTCCTTGCAGATAGTAAGGAATCCATAGATAGAATGGCTTTTAGATATTATTATTATTATTATTATTATTATTATTGCTGCTACTACTACTACCTAGTACTAATACAATTACTTGCTACAACTGATACTACTACACCTACATCATCATCATCATCATCATCATGCCAGATCATACAGCAGTCATTTGCAGAAGCAGACTTAAAATCTGGTCCTCTAACTTATCATGATGACACATTTTCCTCCTTGTTACAGAAACATTAAAACCCAACCTGAGAAAGCATTTAATAACGACCCCTGGCATCCAAAAGGTTATCTGTAACATGGCCGCAAAGGTGCAGATAAGAATGCACAAAAATTGGGGCGCCTGGGTGGCTCAGTCGTTAAGCATCTGCCTTTGGCTCAGGTCATGATCCCGGGATCCTGGGATGGAGCCCCGCATTGGGCTCCCTGCTCGGCGGGGAGCCTGCTTCTCCCTCTCTGACTTCCCCTGCTTGTGTTCCCTCTCTCGCTGTGTCTCTCTCTGTCAAATAAATAAAATCTTTAAAAAAAAAAAAAGACAAAAATTTGAATGGCACACAGCACATGGCAAATTGAATGCCATGGAACTTTGGGCACTAATGATGTTTCTTTGGAATATTTTCCAAGTAAAATATAAAACAAGTACATTTTTTGGGTTTTGGTTTATTTTTTATTTCTTTTGGCTTCTGTATGTGTACCATGAACACACGGATGACAGTCAATCCTTCTGGATTTTGCAGTACAGAGATGAGACGGTAATAACAGATAATAACTAGAGGGTCGACAAGCTAACCCAACAGAGGTCTAATTTTCCAGAGCTATATGTCTGTAAAAGGCAACAAAATAACAGACCTAATGCAATTTTAGCTCACAGCTTTGCGAGAAGCCATCTTGCCTCTCTCTTCTCCATTTGGCATAATAAAATGTTATTAACATATGCTAACATGTACAAATATTTCTGAATAGGAGGAAATGGAGTTTGCAACACTATCTTTTTCATAAACAAATGATTTATTACACAAGATACACTATTAGTGAGAAAAATTAGAAAAGTTAAATTCAGAAAATTTAAATCATCCATAATCCCACAACCTAAAATACTATTGTTGATACTTTGTTGTTCACATTTCTGAATTTTTCCAAGCAAATAAAAACTCATAATAGGTAAATATACACAAAATTTTAATGTGCTAAATTATAATCCTTTTCCTGTAGCAAAAGGTAGTAAATATTTCCCCATATATTTTACATATAATAACTTTTTCTATATCATGGTTTAAATAATTGCCTGAAATACCATTATGTCAATGCACCATAAGGTACTAGTCATTCCGCTCTTCATAGATAGTTGAGTTGTTTACATTTCCTTGCTATTATCAACAATTCATTTTTATAAACATCCTTGTTTATACACCTTGGCTCAGCTGTCAAAGTCTTTCCTTAGACATAAAAATTCCTAGAAATGGGATTATGAAATCAGACACTGCATATTTGAAGGCTTCTTAATATGTCCCTGATGGTAAGTACTATGCATGGGTTTGTAATACACAACCAGAAATATTGCCCTATCTACAGAACCAGTGCACTGGTGTGCACTCCCAGCAGCAGGTATAAACCATTGCCCTTTACAGCTGAGTGAGCCAGGCGCTCGCCTGGGCGTCATGGTCTCCAACAGAAAACATCTACGGGACCCTCTCATCAGTGCTGCCCTTATAACCCACGCCTCAGCTGCCGCGAGGACTTCCTGCCCCACTGGCTGGTGAACAGCTCCTGATAATGTCCACGTGTACTGTGTCGTCACAAGCTGGCAAAGAAAACATCATTCAAAAATAACGAGGCGATTGAGAATTGCTAGACACTATTCGAGAAGGAAGTTTTGATTTTTAGATGCGTATCTGTTTTGTCTTAACAACTGCGACAGAAAAAAAGGATGGATCACATTTGGCAAATAAGAATATTTTTTCCTCTGAGAAAACTTGAAAAAAAAAGAGAAAGAATCATTACAGATTTGTAAAATCTGCTACAAATTTCCTGCCAGTTAGAGTAGGATACTAAAATGACAAAGGGTGGGGCTCCTGGTTGGCTCAGTTGATGGAGCATGCGACTCTTATTCTCAGGGTTATGAGTTTGAGCCCCATGCTGGGTGTGGGGATTACTTTAAAAAAAATATTTTAAAAAATGGCAAATAGCACAATTTAAAACAAACAAATTTCTCCCATTCCTGGATAATAATATTTTTAATCATTTCCTAACTGGAAGATTTAAAAACGAAAACCCGAATGTCTCGGTGGATGTAAGCGAAGGCAAAGCAACAGAACAAGATAGAATGTCTCCACCTCAGGTTGCTGGCTTTACCCTGAAGGGAGCTACCACCTGTATCTTACTGAGCCGCCCTAAGCCTCTCCTGGGGCCCACAGAGCAGAAAGGGAAGATCCAGCGAGGTCAGAGCTGGGGAGACATAAGACATGTGCACACCATGGGCAAGCAAGCAGGTTGGGAGAAGGCAGGAGTACCATCCACACTTGGGGGAAGCTGATCGATAAAAGTACTGTCTTCTACATCATAGGCCTTGAAAGAGGAGTTTCTTATTTCACAAATAATTGCCTGGTGCTTACCACAGGCTTTCCCAACTGTCACTCATTTAATTCTGTGACAAATTATCCCTGTATTCCAAAAGGGAAACTGAGGCATACACGGAGTAAATATTTTGCCCAAGATAATAACAGAGCATAAGCAGAAAAACTAGAATTTAGGCCCAGGGAGCCTGGCTCTGGCCACATCGGATGCCATCTATTAGGGTCAGTGATAAAGACAGGATAAGACGGAAGGTCTGAAGGCTGAGGTTCAAGTCCCAGGGCCACCTCCCATTAGCAGTTCTAAGAGACCAAAGGGCATTTAATTTCTCTAAGGCTCAGGTTGCTAAAGCAGGTGAAATCCACACATCAGCTCGGTCCTTTTCCTCCCCCTCCGACCTGTGACCCACACCTACCCACATGTAGAGCTCAGCGCATCTTTGAGTTCCCCATCCCACCCTGCTTCTCCTGAACTTGAATGTGCATTTTTACTCACAATCCAAGAGATTCTTATTCATACTAAAGTGCGATAATTATTCCCCTAGAGAAGGCTTTGATATAAAAACATCAGAACAAAAAATCTTGATTTTCTGAACATTTTGTACAGGACACAGAGGAGGGAAGGAAAATATAATGTACAGTGCAGACAAAACCACTTAAAATTTCCCCATAAATATCCCCATTGGTCTCTTAGCTCCACAGGGCAAGTGGGGGAAGGCACTTTCCACGCTATTTCCTTTTCTCAGTTCCCAGAGTTGATAACTATCTTCTCTTCAGAATTTCCACCTGGGCATCTTTAAGGTAAGATCTTTAAGATCTCACGTCTTTCTTATAAGATGTAAAATAACTTATTTATTTATGAATTATTTAACCACTATGATGCTCCAGTGAGATAATGGATATAATGGAGATAATGGATGTGAAAATGCCTCAGAAAAACGAAGAGGCAGACTAGCAGAAGGCACAGCTGATACCGGAAAGACGGTACAGGCCGAATGACTGAAACCTTGGCGCAGCTAAACTTGCAAGTGGCAGGTGCATGCCCCGTGATTAGAGGGGGCATTTCTATACATTGGTGACTGACTGGAGGAGGCAAACTGTCTCTCACAAACCACGCCACAGCAGCTCCAGCAGAGACACTACAGAGCTAGTTAAATAACGTTCCAAATCTGACTTTAAGCAACTCTCCTAAAAATGCAAACAGCCCCCTCCCTCCCGGTTAGTTATTTAATCCTAACTGCTCTTTCTTTTACCATCTTACCTTCTTACTTTACAAAAGTCTCAAATGCATATTCTCTACACCCTGTCTCCATTTTTTTCCTCAGCGCCTAGCTCCTCCTGCCCACCTTGAAATCTGGACTCTCTCCAGTGCTACAATGCAGTGGCTGCTTACCTATCCACCGAGACCTTCCTGATGGGAAACACTGTGGCCATGTCACCTGCCCCGTTCTCCTGGCCCTCTGGACTGCTTTTGGCATTTGCTAGGTTACCCAGGGTCGAGTTTCAAGTAAGAGGACTCCTACTCAAAGGCAGAGAATATGAATCAATTTGTCCAAGGATCTTTCTAAGTTATAAAAGGAATATATTTCAACTACCGGCTTTATCAAGTCACATGGCATCTTACGAAGGCACAGCCCGTCCTTGGAAAATTATTCTAAATTGTACAGTTCGTACATGAAATAAACTTGCTAGAGCTCTTCCCACATTTGACAGCAATCCTAACAATTTACATGGCACAAGTTTTAAAGCTGAAACAAATTTTTCTACATTATTAATAATAAAGAATAGGCTTCAACCAACCATGTTAGGGGAAAAACTGAATTACCTCTTCATTCTCTCTATGGGAAATACTACAAAATTACTGTCTGATGCAGAGGTGATTAAAAAAAGAAGTACATGATCCAAAAACGTAGAGGAAAACAGTAATATGGAAGTGTGAAGGGCAGTGCATTAGTAAAACCATTATGCTCTTTTTCTGGATTTTATGATGTGTATGGTATTTCTCAGATTTTATTAATTTGTAATTTTTTTGTGATTTCTTCTTTCTAAAAATACTTTTCATGTACTTTTGAATTTCTAATTTTTTAAGAGGATTTTTTTAAAGATTTTATTTATTTATTTGCACAAAGAGAGATCACAAGTAGGCAGAGAGGCAGGCAGAGAGAGAGGGAGAAGCAGGCTCCCCACTGAGCAGAGAGCCCCATGCAGGGCTCTATCCCAGGACCCTGAGATCATGACCTGAGCCGAAGGCAGAGGCTTCTTTAAGAGGATTTTAAGAGGCGCCACCCAGGCGCCCTTTAAGAGGATTTTAAAAGGGCACGGGTGGTCAGGTCCACCCAAACCCTGCATCCTAATAATTATATACTAGCTCTTCCAGCATAGGAATACAGACTAGTAACTCAAGTGCTTTTCTGGATAATAAAAATGAGGGATCATTATTAACATCTTGTTAAATGACAGTAATTCCTCTCATCTCTCCCATCTTCCTGGGCCCCCTACCGTTTCCTTGTCTCTGAGTATATGCACAACTGTGCTCCATGCAGAGAGTGTAAGATAAATAAATACACCTCTGCCTCAAGTAGATTCGCACCTAATGAGGGGGAGAAGACACGAACACTAATAATTATGCAATAACTTGATAAGTGCTCTAAAGGAGTTAAGAGCAAAGCATCCTCAGAGCACAGAGAATGATTCCAACTGGGGAATTCGGAAGAAGTGTCATAAGAAAGGTAATAGCTGAACTGAGCATGAAAGACGGAGAGGGAGTTTGGCTGGCAGAACCCAGAGGCAGCATCCTCATGGGGAAAACCACAGGTTAATTTATGTAAGCGGCACATCAAAGCCTTCTAAAAAACATAGTCAGATGGGCTATCCGGCAAATAAAGAACAAGAAACAAACAAAAACAAGCCACTGACAAAAAGAGAAGAATCACAAGCTTCACAGAAGAACTAATAAATGGTGAGTTTACGCGGCATCCTCTAATATACCAAGCATTTATAAAGCTTGAAAATCTGCAGGTGGAAGGAAGCTCTGGTATCAAAGAGGGCTGGGCACTGAATTAGCTCCGTCACCTGGGACAGCTGTGTCATTTCTCCATGACTCAGTTTCCTCATCTGTGAAATGATCGGATCAGGACTTGTATCAAAAATGTTTCATGACGATTAGACCAATTATGCGTGGTATAAAGTAGTGCTGAGCAAATGCAATCTGTTATCATTAAGAGTGAGGCTAATGCATCCAGGTTTTCCTACCATTAAAGATGGATGTGAATTGCACATCTCCTTGTTACACTGATAACTCATTCGGGGAAAGTCAGCACCTGTCAGCTGAAACAATCAAGCTGGAAGCAGGGAAGTTCTTGCAAAGAGCCGGAGCATCCCAAAGAATTTCAGAAATGCTTGCACATTCTCTATCACATTCCTTTAAGCGTAGACTCATTTAAACACAGGGCCAAGGCACTCCACATCAGAAATGTAAACGGAGGCCAAGGGCCAAAAAAAAAACAAAAACAAATCCCCATGAAAAATAACCCTCCTGTGAGGAAATCAGCAATCAATCCCACACGTTGGAAGATGGGCTCGGGATATATTCCTGCAGAATTCAAGGTCACGTCCCTCTTAGACTCGGTAGGCATGTCTGCAGCTGGTGCTACTTTGCCCTCCTCGAAGGGAGCCCTTTTTCAGACAACTGCACCCAGAGCAATAACTTGATCTTTTCAGCTTTCACAGAACTGACTGCTTATTTACTAGTAGATGTGTGCATTTTTAAGGAAGGACATCAACCTCCTGGGTTTAATCAAAGAAAATTACAGAGCAGTGAACTGTTACATTTTAGGCCAGCGGGCCATTAAACCTGTCTCTTTAGAATTAAAAAGTAACTATTTAGTCCTAAAGGATACCAGAAGAGGAAACTGATACATCCTTCTTCTCTCAGTAAGCCAACGACTTTTTTTAACAAGGGAATCTGAAACTGGATATTTGCAAGCTGATCCTCTCAATAAATGTGGCTACAATAACAACGATCTGTGAATATTGGTTATTTCGTTTTGGCTTTGCTTTGTTTGCAGTACTATGGTACCACAATAGGTTAACAATCTAGAACCATAGCAATTTCTTGGGCATGTAAAAATTTCCCCAGAGTGCAAAACCACAAGAATTTATGCTCTGCAAAGTGTTATCAATCAGACCTGAGCAGTGCTGGCCTTCACGTGAGATCATATAAACATGGGACATCTCTACACTTACTCATTTGTGGGCTTTTTTCTAGGCACTAATTCCACCAATCGTATTGCGCCAGAAGATCGTAACAACCCTGGCCAGTCATTTCTTAAAAGACAATCAGTGGGTCATGAAAGGAGAAGAGACAAGTCACCTCTCCGAAGAGGATCTACATGAAATGAAGGCTGTAGCATTTCACTGGAATGAGGCACGTTGACGAATCCCATCACGTGAGACTGTACCGACTGGTACAGCTCCGTGGACGTACTTCCAGCTACAAGTTCTGAAGACAACAAGTGCTGATGGACTTGTGACTTCTTCCTACCAAACTGAATGATCTTCCCTGGCCATCTTGGAGCAAGCAATCATAGAACAGCTGTGGCCCATCAGAGGCTCGTTGTATGATGACATTAGATTAAACCTTTACTTAAGGTGGTATGACTTCTGGGCGGGGTGGGGGTGGGGAAACTACATCTAAGAGAGTTACCTTTAAGGGGAGACTCAGAGAAAATGTAGCAGGTAATAGTTGTCATCAGGCTCCATCCAGCCAGATATCCTTATCCTCGTGTTCCCTCCTCATCAAATATTATGAAAGAAGCCCCAAATAAATGTTTCATTGAAGAGTTTCTATTATTTCTCAAGGCTATACTTCACCAGTCATGCTCGAATGAAGTATGGGATTTGCCTTCATCTGCAGAGAAGCCGGGCACCTGGCAGCCCGCCTTTATCCTATCAGCCCATCCCGGTGTCTCTGTCAGACTTGGCGTACAACACCAAAGTCTTTAGAACTTCATATTTATCTTATGAATATTTGAGGCAGTGTTTCCCACTTCTTCCCAGTCACAGAGCTCAGAAAAAATGATGGTATTTATTATATAAATAAAGAGATAAGGCAGTGTGCATCCGTGACTAACAAACTGGGGGAGGAGACGGAAGTGGGACAAGGAGTTCAGGACCCCCGGGTCACACCCCATGCACCTGGATGCTAGGGATCAGTATCTGCACACACTAAGAACCTGGCACAGATTCTGCCACGTTCTGCCCTAAAGTGGATATTTTCAAGTGCTCCCCCGGGGAACAAAAGAGATTTTAAGGTCCTCATGGTAGGGGACCAGGAGTCAATATTATTTATCATCGGACAATATTCTTATATTGCTGATTATATTTTATCCGCTATTTAAATAGTTTTGACTACTATGAAAATAACTTATAAACGAACCATTTACTTATAGATTTCTTTTCATTTCTTAATTCTCTGACCATTTGGCATACATGTGGTAGAAAGTACACAGACTTTAGAAACAGACCTCCTTGAAAATACTGATTGTGCACACTCTGGCCTCAGACAGATCCCACATCCTTTCTGAGCCTCAGTGCTCTCACATTAAATGGGAACATTAATACCTACTTCAAGAAACAGTTATGATTTTTTTCAGTTTAAAATGTCAGTAGCACAGAAAAATAGGTGCTCATTAAATATTAGCTCACTTCCTCTTCTTAGAAGAGAATTAGTATTGCAGTTAAATTCCTTCTGTCAGTTCTATTTATTCCTTCTACTCTCTGCTGTCCTCCATCATCCTCCCTCTGCCACCTGCCTCTCAACCTCCTCCCCTTGTTTTCTATTTCTATATCATCTGCTGCCTCCTCCTTATCATGCTCACACTTTCTTCTCTCTCCAAATTGGGGTGAGGAGGGAAGAAAGAGGACATGGAGAGGAAAGAACAGGCCCTTTAACTCTATTCAACTCCCAACTCTTAAAGGCACTGCCCAGATCTTTTCAGGTAATTACAAAAAAAAATTTTTTTTAATTCAAAAAACTACTGTATTCAAGTCCTGTATTCAAGTCTGGGTCTCCATGAATAGCCACCCTTTGGACTGTTGGCTGTCAACCTTCATACCACTCTGTCATGCCAGAAAAAAACAACGCAGACCTATTAGTAGGAAGAGTTCATGGAAGTAGTGAGTCTTATTAAGAAAAGGGGCCCACATGGTAGGTGCTCAAGTAATATTTGCTTATTGCATCAATGTTTTAAATACCCACCAATACAAATACCTAAGGAAGCAAAATTGAGAAATGTTATGGATTCACAAATCGGATACAAACCTACTGCTGCAGACCTAAAAAACAAATCAAGGTGAACCTAGGGTAAACTTAAAAGAAAGATATTAGATACTTACAGTCCTTTTTTTTTGGATTTTTTTGTTTCATTATCATCTGTGATACAGGGAAAACACAGACTATATTTAAAGTGGGCAAATATTCTCTGAGTTCTCCTAGCCTCATCACCAAAAAAACAGTAAGAAAAAGTTGACTACAACAGCGTGGTGGAGACAGCAAGAATTGGCATACCAATAAAATTTCCAAGACAAGGATTTCTACAAAGAACTCGCAGGCTGGGATACATCTACAACCACTTTCTGAAATGCTTACGCTGGTGGTTCACATACTATGACCTCAGTTGAAAAGAGCAGGCAGCACACCATCTTAGCAAGCTCATAAACAAAAATGTCACAATGGTCTGGAAAGATGACAACACTAGTAATCTGAAACTGCCACGAATATAAAGCAAGTGTAGAAGGAGGAAGACATAGGAGTCATTTTCACAGTCATCTCAGTAAGATATCTGTCCAATGGCACTACTCATAGCTCTTGAAATAATCACTGTTTTCTTTGTGATGCACTTACTCACAGGATTCTAGACATGGTGAGCCATGTGGCAAAAGGAGTTTCTGAAAGCGAAAGGTCCCTAACTACACTGATGAATTTTTGGTAGATTTGCCCATGAAGGGGGATGTGCTCTGTAAGGACACAGTAGTAATGACCCACAAGTCGGACGATAATACTGTCAATAACTCCAATTTTATTCTCTTGCTGAGAAAGATGAGATCAGGTGGATTTATTGTCTTTTTAGAAGTAAAAATTAATCATATGTGTGTACTTCATAAAATTATATAAATTTCTCTATATTAGTGTCTATATTAATATCTCTCCAATATCTCTATATTAGACATTTCTGACTTATTTATATTTTATGGTAATAAGGGGTTTCATATAGTTCTGCAGAGTATTGTTTTAATAAGATTACAGTTTGGATGGAGGCAGATGGCTTAGTTGTACAATGACAGAGGATACCATTCACATAGAATTCAGTAAGAAAACTGCCCCCTCGATGACAAGAAAAGAGGAAGAAAGAAGAGAGGAGAAAGAAACATAGTGTCAATTACTGAAAAAATATCCTTCCAGGCAGATTTTCACTTATAAAATGTGTCCTCATTGGAGGGGTGTTAGGAAAAAGGAAATATGTTTAAAATTAAAATTACTGGTCCATCAACTGGAAAAAGCAAAAATCCACAATGAGAGAGAGAGAGAGAGAGAATGGGAAATAGAAATACAGGATAGACCTTAGAGACAACTAGTTATCACTCCAGGTTCCTTAATCAGTTAGAATAATTAAATCTTCTACTATCACTATGCTCTTAACCAAAGAGCCAAGAGAAGACAAAGCCCTAACTAAATAACACTCACCAGAATTATCAGCAAAATGGGCAGGACTTGAAGGGAAAAGAAATAGGAGAGAAGGATTGGTTAGAGGAGGAAAAAGGAAAGGAATAAAAATATACTGACTAGTCTTACATTGTGAAAAGTAGAAAAAATAAGAGACTTGGAAGAAGGATGAAGGAAAACAAAAGCAGACTCGTTTTCCAAGGGAAGTAGAGGAAGGGAGCCCATTCTGCACACAACACATCACATCAGGTCTCTCTGTGGCAAAGCAAAGCATGTGCTTGAGCTGCCTGACTGGTTGCTACCATCGCCAGTTATCGTTTCCAGCAGCAGCAGCCCCAGAATACTCACTCACTATGTGCTATCAGACTGTACAAAATACTCTAAATAGATGTTTTTATTTCATCCTTGCAGCACCCATATGAATAACATCCTGTTGTTATTCCCATTCTTAGAGATGAAGTAATCAAGTCTCAGAAAGCTGGAGGCATTATTTACAAGTTTTCATGGACTGTTTAGACTTGATAAGATTCTGTACCCACACACTCAAACTCTGAATGATTAAAATTCACCTCCATGCTGCCTGATCCAAGTCGATGGAATTCTGCGCTCCCCGCCTACGTAGCGATTTTAGCATATAAGCTTTTACAAAGGATATTTTTTATCTGTTTCATCGACCATCATTTTATAATTATTCTCTTCCAGCACCACCCCATATCAATGACACAGACAATTAACCTTCCAACTGTAAAGCTTTTTATTTTTAATGAAACTTCATTAATATCCCCAGTAACAATAAAACTTCTAGGTAAGTATTAGGACAATACTGCAGTTGAGTTTCTTAGGCTATCATTTTATTATATCCATCTAATGTTGAGGCCAGATTATTATTTATTGACTGACTCAAAGAAATTCCTCATTTTTGTAGAAATCTACTGGAAAAGTAGATGTGTGGTTAGGATAAAGAAAGAATAGACCTTGTTAGTAATGACACTGATACACACATCCATGCACATTGATTCTTTCCTGCTAAAACAGACACTTAAATTTTGAACAAGTTTATACACACATTTAAATATTTTCTGTATTGTTTAGAAGATGTCTTGCACAAACAGATGATGTTTGAGACTCTGACCCTCTGAACACAAGTTTTCTCTGGTGATCTAACGTGCTTGCTCAAATCATAAGGTTGAATTAGAGACCTCCAAAGCCTATGTCAGAATATCTGAAGGTCCTTGTTTTAAAAAAAAAAAAAAAAAAGCCTATTTAGTTTAAAGCAACGATATATCAGATTCATATCATGACAAGATTGGGTAAATATACGTCAGTTCTATTTTCTTTTTTTCCAATAAAAGAACAAAACTCCCATTGTTCCCTATAATTCCCTCTAGTTCCTAGTGTCCCCAAGTGACTCAGTTTGAGCCAATGACCTGGACAGGGAGGCAATAAACCACTTTCATGTCTGCTTCATAAAATGCAATGTGTGACTATCCAGGAAGGCAAACCATGGAGACCATGTGTTGAATATGGCTGCATCTCAAGATGAAGGAGAGAAACCTCAATGCTCGGGACAGGGATATGGGAAAAAACCAAACCTTTACTTACTAAGCCACTGATATTCCAGAGCTTGTTTATGACTGTACCATAACTTAGCCCTACCTGACCAATTGAGAAAGTGGTACTGGCAATGGGGACCACCATCACAAAACTTTTAAGATGTGCCAGTGCCTCAGGCATCAAAGAAGCCACTGTCACAGGCTAGGAATATGGTGATGTTAGTTGTGAGGTAGGAAAAGAGTTTTGTAAAACTGTTTTCTAATAACTGCATAGAATCCAGCCTACTTCTAAGTCAGAAGCCCTACAGGAGGAAGGTGCGAAACAATCAGCATTATTGGGGCGCCCGGGTGGCTCAGTGGGTTAAAGCCTCTGCCTTCAGCTCAAGTCGTGATCACAGGGTCCTGGGATCGAGCCCCACATCGGGCTTTCTGCTCACCGGGGAGCCTGCTTCCCCCTCTCCCTCTGCCTGCCTCTCTGCCTACTTGTGATCTTGCTCTCTCCTCTCTGTCAAATAAATAAATAAATAAAGATCTTAAAAAAAATAAAAAAAAACAATCAGCATTATTAGCATGTACTGACTAATATAGGCTGGATTTTTTAATGCCTTCATTACATGAAAGAGGTAAGCTCAGGAAAGAAGTAGCTGGTTTGGAATACTTGAAAATGCAATTTTTATCTCAGGAACCACACTCCATTGAAGTAGCAATATCTCCAATGATATCTCTAACACTAAGGATGAACACCATCTACCTTAAATCTACTAGCCAGATGTCATTGGCTGCTCTATTTTTCAGCCAGGCCTATTCATAGTGGATGGTAGAGGGGCAAAGACTGGAGGTGTAGAGAAAGAAAGCAATGAATGCAGCCATTATTACAAGCTTTCAGAAAATCCTTCTGTGGGAGTGAGTTAGAATCCATTTTTAAATAACATTATGGCCTCTCCTAAATTTCAAAGGAATACTTCTGAATAGCAATTAATTTTCATATTTAGAAGGAAAATAAGAAAGACCACTATCTTACAATTTTCTTCTTTAGGCTATAAAGCCTTAAATAATATAAAGCCACACACAATTTTCCAATTCACTTGAAAACCCAACTATAGACCAGGGTGGAGGGACTTGGACAGCATGATCTGGTATGCATTTCAGCGAGATGAACTTAATTTTCTACTTTGGGAGGCAACGCATGATAGTCTGTGTTTAACATCATTCCACGAAAGCCTCAAAAATCCTCATAAAAGAAACCTTATGGGGAATTTATGTGCCTCCCATTATGCCAAAGTTCTGACAGAGAGCTTGAACTTGGTGACCAGCAGGCTTTCCTTCTTGTTTGAGGAAGAAGAGGTCATTCACCATCTCAACTGGGAACCTGGTTGAGGCAGAGCCAAACAAATCATGTAGGTACTATCTGGCAATACCAGAAACTGGGAAGAGGGTAAAAATTGTCATGCGCCCGTCCTCAAAAGACTACCAAGTCACAGAAAAAGTTAACGACTTCACTGCACAGGAGTTTTACTGAATGAAGGGATCTGGGCTCTAAAATAGATCCTTCCACTGACTAGATATGTGACTTTAGGACAAGTCACCCCTCCATTATGGACCTCATTCTCCTTTTCCACAAACTTAGGAAACTGGACTTAATTATGGATTGCCAACTCAAGTACCTACAAGGATCCAGCGGGTGGTCTAATGGAGTGTAGACCGTGGCTAAGCAAAAAAACGTGCCCTTCCAAAGGACCAGAAGCTAGCTATTCAACTCCAGCTGATTAATGGTATGCAGGAAGACAGGCCCAGTGTTGCCAAATTTCCAATTCTTTCAAAAGAGGCTAAAAACTAGGGGTTTTTACGGAAAAACTTTTCATTTATAAATGTTCAATTTTTTAAGCACATTATAGCCCAAATAAAAAATACCTGCTGGTGTGGTGCAGCCTGGGGACCACAACTGTCCCCCAGGAAGTCATCAAATAACTATCACTGAATAACATAATCTCTAAGTCCACTTCTATCTTCGAAGATAAATTTAAACTCACTGCCTGATATATGGCATTTTGTTTCCTCCATCTATAACACAATTTCTTTCTTCCCTCTCACATTCGAAATATTCAGGAATGAACTCCCATACACTCTGCTTGGGCCCTGAAGACTTGGCTTCCTCTCCCACTCCACCAAAACTGGGTTCCAAATGCCATCCCTGATCTGCTGACCGCAAACTGGAAAACAATTGCCTTGCCTTCATTCTTACTAATTTGTAGCAACTCAAACTCTTACCAATACTTTTCTTGAAAGCCAGCCACAAAAAACAACAACAAACAGTCTCTTCTGGTTTTTCACATGTTTCTAATCACCTTGTCCCAGATTCTTTTGCTGCCTATTGTTTTCCTTCTACTTCCTAAATGTGGGTGTTCCCAGAGTCTCAGTCCCCAGCTCTGTATTGCTCTAATTGCTTATCCCAAGAGCTCATCTGTAACTTCAGCTTCAAACATCACGAGATTCATTCATATACACAAACATCTCCAATCCTGAGGAGCTCCAAGGCTCCATTTCCAATGGCCACTGGAGCATTTCTACTTGGACTATATCCTCTTTCTGTAAGGTTGACATGTTCCAAATTTATTCTCTCCAAAACTTCTCCCTATGTTCTTTTTCCTACCGATGATTTCCCACCATCCCCCTGGTTACTCCAAGTTAAAATCTTTGACTCAACTCACTCACCTCCCATTCCATGATCTATTCACAATATTGGTAATGTTCATCTCTACTTTTTTTTTTTCTTTAAAGATTTTATTCATTTATTTGCTAGAGAGAGAGCATGCGAGAGTACAAGCAGGGGGAGCAGCAGGCAGAGGGAGAAGCAGGCTCCCTGCAGAGCATGGGGCCTGATGCGGAACTCAATCCCAGGACCCTGGGATCATGACCTGAGCTGAAGGCAGCCACTTAACTGACTGAGCCACCCAGGCATCCCTCATCTCTACTTTCTGAGGAAGGCTCCCACATTTAACCACTTCAACCTCAGATACCCCACCGTGCATCCTTCTGACTTCCCCAATCTACATTAGTCACTGTCACCATGTTATCACTTCATGTTATTCCTTGCTCCCATTGCCCCACAGGATAAATACCAACTTCCTGCATATGGCATTCACATATGGTCCTTATAGCCATCTTCCTCCTCCTCCCAGTACAGAAGACCTTCTGTTCCAGCCAAACCAGTCTCATCCTTGTTCTCCAAAAACTGTATTTTGTTTGTGCTGAGAATATCCTCCCCAGTTATTCCTACCTATTCAAAGCCTTCTCATTCTTCAAGGCCCAGCTTGACTTGCAACTTCCTTGAAAAACCTACAAAATAACCTAGGTCAAAGTGACTTCTTCCTTAAGAGTGTGTCGTCCATTATAGGCCCTTTCAAATAAATTTCCCTATAGTTCTCTCTTTTCCTCCCCACCAAAACAAAAACAAGAGTAAAAACAAAAAAACTACAACACACCCCAGTTAAAATGTTCACTGTTATTTCTTTGAATTTTAGGTCACTTTACCTCTTCCATATTTTTTCTTTTTTTTTTTTGGTCTGACTTGGTTTCATTCAGCATGATATGTTTAATTTGCTATTTCTTCTAGTTTCTGAAGATGAAAACTTTGGATATTGATGCAAAACTTGTTTTTAATATAAGAATTAATGCAATAAATTTTCTTTAGATGATTTCCTTTTATTTTGTGCTCTTAGGTGCATCTCTAATTTTTAATGTTATATTTTCTTATTTAGTCTATTCTAGATATTTCTAATTTCCCTTGTGACTTCCTCTTTGGCTCCCAAGCTATTTAGAAGCATGTTGTTTAATCATAAAATCTGCAATTTTCCAGGTATCTTTCAGTTATTAATTTCTAGTTTAATTCTTGGGTGGTCAGAGAATATACTTTGCCAGATTTCAATTCCTCAAAACTTTCTGAGATTTGTCTTATGGCCCATAATATGGATTACTTTGATGAATGTTAAATGTCAATTAAGGCACACTGGTTAATAATGCTGTTTACATTTTCTACATTCTTAAATACATTTTCTCTACTTGTTTCGCTGATTACAAAGAAAGGAGTTTTGACATCTCCAACTATAATTATGGATTTTTCTATGCCCATAGGTTTTGCTTTATGCATTTTGAAGTCATGCTGTACTTCAAAAACACACTTAAAGTTGTCAAGTCTTTTGCATACATCAACATCTTCGTCAGTACGTAATGTCCCTCCTAATACTAGATGATATTTCATGGGTAAAGTTTAGTTTGTCTGATTTTAACATGGTCACTTCACTTTCTTTTGCTCTGTGTTTGTATGGTATATCTTTCTTCAACCTTTTACTTTTCATAGATTTCTGTCTTCCTATTAGTTCCTTGTAGACAGCATATAGTTGCATTTTATATTATTATCTAGCTGATAATCTCTGCCTTTTAATCAGGATATTTAGAAAAAATAGGAAATTAATTTTTAAGATAATTACTGATATGGTGGGTTTAAGTCTACCACCTTTCTAGTTGTTTTCCATTTTCCAGATATTCTTTTTTTCCCTTTTCCGAAGTCACTGAGATTATGTATTTTTATTATTTACTTTGTTTATAGTTCAATGAATAGTTACAGTCTTTTCTTAAAAATTTTTAATTTTTAACCTAATTTTAATTTTTGGTTGCCCTAAAATTGATACTACACATCTTTAACTTATCATCATCTGTTTTAAAATAATATTGTTGGGGCACCTGGGTGGCTCTGTGGGTTAAGCCTCTGCCTTCAGCTCAGTTCCTGATCTCAGGGTCCTGGGATTGAGCCCCGCATCGGGCTCTCTGTTCAGCAGGGAGCCTGCTTCCCTCTCTCTCTGTCTGCCTCTCTGCCTACTTGTGATCTCTCTCTCTGTCAAATAAA
>CM052899.1:67703930-67767729 GCA_028534135.1 Potos flavus | reverse complement strand
TTTACTGGCAGTGAATTCTTTCATTTTTTATTTAAAACTTTTAGATGAAAAAAAAGTATTTATTTGACCTTTACTTTTTGAAAGATATTTTCACTGAACATC
This sequence comes from Potos flavus, assembly GCA_028534135.1. Lineage (NCBI taxonomy): Eukaryota > Metazoa > Chordata > Mammalia > Carnivora > Procyonidae > Potos > Potos flavus. The sequence goes on along the minus strand of CM052899.1, from coordinate 67,767,627 downwards.
AAATTCTGAGTTGACAGGTTTTGCTTTTCAGTACTTTAAAGATGTTACTCCATTGCCTTTGGTTTTTGTAGTTTGTAATAAGAAGCCTATATAAGGGCGCCTGGGTGGCTCAGTGGGTTAAAGCCTCTGCCTTGGGCTCAGGTCATGATCTCAGGGTCCTGGGATCCAGCCCTGGCACCGGGCTCTCTGCTCAGCAGGGAGCCTGCTTCCCCCTCTCTCTTTGCCTGCCTCTCTGCCTACTTGTGATCTCTCTCTCTCTCTCTCTCTGTCAAATAAATAAATAAATAATCTTTAAAAAAAAAAAAAAGAAGCCTATGTAATTTTTTTGTTTATTCAAAGTTATAAATTGTCTTTTTCTCTGTGTTCATGAATATCTCGTTTTTTATTATAATAATGTTTCAAAATTTGTGTTTATTTTTTTTAATTTGTTTTTCATTTGTTTTAGGTATTCTGCTTGCAAATTATCTGAGCTTCTTGTATTTGAACTTTGATATTTTTGTTATTTTTGGAGAATACTCAAACCTTTATCTCTCCAAATATTTCTTTTGCTTCATTCTCATCTGTACATGCATGGTGTGCACCTTTCCCACTAGATCCTTGAACATATTGTTATAATTATTTAAAGTCCGTTCCATTGTGAGGTGAGATGGCAAACAAGTAGGGGACCTCGTTTCATCCCTTGAATTCAGCTGGATATCTATCAAATTATTCTGAACACCTGTGAATTCAATCTATGATCTAAGAAAAGAATTGCAAGAATTCTACAAATGGAAAAATGACCACTTTTTGCAAGATAGGAGGTGCACAGAAGTGAATCTGAGGGGATATATCAGAAGATAAATGGAAGCAGGGAAGGAGCCTCCATAAACTGGCTACTGGAAAGTGATATAGCCCCAGAGCACAAAATCGGAACTTTCAGAAGTCTGCTCCAGTAAGAGAAGTCCCTGCCTGAAAGGTGCTCAGGTGGTGAAGCAGGGCAGAGTCCTGGGTGGGATAGTGTGGTCTTAGGATCCCTGATGTCACAGAAAGAACAGAGGTGTCTGAGCCAGCAGAATTCCCAAGCACTGCAGTGCGAAAACTGGCTATGGTCAGCGGGCCAGGAGTGGGCTCTCAGTTCGGTTTGCCATAAACCTTGAACCAAGGCACGATCAAGTGACCACTCTCCATGTGGGGGCCCTGCAAAGGACAGAAACAGGGCAACCCTCCTCCCTCCCCCAGAAGGATCAGCACCAGTGCCCACCGCAGGAGTCTGCAAAGTTTGGCATACACAGAAGTGAAGATTTCATTTCCCTGAGGGTGAACTGAAGAGAGGCAATCCTGATCTTTATGATCTGGGGTTAGAGATCGGGTTCTGCCTTTGTTATTTTCATCTTGTAAAGTGGCCAGGAAAGCCTTCAGGGAACAAAAGCCACATGGAGCATCACAAAGCCGCTTACAGTGAGCCCAGCCCCCTAACAAGGGGCTGTGCAACTCCACCCAGGCAAAGACACCTGAGAATCAGTGCAGTAGGCTCCTCACCCAGAAGACCAGCTGAAACAATAGGTGAATACCAAGTTTATGGAGCACACAGAACTGCAAAACTGCAGCACTGGGGGAAAATAGTATATAGAATTCAAGGTTTTTTCCTCATGATTTTTTTAACTTTCAGTTTAAACTTTCCTTTTCTTTTTTTTTTTCCTTTTCAACTAGTTTCTTATTTTATCAACTCTTTGTTTTTAAGTCTTTTTTTAATTTTCATTTTCACATTTATATTTTGTAGATATATTCTTCATCTTTAGATTCCATTCACATGATTCAATTTTATTTTTATACATATATGTAAGTTTTTCTTTCTTTACAATTGTGGGATCAAGTATCTTCTAATAGAGACCAAAATTCACCCAAGACCAAGAGGGTCACCCTGTTCCGTCTACCTGGGTTAATTATATTCTATTTTCCTTTTTCTTTTTTTCTTTTTTGGTTTCTGATCTCTTCTGATTTATCTAGTGTATATTTCACTGGGGTTGTGGGTGATATTTTTATTTTTATTTTTTATTTCTTTTTCGTTCTTCTGTTTATCTATTCTTCTCTCAACAAAATGACTAAAAGGGGGAATTCACCACAAAAGAAAGAACCAGAGGTAATGCTCTCTACCATAGATTTAATCAATATAGATATAAGTAAAATGTTGGATGTAGAATTCAGAATAACGATTATAAAGATACTCTCTGGGTTTGAAAAAAGCATAAAAGACACTAGAGAATCCCTTGGTGCAGAAATAAAAGAACTAAAATCTAATTGGGCTGAAATTAAAAATGCTTTAACTGAGAGGCAGATTAAAATGGACGTTCTAATGGCTAGGTTTATGAGGCAGAGAGTCAGTGACATAGGAGACAAAATGGTGGAAAGTAAGGAAGCCGAGGACTTGAGAGAAAACAACTAAGGAATCATGAGGGGAGGCTTAAATACCATATACCATACCATACCATAAAGCAAAACAATATTAGATTGATTGGGGTCCCAGAGGAAGAGGAAAGACAGAGAGGGACAGAAGATATATTTGAGTAACTCACAGCTGGAAATTTCCCTCATCTGTGGAAGTAAAAAGGTATTCAAGTCCCAGAGGCACAGAGAACCGCCCTCAAAATCAACAAAAAAACATCAACACCCTGACATATAATACTGAAGCTTGCAAATTTCAGAGATAAAGAGACAATCCTGAAAGCAGCTAGAGACAAGAATTCCTTAACCTGCAAGGGTAGAAACATTAGATTGGCAACAGATCTATCCACAGAGACCTGGCAGGCCGGAAAGGACTGGCATGATATATTCAGGGTACTAAATGAGAAAAATATGCAGCCAAGAACACTTTATCCAGCAAGGCTATCATTCAGAATGGAAGGAGAGAGAAAGAGCTTCTAGGACAAACAGAAACTTAAGGAATCTGTGATTACTAAACCAGTCCTGCAAGAAATGTTAAAGGGGATCCTGTAACTGAGGAGAGACCGCAAAAGCAACATAGACCAGAAAGGAACAGAGACAACATACAGAAAAAGTGACTTTACAGGTAACACAATGGCACTAAATTCGTATCTTTCATAGTTATTCTGAATGTAAGTGGGCTACATGCTACAATCAAAAAACACAGAGTATCAGATTGGATAAAAAAGCAAGACCCATCCATATACTGTCTACAAGAGACTCATTTTATTCCCAAAGACACCTCCAGATTGAAAGAGATTGGGGTAGAGAACCATGTAATGCTAATGGAGCTCAAAAGAAAGCTGGGGTAGTAATCCTCACATCAAACAAATTAGATTTTAAACCAAAGACTGTAGTAAGGGATGAAGAGAGACACTATATCATACTTAATGTGTCTATCCAACAAGATCTAACAATTATAAATATTTATGCTTCTCACTTGGGAGTAGCCAATTATATAAATCAATTAATAACAAAATTAAAGAAACATTGATAATAATACAATAATAGTAGGGGACTTTAATACCCCACTCAGAGCAATGAACAGATCATCTAAGCAGAAGATCAACAAGCAAACAAGGGCTTTGAATGACACACTGGACTAGATGGGTTTCACAGATATATACAGAGTATTCCATCCTAAAGTAACAGAATACACATTCTTCTCCAGTGCACATGGAACATTCTTTAAATAGATCACATACTGGGTCACAAATCTTTTGTGACCCAGTATGTGATCTCCACTGGTACCAAAAGATTGGGATTTTTCCCAGCATATTTTCAGACCACAATGTTTTAAAACTGGAACTCAACACAAGAGGAAATCTGGAAGGAACTCAAATACTTAGAGGTTACAGAGCATCCCACTAATGAATGAATGGGTCAACCAGGAAATTAAAGAAGACTTTTAAAAATTCATGGATGTAAAGGAAAATGAAAATACAACTGTTCAAAACCTCTGGGATGCAGCAAAGGCAGTCCTAAGAGGGAAGTACATAGCAATACAAGCCTTTCTCAAAAAATTAGAAAAGTCTCAAATACACAAGCTATCCTTACACCTAAAAGGGCTGGAGAAAAAATAGAAAATAGAGCCTAAACCAAGCAGGAGAAAGGAAATAATAAAGATTAGATCAGAAATCGATGAAACCAAAAGAACTGTAGAAGAGACCAATGAAACTAGAAGCTGATTCTCTGAAAGAAGTAATAAAATTGATAACCCCCCAGCCAAACTTATAAAAAGAAAAGAGAAAGGACCTAGATAAATAAAATGAATAAAAGAGGAAAGGTCACAACTAACACCAATGAAATACAGATAATTTTAAGAACATATTATGAGCAACTATATGCCAACAAATTAGGCAATCTGGAAGAAATGGATGCATTCTTAGAAACCTATAAACTACCAAAACTGAAATAGGAAGAAATAGAAAATCTGAATAGACCCATAACCAGCAAGGAAATTGAAGCAGTAATCAAAAATCTCCCAACAAACAAGAGTCCAGGGCTAGATGTCTTCCCATGGGAATTCTACCAAACATTTAAAGAAGAATTAATACCTATTCTTCTGATGCTATTTCAAAAAACAGAAATGGAAGGAAAACTTCCAAATTCATTCTATGAGGCCAGCATTACCTGGATTCCAAAACCAGACAAAGACCTCACCAAAAAGGAGAATTACAGACCAATATCCCTGAAGAAGAGAGATGCAAAAATTCTCACCAAGATGCTAGCCAATAGGATCCAACAGTACATTAAAAGGCTCAACTACCACGACCAGGTGGGATTCATTCTTGGTCTGTAAGGGTAGTTCAACATCTGCAAATCAATCAACATGATACATCACATTAACAAAAGAAAGGACAAGAACCATATGATCCTCTCAAGTGAAGCAGAAAAAGCATTTGACAAAGTACAGCACACCTTCTTGAATAAAACTCTTCCCAGTGTAGGGATAGAGGGTACATATCATAAAAGCCATATATGAAAAGCCCACAGTAAATATCGTTCTCAATGGGGAATAACTTAGAACTAAGATCAGGAACACGACAGGGATATCCACTCTCACCACTGTTGTTCACCATAATACTAGCAGTCCTAGCCTCAGCAGTCAGACAACAAAAAGAAATAAAAGTCATCTGAATCAGCAAAGAAAAAGTCAAACTCTCACTCTTCACAGATGCCATGATAATTTAAGTGGAAAACCCAAAAGATTCTACCCCAAAATTGCTAGAACTCATACAGGAATTCAGTAAAGTGGCAGGATATAAAATCAATGCACAGAAATCAGTTGCATTTCTACACACTAACAATGAGACAGAAGAAAGAGAAATTAAGGAGCCGATCCCATTTACAATTGCCCCAAAACCATAAGATACCTAGGAATAAACCTAATCAAAGAGGCGAAGGATCTATACTATGAAACTACAGAACTTATTAGAGAAGTTGAGGAAGACACAAAGAAATGGAAAAATATTCCATGCTTGTGAGTTGGAAGAACAAATACTGTTAAAATGTCTATGCTACCCAGAGCAATCTACACATTCAATGCAGTCCCTATCAAAATACCATTGACATTTTTCACAGAGCTGGAACAAATATTCCTAAAATTTGTATGGAACCAAAAAAGACTCTGAATAAACAGAGGAATGTTGAAAAAGAAAACCAAAGCTGGGGGCATCACAATGCCAGACTTCAAGCTCTATTACAAAGCTATAATCATCAAGACAGTATGGTACTGGCACAAAAACAGACACATATATTAATTGAAAAGAAGAGAGAACCTGGACATGGACCCTCAACTTTATGGTCAACTAATCTTTGACAAAGCAGGAAAGAAGATCCAATGGAAAAAAGACAGTCTCTTTAATAAATGGAGCTGGGAAAGTTGGACAGCCACATGTAGAAGAATGAAACTGGAATGTTGTCTTATACTATACACAAAATAGACTCAAAATGGATGAAAGACCTAAATGTGAGACAGGAATCCATCAAAATCCTTGAGGAGAGCACAGACGACAACCTCTGTGACCTCGGCCACAGCAACTCTTGCTAGACACATCTCTAAAGACAAGGGAAACAAAGGCAAAAATGAGCCTTTTATTGGGACTTCATTAAGATAAAAAGCTTTGGCACACCAAAGGAAACAGTCAACAAAACCAAAAGACAACTGACAGAATGGGAGAAGATATTTGCAAATGACATATCAGATAAAGAGTTAGTATCCAAAATCTATAAAGAACTTATCAAACTCAACACCCAAAGAACAAATAATCCAATCAAGAAATGGGCAGAAGATATGAACAGACATTTCTGCAAAGAAGACATACAAATGGCCAAGAGACACACAAAAAAATCCTCAACATCACTCGGCATCACAGAAATACAAATTAAAACCACAATGATATACCGCCTTACACCAGTCAGAATGGCTAAAATTAACAAGTCAGGAAATGACAGATGTTGGCAAAGATGTGGAGAAAGGGGAACCCTCCTACACTGGGGTTGGTGGGAATGCAAGCTTTTGTAGCCACTGTGGAAGACAGTACAGATGTTCCTTAATCAGTTTAAAATAGAGCTACCCTACAACCCAGCAATTGCACTACTGGGTATTTACCCCAAAGATACAAACGTAGTGATCCGAAGGGGCACATGTAGCCCAATGTTTACAGCAGCACTGTCCACAATAACCAAACTGTGGGAAGAGCTGAGATATCCACTGACAGATGAATGGATAAAGAAGATGTGGTATATTATATACAATGGAATATTACTCAGCCATCAGAAAAAAATGAATATTTGCTATTTATGTCGATCTAGATGGAACTAGAGGGTATGATGCTGAGTGAAATATGTCAATCAGAGGAAGACAATTATCATATGGTTTCATTCATATGTGGAACATAAGAAACAGCTAAGAGAATCATAGGGGAAGGGAGGGAAAACTGAATGGGAAGAAATCAGAGAGAAAGACAAACCACAAGAGACTCTTAACTATGGGAAACAAAATGAGGTTGCTAGAGGGGAGGTGGAGGGGGATTAGGTAACTGGGTGACAGGAATTAAGGAGAGCACATGATGTGATGAGCACTGGATATTACATGCAACTGATGAATTACTGATCTCTACATCTGAAACTAATAATGTACTATATGTTGGCTAATTGAATTTAAATTTTAAAAAATAATAAACAAATAAGTAATAAAGTCCTTGCTTGATTGTCTCAACATATAGATCATCCCTGCAGAATCTTTTTATTCCTTATCTCTTAACAAAAGGTTGTATTTTCTTGCTTTGATTGTCTCATATATTTTTTAAATGAATGTCAGTCATAAGTGGGACAATAGAGGCTGATGTAACTAATATTTATTTCCCTCTTCTTTCAGGCCATATGGGTGAGAGAGTGAGTTAATCTAGTCAACAACAATCTGTCTAAGTTCATTGCAGCATACCACAGGCTTCCATTTCCTCTGGTGATAGAAGGCAATTGCCTTGTCTTTAGTTTGGGACTAGAGTGTCAGGCAGTTTTCTCAATATCCATGTTCCACCCTCAGCTTTCACCCATTGCTACATGCCAACTGCACAGAGAGGGGAGCTCTTCATGCTCTTGCCACACCCCCAGCTGTAGATGGCTATTGCTTGCTCCATATTCAGTGCTAGGTTTGGTGAAAACAGGTTCCCTCTCTTCCTGGCTGAGCCTCAATTTTAGGGAAGGCCTTATGTTCCTAGAACTTGAGATAGGGCTTTTTCAGTATTTCTGTATTCCTTCCTATGGCAGCCAAACTCTACATTGCATCTGAGGTTTATCTTGGGCAGAAGTTTCCTGCCCTGCCTATGGTAGCAGACCAGTGCTTGGTCGCACTATGGGTTCCAGAAGTCAGGCTGCTTTCCTGTTCTCCCACGGAGATAGAGGTTTTTTCTTCTACTCTTTTCCTAGCCACAAGGGTTCTTTGAGCCCTGTGAGTGATGGTGTTTGGTGCCCCTCCTCAGTGGCTTATACTGTTTATTCATAGGGGAGGAGAGACCAGCAAGGCAGAGGCTTTAGGTTCTTCCCCAGAAGCCCCAGATCACCTCCTGCATGCTTGTGCCCCAAACAGAGGTGATCTCTTGTCCAGCTCTCATGAGCACCAGTGATGGTGAATAGAAAAGATCTTGCTAGTGAGGGAGAACTCATTTATTTCAAACTGTCATGCTAGCCCACACTGGCCTTGTGTAATTGACTAAAAATTTAGCTGACCAATTCTGACCTGCTTGTGTGGCATCTCTATCTTCCTCTAGCAGTTGAGACAGTTCAAATTTCATGGACTTGTCGCTCTTTGGAATTTAGGTTACCTTGTGACCTCAGCTCTCTAATGGGCTCAAAAAGAGTTAAGAATTTGGAGTGTATCTGACTTTTCTCCTTGTTATGAGAGGTGTGAGCAGCATTCTTTCCCATTTTCTACATTCTAGGTAAAAGTGAAAACTGCCAACTTACTTTTAATACCTGGTATTTATTGAGTTCTTTAGGCCCTGAAAATGATACATAACTTTGTAAGCGTAGTTAAGAAGTATTTTGGGTGCCCCGTATCATTACACAGAAAAAGTAATTCTTGTCACAGCATTTAAGTCCAGATCCTCATAATCAAGGAACTCACTTTCTTAATGAACCTTTTTTTAAAATAATAACGATAATGTTTCTTAACAATCAGAATGTTTACAGAAAGAACACAGAACACATTCGCACTGACTGAAACTCTACAAGGACCTTATCATAATACTAGCAAATATACAAAAGATAAAATATTCAATAAAAAGTGGCTTAGCCTTGAACCTAAACTATGAGTATATTTGATATAATTTTACAAGGACCTCAGTTTAAGTTATTCTCATCAATAAGATAATCCCATAATATGAAACCTAAGGGTTTCAAATAAAATGTATTAAGTATGTCCTTCTTGAAAGCAAGACAAGACCAGATTGTTTTTAAGGGTCTACCAGAGAGAGAGAAGTTTTTAGATTTATATACTTCTTATATGTAAAAACACAACATAATTCATATATATTTGTAATAACTACTCTTCTCCATACTTCCCTGTAGATTCTACGACTTAAATAACAAATATCAGCTTGCCACATTTTACTTTTATTTATTTCTTCAATAAAAATATACTGAGTACTTGGGGCGCCTGGTGGCGCAGTCATTAAGCATCTGCCTTCGGCTCAGGTCATGATCCCAGGGTCCTGGGATTGAGCCCCACATTGGGCTCCCTGCTCAGTGGGGTGCCTGCTTCTCTGTTTCCCACTCCCCTGCTTGTGTTCCCTCTCTTGCTGTCTCTCTCCCTGTCAATTAAATAAATAAAATCTTTAAAAAATATATATATATACTGAGTACCTACCATAAGCCAAATGCTAGATATACAATCTTCATTTGCTAGATGTTCATATCTTCAAGTACCTTACATCTCTGTGGGATATATCTTAATACAACACATCATTGCTAATAAGGAGGCATTATCAATAAGAACTGAGCAATGGGGATATAGAGTGGTAAGAGATAGAAAAAAATAAGGATTAATAAGAGTGCCTGTGTGGCTCAGTCAGTTAAACGTCTGCCTCTGGATCAGATCATGATTCCAGGGTCCTGAAACTGAGCCCCGTGGTGGGCTCCCTGCTCAGCGGGGAGTCTACTTCTTCCTCTCCCACGGCCCCTCCCCCCTTCTCATGTATGCCCTCTCCCCCTCAAATAAATAAATAAAATCTTTTTAAAAAACAGCAAATCTACTAATCTTAATAACTCTGGTCAAAGGATATTAAAATTAGTGATTAACACAAACAATTTAAGAAGCAGGAAAGAAATGCCACAGTGCAAAACACAATATAAATTATCAAAACTAATAACGTTTATTCATTGGGTCAGAAATGAAGCTTCACTTCACTGTTCATTTCCACAGTAACAGTGGAAATAATCGTAGAGGATTATAAGAGGTGAAATTAAATAAATCCAGGATTTATTTAGAACACTAGACAAATCAAAAAATCCTTAAACTTTAAAGGCAGCATAAATCTCAAGAGTAACTAGAATTTGTAAACCTTTGAAAAAACTAGAATAAAAAAATTCATCTAACCGAAGCATGTTCTGCTGAGAAGCAACACAAAGGAAAATAGGAGATTTGTAGTTTTATGAGCCAAACCACATCAGCTGTGCTATCCTTTCAATATTCAACAAGCTAATTCCTGAGGGGCTACAGGAAAGCATACACTATATGAACTAGAAAAGTCTTTTCACCTTAAATTACAAAACAAATCTGTCCTGAAATGGCTCTTAATTTCTCTTCATTTGCCATCATGAGAAAGATAAAAGCTCCCAGCTTTGCTCTGGAATAGATTCCAGATATATTAAATCCTTTAATATTTTGCCATTATGTCTAAGTGTCAGCCATCTGTTATTAAAATGATAAAATTTAAAAATGGATTAAGCTGTGTGCCTCTTTTGTTTATAATTTCCCCTTCCAAGATAATGTCTAAAAGAAAAGCTACCAGAAGCAAAGAGCTTTTATAAAATACAGCCAAAAGAAGCCAAAATGGAAGACTTCACTGAAATTCCTATCAAGGGTAAAGTTTTCATGCTCTTTCTACACAAACAGCAAGGGTCCAGGGGCTCTCCTAACCATGACTTTATTTCTTTTTTTTTTTTTTAAGATTTTATTTATATATTTGACCGAGAGAGAGAGAGAGATCACAATTAGGCAGAGAGGAAGGCAGAGAGAGAGAGGGAAGTAGGCTCCCCGCTGAGCAGAGAGCCTGATGCGGGGCTCGATCCCAGGACCCTGAGATCATGACCCGAGCTGAAGGCAGAGGCTTTAACCCACTGAGCCACCCAAGCGCCTCCTAACCATGACTTTCAATCAAACAAATAAGCACCTTCTATTATCATGGCTCCTCAGAATGTAGAAGAGAGTCGACAGCATCTTCCTAGAGTATGTTTGACAACACCATCATATTTGCAAACCTAGTGGGGTCAGGTTGGAGTCAAAGGCTGGGATGGTAGGCCAGCAGCCTGACTGAAACCCGCCTGATGCTCTTTCACTTAACAAAATATTGAGCATCTACTCTCTGCCAGACTCATTGTTAAATGTTTGGAATACATCAGTGAACAAAACCAAGATGTCTGCATTCAATGACGCCCACATTCTATGCTAAGGAAAATGACCACAGGGGCCATAATCAATCACAAAGTGAGAGGGGTTCAGTAATAAGAGGTAGAATGTATTAGGTCCTTACTATGCTCTGAGTACTCTTATTCTTAGAGCTTTATATGTATCAATGATGGGGTAGATCCAATTACTATCCCCGATGCACTTTGCAGAGTGTTGAAACACAGAATTCAGCCTGTACCAACATCAGGCTTGGCCTACAATTCCAGGCCAATCAGCATTTGAGGATAATCAGCAATTGAGCACCAGAGAGATGAGAGCCTTCAGTTTTAAAACGTAAAATAAAATACCCCAGTTTTGCCTTTTGCTCATTTAGCATGTGGATTTTCCTCTGATTCCATTGTAACTATAAAAAATAGCCCAGTTATGGCAACCAGAAAGGCAAATCAAGAAATTCTCAGGACATCTGAAGTGTCCTGTGCCATTAAGAAAGAAGAATATTGTACGTGCAGAAGAAAAAATAGTACAGATGTCTGCCAAAATGCAACAAAAAGAATCTCAACCCAATTTAGAAGGCTGCTTTGGGGCTCTTGAATCTTCTCTGAGAGTTCCTACCTATGATTTTGCAACCGCCGGGAGCGGCTGCTACCGTAGCTGGCAGACATGGTAGAGAAGAACAGCCACTTGACAAATTTGGTTGAACTGATCGGAAACTTCAAATGAAGAATGATTCTGTGGGTGTCACACATCCCTAGAGAACACCAGAGAGAGTGAAATAACTTCTACTCTCTCATTCCTGATTCTCGGCAGCTCAGACAATTTTGGGAAAAACTCAAGTTAATTTATGACTTTCATACTTTGTGCATAAAGAGGCAACATCATCAAGCAGGTGAAGGAGAAATTAATTATGTCCTGCATGAGGAGGCTACTCTAAGGCAGGCTTCTTAGAGGCTTAATCGGCTGGATCGCAACTTTTTCCACATTCTGGATGTGATAAACTAATTTGGATTACCGGAATCTGTCCCAAAACTCCAAATAAACTAAAGACTTCCTTCCTTTGAAATAACCCTGAACCAAAACAGATTTTTAAATGCTGTGGTGTTTGGAAACAGGACACTGATCTTTGTATCCAATGGAATAGACCGCCTTAAATCTGTGACTGTACCGTTTGTGTTTGCCACAGAATTTAGGACAGTAGTTGGTCCACTGAAAGTCTGCCTTCGACGGCAGCCACTCCATTTCCTCGATCTTAAGTTTCGGTTCAGAGTCAACTAATTGTTTTTCTATTTTTTTCAGCCAAACTTCACGTTTTGAAGATAATCTAGGAATAATCCACAGATAGGTTTGGTAGTTTGTTTCTACTGAAATAAAACCTATTGATTCCTTAAGACTAGTTTAGCTTATAAATGGTTTTCAAGCATTATTAGCTATCCATAAATGTTAATTTATCTTATTAATAAGATAATACTGACTCAACTCCCATCAGCATTACCACTGCCTTTGCCCATTCCTTCTGCTACAGTAGAGAAAATGCAAGTCTTAGCTAGTGGTAAACATAATCTAAATAATCACTCAGACTACAGATTCCAAAAAAGAAAATAAATGGTGCTAAAATGTGGAAAAGGGTATATTATATTTTTTTGTGAGACTCATTGTATGATTTGTTTTTGGATATCACTTAATTCATGGTTGAAACTAGCACTGAACTCTCCCAACATATTTTCCATTTTAAAATAAAAAATTTTGACCTGAGTTCTATTAGATTTCTGCCTTGAAGTACTTGAATTATTAAAAATAGCCTTAGCATCGCCTTCCATGAAGTATGCATGCCTTTACAAGTTTGAATACATTTATTTATAAGTTAACATTTTAAAAGTTTGTGTGCATGTAATGCATCTGTCTCTGAATATTTATGAGTGTACTTCTCCATTAAGTCGGGAGACAGGAATGGAAAACTGTGAGAAACATTCTCAGTAACAGTGGACATATCCAAATCTCAATTTAAAAAAAAAAAAAAACACGAATGAACCCAATATCCTAATTCTTGTATTTTTTAGCCACTTTTTTGAGGTATGGCTGACTTGGAGAAAGCTGCACACATTTAATTTATACACCTTCATGAGTTTAGAGATAAGTTTACACGCATGAACCATCTTCACAATCTAGGCCATAAACATATCCATCACACCCAAAAGGTTTCTCTCGCTTTTTATTTACTAGTTTTGTGTGATAAGAACACTTAAGATAAGATCTACCCTCTTAGCTGATTTTTAGTATGCAATACAGTATTTCTAACTGTAGGCTCTATCCTGTACAGTAGATTTCTAATTCTTATCTGTGTTTCAAGGATCTTTTGGTTTCAGATCACTGCTTTCAATTAGAGGAAACTGCCAATATGAAGTATCAGAGTTTACAGTCTATTTGGATATAGGTCACTATTACAGAGGAAGGAACGGAGGGATCCTATGATGCTTTGCAAGTCTTAATATAGGCAAATTCTCAGGTCTTGTGCCTAATTATTTAGGCTTCTTGGAAATATGTCTTCAGTGGATTAAAGGAATGGGTCCCTGGTCTACTGTCTTTACAAAAAGAAAAAAAAAAACACTCTTGTAGTTACATGACTGGAAAAGTATCAGATATGGAGTAATTTGGAAAAGGAAGACTTTTCAAGTGTGTATATTCTAAATGAAAACTGACTATGATAAATCTGATCAGAAGGATAAAATGTTCCCTTGCACATTCTTGATGGTTGATGGCATCAGGTATCAACCTCCAATTTTCTGTCTGATCATCTGTGACCTTTTGACTTAGAAAATATATTTTCCTTAAAGGCTGCTGCATATTCCTTAGAAACAAAATCTTTTGACATTTTTTCCCACTATTTTGTTTTAATAAATGAGGGGAGAAGACCAACACAGTAAAACAAGGCCAAGGTAGGTATAATTTTGGAACTACAGAAAGGGGCAAAGATGCAAAATTCCTATAGAAACACTGGATGAAGGATACTGTGCATTTCCAGTATCTACAATTCTTGTTTCTACTGTGAAAAGAAGTAAGTCCGGTCAGTGTGGCAGTGAGATTTTTTTACTTTCATGTGTCTTGAAGTTCATCTCTACTTTTAATCTTAAAATCATGGGAATGTATCTAGTTTCTTTCATTATAATTCACTTTAAGATGAATCCCACATTTGGGAACCTGAGCTGAAGGTTGATTGATGATGATGATGATGATGATGAATCATGATATTGATTCCCAAATATCATTTTCACGGTAAAAGACTGGATTCTCCTGTTCCTCTTGCCCATTCTCAAAGACATAGGCATGTTAGAGTTAATCTTAAAAGAAAAAAATTCTGCACCAACAAATTTTTGTTTTATTTTAAAATTAACATAAAAATAATATTCTATAAGCATGCTGCACAGTATAAGCATTATTATTTTTTGCATATTCCCTTCATTGCTTTTTATAAGTACATGGTTTTCATATTGTTATAATTACCATACACATAAAATATACCATCTTTTTCCCAGATGACACTGCATGATACTTGCAAGGATTTTTTTCACATGTATAATTTTTATTAGAAATAGAATATTCTACTAATTTACTGAAGCATTTTCTCACTTGGGGCATGTATATTACCTTAAAATGTTTAACTCTGAACTTCTTTATCATCATTTTATTTTACATTTATTATTTTTATTATGTTATTTTCTGGGTACTTTTCAAGTCTAGCAATGTGATTCTAAGACTGCCAGATCCTGGGAAAAGTGTGTGAACATCTGGATCTATTGCTCTGATACCTCTATGTATGGTCATTTTTTTCTGTTTCGTCTCAGATGATTAGGAGATAGTATACAACTCACACTAGCTTTGCCCAATATCTTGGGAACATTTAAAATAAAGGATATGCCAAAAGGGAGGATAAGAAATGTAACAGAAAGGCTAGAGGGCCCATGCCCCATTCGGATATGTACAGGGTGCACACTCTAGAGATGGCTTCAGCTTGAAAAACCAGTTGCCTTCCCCATGTGACAAGGTGAAATGGGTGCTGTTTTACTGGTCCCAGCCTCAGTGAAACTCCCTGAATGTACTGACTCCATGAGAGTTTTCATGGGGGGGGGGGGGCTTGTTTTCACTCTTTCCCTTGGCACCCAGGACTTTGAACCCCAGATTCAGGCTGAAGAACCTCTACCACATAATGGGTCTCTCCCGGTTTCCGCCTGCTATTGTCCCAGGTGCTTGTACCACCATTTGCTGTGGTTGCTGCCTTCTGTAAATAGTTAGGGCAAGCTGTCAGCACAGGCTGACAGTGGAAGGAAAGGTTTCCATTCAATGAAGGTTGCATTGTTTTCTCTCTTTTCTCTAGCTTTTTCCAACATTTACCAGAAAGACATTTCCTGATCCCACCGGGCTCCCTTTTTCCCATGAATCATCAAAAGCCCTTTCTGCCCACTCAGTCGCCTAACCCACACTTTTAAAATAATGCATTTTTGTACTCGCGGCAGTATTATAATAGACACCAAACTGCTAAAACAGTTTCCAAAAGAGATGTCCCAATGTGTACTGTCACCTGGAATGAGTGAAATTTTGTTTCACAACATCCTCAGTAACATTGACTTCGCTGAATTTTTCCTTCTTTTAGTTTAGCATCAACAAATATTCTTAACGATCCAAGATGGCCTCAAAACTTCTTCTGAAAAAAATACACAGCAGCAATAATAAAACCTATGATTTATAGAGTGTCAATTACATACCTGGCACTTCACATGCTCTGTTTCATTTATCCTTAAACAACCCCAAATAACAGTTTTTTTCTTCCTATTCATCCTTTAAGGAAAGTAAAGATTCAAAGAGTAACTTGGTCACAACTGTAGTCTCTATGGAATTGTGGCCATGAATGAAACTTCTCTGAATCCTGCCTATATGCCTTATATAGTGATAAGGCTATAAGCAATGTATTTTTCACTCATCATTTCTTTTTGCAATTGCTATTATCTGCTTATTATCACATTGTTCAAGTGAGATTCCAGCGGCATTAATCATGAATTAAACTCTAGTTAATTAAATTCAAGTACACCAATTTTTTTTCCAAACCACAAATCTGAACCTTGTACTTTTGAAAGCAGCCAGCAAATTAAGTTAGCCTTGACATTATTCCAAGTTCATGATGTATTCTTTTTTTTTTTTTTTTTTGGCCTCAGCTAAGAAGTAATTAATCTATTTGCTTAGTTAATTTGAGTTTTTTGTAAAATCCATAAATTACAAGTTTTAAATCAAACTTAAACCAAATCTTTTAGGATTCACAAAATATTTGGGCAGAATGTGACTTCTTGAGGTCAGAATGGAGAGAGAAGAATTCTATGCTATTTAAACTCTTTGTGATATATGATCTGCTTTTTTTCTGGATATCAGATCACTTACAAACAGTATTTTAATGATATCAGTTTAAATAAATTAGCTACTTGTGTGCCACAAAATATCTCCATATCTACACCTTCCTAGGCATACCTAGTAACATGGCATTTGCTTGGTTAACTTCAAAGAGCAAGAGACCATGATGGCTGCAGTTTTAATTGGACAGTGTCGGAAGAGGCAAAGATTAAAATTCCTCATGAAGATAATACTCTGATAACGGATTATCACTGACACCACTGTTTTCTGTAACACATACCCGCCCACACAAATGCACACACACAGAATGTTTTAACTTTACTCAATAAAAATATACACAGCCTCTGTAAAAATGTTCGGAAATAATTTTAATTAATTTAACTAGGTTCATAATAGTCATATTAACATAGATGATCTCTTCTCATATCCCAATAGCTGTGAAATATTACAAATGATATGCAGATACTACAAATATTTGAAATTTTATTGTATTTTTAAAATCTTAGTTAACCTTCAAGGTTTTGCTCATAGCCACCAGCTTCTTGAATGTGTTTCTTTCTAATCCTTCGCTGTCCCCTGCTTCACATTCCAATAGGAAAAAATCTCTCCTCTCTCTGAACTCCCAGAACTTGTCAATATAACTCTTTTTATAATAATTTATCACCGTCCACCTAGCATTAGTGTTACTTATATACACTTCTCACCTGCTGTGTAGACTGCAACTGTCCTGAGGCTTATACGCATGCCCACTGAGAGCCTACATCATTAAAATAAGGTAGGTTAGGTTACTAATTTGAAAATTCAAGATTTTTTAAAATTATAGTTTTTACTGCATAGCAGAAGTTGGGGCTAAATATATCCTGGTGCTTTCAGACTTGTAATTCCACTTGACTTCGTCTCCCTACACATCTATTTAAAACTGTTGTGATTAAATCAACTCTTTTCTCCTTGCTGGTTCAAAACTTTGCACTGAAGGCAATAATGAGGAGCAGAGAAATGAACAGCAATTCTACTCCTTTTTTACATTTGATTTGCTATAACAACACTAAAATCAGATTTTACAAGAGAGAGAGAAAGAGATGGAGAGAGAGACTGATTCACACTGCCCTAAGTTATTTCCCTGAGGAATATAGGCTTCTTTCCATTAGGTGATCAAATGCAAGAAGAAGGGGACAAGGGATTCTTTATGCCAGAGATTTAATTGAAACAGCAAGGCATGACCTAGAGCAAAATAGCAATTAGAAGCCCAATGTAGAGTTCCTACCCATTGCCCAGCAGCCTGCAATTGCTGAGCATCTATCTCCTTCATGGAAGCCTGACTTTCGATACCATTGTCTAGAAGCTATTGTTACTGTTCACAGGAGACAACTCCCTTGATACTGCCTTTGTTCTGTTTAATTGCTTAAAATTCAATAAAACTTGTTATAATCTATAAAAATTCAGTGCAACATTTGGAATCTTTCTTTAAAATGCCTTTCAGGAAAACATAAAGAACTACTGCTTTCATTTTTTTTTCATATCAAAAAGATTCAGCACAAAACCATTACCGTCTTTCATAATAAAAACAATACCAACAAAAAGAATTTTTTTAACAACTCAAAATTCTGTAGTATGGACTCGATATACTCTTGATATTTGCTATACACCAGGGTTGATTCTGTGAGTAGAACATTCACTATATAAGGATTATTTCCACTTCCAAGGTCCAGATATACACATTCATGCTGTTCTCGTTCCCTGTAGCTTTTTCAATGTCAAATTGTGTAGAAAGAATTCAACGAAAGTAAAGCTGACTTCCAGCAATTTACTAGACTCTTTTTACCCTTCCTTCTAACTAGATTAGACTGTGAACATATAATAAATCATTAGTCTGTAGATGTTCAGCTATAAAATAATTTTGTTTGACTACTTTCCTGTTCAGGAGAAAAAAGGCAGAATTCACTTAAGATCATATGGTTTAAACCAAATCATTCTTAATTCATCATAAGGACACACCTACATATCTTTTATTATCAGGCACGGACCTTTTTTCCTCTTAAGTAAATTGGTATTTAATCAGTTATTACTTCAATTAGGTACACTTATTCTTTAATTAAAATAGGTGGATATGTTGACTAGCTAGATTTAAGAGGAAGGGAAGAGAAAAAGGAGGAAAGAAAGGGAAAAAAAAGGAAATAAATGTAAAAGAAGGAAAAAACTAAATATTTATTAAATTTTTGACCATTATGCAAGGAATGAGCACCTAGTCTCTCTTTTTTTTTTTTTTAATATTGATCAGAGTACTGTGAAAGAGGATTATGATTCCTACCATTTTGCAAACAGGATGAAAAACACAGAGATTAAGTCGTTTGCCTAGAGCCACAGAACCAGTGATTCCAAGAACTAGGTTTGAAACTAAATCTATATGTTGCAAAAGTATATATTCTTTCTTCTGTACTATGCTAGTTTAAATATTACCCAATGAGATAGCAACAGTAAAAAATTCTTAGTCTAATTGTACTGTTTAAACTGTTAAATAAAACTTTTTGCCAAGTAAAAGATTTCTACCTCTAATTATTAATAACTAATTATTAATAACTCTAGTTCTAATTATTAACTAATAACTCTAGTCTAATTATTAATAACTAATAATTATCAATAACTAATAATTGAGTGAGATTCTCCTCCAAGTCTGTTTTTATAATAAATGGAAAAATTAAATATTGCCTTGACTTCTACACAATATATGACTCAAAACATTCCTGTGACTCGGAAAGTTCAATCAATACTGAGTGGGTGCCAAATGGAAAGTTTAAATCACATATTGTCACATAAAAAAACCAGAAATCTGAAAAGATGACATTTTTCCTTTGCTTTTGAAAAATATCCTAAGTATGGTGAAAATCGTTTCAAATTCTACTCTCTATTATATAAGATAGGAACAGAGGAGCAATATTAGAAACATGTGAGTGTTCACGGGTAAAAAAATTGAGGTGTCCATCTTAAACACCTTGGAGAAACACAAAGATTCACCCCTATAAATTATTACCAGAATGAAATAAATGCACGAATAAAGCAGTTTCTGGCCAGATCAATTTTAAATTAGTTCAGGAAGGGTCTTGACATCTGCCTGATTGAACGGTTTAAAGAAAACTTGAAGCCATTCAACTACTAGTTGTTTGGCTGTTGGATTTTTTGTTTTTGTTTTTTGTTTGTTTGTTTTTTAAGTGTGTTGACAAATTATCCATTTGGCTAAAATTTTTCAACTGCCAAAAAGGTACTCAATCTAAGGCCTTGTGTTATATTTGTTATTTTGCTGTGTCTTTTCAGCATGTCCATGGCACGTCTAATAACAGAATCTTACTTTCCTTTGAAAAGCCCATTTCTTGTCATTCAGGGGATGGGCTGAACCTGCCCGTGGCCACATGGTGAGCCTACAATCACAGCTGACAAATCAGAATACTCCATCTTTATTCTAACCATAATAATTGGATGAGTACATGACCTAATAAAAGCCAGAGTATTTGATCAGATTTGATATAATTTGGTGTGAGAGTCAAAATTCAAAAGGATATATTCTTGGTGTTCCTTCTCCTACCATATTGAGAACCTTTCTGCCTGAGAAATAAACCAATGGGAAAATAGGGCAAAAGGATACAGAAACAAAGCCCCAAGAATGTCACTTGAAACCCCGAATCTGGGGCGCCTGGGTGGCTCAGTGGGTTAAAGCCTCTGCCTTCACTAGGGTCATGATGTCAGGGTTCTGGGATCGAGCCCCACATTGGTCTCTCTGCTCGGCGGAGAGCCTGCTTCCCCCTTTCTCTGCCTGCCTCTCTGCCTACTTGTGATCTCTCTCTCTGTCAAATAAATAAATAAAATCTTAAAAAAAAAAAAAAAGAAAAGAAAAAGAAATCCCGAATCTATCTGTACCTGAAGCTGATCCATCCTTAGATGGATGACTGCAGATTTCAAAAAATCCCCCTTATTATGCTTAAGACACTTAGAGGTAGAGTTCTATCCCTTGTGGTCAACAGATTCCTAACTAATAAAAATGTGATGTTACTTTTTAAGTTACTGCAAGCAGCTGTGCAGTATCTTTCCTTACTTTTAGGTAACTATCAGGTAATATGAAGCAAGACCAAATGAATAGTCAGAATCATTATGGATATCTCAATTTCCTTTCCAACAATACTTCCAAGAGCCTGAAAAGAAAACCAGTGTTCAATTTAATTCAATTGCACTATCAAGGTAACCGTGGTTTTCTACATAGACACTCAGCTAAGTTCATGTAAAGTCTTTCTGTATCATGAAATGTTAGATTAACAAAAAGACCTTGGAGTGCTCTTCCAAGTCCTCATTTTAGAGATAAGGAATCTGAAGTCTGACAATATTAAGTGAATTACCCAACATCATACAGCTGGTTAGTGATAATATTAGAATGAAACCAAAGTCTGTATCCACAATTAAACAGAAATTATAAAATTATACCTATTACAGTATTCACGTTATTCTAAGATGAAGTGACTAGAGAACTATTACCATTTTTAAATAGGGAAAAAGCTTAGTAAAGCACACAAGTGATTCTGCTTATTTATCCACTGGGGTATCTTCATTAATTCTTCTGAAATGAGGATATACTAAATGAGCCAAAATTCCATTAAATACACACAAAGATAAATGACCTGAAATGGTCTCTTTGTAGTGCTTTTGTGTTTTCTTTATAAATAACTACCAGATAGAAAAGAATAAAAATAATGATATTCTAATGAGAGCTAGCCAATTCTATTAGATATGAAAGCTAAATTATAATCTAGCTGAAAAAATATTGATATAAAAAATGGTCTTATTTTGGATAAGGATAGCCCATCATTCTTCCTCTAAGTTGATAAGCCAGATCTAATAATAACTGAGTTCCAGGAACCAGAGAATACACTTGGAGAATTATAACAAACAGCCTTTTCGACCAAGTTATTAGATGTCTATGGGTTGGATCAGTAGTTCTTTTTCTACACATCCTTAGTCCATATTTTTTTTAAAGTAGAGGACTCCTACTACTGCATCAACAAACAAAATTCTGCAAAATGCTTAGTATGCACTTGTGGATTTTAAACCAATTCTCTAATCTTCAGTCAAGAAATCCTATTAAATCAAAAGCGAACTAAGTATTTTCCTTTGGAATTGTTACATAATTACATAGAGCAAATCTGTAGCCCTAGAAAGTGAACCAAAAAGAAATTAGGGTCACCCAAATTGGCCACGAGGAAAAGAAAGAAGTTCAATGGGATAAGGAACATTTTTAAAGCTAAATTAATATTCATTTAAAAGCTTTTTCTCCAGCATTTTTTTTAATTTTTAAACTATTTTTATCTATTTTATTAGAAGATACTTAATATTAACACTTTGTCATAATCTATTTCTAGTAGGTAACCCAGCTCAAAATGCATTATTTTTGCTTTATATCTGCAAAAATTAACTGCATTCTCATAATAAAATGTTGCGGTACATTCTTAATACATCTCCAATGGCCAATCTTTGAAGAAAGAGTAAAATAGTGAACATACCCGCCCATAGAATTAAAAGGACAAAAGGTCTAAATAATGATTTTTTTTCAACCACAATCACAACATTTTTCTGTATCATCAAGATATTTACAGCTATAATGATTACTCATCATTTATAAAATGGCTCGATTAGGCTCTTTCCAATAGTTTCCCTTTCTTAAGGTCTGGCTAGAACACTCCTTCCCAGACAGGCAGACACAAATGCTATCCCCAGAAATCTGTTTTCCAATTTCCCTGCTTTGCCCCTTCCCTCTCAGTATCTCACTAAAGAATCACCTCCTCTCTCTGGTTCCTATCTGCCCTCTTTGCCCCTAATTCCCAGGAAGTTTACAAAGACTATTCATACCTTCAAAATATGCACACAGACTCTTCCACACTTTTAAAAGATCGACTCTCTCCTTACAGATTGATCAAATCATTTCGTCCACTGACTGTTCTACTCACCAGGCAAGGAAAGTTGGCAAGTGGCTATTTCAATGTGCGGCGTGCATGGGGTCTTCTCACTTGGGTATTACCAACTGTCTTTGTGGACAAAGAAACATGCAGTATATACCCCTGCTACTTTTTACATGCTGCCTCCCAGGTCCCTGCATATAGGGAAACTGTTCTGCCTCTTTCCCACTCAGAGTCTTGTTGTTGGAGCCTTCCCAGCTCTGTAGGCATTGGGGTGCTTAGCATCAGACAGACTCTAGGACAACTGCCTATTGTTACACAGGGCCCTAAATTGCAAGAAACAAAGAGAGTCCAAAGGGGTTACATTTTTATTAAAAGTTTGAAAGAGACCATACGCTTTTCTCTCATTGGCAAAATGCTACTCTAAATCAGAGGACCATAATCGGAAGGCTTGCTGTCCAGTGATGCTACTTAAATGTCAATATATTCATGCTACTGTTTTGTGGCTACCCCTCTCCCTTTTTTTTTTAAGAGTAAGTTTTCCCATACACTAGTTTTAAAGTGCAAATAAATACAAGACCCAGTCACTGTTTGGATTCAGTGTTTTCACTTGGAACCAGTGCCTTACAGATTATGACATGCAGCACACAGAAAATGGGATTAGAAAAGGTGCTGTGGCCATAGGGTTGTCCTCGGGCTGTAGAAGGCAGGGAAAACCCTTCATTATTCTTCCCCTCAGACTGAGGAAGCTCATGATAGCTATGTGTCACCTCTAATGTCATCGTCTCCCTCTCAGGCTTTGTCTCCCTGTCTCCCTCTTCCCTTCACTGTCTTCTCCCCTTCACCCCTCCTCCCCTCTCCCCGTGGCCCGACCAAAGAAAGGCAGAAGAGCTGAAGAGTGGATCCACCATTCCCTAATGAATTAATAACCATGCCCAGCCCCAGTGCAAACCAGAAAGGACTTTTCAATTCCAAATATGGTGTTCGGAATCTTTAAAAGATGTACATTAAAAGTTAAAGAATTTGGTTTTTATTATTGCTGAGAAATCTGTTGAAATATTTAGTTCTTGAAGAGGGGGGTTCAATAATTGTTACATAAATCACTGTTAATGTCAGCTAATTTTTAAAAAGATACTAAGAAAAGTTACAATGGAAATAGAAAAAGAAATCACTGTTTCTATCCAATGCTTCAAGTTAGAGTCGCGGGCGATCAATACAGCTGTGCCAGAGCAGAATGCAAAGAGTTCACTTTTTTCATATTACATAGAGGGGGAAAAATGGTGTTGTTTGAAATTATAACCAAATCTCTTAAATTAAGAAATGGCCAGTTAGGTTTTATCTAAACCATGTAACAGCTTTCTCGTGATCAAGCTAAATAACATATTTCCTTTACAATCATGTTCACTGCACTTCTTGCTATTCAGAGCACAGATACACTAGGAAACATAGGAAAATAAAACATAAAAGAAAACCGCACTTAAAGCCATTTTATAAATTTATACAATTCCCCAAAAGAAATCGATCTGAGGTTCTCAGTCTAGCTTTTCTAGTCACTGCTTATCCTGCATAAACAGATCCCTCCACCTGGATGAAAAGGTAACTCATATAAGATCTTTATTTCCAGTAAACAAAAGATGCTCAGCAACACAGCTGAGGACTCACTGAAACAGGGGCTCTTCGGGCAATGGGGCTTGACAAAAGTATTCAGCAAATAAGAGTCATCAGACATCACTTTCACTCCCTTTCTGAAGCTCTTGTTTTGGATTGCTTATTGAATTTGGGTGACAGTATATGTAAAGTAAGGAATAAATTCTGGTAAGGACAAGCTCAGGAAATGAAGAGCTCAGGCAGATACTTACACACCCACAGGGCACAACTGTGCACTCTGGACACTCTTCTGCTCATTGCCTACTATATGAGCAGGCAAAAGAAATGTATTCAAATGGTCAATACACAACTGAAGTTATTTTATTAGCCATCTAAGTAAATGTAGAATCATTAAAAAAAAATCAACTTACAAAACTAGACTTGTTGATTATAATGCTAAGATAAATATTTTCCACAATTTAATATAAAGCCCCATCAATTTTATTCCTTAGTTTTAAGAAAGTGACAATGCATTGAAGTGTATTTATACTGCTAACCAATTAGTTGATGTAAAAAAGGAAATAGGGGCAAACATTTCTTTCTAAGACATCCAGTAACCTGATTTTAAAGCCCAAGCAAGTGGGGTGGAAAGATTCCAGGTGATCTCAAAATGTAAACCAACATTCATTCATCTGGCAAAATTTGGATGGAAAAGTCTTTATTGAAAGGAAATAGACACATGCCCCTCAACCCAGCAATCCTTTTTCTAAATATATATCCTCTTAGGTCCACAAAAATATGTACAGGAATGTTTACAGTTGTAAATAGAGGGGGAAACAACAGTATCCATTTCTAGGGAATGATAAAATACTGAATATCCACACAATGGAGTACAAAGTCAGAGGCAGAATTCATGAGCCAGACTTACACTCGGCAACATAGAAATGGTTCAAAACATAATTAAACATAATTTTTAATTTTTTAAAAGTAAAAAACTGGGACCTGGGTGGCTCAGTCGTTAAGTGTCTGCCTTCAGCTCAGGTCGTGATCCCCGGGTCCTGGGATCAAGCCCTAATTCAGGCTCCTTGCTTAGCAGGAAGCCAGCTTCTCCCTCTGCCTGCCACTCTCCCTACTTGTGCTCTCTCTCTCTCTCTGACAAATAAATAAATAAACAAAATCTTTTTAAAAATATAAATAAAGAAACCGAATGAGATTTATAGCATAATACCATTTATATAAATGTTAAAACCTATTCAAAACAATCCTATATTTTTAAGGGTATACTTAAATTTGTCTACGTATATAGTTTTATATATTATATATAATTTTATGTGTGTTTCTATACTCACAGACATATATGAGACATGAATTGCAAGAATATACATTAAGTACATTAGAGCAGAGCATCTGTGGGGCAAGAGAATGGGAGTGGAAATTAGACATCACATGGGAAAACAAAAGAGAGGCTTGCGCCAACCAACCTCAGACACAATGAGCCATGAATGAGGACCATGACTGACTCAATTCTGTGTACTTGATAAAAAAATTGAAAAAGCACAAAGGACTTTGCAGCCATAGTTACTGATGTTAGGATAAACCAATATATCCGAACAAACAGCCATATCTAAAGATAAAATTCATCAGTGACTTTTTTAAAAGATTATTTATTTGGAGAGACAGAGAGAGAGATAGCACGCAAGCAGGGGGAGGGGCAGAGGGGGGAGGGGCAGAGGGAGAACGGGAGAGAGAGGGACAGAGAATTCCAAGCAGACTCTGTACTGAGTGCAGAGCCCAATGTGGGGCTCAATCTCAGAACCCTGAGGTCATGACCCAAGCTGAAATTAAGAGTCAGCTGCTCAATCGACTGAGCCACCCAGGCACCCCCATCTATGTGGCATTTTATTTTTTATTTTTTTTAAGATTTTATTTATTTATTTGACAGAGAGAGAGAGATCACAAGTAGGCAGAGAGGCAGGCAGAGAGGCAGGCAGAGAGAGAGGGGGAAGTAGGCTCCCCGCTGAGCAGAGAGCCCGATGCAAGTCTCGATCCCAGGACCCTGAGATCATGACCTGACCCGAAGGCAGAGGCTTTAACCCACTGAACCACCCAGGTGCCCCTTGTGCGGCATATTAAAAGACATAACAAAAAACTGTAGATTGGTGATATTCTTAAGCTGTAATATTTACAGTCGAGAACAATTTGGAAATCTTAAAAATCTTACACTGAAATTTTGTTTGTAAAATCTATTTATGTGTCTAAGTATATTAAAACACCTGGAAGAAAAAAAAGAAAATCACAGCAAGGAAAGACCATCTAAACAGTTCACAGTAGCAACAGTGCTCATATGACACATTTGTATCTAACTTACGGAATCGTAGTCATCCCTGAAATAGCCCCCACCGCACCCCAACCGCCAACAGGCAGTTACATCAGGGAGTAGTTTCATTGCTTTTCTACATGTCCTGGGTATGGAATGAGCAGCTGAGAAGAAAAGCATTTATATATAAATTCTGCCTCAATGACCTAGCTGTTTAAGGTGAAATAGTGGGGTTTGATCTGAACGAAGACTATGCCATGTCCCCAGTTCACTTTATATAGATCAGACACAGCTACACTGCACATTATCTGATAAGAGTCTGCAAAACCCTGTGAAAGGGAAACTACTTTGTTAAAAACAACTAATCAAAGCCATTCTGAGTGATTCATAATAGTTACCCAACCAGATGCTAATAAGGAAACTAGAGAGTCTTATGACTTTTATCAATCTAGTATCTTTGAAAATCTTTCACTATTATTTCTATTTCTAATGAAAATATGTATGTATTAATTACATAATTATAGCTAAAAACCTGACACACTGTATTACTTACATAATAACAGCAATATTTAAAATGTATTGATCACTATATTTACTGCCAAGGAAATTTAATTAAATAATACGTAAAAATGGCTAGTACAAAAAAAATAGCTAGAATTAAATTGTTCTTGGCAATTTGGCAACAACTTGGCAACATCATCCTTTATAAATCCATTATCTCTACTCATCATAACTTATCACACTGGTTACATGAGAATCCCTTGAGAAGTTACTGAAACCACACAAATGTCAATAATTATTAAATAAAGTGAATTCTTATAAGATAAGGAGAATAATAACCTATTTGGAGGATAATCCATGTCCATGAACCATATCATTATCTCAACATTATAAAAAATTGCTAAACTGAAAAAAGTTATACATAGCCAATTATAGATATCAATCACTATGAGAATTGACCAACAAATTAATAGCCATAAAATTCTCACTATAAACTAGTTATATAGGAAGATACACAATAAAAATGAATATATAGCAAAACACATCAACTAAAAAGTCTCAATGACACATGAACTTCAAAATGTGTATTTTTAAGAAATGAAAGCTAAGTTTAGGTAACAATTCACTGACCCTACACACACACACACAAAAGTAGCAACACTCCAGGGTATTCAACCCATCATCTCAATTAAACAGTCTGACAAGAATTATATCTTGTCAAATCACCATATTCATAAGTGGCTGCAAACCCGTATTTTATGCTTTGGTACTATGTAGATGAAGCCACATTTAGGCAAATTCAGAAATTTACTTCCTATTGTCTAATATTTCCCTGCTAGGATACTGTCTACAAATGGTGAGGAGGAAAAATCTAGTAGATGTATTACATGTTACCTATTTTTTTAACACTAAAAATTGTGCACAAACCAAGCAGGTTCTCAGAGAGTTAAATGGTCACACCAGAAAGCTTATATGAAATTCCTACAATAAATGGCCACCTTAAAAGTTTTAAAAAATACTGAGAAGTACTGAAAAATTTTTGTTGGGATTTTTTTTTCCCTCTCTCCTTTGCAACAGAATGAGGGAATGAAGCATTTTTCTTGGACACTGAGTATAATTATAACTAATCATCTCCTTCTCCTTGGAGCAACATTCGTTGACGTTCCTTCATTTTAGGGTGGCTGGCTGACACAATTCAAATATAATTACTCTTCTTGCATGATAAACTCCAGCACCGTGAGCAAATACAGTATGTCTCATTGTCAAGTATGGCTAGACAGCAGCACTGTAATATAGACCTTTCAAGCCCTAGTGTAACCCCCTGCCTTTGAAATCTGTGCGAGATGACAAAACTGACTTTCATTTCCCTTGGACTTTCTCAAGGTATTCTTATTAAGAAAAAAAAAAAGCCTAAAACCCATAAATTTAATCTACTGCCTGCCAATCACAATGGTTTCTGCTGTCAGACACTCATGATACATAACCACAATTTTTAAATGTTATTGTTTCATACAAGAGGAAAATGTTGCTCATGACTACCCCCAAACAGTCATGTGACAATTCAGTGCGGTTCCTTTGTTTGCCTCTTCCACCACTGAACAATAGCAAGAGTAGGAAACATGTCGCCGATGGACCAAATGTGGAAGGAGCTACACAATAATAAAGGCAAAAGGAGATCATTTTTCCTGGCTAGCTGGTAAGAGACAACTGCATGCTAAGAGAAAGTTTGTTTCTCTAACATGTATTTAATGTCAGATTAATAGTGATGTTGGCTGTTTTCATTCTCAAATGACTTCCAATTTTTAAGAAATCAAACTCATAATTGGATGATCACTGGAATACAACTTTCACCAACTTTCGAAAAGGAAATAGTGAAAAAAAAAAAGGAACAAAGAGCATTGCACTGTCATGAATGTTGAGTTTCTGGAAGAAAGAAAGGCTTGAAATTTAAAATGAAAATTTTCAACATGGCCTACCAGCTTCCAAGAGCTATGTTCTCATTAACATGGTAAACTATATGACTTTCTCGCATATGTTCTGATTAGTGGTTTTAAGGAGAACTTATTTCTGTGGATGGCCACAAAACACAAATTTGACATTTTGTCCCTTTTTGAATTGTAGTGAAAAGCCAAATGTAATTTTTACCTACTATTTTCTGGAACAGTGTTTCAGAGAGGCCTTCCGACTCTGGATATATTTTTATCTGAGTATACATAAACTCTCTTTCTTGTATATGTAGCATTGTCCAAGGAACTATATCACATCACTGTCTGTGTGTTTATCTTAGGCTACCATGGGGATAATTACAGGCAGTTAGCTCTTTATTCCTTGACCTCCAAAAAACATATAAAGTAAACATTGACTTTTCATTAGTAGTGGATAGACTTAAGTCAGATTCTGATGATGAGCTCTTTTGTTTCTTGGGTGGAGAAACCACTTGGCTCAGCACATCCTATGGCCTCCTTCCTCCATGATGGGAAACAGTGGAATCTAAATAAAGTTATATCAAATTGAAAACAACTTTTGTTTGCTCTACACATATAAGCAAAACCTCAGCAATTTTTGCTTCCAAAATAAGCAGAATTCTACTACACAATTCAGTTGGAGAATGGGTCCATTCTAGCCACTTTGAAATGTACAAATATATGTGGCTAACAGCAATTGGAGGAGATTTATATATGAAATAACATGGAACCTTTGATCCCCGTATTTGCAACAGCTGACTAGCTTGTTATAAGAAAATACCAATTGTAGTAAATGTATATACAGTCAAAACGGAGAAAGCACACTATGAGGACTTGAACTTAACGTGCTTACCAATAACCTGGAAAATTCAAATTTAACTCTGTTGCAGACCAGGACCTCTAAAGTACACAAAGAGAGACCACTCATCTTCTTATAAAACAAGGTCATTCTATTAGGGAAAGTCTGATGGTCTACAAGGGACATTTTTGTTTTCAATAGGACACTATTCTAGCAATCAACAATGCAGTCATATAAAAATACCTTGATGCCTTTCTCCTTTTGTTACAGACAAAGCTTGCACTGAAACCTTTTTAATAGCAGCCTCATTTTCAACTTAACCCTTTCTTTTCCCTATAAAACAGGACTCTGCCCCTCTGAAAACCATCAAACCCACTGTTCTGATTTAGAAAATTCACCTGATCCGTACTTGTCCCTTGAATGCACTTATACCTAGACTTCTTTGGGTATGCTGCCCAAATGCCAAAGTCATCTAAAAATCAAAACCAAATAAATATACAAACCTGTCATGGGCATTACAAAACACGCTTGCCTTAGTATTCTTTTCTCAAGTTTAGTGAAAGGAATAGTAAAGAGACATGAATTTATGATCCAGCTCCTTCCTCTTTTCATCATCATCACAATGCCCTCAGCCATATCTCTGCTGCCCACGTAGCTTAGTCCTAAGCCCTAATAAGCCCGACTTCACTCAACTGACCTACTACCCATAAAAAGTCTAAAACTCAGCAGTTTGAACTAAAGCGAACTGGTTATATAAGTGCAGCCCAAGCCCAAAAATAAAATAAAAACAAACCGAACAGGAACAGGTGACTGAGAGATTTGCATTTGGTTTGCCATGTTGCTTCTACTCAAAGGCTGAAAATTCTTCGCCTTACGTATTTAAATATGCATCAGCTCA
Source organism: Potos flavus (assembly GCA_028534135.1). Lineage (NCBI taxonomy): Eukaryota > Metazoa > Chordata > Mammalia > Carnivora > Procyonidae > Potos > Potos flavus. The sequence goes on along the minus strand of CM052899.1, from coordinate 67,737,145 downwards.
GAAGAAGTTACACAATGTTTCCATCAGCAGAAGATGTGGCACTTAGAGAAAGCATCAGGAAAATAAAAACTACAGACAAAATAGGGTGTATTTGCATATTTCACTTGAAATTAGGCTATGTTGCAGCATATTGGAAACTCATATGCATTGGATGTCAGCTGAGTTACTTTTCTTTCCCCCCAAGGTGACATTGGTGCTTGTCTTACCAAATATGATGCAACTGACAAGTGTTTTCATGTAAGGAAGATATATGCCTCCCATCACCTTGTCAAGCTGAGTGAAGGCAAACTCCAGCACATCCTTTCACAAGTGATTAGGTGGTCGGAGTCATTAAAAGTCATAAAGTTAGACTGCAGCAGTATGCCATGCATATATATGAACTCATCCAAAGCTGTCCTCCTTGAAGCAGGTGATAGCTCTCAACTTTGCCTCTGACCGAGTCATAAATTCTTGGCTGAGCTTTCTTTCTCTTAGCATACCTTTGAAATTATACTGAACAGTTAGTGCTGCTTTGGCCAGTCTCATTGTCCCTTGCTTTCTCAGCCAAGCCTCTAACGACTGGAGGTCTGAGCATCTGATTTTGGTTCCTGAACACAAAATAAACAACGAGATTGTCATTACTTTTTATTCCATGGCACTTTTAACATTTTCAAAGTGCCTTACAAACTCTTGTCAATCAGCCTACTTTAAAATTGTCTAAAAAGGCAATAAGAAAGAGACTGGGAGTATTTAGCTGTTCTACAAAAGGAAGAAATTAAGGCACGGAGAGCCGAAGTGACACAGTCAAGAGTCTGCACCAGGATGGCTAACCAGGAGCTCAGAACAAAGTCTAACTTCTTATGTTATAAGCTTTTACAATCTTCCCACTTTCAGCCTCATCATTTCCCAGGGAATAAATCTGTTGTGCTATAAAATAGAAATACGTATGTTGCACCTGAGATGATGAGAATTTAAAATTGTGTAAATGTACCACTGAAATGCATCGTGAATTCCACTTTAAAAAAATCCCTCCTAAAGAATCAGTTAAGTGTATGAGCAAAAATGTATGCGCAAGATGTTCAATACATCATTATTTACAATAATTAACACCTACAATCTAGATATGCAAAAATAAGGAATTCTTGAGGTTCTATGATTACATAGTATAAATTCAAAACATATTTTTGAAGAACTTTTAATGCTAAGGGAAATAATCATGATATAATGTTCGTGAAAAAAGCGAACTATAATACTTAAGGATTTCAACTATGATAAATGTAAAAATATATAGGAGAAAACGGACTAGAAAAAAAAAACAATACTAATAATATTTACCTCTATGTTTAGGGATTACAGGCAATTTGAATTTTCTTTTTTAGAACTTGTCAAGATTTTTCAAATTTTCTACAGTGAGTGTCACCTACTTTTAAAATTAGAGAGAGAAAAGAAAACATTTAAGTTCCTGAGTGGATGCATAAGAAGGTACCCACATTCTCAAGGCCTCCTGCAAATCACTTCAACACAAACTACTCAATAGTAAGCAATCTGAATGTTTTCTAAAGCTCTTCATAGCAATATACTCACTCAGAATGTAGTCAATGCTTGCCCCTGAGTGCATGAGCTTTGTCTCATTATGGATCTGATGTTGCAGCCAATGTACTTGTAAGACATGGTACCTGAATGGATCGTGATGGGCCATAGTGCTTTTCCTACAAGAACTGCATTTCCCTATCAATACCTAAAAGTGTGTTCATCTGGCATAGATTGGATGCGATCACGACTGAATAGTGTGGTGAGGAAGGGGAAGTTGTAAGACTCACTTCAAACTCTCCAACTTCAATAAAACAATTTTGGGCTTTGATCACTTCAGCAATCAAGAACAACTTCTCTTGAGCTAATCAAAGAGACATAAATCAACTCATTTCGGCCTACGTAAAGGTCATTAAAAGAAAAGTCTTTAACCATCAGACATTTTAGAAGATAAAAAGCCCAAACCACAATGCATGTGACCGTGTAATTTCTTATATTTCATTTCCCATTGTTCTGGGCCAACAACAAAACATAAAAAGGCCCATGGTACCATGTTAATATGATAAAAACAGAAAATTCTATATGCCTACCAAGTGGAACATACATTTATAAGAACTTGATTCTTTTCACCAAACAGATGGATGTAATTTTCAATCCTGACGTCATCATCATCACACGGAGCAATTAGTTGTGAAGTACATTGCTTGCTCATGACTCTGTAATGGAAATCTTTTAAATATTCAAGCATATCAAACGTGGCTGAGAAACTTTCAGAAGAGACTAGGTTAGAGACAAAGGAGGCTAGGGGTAAAAGTAGTTATAAGCCCTTTGCATCAGGTCAATAGCTCTTCTCCCCTGGGCTCTCCTAGGAAGAAGTCCTCTGGTAGTTACACTTACCCAGCAGGAAGCCATTTTGATATTCTGCCCACACATATTCTGCTCCTACATTCTCTTCTAGAAAAGACAAAGAACTAGAAGCCATTCATAAGCTTTACTTCTGGTTCTCATAAAATCTCAACACTTAACCTCTACAAAAACAATTTATTTAAAAAAAAATTTCTATTAACAAAAAGATTTTTCCTTACTTCTTACTATAAAGGCTATATTCAAATCCAGCCCATAGGAAGGTTCTGGGAATCTGCCTTCTCTTGTCCCTATTCATTCACTTTGAATCACAGAGCTAATACATGCTGAAATCAATAGAAGCTAAGCTTCAGAAATGAAAAAAGAAAAAACAAAATTCTTAGATAAACCAAAAAGGTGAACGATCAATCCCTGAAATAGTCAAATGAGTAATGTAGTTAATGGTTCTGGTTAAGAACAGTTAGAACAAAGACTTTTCCTTATTTTAATTTTTATACTATTTTCCTCATTTAAAAACCAATAAATACTCAAGGCAGAAAAAGCTGTAAATAAACATATGATGAAAGAAATAAAAATTTCCCTCATACTTCCAAGAAATAACTATTATCAGAAGTTGGTTATTCCTTTGAGTTTTATACATAAATAGGACTTTAAATGAATAAATATATTTCATCATATATATGTGTCACAATTTATTTAATCTTTCTCAATTGTTGGACACATAGAGGGTATCTAATGTTTCACTATTATTAACTCTGACATGAACAACCCTGAAATATAAATCTTTCTGCATATTTGTGATTTCTTTTCTCTTTAGAGTAAATTCAAAACAGTGAAATTACTGAGTTCAAAGCGTATGAGCTTTTGAAGGCTTTTAAAATACATTGCTGAATGGCCTTCCATAAATTTTGTACCAATTTACACTCCCAAGAGAAATGTTTGTGAAAATGTCTTTCAAAATAGTCCTGTTAGTCTTCTCTTTGTCTTAAAACAATGGGTTAGCTGTGGGAAAAGGTACAATAAGAACTGAAAGAGCATTTTATCTGTCTAGAAATTATACACCTTCTCATCCACTTAGAGTGCATATGTGTATAGTGAGGAAAATATTCACCTCAAATGACTGCACCACACAAGGCAGAAAAATATCACTGGCCACACACATCCACTTACTTCTACCTGAATGAAGCACAAAGAAATGCAATTTGGATTTATTGCATCACTAGCCTCCCAAGTTTTAAAACCCTATTATTTGCACTATTCCAAATGACTTAAAAGATCTAACAAGGTAGAGGAATTAACAAATTCTGTGTTTATTGCATCATACACCTAAAATATACTTAGCCAACCTAGTAAAAGTAGGATATAAAGGGGTGAAAGACAAACTCACTGGTCAGCGGGTATCTGACATTCACGTCCCACAGAGCAAGGTTTCTGTGGTTTCTGTGTGTCAAACAGCATCAAAGAACTAGTGGGTGCCAAAATGATAGAAGTTAATGTCATAGGAGAGGAAATTTGGAGAGAATAACAAACAAGAAAGCCATGAAAAAAAGGGGAGGACAAAGAGTAAAGGTTACCTTCCCAACTTAGCCAAGACAAGAATAGGTGAGCTCTCCCTGGGTGAGGTTCCTAATCCAAAATACCCCCCACATTATGCTCTTGTTCCCAGATTCCTCAGGAAGGTTTTAGGGAGAAACTGAGCTGTGGTTACGGAGGGGGACTGGCCACTGTTGCTGTGGTCCCTGCCAGTCTCCCCAGAATGTTCAACATTAACCTATAGCATCCATAGCACTTATATTCTTTCTCTCACTATATAGGTGGTCAGTGCTGCCCCAGGCAACATCTTGGTCATTCTGTTACAAAGCTGAAATAATGTATCACAAATGTGTAACTCACTGCAATGAACAAGGACACTTCTGTACCTCTGAAGGTCAAGTACCTTTGGGAGGACTTCTAATACATGATTTTATTATCTAGAGCATAAATATGAATCATCCTTACAGAATCAAAGACATCCAAATGATGAGCAAAACACTAGGATTGGTTTGGGGGTCCCTCATCATCAACAGAAATGCTCCAAACTGAGATGCCCTGTTTACTGACCCACATAATGTTAAAACTACACAAGAATATTTCTAAAACTTTTGGAGGTTGATAAAATCTTTTAGTTGGCTGTTTCTGAAAGACTACAAAGAATTACTACATATGTCTTAAATTTATAAAGATCATTGTGGTCTAAAACAGAAAACAACAGAATGACCTAATCCTGGGATTCAGGCAATGAATAATGAGAAGCAAGTTCCCCCTTGCACCAGCATCTGTCTGTCCAAATTGCTATCATTTTATCTCTTTCCTCTCAGTCTGCTTGATCCAGTAACTCAAGGCTAATATTCTCTTTCCAAGTGGAAGTCCATCCATGTTTGAGAGACACTAAGCCACCAGCAAAACCATGCATGTGAGGAAGACACTACCCAAATTCAACTCAACAACCCAAATCTTATATGAGACTCAAGTTGGGTTTAAAACTGAAGCAAATGTTTGAGGCGTTAGTTAGTTAGTTAGTTAGTTAGTTAGTTAGTTGCAGTCTTTCCAAAGAGGACAGTTTCCCAACACAAAATTCAACTATACTTTCAAGTATATTCTTAGAGTGAATCACCATTCAAATGTATTTATAGGAAACAGTCACTTGCATGCAGCAAGAGATTTTTTTTTCATTTTACAAATCCTATCACCCACCACATGAATTATCTATAAGAAAGGATCCTCACTGCGTTCCTTTTAAAGTGGCTCCTCCATCAAAATACTGCACAAAAGCAAATTTCCTTCCGGATTTTCTTTTTTTAAATACTAAGGGAGCGATCTTAGCAAAACAGAATTTGTTCTAAACAATAGTGACTCTTGATTGAAATCGGACCTTTAAACTTCAAAGAATAAGTAATAACTCACACTAGAGTGGTTTTCACTCCCTGGCTCCATTATTCAAATGTTTCTGCTGCCCTGAGAGCCTATTCCATTTTAAGAGCGTGGTATATTGACTCTGATATTTATACTTAATCATTGTCATTTTGGAAAATTTTCTCCTTCTTCTAGCCAAGGTTTCTTTAGAGACACCCTGCTATTTCCATTCTAAAAGCTACTTTTCACCATCTTAAGGGGAAATACATTCATTTTCCTGTGGCTTTCATTTTCTAAACATTCCAAATTTTCTAGTGAAAGATGTCTTCAGAGAAATCAAGTGGTTTGTATTTTTTTAAAAACAACTTATACTCGTTTTCACACTCATAAAAATGGTATAAACTTACAACTTTATGAATTAAAACTAGAAAAAAATACTATTTATTTGGGTTCGTACTGCCAATGAAGTCCTCTTCAACTAAATGTATATTTAAGCTATCCTCACAAACAGCAAATCGAGTTGTAGCAAATAAATAATACAGATTCTACTTTCATGAGCAAAAATTGATTTTCACTGAGTTTTTCAACAGTGCCTGAAAATAAAAATGTGCTATTTAAAGAGAGCTTGTGAAATTTCAGGAATGTCGTATAGTGGTAAACAATTCAGAACTACATGTGTAAAGAGGCAATTAATTTGTTGAGCTAATGAAAAACAGGTTCTCCTACAGTTATTTTTGTCTCCAAGCCAATTCTGGGGTGATCTTTCCTGAATTCAGAAAAGCACTCACAGTTTTGTCCCAATGGTACAGTCATGAGTGAGGTCCCATTTCTTAATTCCTGCATCCTGCTTAGCTTCCAACATCTGGCCAATGGGCAGATACTCTGACAATAAACTTGCATTGTTCAGGGGCTATGACAAAGGAAAGAGGGAGTGCCTAGGCAGAACAATGGTCCAACAGGGCACGAGCTTCCCTGCTCACCCTTCCTTGTCATAGTAAGTCTGTCCACACTGGCCTGAAGTGACCTCGGAAGAAGCAGTGAGGGCAAGAAACTTCCCTTCAGTTCAATGGATTTTTTTTTTCAGATTTGCATTTTATGTTAAAATTCAGGTTTTATTTTTACTTATTCTTACATTGGCGGGAGCTGATGCCAAGAACTTACAGGCAAACAGTAATTTTTTTTCTCTACCTCTTAACTGAATAAAAACATATACCATGTAGCATTATCATTAGGCAAGATTTGCTTTTTTACATTTCACAAAAGAATGCAATATTATCCTTTCTTGAACAAAACGCCCAGATTACTAAGGAAACTATCTTTGGCAGAAGTGTTTCATAAGCATATTTTATTTAAATAAATCCTCCAGGAGGAAATGGGAGAATTTATTGTCTTCACTTAGAAGAAACTCTGTAAGTAGTTATCTGTCAAATTTCTCTGTGTAGCTCACCAACATTTCCTTATTGGAAACATCAATATTTCCCCATCACAGTTCCCAAAATGACTTTAAAGTCTCAAAATTCTGTGTGTCCCTTGTTTTGCTTCTCTCTTGATTCCACCCAGGCTGTATTAATGGTTTGCTTCATACCATCATCTCCATGTTCATAAATTTTCTTCAGAACATTCATCAGTCCCTCGCTAGAATCCATTTCAGTGTCATGGGAGGGCTCTTCCTTCTCTTTGCATTCTTTTTCAACCTGAGTCGGGTAGTCCCACCGCGTGTTTCCTGCCTTCTTTCTATGTAAGATAAGAAGTGTATCTGTCATGGGGCGCCTGGGTGGCTCAGTGGGTTAAGCCTTCGGCTCAGGTCATGATCTCAGGGTCCTGGGATCGAGCTCCGCAAAGGGCTCTCTGTTCAGCAGGGAGCTTGCTTCCCTGTCTCTCTCTGCCTGCCTCTCTGCCTACTTGTGATCTCTCTCTCTGTCAAATAAATAAATAAAATCTATAAAAAAAAAAAAAAGAAGTGTATCTGTCTTGACTTTTTTTGAACCGCCATCCACAGAGATGGGTTTCAAGAGATTGTTCAGTCATGCAGTAACTTTTCCCATTTAGATTCTTTACCAAAATATCAAATGAACGCTCTATGAAATGCACCTGCATGTTCTCAGTGGGGACTTGATGCACTCCAGTTAAGGTAATACAGATTTTCACAAACTTGTCTGACTGACCCCATCCATAATTACTGACTTTTGCTGTACATTCCATTGTAATGGGAGCAATGACAGCAGCTGGCTTTTCATTGTCAAAGAGTTCTGCTTTTCTCTCTGATTTCTGCTGCATCTTGTTCTTGATTTCTGTCTCGATCTTGGATTTTTCAGTTGTGAAGGCAGCACGTACTCTTTTTCCATTAGCCTTTTCCAGCAGCAACTTTACCCCCTCTAGATCCTTCTGTAGCTCTTCCAAAGCTGAGGCCACGGTCAGGCTGGGTCAGGCAAGGCCTAAGCTGCAGCCACGCAGGGGAGAACAAGAAACACCACACCAAGCACATCACTCGGACGCAGAGCCCACCAGCATGAGCTGCAGCCCACTTCAATGAATTTTGTTAAAGTGGATCCAGAGCAGCCCTCAGAGTTTTTAGTCTTTACTGCAACTAGTGATTCTGGAAATTCCTTATAAGAAGGAGGCACTGTCTCTATAAAGCCAGGTCACAATGACCACAGCTATCTTCCTTCAAAAAATCTCTGCTATCTCTTCTGCTAATCTCACGGCAGCATCTCACATGCTCTGTCAGGGGTCAGGGACAGCTAACCATGCTTCAGGTACACGAAGGCCCGGATACAAAGACCTACAAGGAGGCAGAGCCTCGCTTCAGTAAAGCGGCTCAACCAAATTATAGTTACTAATATAGTAACAACTGACTTCCAAGTCTAGGTCCTGTGGTCACGTCCTCAGATGCTCACCCAGGCCCTTCCATGCATCCTAGCATAGAATATTAAGGACTCAGGCTTGAGTCAAGAAACCAGTATCCAACTCCCAGGTTCATCACATATTCACAAGCTGTTGTATTAACTGTATCTTTATTTCCTGCATTCTGAGGCTCTGACATCTGGGGCCCTGCTGACCATGCAGAGACTGTCCCTCCCAAGGTTAGCCGATTTCTAGAGATAGTGAATAACTGCATGTTTTTCAAATGCAAGCCGACTGTCCAGAGCCTGCACCATTAAGCACCTCCTTTACTGGGCTCTCACACTCCAGGCCACTCTCTGCCTGCCCTAAACACCCCAGGGCCAGCTACCAAGACAAGTCAGAATAGCACACAAACCCCAAAGCCCACTAGAATTACTCAAACTAGCCAATCGTAAACCTGCTTCCTTCCTTCTCCTGTTTGGTCCATGGAAATCACAGTAAAGGCTCTTGCCTACGGTTTCCTCGTCTCCCTCTGTCTCATGACTGACTCCAGCGCTTCCCCACGTGCCCCCACCACCCCATCCCCACCCAGCCCTAGTGTGGGATGCCCCTTCTCTCAGAATCTGAGTGTGACAAACTATCTTTTCAATGGCAATCATGTTCTAATTTATTGGCCTTACCATATTTTAATAATTTTATTATTTAATAAATAACATTATTTATTATTTAATAAATAATATATAATTATAACATAATAATATTGTAATATATTATAATATTTTATTATTTATTATTTTAATAACAATAAAACAGCTGTATGACCTTGGAAAAGGGACAGAACTTCTGCCTCCATTTGTTAAAAGAGGATAATATTTCCTTTTTTTTTTTTAAGATTATTTATTTATTTATTTGACAGAAAGGATAGAGATAGGCAGAGGCAGGCAGAGAGAGGGGGAAACAGGCTCCCCACTGAGCAGGGAGCCCGATGTGGGGCCCGATCCCAGGACCCTGAGATCATGACCCGAGCCAAAGGCAGAGCTTAACCCACTGAGCCACCCAGGCACTCCTAATATTTCCTTTCCACAATGCTCTTGTGAAGATCAACTAAAATAATACACATGATGTACTTAGTATATAGTAAGTACTCAATAAATATTGCTGTTCCAAATGAACAGATGAAAAAAAAAGTAAAATTTAGAGGTAATTTATTAAAGGCTACATAACTAGGAAGATGTAGAATCTAAATGTCACCCGGGCTTTTCTGACCCCAAATCCACTTCTTTTTTCACATCACAGTACCTTCCCCAGTTAAGCACAGACCCTCCTACTACACTCTGAACATCTATCATAGTGGTAAACACATACTGGATGATAATTCTATACAAGTACATCACCAGGACCTCATGTGTTCAATAAATTGTTTGAAAGAAGGAAAAGGAGAGGGAACAAGGGAGGGAAGGAGAGAACAATATAAGGAGAGAGGGGGGTGGGAGGGAGGAAGGAAAGAAGGAAGGAAGGAGGGAAAGGAGGGAAAGTGGAAGGGAGGCAAGGAGGGAGGGAAAGATGGAAGGAAGGGAGGGAGGGAGAAATGGAGGGAAAGAAGGGAGGAAGGGAGGGAGTAAGGATACTTTCTACCTCAGAATACAAATTAGACTTATTTCTCTCCTGGTACCTTTCTTTCTTTCTGGGCCCCCAGTCTACCTTCAGATAAAGGTAAAAGAGCTTTATCCCTAATTATAAAAGTCCCCAACCAGAAACACATACCCAGTTACATAAATATCCCTTTATCAGTTTCTCTTTTTTATAGACCCAAAACTTCTAATAATTTGTGCCAAGTTCCCTCCTCTCATAATCTCAACCTTGAAGATGTTTTTAAAATACCACTCTCCGGAGCCATTCAAGGTCAGTTCTGAATTCCCCATGCCTGCAAATACACTGCAAATATTTTCCCCTATACTGCAAATATATACATGCCTGTCTATACTCTGATTACAACTTCTTTCCTTCTCTTCCCCATCCCCCATGCCCCATGCTCGGCTTCCCAACTTTGAGTGGCCCAGAGATATCAAGTTAACATTTTATAACCTCACATAGAACAAATATTAGCAATATAAAGGTCTGTTTGATCACTCTTGACCCAAACTGGCAAGTAGTATTCTGAAAAACTACCTATAACTTAAAGGAGGGTGGTTTTTTGTTTGGTTGGTTGGCTGGTTTTGTTTTTTTAACTTTTGGGCAGAAGTTGCTAACTTAAGTGCCTCCAGGAGGAGCAGAAAGGTGTCCTGAAAATGAGTGAAACTGGCCAGGTGAGGACTGGAAGTGTGAGAGAGCACATGGCCTCCAAACAGGCAGCCCCCACTGCTGCTTCATGCTGAGAGGGCCCATCTGGTCAGAGACCACACATTTTCAAAGAAAGCTAAAAATCTGTATTTTTAAGTGAAGAAACTCCCTACATTTAAAGTTTGCCAACTAATTCCATTTTTTAAAACACCAAATGAAAATGATTTTGTGCGAGTTTAAATCTGAAGATCTCTACATTAAGATTTTTGTTCCCCTAAGATATTTTACAAGTATTTTCAAGTACATAGAAAGAGAGCACAACATCTATCCTGAGGAAGACCTACATGAAAGAAAGTTCATTTTATTGGAATGGAATGTTTAAAAGCCATAAAATTTTACAATCTAAGTGAAGTGAATCATATTAGGTGGAGAAAAAAAGAGATTATAAATGTTGGTTTTCCACCTTCTTAAACATCTCTCATCCATTCCCTTGATGTGCCCATTGCCACCAGCCTTGTCCCTCCTACTAGTATAACTTTCCAGAAATAGTTCCGTAGCCCTCCAAGTGAGAGGCAGCATGCACAGAGTAGTCTGCTTTGCTTTATTTTTTAATGGATAATTTCAACCATATCCACCCTAACATAATACAATTTAATTAAGTGCATGTGCCCTACTACATTTTCTTCCTTTATACTGACACTTAAGTTGAGGAGTCTCACTGTAACAAAAAATAAAAACTCAAAAATCTCATTTTTGTCTCTCAAAATACATGCATGCATACATAAAACAATACAAAACACAGAATATCAACTAGCCAAAATTAAACAAAAAGGTCAAAATTCATTTTCAACAACTAAAATCAATTCAGATTTAGACCTCAGGGTCAGACTTATAACGTCACAATTTCCCATGATTCACGGTGAAAGTCAAATCATGGCAGGGCTCTGGCTGATTCTAAAGTACTGGACCCAAGGTCTGATATCACCTTTCAATTAACAACTATGTAATTTCTAATTTTTATTAAATTTATAGCCCATTAAATCCTGGCCTGCTAATGGAAAAATAGGATTTGAAACAGGCATCATTATACTTTTGGCCAAGTAATGGTTCCTCTGAATATGCTTCCTCTGAATAAAACAATGTATCAAACTGGGTTAAATCCTACTAAATCTAAATTTTGCCATATCTTATTTTTAGGTATAAAACATTTACTAAATTTTAATTCATTGCTACTGCTCTGTTCAGTTTTCTTAAAACAATGAGAACAAAAGGCAGGAAAATTTTAATATAATTTTTACTTCTCTTTATGTTTTTAGCCTCTATCAGCCTTTCGGGAAACAAATTTTCTTTTCTGCAGGTTTTGTCTTTTAAAACTAAAAGGTTCTAGTTTTATATCATATGCATATCTCTACTACCATTATGATTTCTTTCTTAATATACAGAAACCAGAACTCATGAACTAGTCCAGACATTGATTCACTTCATCTTTGAAAATTGAATAAAAATGTTCAATTTTTTTTTCAGTAGTATCCTACATCTTATTGGTCATTATGGACGTAGCACACATTTCCCAATAACTGTGTTTTCTGACTACTTAACTTAAAGAAATAAGCTGAAAAATATCTAATCTTAGGGAATGTAATATATTTACACATAGGTTTTTTGAATGAACACCAATTGGAGTCTGTTATATAGTCTACATGATAGGATCTTTGGAAGGATGATGTCAGCAAAAATAGCAGAGTTAGTGGGCCTCATAAAATTCTCTTCCCCATAAAAGCAATGATAAAAAGAGCAAAAATTGTCAGAATTAACTTTTTCAGAACTCTGGAAATTAACCAAAGGTTTACAGCAATCTAGGGAGCATTTATTCAATAAAAAAACACGGACTTTTGGTTAAAAAAAAGAGCATGCTTTGCAGCATTTTCTCATGTCCTATTCTGATCCTCCGCTCTATAGCTCTGAGACAGCTTTAAAAACCAAAGCCTGCAATCATAGTGAAAACCAACAACCTGCATTCACACTATAAACCAATAGTCTGAGAGCCACCAGAAGGGGAAAATGAGACTAACTCCTTTAAAGCCTCGTTTCCAGAGCCCCATCATTATTTGCCCTGTCTTATTTGACCCACTTATTTGACCCATAGTTCCATGGAAAACTCCACACTCAAGGTTGTGTTTTTTTTTGCCTGACTTTGAGCTCACTCAGTGTAAAAACTATTTCCCCAGGAGCATTTGTCAAAAAGAATTAGGGCAATTAATTAACTTCATGGTGGCTGTATGAGGGAGTAAATAACAGTTTGAATAAACAGAATGAAAGGCTAGGGAACAAGATGCCCACAGGGCATTGGGCACTGAAAATCTCCCAACATATTTCTGGAAATCTAGAAGCCCACATGATACATAGGACTATGTAGATGTCCAGGGCTGTACACATGCTCAGGAAAGATCTGAGAAGGCCCTAAGTTCTCACTGCAGGCTGACTTTGTGATTCTACAAAATTAAGAGGGCAAAGTTATTAACTGCATAACTGAGTGTTGAAGTTTTGCCTCAACACACACAGAGCATCCTTTAGCAAGGCAGAAAAACATTGAATCTAAGTGTTTAAGAAAATTTCTGTCCAAACATTAGCTGACTAGTAAGGTAACCAAACATAGACTTTAGTGAACATACATGAAAAAAAATACAGATTTCATAGAATTAGTTCAGAAAAAACACTAGGAAAACAAACAACAACCATGGGGAGGGAGGAGACTCTGATTTCTAGTGCTGCCACATTATATTATTTAAGATGTCCAGTTTTGGGGGTGCCTGGCTGGCTCCATCAGTACAGCATACAATTCTTGATCTCAGGGATGTGAGTTCAAGCCCCACATTCATTATGAAGATTACTTAAAAACAAAATATTTTTTAAAATGTCCAGTTTTCAAAAAAAATTATTAGATGTGAAAAGAAACAAGAAAATAGAGCCTATCCACAATAAAAGAAGCATTCAACAAAAAAACTGCCCTGAAGAAGACAAGACACTGGACTTACTAGACAAAGACTTTGAAGAAGTTATTCAAATTTTGTTCAAATAATTAAAGAAAACTATGCCTAAAAAACAAAGTATAAGAATGATAAGTCACCAAATAATAAAAAGTAAAAAGACAGAAATTACTTTAAACAAACCACACAAAAATTCTAGAGTTAAGAATACAATAACTGAAATAAAATGTTTACTAATGGGACTCAGCTGCAAATCTGACCAAGAGGAAGAAAGAATCGACAAACTTGAAGATAGTTGATTGAAATTATTCGGCATGAGGAACAGAAGAAAATGAATGAGGAAAAATAAAGAGAACCTCAAAGACCTAGCAGACAATATCACGTGTACCAACATACATATATTAGGAGGCTAAGAAGGAAAGAAGAAACTGAAAAGGTAAAGATTATTTGAAAAAATAATGATGAAAAATCTTCTAAATATGCTGGAAAAAGGAAAGCTACACTTACAAGAAGCTCAGTGAAATCCAAGCAAGATAAACTCAGAGAGTCACACCTACACATATCACAACCACACTCTTGCAAGACAAAGATAAAGAAATAGAAAATCTTGAAAACAGCAAGAAAAAAGTGACTCATCACATACAAGCAATTCCAGTAAGATTAAAAGCCAACTTCTCATCAGAAACCATAAAGACCAGAAGGCAGGGGGAATGACATTAAAAGTGCTTAAACAAAGAATAGCAACCAAGAATTCTATACCCAGCAAAACTATCCTTCAAAACTAAAGGAGATATTATAACATTTCCAGGTGAAGAAAAGTTAAAAGAATTCATTACTTGCAAAACTGTCTTACAAGAAATACTAATGAGAATCTTCCAGGCTGAAATGAAAAGCCATTAGAAAGTACTCAAATCCACATGAAGAAAGAAAGAGCACTGGAAAAGGTAACTGCATAAATAAATATAAAAGATAGTATAATTTTTTGTTGTTTCTAGCTTTTTTTCTAATATATGATTTAAAATATAACTGCATAAAGCAATAATTATAAATCTGTAAGGGGCACACAGTATATAAAGATATAATCTGGATAATGATAACAGTACAAATGAAGGGAAGGGATGAGAATTATACGGGAACAAAGTTGTGACATGTTACTGTAATTAAGTTGGCATTGATCCAAACTAGATCATTACAAGTGAATATGTTAATTGTAATTCTCAGGGCAATATGGAAGGAACTAACTCAAAAAACTAAAATAAATGACAAAAGAATTAAAATGGTACATTAGAAAATATCTATTTAACCAAGAGACAGTAATGCAGAAATAAAGGAATAAAAAAAGGCATAAGACATGTAGAAAACAAATAGCAAAATAGCGGATGTAAATCCTACCTTCTTAGTCCATACAAAGAAATGTTATTTATCCATAAAAAGGAATGAAGTACTGATTCAGATAAAACGTGGATAAATCCTGAAAACATTATGCTAAGTGAAAGAAGCTCAAGGTCACCTATTTTTTCTTTTATTTATGTGAAATATCTAGGATAGTCAAATCCATAGAAACAGGAAGTAGAAGTGGTACTAAGGTGTGAAGGTTTGCATCCTCCCCAAAACTTATATCTAAATCCAAAACCCCAAGGTGATAGTATTAAGAAGTGGGAAGTGGGACATTTAGGAGGTAACTAGGTCATAAGGGCAAAGCCTTCATGAGTGGGATTGTTCTCTCCTAAAAGTGACCCCACAAAGCTATCTAGCTTTGCCATGTAAGGATACAACAAGAAGTCGGAGATGTCTGAGAACTGAGGAGGGTCCTCACCCAACCATGCTGGCACCCTGATCTAGGACTTCTAGATGCCAAAATTGTGAGAAACAAAAGTTTGTTGTTCAAAAGCCACCCAGTCTATGATATTTTGTTAAATCACCCCTAACAGACTAAGACAAGTGGGAAGTGATTTCTAGTAGGTATACGATTTCTTTTGGGGATGATTAAGTGTTCTGGAATTAGATGGTGTTGATAGTTGTACGAACTTACGAATATAATAAAAGGGTGAATTTCATGATATGTGAATTATATCTCAATTTTTTTAAATACTTAGAATCAGTGACTATTTTATCAGCCCCCAGAGCACCTACCG
Source organism: Potos flavus (assembly GCA_028534135.1). Taxonomy (NCBI): domain Eukaryota; kingdom Metazoa; phylum Chordata; class Mammalia; order Carnivora; family Procyonidae; genus Potos; species Potos flavus. The sequence goes on along the minus strand of CM052899.1, from coordinate 67,721,634 downwards.
CAGGATATAATCAATGAGCACTGACTAAAAGACAACTGAAAGACAATGCTAGTGACAGAACATGGCCTACACCAATCTTTAAAAAGGAGAGTTGGAAACTCACACTTGATCAATATTTCTGCTGCCCTTTTTTTAGAGAGCATTCACTAATTTTAACGATATCTCTCAATTCTGTAAGCAGAAAAGCCTTTGGTGTAGAGATATCAAACATTAACTTCATTTTCATGAATACCCATCACTTTTTTTTTCTTTACTCCATTTCCTGTCATTATACTAGGAAAAAGCAATGTCCATGTAGTTAACCCATCCCACACTCTTAACCCCTGATTTCATTAACTGCCTTAACTCCAATAACTTCCCAACAGCACTCTTCTTGAGCCACCACCCACATATATATAGCAACATCCTGAAACTTGTTTTCACCTTAAACTGCCCCATGACAAACGTATGAATTGTAAACATCTCTTCTCCTGACCATAATCTCCTAATCTTCATGTTCTCTTCCTCCGCACTCTAACTTCACTTGTTCACCTACCTCGAAATACTCAAAATACTTCTATGTTTTATCCCATTCTATTGATCACTTATTTGGCCTAAAAAGATACCACTGTGGACAGAAAGTAATGAGAAGATAGGAGAGAGGCAGGAAATAGAGTTTGGAAAGTCAGGGAGAGATCCAATTTCATAGAGACAATTTGGATCTGGAAAGGAGTAGGGATTTTATACTATTGAAAGATTTTATTCTACTGAAATTTTATTAAAAGCCATTTAAACAGAAAAAGGACAAGGGTGCACCTGGGTGTCTCAGTCGGTTGAACAGAAAAAGGACAATTTGATTTGCAATTTTAAAAGCTTACTCTGGCTCTTGTAAGAGAAGAGTATAAATAAAGAGGATAGTACAGAAATTTGGGTAGGACATGACAGCATTTTGGACTTATGTGATGATAGCAAAAATGAAGAGAAATTAATAAATTTAACATATATCTTGGAGATATAATAAACAGGATGAATTAGATGCGGTGGATGACAGAAAAGGATGTATCCTTAATGATACCTTGAGTTTTTGCTTCTTCTTGGTGAATTGGCTATTTTACCACTATATAATATTCTTTTCTGTCTTCAGTAATTTTCTTTGTTCTAAAATCAACTGGGGCGCCTGGGTGGCTCAGTCGTTAAGCATCTGCCTTCGGCTCAAGTCATGATCCCAGGGTCCCGGGATGGAGCCCCGCATCAGGCTCCCTGCTCAGTGGGAAGCCTGCTTCTCCCTCTCCCACTCCCCCTGCTTGTGTTTCCTCTCTCACTGTGTCTCTCTCGGTAAAATAAATAAAATCTTTAAATAAATAAATAAAATAAACTTTACTTGATATTAATACAACCACTTGAGCTTTCCTTTGATTGATGCCTGCATGACGTATTTTTTCTATCGTTTTACTTTCAATCTGCCTATATGATTATGATTGAAGCAAACTTTTTTTTTTTTTTTTTAAGTAAACTTCTTATAAACAATATAGTTGGGTCATGTTTTTTAATCCAATCTGCCAATCTTTGTCATTTAATTGACATACTGCACAATTATTTAATGTAATTATTGCTAAGGCTTAAATCTGTCACTTAAGTATTTTTCTTTTCTGTTTATTTTCTGTTTTTTTCTCTCCATTTTCTTTTTTCTATTTCGCCATGGACTACCAGAACATTTTTTAGAATCTATTTTTAATTACCAATAATTTCTTTAATATCTCTTTGTACAACTTTTTAGTGGTTGCTTTAGCTATCACATTATCAATCTAGCTATATAATTATCCAGAGACATTATATAGACATTACATTAATTTTATATGTATATAATTTTATATACATATTTATAATATATAAAATAACAATCTACAGGTATCATCATTACTGTTTGTCTGAAGTATAGATACCTAATCTTACATTATGTCCCTTTACCACTCTCCATTTAGAATATAATTGTCCTATATAATTCTTCTACATTCACTTAGAACCACATAGGTGTCATAATTTTTGTTTCAATCATCATACATAATTTAGAAAATTTAAGAGCAGAAGGAAAGTCTATTTCATTTACCCATATTTTAACTTACTGTTTTCTCACTTCCTGATTTTTTAAGGTCCCTTCTTTTATCATATCATTTCTGTTTAGAGAACTTCCATTTTAGCATAGTTCTGCTGGTAACAAATTCTCTTAGTTTTTCTTCATGTGAGAATGTCTTGATTTTACCTTCCTTCCTAAAAAATATTTGTGTGAAGTATAGAATTCTGGGTTGGGGGCAACTGGGTGGCTCAGTCAGTTAAGCATCTGACTCTTGATTTTGACTCAGGTCATGATCTCAGGGTTGAGAGATCAAGCCCCAAATAGGGTTCTATGCTGGGCATGGAGCCTGCTTAAGATTTTCTCTCTCCCTATACTCCTACCCCCTCACTCCTCCTCCCCACTCCACATGCACTCACTCTCTCTCTCTCTCCCCCCCTCTCTCTCACCATCTGATAATATTGTGCCACTCACTTCCTTTTGGAATCCATTGTTTCTGGTAAGAAATCCACAAATGTCTGAAATTTTACTCTGGTGCTTTAAAATTTTTTCTTTTTGGTATTCAGAATTTTAAATATGATGTAATTTGTCATAGATTCATTTAGGTTTATCGTGTTTAGAATTCATTTAGCTTCTTGAATTTGTAGATTTATGTCTCTTGCCAAATTTGGGAAGTCCTCAGCCATTACGTCTCTGAATATTTTTCAACTCCACCCCTTTCTCCTCTCCTTTTGGGCCTCTGATGACAGAGATCTTTTCTTTTAATCAGACAGGTCCCTAAGGCTCTGGTCTTTTTTTAATTTTATTTTATTTTATGGTCCTTTTTTAAAAGTGTACTTTCTGTGCCAGATCCAGTGCCAAGAGGAATCCCCTTGGTTAGGACTTCCCCTCATGGGGAGAAAAAAAACCCAGGAAGAATCGTGTAGCCTTTGCTCTAGGACCCCTACAGCCCTAGCCACAATTACTGCTGAAGACACCTACACTGACCATCAAGGACCCTTTCAGTTTTGGACATCTGTCAATCTCAGCTGACGGAGCTACATGGAGATAACACCAATGAAACTCCCACAACAGAACCAGAGACTCGGCACTCTACTTGGCCAACAGGCTTGCAGCAGCTCACAAGTGAAATTCTTTCCCCACCAAAGCCAGTCCAAAAAGGTTGGAAGAGGTGACTACTACCTCAAATAACCAGATATTAACACAAAGCCCCTAAAAATGTGGAAAAGCAAGGAAACATCATATCACCAAAGGGACACAATAATTTTCCAGTAACCCACCCCGAGGAAATAGAGATCTGTAAATTACTTGAAAAATAATTCAAAATAATTATTATAAGGAACTCAGTTAAGATTTAAGAGAACACAGATAGACAACTCAACACACTTGGGAACATAATAACCGAACAAAATGAGGAGTTCAACAAAGAAATTAAAAAATCATAAAAAATAAAACAAATTATGAAGCTGAAGAATAAAATGAAAAATGTGATGCAGAATGGCTTAGTCTGTTTGGACAACTATAATAAAACATTACAGACTGGATAGCTTACTGATAACAGAAATTTATTTCTCACATATTTGGAAGCTCAAAGTCCAGGATTAGAGTATCAGAATGGTTGGATCTAGAGAAAGCCTTCTTCCTGGTTGCAGACTGCTGACTTCTTGCTGTGTCCTCAAATGGTAGAAGTGGCAAGCTAGCTCTCTGGATCCTCTTTTATAAGGGCATGAATTCCATCCATGAAGGTTTCACTCTCATGACCGAATTACCTCTTTAAGATCCCACCTCATAATATCATCACACTGGGCGCTAGGATCTCAACATATGGATAAGGGGTAGGTGACGAACATTCAGACCATAACAGAGAGCTTCAACAACAACTTCATCAAGCAGGAGAAAGAGGAAAACAGAGGGATGAAGCACCTTGACATTGGTCTTGGCAATGATTTCTTAAATATGATACCAAAAACACAGGCAACAAAAACAAAAATGAACAACTGGGACTACATCAATACCAAAAACACAGGCAACAAAAACAAAAATGAACAACTGGGACTATATCAAACTAAAAAGCTTCTGAACAACAAAGGAAATAATTAGAAGAATGAAAAGGCAACCTACAGAATAAGAGAAAATATTTGCAAACCACACATTTCAAAGGGGTTAATATCCAAAATATACAAAGAACTCATAAATTTAATTGCAAAAAAATAACCGAATTAAAAAATGGGCAAAGAACCTGAATAGACATTTTTCCCAAAGAAAATATACAAATGGTCAACAAACACATTTGAAAAGATGCTCGATATCACTAATCACCAGGAAAATACAAATCAAAACCACAATGAAAGATCATCTTACACCTATTAGAACATCTATTGTCAGAAAACAGGTAAATGCTGGTGATGATGTGGAGAAAAGAGAACCATTGTAACACCATTAATGGGAATGCAAATTTGTACAGCCTTTATGGAAAACAGTATGGAGGTTCCTCAAAAATGTAAAAATCAAAGCAGGATCCCAAGGAGATATTTCTACCTCCATGCCCATTGCAGCATTATTCATAATAGCCAATGTATGGAAACAAACTAAGTACCCCTCAGTGAATGAATGGATAAAGAATTCATGGCATAAACACACACACACACACACACAATGGAATGTTATTCATCCTCAAAAAAAAGGAGAAAATCCTGCAATTTGCAACAACATGGATGAATTTGGAGGGCATTATGCTAAGTGAAATAAGCCAGACACAGAAAAATAAATATTGCATGATATCACTTACATGTGGAATTTTAAAAAATCAAACTTAGAAGAACAACTGAATAGTGGTTGCCAGAGGTTGGGAGCAGGAGGGGTAAGGAAATGTTGGTCAAAGGGTACAAACTTTCAGTTATAAGAAGAACAAATTCTAAAAATCTAACATACATCATGGTAGCTATAATTAATAATAAGGAATTCTATACTTGAAATTGACTAAGAAAGTACATCTTACTTGTTCTCATCACACATGCAAAAAAAGGTAACAATGCGAGAGGATAAATATTGTGGTAATTATATCAAGGTACTTTTAGCAAAACACTACACCACATTGTATACCTCAAATATTTTCCATTTTTAATTGTCAATCTTATCTCAATAAAGCTGGAAAAAAATAAGGTTTTGTTTTTCTCTGTTGTTCAGACTGGGCCATTTCTCTTTTTCTGTCTTCCAGGTTATGGATTCTTTCCTCTGTCCCATCCATTCTGCTGTTGAATCCATCCACTGAACTTTTTATTTTGATTACTGTATATTTCAGTTCTAAATTTCTCTTTTATTCTATTTTACATCTTATATTTCTTTGCTGAGACCTTCTAGTTCTTTACTGAGGCTTTCTACTTTTTCATTGGTTTCAAAAGTGTTCATAATTCTTGTTTCAGCATTTTTATCATAGCTACTTTAAAATCTTTGTCAGGTAATCTAACATGTCTGTCATCTTGATGTTGACATCTATTGTGTTTTTCATTCAGTTTGAGAACTTCCTAGTTCTTGGTATGATGAGTGATTTTGAATTAAGAACCTAAATATTTTCCTACTATTTTATAAAACTATGTATTACGAAACCTTCTGTTTTAGCTGGCTTTTTCTCTAAAACTTCTCAGGAAGGTTAGGGGAAAATTGGCACTGCTTCATTTCTGCTAGGTGGAGGGAAAAGTCTAAGTTTCCACTTAGCTTCACCTGACACCTGCAATGTGGGGTGGAGGGGGAGGAAGGTCTCTTCATTACCACTTGGCAGGCTGGGAGCTCCACCTCCCCATGTTGTCTCCACTGATACCACAGAGCCTTGTTACAATTTTGACAGGATTAAAGTCCCTACTTCTTTGACACCACTCAGGTGGGACTGATGGGCCACCTGGTTACACCTTGTGAAGATGAAATTCTAGGCTCCCCACATAGCCTTTGCTGGAATGGCTGCAGTTGAACCACAGTTTCTGTACAGTGTTTGACTAGAATAGCGATCAGTCAATGTCCAAGTTTTCTAACTTCCCAGACCACCCCTTTTGTGGACTTTTGGGTAGAAAGATACTGCTTCTGTGGGACTCTGTCTGCATTCATCGGCATTTCTGGGTTACTGGGTTTTCAGATTCAATTCTCAAGTCCCAAGTTCTCTAGCAGGTCTGCCTTTTTCTTTCTATCTTTCAGTAGATTTTAATGTTTATTTTATACATAAGGTCTAAGATTTGTAGCTATACCTAGCAGGAGGAATGGGGAAAAGTACATCCAGTAGTGAAAGTTCCTTAACTTTATTTTAAAATATTAGAGTTACAGTTTTCATCTCTAATATCTTTGGGAATGTCACTTTACATATTATTCTTTTTTTCCTTTTTTTTTTTTTTTTAAGATTTTATTTATTTATTTGAGAGAGCAGAGGGATAGAGCAGAGGAAGGGGGAGAAGCAGGCTCCCCACTGAGCAGGGAGGGCCAATCCCAGGACCCCAAGATCATGACCTGAGCGGCAGGCAGACATTTAACCCACTGAGCCACCCAGGTGCCCCTCTTTCTTTTTTTTTTTTTTTTCCTTTTAACAGTTTGTGTAGGACTTAATCACCATCCTTTCATATTGTGCATGTTTGAGCACAATAAATCTTTCTGTGTTCCTGGAGGTGGGGAGCCTCCTTAGGGGAGTAGGGTGAACCAGGACAGCTTTCTTAGTTCCGTGGTTTCAGGGCTCACAGTTCTATCATTAGCGACCAATAATTCAAAATATGCCCCACAGTTCTTTCTGAAATCTGCTTTTCCTTCTCCCTTCCCACTCTCATCTGAGTCTTCTTTTATTTTTCCTTTGTCTTTAGTGTCAATTTGATTCTACTTCCTGCAGTTTCTCTTCAATATGATGTTTTGTCCTGGAAAGGAATTTCAGCGGGTTCCAAGAGTTCACACGGCCTAGAGTGACAGCAACATCAAGTTTTTGTGCATCTCCCTGCACACATACACACATTAGGACATACAAACCCCTCTCCCAGTTTGGGCTGGTTTTCTCATGTTGGCTGAGTTTCTCACCACTATTGAGTGGAGCCCCTTTCTTTTGAGGGTAAGCATTTGTTATCGATTTCAAAATTTCCTGTCTCTCAGTTTCCTTCTGCTGTTTCAACAATAGCAGTGTTTTGATGTATTCTGGAGTCTGGAGATATGTGATCACCTAGTTTTGCTGAATATGTTGCCTGGGGGATTTTGGTCTTATCCTAGTTTCTGCATCTGTTTTGTGAGAACTTTCATGTAGATTCAAAAACTGTGCCACCATTGCCACCGGGCCTTCCTTCAAAATTCTCCTTTAAAGATGTATAAACTCCCTCCTCTACAACATCATGTTTCCAAGTTTCATTTGCCCTCACAATTCTACTGAATTTATTCTTGCCAAAATCACCGATTACATTCTGGCAATTCAACTTTCCTGTTTTTTCTCTGACCGTTCCAAATAATTTATTTAATTTTCAGCCAAATAGTAGCATTCAATTCCTTGAGTATACATCAGGATCTTTGCACATGCTAGTATTTCTAGTTGAAAGCATTTTCCTTTCCCCTCCCCACATTCCTTCATTCTCAGATTTCAACATTCATCAATTCCTCAAAACTGGGTTGTATCTCATATACATTTCTCACGACGTGCTCAAGCTTGTAATAGCTCTTTAAATGATGTATCATAATTGTTCGCTTATCTCTCAACCCTGACCATAAATAATATCTTTAAGGGTAGGTACTATGTTTTGCTTATTTCCATGACTTTAATCATAGTGCAATCCCTAGCACACTCCTTCAATAAATATGGAATGAATTAATGAAAGAAAGAGTTCTTTTAAGAACCTAGTCTTTTCAAAATAAATGTTTGCAAATAATCTTATTTTTCTTAATAGATATATTATTTAATTGAACAGAAAGGTAATTATCTATACGGCGACAAATTTAAAGAAGTACCAAGAAGTAAAATTAAAATCACCTGTGCTATAATCATCCCAACAGTCAATGATAACAGCTGTTAAAATTTTTAATTTATATGCTTTCATTTTTCTGTGTGTTTATATGTATATAATGAGAATAATCTTGAAAATATCAAAATAATATATTTTTCATTTCACTTTTAAAGCTTTATACATGAGGCAACCTAAAACGAAAGTGTTATAAATGTGAGGCAACATGATGTAGTAAAAACTGTACAGGCTCTAAAGCCAGAGTGCCTTAGTTCAAACCCTGACTACCACTTATAAGCTGTGGAAACATGGACTAATTATATAACTTCTCTGCACCTCAGTTCAGTAGTAAAATGGCGATAATGATAGTATCCATCTCATGGAATTGCAATGAGGGCTAAATGAATTAATTTTTGTGAAGTATTTAAAATAGTCCCCTGCATATAAGTGCTATAAAGGCACTTGTTAAAGACATAAAATAAATAGTCATGATTCTCTGCATGCTTCTCATCATAACATCCTGAAAAATAACATTATGCAGAGAAATTCGCAGCCAGATTGGAAAGGAAAATAAAAGAAAAAGAAAATACTTCTACTTCTGAAAGAAGGAGGAAGTCATGAAAGGAATAGAGCAAGGAGGTCAAATTCCAAACCTCCACGGGATATGGGAAATGAACTGCAGAGACACTCAAATAAGTAACAAATAGTAACAACATCAAAGCTACTGCCCACTCTTCCAGGTGTTGCCTAGGGGAGGCTGCAAACTCTCAGAAGTCCTGCCTTCAGCCTAGAACCACATCAAATATGGTGCAACAGCAGTAATGCAGCACTATCAGAGGGAAGTGGGCAGACAAATCTTTTCGATGTTGTGTGTGGTATGAAGGAAATGCAGATATTTTTTAACCCTCCTACCCAAGGGGAAAACCGGTGCCACAGAAAAGACTTGGAATCAGGAAACATATTTCCAAGGGCCAGATCTTCAAAGGGGAGGCAAGGACAGTTCATGACCAATAGTAGCAGACAGCATCATAGGCCAATGACCAGGTAGGACCAAGTACCTCAGCAATAGGTTCATGAGAAAAAAGCCAATGCCAAAAACAAGTGGAATAACATCTCTCAACAATAGGGTGAAACTGACTTAGAGGACCACTCCGAGACCTCTGCAAATATACTCAAGCCTTCTCTCTTTACCAAAAAGTCTTATCTATGGACAAATACCTGGAGGCCAGACACATTAAGAAGAAGGGAGAAGGGCAAGAACTGTGATAGGGTGAAGATTTGCCCAAATAAGACTATATTAACAAAAAGAGAGAGAGAGAGAGCCTCTTTTTAACTAGAAGAAAATAACTTATTTTTAATTGGCCAGTTTAAGTAAGACACATGTACACCTCTATACTGAGCCTAACTAGATAAAGGGGGACAGGAGCAATATGAAAGTAGTTGAGAGTAGGTGAGAGAAAATGAAGCAGCTACATCTTTTTTGTACCTTTCAGAAATGACACACTAAATCACTAACTCTTCCATATAATTTTTTTAAATTCTGGGATCATATTTTGCACATAATGCCTACCCTTAAGAACACGTGGGGAAAAAAGCTTTCCTTAACATTCTTCCAAAATGTATTTTATAACCAATAAAAATTCGTAAAATGAGCATAATTTATTTTACTAATCTTCTATAATTGGACATGTAAGTTCTGTGCAAATTTTCATTGTCATAATTAATGATGTGATGATTATTTTTGTTATACCTCTATTTCTTTATAATACATTTTTCATTGTGAAATTCCTAAATTGAGGCAATACACAGTTTGTAGCTTTTTAGTTTTTTTAAAGATTTTATTTATTACTTTAGAGAGAGAGAACACAAGCAAGAGGGACAGAGGGAGAGAGAATCTCAAGCAGACTCCACGCTGAGCACAGACTCGATGTGGAGCTTGATCTCATGACCCTGAGATCACAAACTGATCGAAACCAAGAGTCAGATGCCCCACTGACTGTGCCCTCCAGGCACCCCCACAGTTTGTAGCTTTTAACACTTATTATCAAGTTGCCCTCCAGATAAAGTTCAAACTCCTTAGTAAGAAAAATCTATTATAATTTGTTTTCTGTTTCCCTGTACAGCTTAAATTCTCTCTATCCCCATCTACCCCAAACCATATACTTCAGTTAGTCTCTATACTCTATTACCATTGGGACCTTGTACTTGGGTATTTCTTCTTGCTGGAACACTTCCCCTCATTCCTTTAACTTATCTTTCACCTGGCTGAATTCCCCTCTTTGCTTTGGTATTAGCATAAACCTCATCTCTTCCCCCTCTCTCAACCCTTGCTATTACCTCACACATACAACTATAATGAGTCCTTTCCAAATGATAATTTGATCTCCTTAGTAAATTAATAAATCTTCCTAACTGAATAAGTAGTCTTATTTTCAGAGTAGTAATACATCAATAAAGACAGATTTTGATTAGTAGCTAAGTCCCAGGTTTTGTGCTAGCCACTAGGAGTATAAGCATAAGAAAGACATCGTCCAATGAATACAAATGCCCAGTAAACAGTTGATTAAAATTCAACCTAATCAGATGACAAGGAAATGACAATTATAACACAATACCATTTTTCTTCTATAAATCTTGCCAGTTTTTTAAAATTAATGATATCTTGTGATGATAAAAATGTAGGAAAATAGGTACCCTCATACCTAGCTGGAGAGAATGGAAATTATTATAGCTTTATGGAGGGCAATTACAAAAAAATCTACTGAAATAATTTTAGTGTATAAATTGAACCAGAAAAGAGACTTAAATGTATGAAGATTTTCATGAAAGTTTAATAAAACTTACCATATATGTAGATAATAAAAGACTGAAACCCAAAATGTTAACATGGGGTGAGGATGGGGTGAAGGAGATTATTTTTTAACTTGAATATTGTCATATATTCTAAGTTTCCTACAATAAACATCTATAGAATTTTATCAAGGGGAAAAAAGTCTTTATAAAAACCATATTCTCAGGGCACCTGGGTGGCTCAGTGGGTTAAGGGTCCTAGGATCGAGTCCTGCATCCAGTCCCACATTGGGCTCCCTGTTCAACAGGGAGCCTACTTGTTCTTTCTCTGTCCCTCTGCCCACTTGGGCTCTCTCCGTCTCACTCTCTCTCTGGAATAAATAAGTAAAATCTTAAAAAAAAAAAAAAAAAAACACTATACTCTTACCTTAAGTCAGCCTTTTTCAAGTTAAGGAAGCCATTTTTCTGGAAGCCTCTCAATAAAAAGGAAATCAAGGCTCTAAGCCTACAAACTGAGATTAGATGCTGATATTTAGAACTCAACCAAGATGAAACCACACCTTAAATTCAAGCCTGAAACAGTCATTAACACCTCTCATATTATTAGTTTATTCATTACCTGACATTTAACTATGCATAACTGACCATCCAGATTATTTATAAAAATGTTACTTTAGACATGTGTCAAAAATAATTTCTAAGATGTCACACTATTAATATTTCTTGCTTCAGAAAAATGCTATATATCTGTGCCTTTTATTTCCTTACAGAAAACAAAGACTTTATGGGGAGGAAGAACCCTTCAGTCATGGATTATTTAATTTCCTTTCATACTAAAGCTTATGAGTATTTTTCAAAGATTAAATAAATTACGTTTGCCAGTTTATCTTTGTTCTCATATTTATTTGGTCTTGTCAAAGAATTCTAATAGAAACTACTCTGCAGATAATTTCAGTTGTAAAGAGAGATTTTTTTCATATACCTTTATTTTGATCAAATTTCTTGGGAGATGTTGTATGAGGAGGCCCTCTTAAATGTTTTCGAATTCATTATGTGAAATGAAACCATCTGTAACCTTTTCAAAGCAAAAACTCAAAGCACACAATCATCTGATAATGAAAGCAAGAAAATCAAATATGGAAACATGGTGGTCAACATTATCTAAGAGAACCCTAACCTAGGAAGTTTCATACACACAGTCTCTCCCCATTTCCATTAAGTGGAATCTGTCAAGCAAATGTAATCAGATTTGAATGGCACAAAGAGCAAACTGCTAGAAATTGGACCAGATTCTCAAAAGCTTTCATGATTATTCACCAAATAGCCAGAGACTAAAAACACGAAATATGATCAATCTGGGACAAGAAAGACCCAAGAAGTTATTATAATCAGCAACTGGAGCCATCTGGGAAGGCTCTCCCTTCTTTTAGGTCACAGTTTGGTAACTTCATCAGCATTAAGCGTTAGGTTATCATTTTAAATAATGGGGACGTAAAGGACAGCTGGAGACACAGACTCCACTCTCCTTACATGCTGTTGCATCCTGAGATTAAGACATGATGTGGCATTTACAAACTTGAATTAAAGGTGACCTGCTACATAAACTTTGTAACCAATCCCATTTTCAAACCTGCCAGCTGAAGATAAGAGTTCCCCAAGCCCCAAAATATACAACTTTCTGAAGATTTATGAAAAGTATCATCCAACAGCAATGGCAATAACTTTTTTTTTCCTACAGAGCTTTCTGGTTTTCCTAGGTCTTTGTCTACAGAATGTCAGCAGTTTGAAGTAGTAATACAAAGTTTTCTCCTTGGATCTCTCCAGAGCTAACTACTCAAAGTTTAGTCCCTGTGCCAGCAGTAATGAGATCCCCTGGAAGTTTGCTAGAAATGCAGATTCTCAGGTTTACCCCAGACCTACTAAATAAGATTATACATTATAAGAAGATCCCCAAATGTTTCATATGCACATTAAATTTTTGCATGTATCAGCATCATCTAGAGTATTTATTAAAATATAATGCCTGGGTGTCCCCTTGAGTTTTTGATTCACTGGGTCTGGAGTGAAAAAAAGAATTCACCTTTCTAACAAGTTCTCAGTGATGTTCATGCTGATGATCTGGAAACCACATTTTGAGAACCACTGCTCTAAATTAAAGTATGCTTTGTGTTGCCCCTAGTTTGGTAACAGGTTATCTTTATGTCAAGCAAAACAATGAGTGGCAAGGATCTAAGTTTAAGCATATTCCATTGAATAGCTACTAACACGACTGACTAAAATTATATTTGATCTTATGTGCACACAAAACCTATACACAGATGTTTATGGCAGATTTATTCATAATTGTCAAAACTTAGAAGTAACCAAGATGTTCTTCAACAGGTGAATGGATAAATAAACTGCACTACATCCAGACAATGGAATACTACTCAGTGCCAAAAAGAGGTGTCTTAGCAAGCTATGAAAAGACATAGAGGAACATTTAAGTGCACAATACTAAGTGAAAAGAAGCCAATCTGAAAAGGCCACATAATGTAAGATTCCAATTATATGACATTCTGGAAATGGTAAAACTATGGAGACAATAAAAAGTTCAGTGGTTGCCCCGGATAGTGGGGAGAAGAGAGTTACAGACACAGCGCAGATTTCTAAGGCAGTGAAAATACTCTATATGATATTACAATGATGGATATATATCATTATACATTGGCCCAAACCCACAGAATGTACACCACCAAGAGTGAACCCTAAGGTAAACTATGGACTCTGGTGATTATGATGTGTCGGCGTAGGTTCATTTTTGGTGGAAAAAAAATTCTGCTGAGTGATGCTGATAACGAGGGAGGCTATGCATGTGTTGTTGATAACGAGGGAGGCTATGCATGTGTAGGGCAGGGGGTATATGGGAAACCTCTGTACCTTCCTCCCAATTTTGCTATAAACCTCAAATTGCTCTTAAAAAAAGGTCTAAGATGATAGATGGATAGATACGTAGGTGGGTAGGTAGATTGATAGATCAATAGATCAATAAACAGAAGTATTTTCTAACTACAAAATACATATTTGGCCAATCTAAGTGCAAACATACAGCAGGGAGTGGGGCACTGCCCAGCTCACTAGAACTCTCCAATCCTAGCAGCTCTGCCCCCTTTCCTATCTCCTGACAGTATGGATGGCTGGAAGCAAGCTAGAGGGAACATACCATTTGGCCCAAATTCTCTCACCCAGGAGTTTGAAAACCTCAATAAAGATAAGGCCTCTATTTCCTGTCCTTCCCCACCTTGGTTGTTTATTTCTTCTACCAATCCTGTAAGCTGCCAATATTTTTCCAGTAATCTGTCTTCCCTATGTTTGAAGAATTATCAGAAATGTCTCTAGTCGTAAGTTTTTTTCAAGAACCATTTCCTCTTTAAATCCTTTTTTGGTTTGGTTCTACTAATGTCTGAATAAAGGATCCATGAGAGAGTGCCAGAGTATAAATAATGAAAACAGGCACTTCTAATACAGCACCAGTGGCCATCATCCTTATTCTCTATTGTTTATTGTCTGTTGAATGAAGATTGCACACTCTCTGGGAAGAGCCCAGATAGGGATTCTGTTGATGTTGGTACAATGCCTAGAACTGACAGTCACTGTAGAGTGCAGCTTTCACACACCTTCCCTTTTATGGGTAGAGAACAGTCATAAACATGCTGAAAAGGGATTCCAGGACTGTGGGGGAAGCTGTATGGAAATCATCGGGAAAGGGAAGCATGAGGCATACCAAAAGTAGGAAAAATCATGCCTTGCCCCAGCAGTTTGAATGAGGCACTTACCACTCTGGAATATGCCAGGACTCCATCTTTGACATAGTTTTGGTGCTTGAAAAAGATGTTTCACCCTGAGCAGGAACTCAGTGTATGAAACTGCGTCAGCAATTGAACTTAAAAAGGGGCGACTATATGAGAAGATGGATATGTTAATTTGCTTCAATTTGGTAATCATTTTACAATATATACATATATCAAAACATCGAGATGTACACCTTAAATATATACAGTCTTTTTGGTCAATTATACCTTAATAAAGTAAAATAATAGTTATTATTACCGAACTATGCTATGGTAGATCTACAGTCTATATGCGGGACTCCTAAAAGCAACAATGGTCTGATTCACCACCGAGTCTACTACCACTACAATAAAAGATTTCAATGCTTAATCTCCTTAACTTTTCAGATTTTATTGTTGATGTGGGAAACAAAGGCAGAAGGAAAGAGAGATAAAATTAAATGTCCTTATAACCTGCAGCCCACTGACAAATACTTGAAGCAAGCAGAGTATAACTTCCTCCAGGAAACTCCCAAAGGTCTTAATGCTAATGCCTTGCTAGAGGGAAAAAACATCTTAGCTTGACAATAGCCAGGCCTCCAGCATCCTGTGAATCTTCTTTAGCATATGAAAGTCCTTTTGGAACTTCCCCTGTCTTTACTTTGCCCAACCCCAAAGTATATAATCATTTGCTCCACACCAGTTCTTTCTGCCCCTGGGCCCTGTCCCAGTGCTTTAAAAAAAACTATTTCTTTGCACCAAATCTGTCTCAAGAATTCTTTCTTTTTTTTCCTTTTTTTTTTTTTAAGATTTTTATTTATTTATTTGACAAAGAGAGAGATCACAAGTAGGCAGAGAGGCAGGCAGAGGGAGAGGGGGAAGCAGGCTCCCTGCTGAGCAGAGAGCCCGATGTGGGGCTTGATCCCCGGACCCTGAGATCATGACCTGAGCCAAAGGCAGAGGCTTTAACCCACTGAGCCACCCAGGAGCCCCTCAAGAATTCTTTCTTGACTGTAGGTTCAGGATCCCAACACTACTCCAAAAACACATCATTGTCACTATGAACACTGGGGTACATGTGGCCCTTCAACAGACGAATGGATAAAGAAGATATGGTCCACCTATACAATGGAATATTACGCCTCCATCAGAAAGGATGAATACCTAACTTTTATATCAATATGGATGGGACTGGAGGATTATGCTGAGTGAAATAAGTCAAGCAGAGAGAGTCAATTATCATATGGTTTCACTTACTTGTGGAACATAAGGAATAACATGGAGGACACTGGGAGAAGGAAAGGAAAAGTGAATTGGGGAAAATCAGAGGGGGAGACGAAGCATGAGAGACTGTGGACTCTGAGAAACAAACTGAGGGTTTTGGAAGGGAGGGGGGTGGGGGGGTGGGCGAGCCTGGTGGTGGGTATTGAGGAGGGCACGTATTGCATGGAGCACTGGGTGTGGTGCATGAACAATGAATCTTCGAACACTGAAAAAATAAAATTAAATTTAAAAAGAAAAAAATACACATCATTGTCATCTAGGTCAACAAGAGAGAAACAAGACTCTCCACACCACATTGAGGTGTAATTAGCACCACACTGAGGTCTACCATTAGCTTCAAATGAAATCCTTTGACTGGCTGTTTCTTCAGGCCTAAAAACATTCTGAATTCATATGTGGAATTTAAGAAACAAAACTGATGAACATAGGGAAAGGGAAGGGAAAACAAGACAAAAATAGAGAAGGAGGCAAACTATAAGAAAATCTTAACTATAAAGAACAAACAGGGTTACTGGAGGGCAGGTGGGTAGGGCGATAGGGTAACTGGGTGATGGGCATTAAGGAGGGCACACAATGTAATAAGCACTGGGTGTTATATGCAACTGATGAAGCACTAAATTCTACCCCCCGAAACTACCAATACACTATATATTAACTAACTTGAATTTAAATAAAATCTGAAAAAACCAAAAAGCATCCTGAACTAGTCAATACTGCAACTGATCAATAAATTCATAGACCAGTGCATAAGCCTGGAGAGCACATGGGAAACTAGGGAAGAGGGAGCAGGAAGCACACCTTTTTGCCTCAAGTCCCAAGGCAGTTGTTCTTCCTTCCTTTCTTCACATGCTCATGGAGTTTTACGGATGAAGGTGACAATGAACTGAAGCAGGACGGTGTAAACCCCTCACCTCTGAATTTCCTCAGCACAGAGGTCATGATGCAAAGCTGCAGGCAAGAGATTTGTGTGGCCCCAGAACACCTCTCTTTTGCCCCACAGCTGGGAGGGAACTGTGAAAACTCTGTACTTCTAGTGCCTCCTTAAAAGGAATTCCCTTTAATGCTGGGCTGATGGGGCAGCAACTCCCTTCCTAGAGGGATGAGAGTACCCAACCTTCATCAGGAGACCAGAGCAAAGATAACAGCAGCACATAGCTGTTACCTCCATGAAACACTCAAGGAATTCATGAGGGAGAGACAAACTGAAGCTTCTCAATGTTGTGATTTGAAGAAGTGTATTGCACTCTGCTCATCCGACTACTTCAGGATAAACACAAAGTAGATGAGAGCTTAAAAAACAGTAACGCAGTTGGCTGAGGCCTCTCTGGCCCCTCGAGAATTAGACAGGCTTGCTTCAAACCCCCACTTTCATGTCCTGGGCAAGCCCAAATCCTTCTCCGAGATAACTCTCAATTCCAGTGAGAGTGTAGGGGCCTACTACTGTGTATGGATCACCTCTGGCTACCAACTATCGCTTCTTTAGTTTGCCCATCACTTCAACACACCAAATGTGGTCTCTCTTCTAAACGGCATCAACCCTTGGCAGAAATCAGCAGCTGTCTATGGGCACCTGGGTGGCTCAGTGGGTTAAAGCCTCTGCCTTCGGCTCAGGTCATGATCTCAGGGTTCTGGGATCGAGCCCCTCATCGGGCTCTCTCCTCGGCGGGTAGCCTGCTTCCCCCTCTCTGTCTGCCTGCCTCTCTGCCTACTTGTGATCTCTCTGTCAAATAAATAAAATCTTTAAAAAAAAAAAAAAAACCAGCAGCTGTCTAATTCCCTCACACATGCATATCCCCTCTCCGTGTCACTCTTGCGCTCTAGCA
>CM052899.1:67630455-67703430 GCA_028534135.1 Potos flavus | reverse complement strand
GAAAAGAAATTACAAATCAGTATTTTCTTGGACATGGATGCAAAAATTCTTTTAAAATTTTCGCAAACGAATTCCAATAGTACATGAAAATGATAATACATTGTGATTAAGTGGAGTTTACCTCAGAAAAACAAGGTTGATTTAGCAGTCAAAAATCAGTCAATGTAATGGAAGGAGTACTTCCAGTTCTTTCTGTGAGGCCAGCATTACCTTGATCCCAAAACCAGACAAAGACCCCACCAAAAGGGAGAATTACAGACCAGTATCCCTGATGAACATAGATGCAAAAATTCTCACCCCAAGATACTAGCCAATAGGATCCAACGGTACATTAAAGGATTATTCACCATGACCAAGTGGGATTTATTCCTGTGCTGTGAGAGTGGTTCAAATCTGCAAATCAATCAACATGATACCCTTCATTAATAAAAGAAAGGACAAGAACAATACGACCCTCTCAATAGATGCAGAAAAAGCATTTGACAAAGTACAGCACACTTCCTTGATTAAAACTCTTCCCAGTATAGGGATAGAGGGAACATACCTCAATAACATAAAAGCCATCTACAAAAAGCCGACTATGAATATAATTCTCAATGGGGAAAAAACTGAGAACTTACCCCTGAGGTCAGGAACATGGCAGGGATGTCCACTCTCACCACTATTCAACATAGTACTAGTAGTCCTAGCCTCAGCAATCAGACAACGAAAAGAAATAAAAAGCATCTGAATCAGCAAAGAAGTCAAACTCTCTTCAATGACATGATACTTTATGTGAAAAACCCAAAAGACTCCACTCCAAAATTGCTAGAGCTCATACAGTAATTCAGAAAAGTGGCAGGATATAAAATCAATGCACAGAAATCAGTTGCATTTCTATACACTAACAATGAGACAGAAGAAAGAGAAATTAAAGAGTCGATCCCATTTGCAATTGCAACAAAAAATATAAGATATCTAGGAATAGACCTAACCAAAGAGGCAAAGGATCTGTATTTTAAAAACTACAGAACACTCATGAAAGAAATTGAGAAAGACACAAAGAAATAGAAAAACATTCCATGGTCATGGGTTAGAAGAATAAATATTATTAAAATGTCTATGCTGCCCAGAGCAATCTATTCATTCAAAGCAATCCTTATCAAGATACCATAAACTTTTTTCACAGAGCTGGAACAAATAATCCTAAAATTTGTATGGAACCATAAAGACAGCGAATAGACAGAAGAATGTTGAAAAAGAAAACCAAAGCTGGGGGCATCGCAATGCTGTAATCATCAAGACAGTATTGTACTGGCACAAAAACAGACACATAGATCAATGGAACAGAATAGAGAACCCAGACATAGAACCTTAACTCTACAGTCAACTGATCTTTGACAAAGCAGGAAAGAATATCCAATGGAAAAAAGACACTCTCTTCAACAAATGGCATTGGGAAAATTGGACAGCCATGTGTAGAAGAATGAAATTGGACCATTTCCTTTTACACCATACACAAAAATAGACTCAAAATGGATGAAATACCTAAATGTGTGACAGGAATCCATCAGAATTCTAGAGCAGAACACAGGCAGCAACCTCTATGACGCTGGCCACAGTAACTTCTTTCTAGACACATCACCAAAGGCAAGGGAAACAAGGGCAAAAATGAACTATTGGGACTTCATCAAGATAAAAGCTTTTGCATAGCAAAGGAAACAGTCAACAAATTCAAAAGACGACTGACAGAATGGGAGAAGATTTTTGCAAATGTCTTATCAGATAAAGGGCTAGTATCCAACATCTACAAAAAGAACTTATCAAACTCAACACCCCAAAACCAAAAAATCCACTCAAGAAATGAGCAGAAGACATAAATAGATACTTCTCCAAAGAAGACATACAAATGGCCAACAAACACATGAAAAAATGCTCAAAATCACTTGGCATCAGGGAAATACAAATCAAAACCACAATGAGATACCACCTCACACGGGTCAGAATGGCTAAAATTAACAAGTCAGGAAACAAAAAATGTTGGCGAGGATACAGAGAAAGGGGAACCCTCTTACACCATAGTGGGAATGCAAGCTGGTGCAGCCACTCTGGATAACTGTATGGAGGTTCCTCAAGAAGTTAAAAATAGAGGTACCCTACAAGCCAGCAATTACACTACTAGGTATTACCCCAAAGATACAAATGCAGTCATCCAAAGGGGCACATGTACCCCAATGTTTATAGCAGCAGTGTCCACAATAGCCAAACTATGGAAAGAGCCCAGATGTCCATTGACAGATGAATGGATAAAGAAGATGTGGTATGTATACATATATATATATATATACAATGGAACACTACTCAGCCATCAAAAAATGAAATCTTGCCATTTGCAATGATGTGGATGGAACTAGAGGGTATTATGCTAAGCAAAATAAGTCAATCGGAGAAAGACATTATAAGATCTCACTCATATGTGGAATTTAAGAAACAAAACAGGATCATAGTGGGAGGGAAAAATAAGACAAAATCAGAGAGGGAGACAAATATAAAAGACTCTTAACCATGGGAAACAAACTGAGGGTTGGTGGAGGGGAGGGGGATGGGGTAACTGGGTGATGGACATTAAGGCGGGCACTTGATGTAATGAGCGCTGGGTATTATATTAAGACTTATGAGTCACTGACCTCTACACCTGAAACTAACAATACAGTATATGTTAATTAATTGAATTTAAATTTTTAAAAAATTTTTAAAAGGACAAAAAATCAGTCAATATAATTCACCACAATAACAGACTAAAAAGAAAAATCATGTGATCATCTCAATAGATACAGAAAAAGCACTTGACAAAAATCTAACCTGCATTACTAATCTTTTTTTAATCCCTCAGAAAACTAGGCTTAGAAATAATTCAACCTGCTGAAGGGCCTACACAAAAAAACCTACAGCTAACATCAATCTGAATATTGTTCACCTAAAGCAGGTAACAAGGCAAGAATGTCCACCCCCATTACTTCTAATCAGCATATCAGAGCTTCCAGTCAGTGTAACAAGGCAAGAAAAAGAAATTTAAATTTAAATAATGTGAAAGGAAAAACTAAAATGTTATTCATAAACAATACAACCATTCTGTAGAAAACCCTACAAAAACTACCAAAAAAGTATGGAACTAATACGTAAATTTAGCGAGGTTATAGGGTATGGCATCAATATACAAAAATCAGCTGTATTTCTAAGTAATAGCAAAACAATTATAACTGATATTAGACTACACATCAGTTACAATAACAACAAACTATAAAATATGTAGGGATAAATTAGAAAACAGGTATATGACTTATACACTAAAAACTATAATGAAGTACAGGGAGAAATTAAAAATACTTAAGTAAATGAAGAAATATACCATATTTATGGACTGGAAGACTCAGTATTCTAAGACATCAATTCTCACCAAATTGATCTATAGCTTCAATGCAATCCTAATCAAAATCCAAGTGACCTTTTATGTAGAAACTGACAAGTTTATTTTTGTATTTATATGGGAAATCATACCTAAAATAGCCCAAAAATACTTTCAAAACGAATACAAATCTGGAATATTTCCATATCACTATTTGATTTCAAGACTTGTAGTAGTAGTTAAGACAGTGTGGTATTATAAAGAGAAATAAATCAATGGAATGTAATAAAATTCAGAAATATCCCCACACATACATGGTCAATTCATTTTCAACAAAAATATGAATACAATGCAGTGAGGAAAGGAAAATTATTTCAATAACTATTAGTGCTGGGATTACTGGACAGTCATATGTAAAAAACAATTAAACTCAACTCTCTTCACACCATTTACAAAAATTAACTCAAAATAGATCAAAGATTAAGTGTAAGAGCTAAAACTACAGATCTTCTCAAAGAAAATATAGAGAAAGGTCTTCATAGCTTTGAGTTTATCAAAGATTTCCTAAGATAACACAAAAAGCATAAGCAAAAAAAAAAATCAGTAAATATGAGTCCACCAAAATTTAAATTTTTATTCTTTTAAAGGTCAGTTATAAAATTAAAAGGCTAGTCAAGTTACAATCTAGGAGAAATATTTGCTAAGTGTGTATTTGATAATGGCCTTATATTTAGCACATATAACGTACTCTTAAAACTCAATAATAAAAATGCGGTGGGCACCTGGCCGGCTCAGTCACTTGAGCATCTGACTCTTGATTTCAGCTCAGGTCATAGTCTCAGCATGGTGGACTGGAGCCCTGCATCAGGCTCTGCACTCAGCAAGGAGTCTCCTTCTCTTTCCCTCACCTTCTGCCCCTCTCCCTCAGGCACCCTCTCTCTCTCTGTCTCTCTCAAATAAATAAATAAATAATTAAGTAAATAAGCAAATAAATAAATAAATAAATCTTTTTTAAAAACTCTCAAGAATAAAAAGACAAATGATCCAATTTTTAAAAAATATTCAAATGATTTTAACAAAGACTTCACCAAAGAGGATATAAAGATCTCTTAGGAAGAACCTGAAAAAATGCTAAAGATCATTTGTTGTTAAAAATATATAAATTAGGGGCGCCTGGGTGCCTCAGTGTTTGTTTAAAGCCTCTGCCTTCGGCTCGGGTCATGATATCAGGGTCCTGGGATCGAGCCCCGTTGGGCTCTCTGCTCAGCGGGGAGCCTGCTTCCCCCTCTCTCTCTGCCTGCCTCTCTGCCTACTTGTGATCTCTCTCTCTCTGTCAAATAAATAAATAAAATCTTTAAAAAAATATATATATATATATATAAATTAAAACCAAATGAGAAATCACTATAAACCCATTAGAATGACTAAAACTAAAAAAAGACTGACCATATCAAGTCCTGACAAGGATGCTACTCATACATAGCTGATTTAAATGTAAAATGGTGTAACTATTTTGGAAAAAAAAATTTCAGTTTTCTAAAAGTTAAAACTACATCTGCCACACAACACAACCCTTCCACTTCTTATCTACCCAAGTGAAACAAAAACATCCATCTCTGCAAAGATATATACACAAATGTTTATAGCAGCTTGAGTTATAATAGCCAGAATTGGAAAAGAACCCAAAAGTCCATCGAGAGATAAGTGAATAAACAAATTTTGCTAGAGTCATACAATGGGAATACTACTTAGCAACAAAAATAGACTACTGATACTCACAAAAGTATAGATGAACCTGAAAATCATTATGCTGAGTGAAAGAAGCCACACCAAGAAAATATACCATACAATTCTTGAAAATGCAAACTAATCTATAATAACAGAAAGATCCATAGTTACCTGTGGATGGAGGCTGGAGGCGAGAGAAAAATCACAATGGGCACAAGGATATTGATATGAAATGTAACATCATATTAATTCTGTTATGGAAAATATTTCTGGATCTGGTCCAGTGGTGGTCCTTGAGATCCCTACAGACACCTCACTGTTGGTCTCATAAGTATTTATCGAATGACCATCGTTGTACTTTTGTTGCTTAATATATTTAACAAAAATACCAGTCCTCTCAGGAAAGCAGTGTAGTTTAGGAAATCTTTATCCCAGTTAAGTGGTATATTAACAGGAAAAGTCTGGGAACCACTGAAAATGTAAGTTTGTTCTTTTGGAATGAGGGGAGAGATGGGGGTATAAAGTCCATGCTGTGAAGCCTTTGATCCTCTTTGATCAGCTTGGACCAACTTCAGAGGAGCCCTCTCTGCAGCAATAGCAGCATTAATCATGAGTGAATAGCAACATGAATTATGCCATACTTACATAGCTTTAGCATCTATGATCTCATAAGCTGTAACTGGAAGACTACTGGACTAAGAGCTAGAAAACTTTTGTTGTCATTGAGGTTTAATCACTGGGCACCCTTAGCAAATCATTTGTTCATTCAAATATTGACTGTGTACCTATGTATTATGTATCAAGCACTTTTCTAGGCTCTACAGATAATAAAAGGAAGGTATTATCCTTGCCCTCAAAAAGTTCAGAGTCTAGTGAAGAATTATTAGTTTAATGGAAAAAGTAATATTTGAATGTAAAAGTCTACCTGAATCTCCAGATCTCAGTTTCCTCAGTGGAAAATGCAGTCCAGAGTTTTTATAAGATCCTTCCAGCTTTATGAAAACTTGGCACCTACAAAACAAACAAGACAACAGAAGTAAAGAAGGCAGAAGCCCCATCTCTCATGCCTTTCTGGGCCTAACTAGATCAGAGTAGGCCGATGCTGGAACACTGACCACCTTCCAGCTAATTCAGCCTCAATGCATAGATCTCAAGAGGCAGAGTTGTCAAACACTACATAGATTTTAAGCCAGATAGAGTTCAAAGTCATTACAGTCAAGGTCGACTTGCTGACCTTAACGTGGCTTTCTCTCTGCGTGCATTGCTATCCAGCATTCCTCGAAGCAAGGGTTAGAAGGGATGGGCTTCAAGATTCCTTCTAGTTCTAAAGGTTCTACAAAACCTTGGTTATGTGCATATTTATTTAGTCTTTTACAGGAAGGAAAAGCAAGGCCTCTGCTCAAAGGCCTGTGGGGGAGCTGGCATGTAAGAAGCCACATTTTAATACTAGTGAAAGTGCTATAATCACTGCTTGCTCAGAGTGCTTTGAGTGTATGCAGAAAGGGGCTTACAGGAACAGGCAACACGAGAAGGAATAAGCATACTAAATAACCAAGAGTCTCAAATTGTTCAAGTTGCAACATCTTTCTATGATCAGTTTAGCCACTTCCATGAATTCCAAAACTTTTGTTCAAAGTAAGATTCCTGGGTGTAACTAAGTATTATATTAATTAGGCACTACACCTGGAGGGAGTTTGTACCTCCTATGGGAGAGATGATGGAGTTTCAACCTTGCATGCTCCTCTTGGCAACAAAGAGAATGATAATCCCTAGAACTGTGCATCTCAAACTTAAGCCTGAATAAGAATCCCCTGGAAGTCATATCAAAACCCAGTTTCCTAGGACCTAGATTCTTGGGATCCTGCCCTACGAGATTCTGATCCTAGGATGGGGCTGAAGAATTTGCATTTCTAGTAAAACCTCAGATTATGTTAATGGTGCTGATCAATCATTAAGTTTGGACCACACTTGGAGTAGTATTGACTCAGAACAATAGTTCTCAAATATTAGCCTATTTCAAAATCACCTGGATAGCTTGTTAAAACACAGATTGCGGGGCACCTGGGTGGCTCAGTGGGTGAAATCCTTTGCCTTCGGCTCAGGTCATGATCTCAGGGTCCTGAGATTGAGCCCCGCATCAGGATCTCTGCTCAGCAGGGAGCCTGCTTCCCCCCTCCCTCTGCCTGCCTCTCTGCCTACTTGTGATCTCTTTCTCTCTGTCAAATAAATAAATAAAATCTTAAATAAATAAATAAATAAAATAAAATAAAACACAGATTGCACCTGAGCCCTACTCCTAGAGTTCTGATTTAGTAGGTCTTGGATAGGGGCTGAGAATATCCATATCTAACAGGTTCCCAGGTGATGCTCAGGCTTCCTGTCCCAGGACCACTCTCTAAATAGCTGCCTAGAGGAACTCCTGCATGACAGTGTTTTTGTCAACAATTGTCCTGCCTCCTAGCAATCTTTACGAAAGATGTACCAGGGCAGTAGATAGCATAGGCTAGAGTCAAATGGAAGGTAGAGGATATCAACAGGAAAGAAGAGATGATGGGTAGAGACCAAGCAGAAGGAGAAAGAAAATCTTTCAAGCACACAACCAACCAAGTGGTGAAGTAGAAAGATTTTTTAAAATTGCACAGACATAGGTTCAAATCCCATGCATGGAGCTATCTAGTGCAAGAAGCATATTCTAAACCCTTTTCTCATCTGCAAATGGGGATAAGGTTTTTTTAATAGGATTCTTGTGTGTGTTCCATGTAGGGAATATATTTAAATATCTAATACATAAGAAAAAAACAATAAAATAATAGGGCAGCTCCTTGTACATAAGTTCATGAATTTTAGACTATAGAAGGAAAAACTTAGATTGTTCTTCCAAATTTGCTGTATATTTTTCCCCATAAGTTTTACAGGATTTCAGTCAAGTGTTCACACATTCCAAAAAGGTTTGCTTTCTTCTCAGTAGATATTAGAGCTAGATAGCTTTAGATTCTCCTCCTCCGTTAAACTAGTTGAAGATTTAAAAAAAAAAAAAAGATCTCCACTAAGAGCCTGAATAAATGAAAGTACATCTAAAGTATATTATCATTCCTGAAGTAGAAGAAAATAGTGCCTGGCAGATTTGGTCCAATCTGGTTTCATAAGGAGACATCGAACAGAATTTGAGACTGGCATGATATCCATTGCTGATTTCAAGTGACAGGTTAGGCTGAACATCCCCACTCACCACCATGCCCTCTGCATTCACCTCACCTCTCCCACCCCAAGGAAAATTAGCTTAGTGCATTGGGATTCGGGATAAAGGCATTTCCAATGATTTACATGTTAATAGTAGCACTCTTCAGGGTCCGGTATGTGGGGAAGAGAGCAAATACAAGTCTCATCCTCACTCCAGCCCTCTAGTCTCTCCAGCATATGGCATGCTAAAACCCTGGCTGAAATGATTTAGGTTTCTGCCTATTCACTCCAAGTAAGGTTCATAACACACATCAATAATTTTTCCCTACTGCTAACACGGCATTCGTTTTCTTGGGCCAGGATTTATTTTGTTATTCCCAAAATTCGCAATTTCGTGTGCTTTCCAACTATTGTCTGCCTTCATGAAATAGTGCTAATTTGACCCAGAAGTCCATTCCTGTCAGCATGAGATGAGAAGACTTTATGATTTATTTGTACTGCTGTCACACTAGCACAGCAAGAAGGTAAAGGAAGTTCCCTGCTGGTGTTGCCCTTCCCATCCTCCACCATCTCGACCAATAGCACACATGTATCTAAGCTTTTATTATCCCCTCTAAGGCAAAGACAAGATCACAAACCAATATCCTTTTCTTCTATTTTTAAACCTTTATTTTCTATAACGAAAGTATACCTACATCTTTTTAAAATATCAAGTTAAACCAAAATGTTTACAATTAAAGTGATCATATAATTTATTATACAAATGGGGACACTTTTGTCTGGCACAAATATTAAACTAAATGGGATATGGAACATGAGGCCTAAACCAGAACTGTCATAGGTAAACCAATATATATGATTGTTCTACTTCTAATGAAAAACAGCAGGTTTTTTTATATTTTAAATTTTTATTTATTTATTTTTATTAACATATAATGTATTATTTGCTTCAGAGGTACAGGTCTATGAATCAACAGTCTTACAGAATTCACAGCACTCACCATAGCACATACCCTCCCCAATGTCCATCACCCAGCTACCCTATCCCTCCCCACCTCCATTCCCCCCACCCCCCAGCAACCCTCAGTTTGTTTCCTGATTTTAAGAGTCTCTTATGGTTTGTGTCTGTCCCCGGTCCCATCTCGTTTCATTTTTTCCCTCCCTACCCTCCACGACTCCCCGTTCTGCCTCTCAAATTCCTCCTATCAGTGAGATCATATGATAACTGTCTTTCTCTGATTGACTTATTTCGCTTAGCATAATACCCTTTAGTTCCATCCACGCTGTTGCAAATGGCAGGATTTCGTGTTTTTTGAAAAACAGCAGTTCTTGACTTACTCCAAAACCTGACCTCGTTCTCTACCATCACTGTCAACTCTTATAGCTATTTCTCCTAGAAAATGTCTCCATTTTTCTAAGCAATATAATTCTATGACTGGTTCTTTTTTTTTTTTTAAGATTTTATTTATTTATTTGACAGAGACACAGCAAGAGAGGGAACATAAGCAGGATGAGTGAGAGAGGAAGAAGCAGGCTCTCCGCTGAGCAGGGAGCCTGATGTGGGGCTCGACCCCAAGACCCTGGGATCATGACCCTAGCTGAAGGCAGACACTTAACGACTGAGCCACCTAGGTGCCCCTCTATGACTGGTTCTTGATTAACCAATTTTACACTATACTATTGCTTTCTTATTATGACAGAATAGGACTGAGTGCTCTTATACCATTGATCTCCTTTCCCCCTCCTCCTAATATAATTATTTTACTATTTTTAGTTAAATATTTAATGTTTACAAAATTAATTATGCAAATATTATTTACTGTCAAGTAATATAAAAGCATTTTATATTGTTGTATTCACTGTTTCTTGAAAACTAAGTCTTCCTATTCTTGATTTATTTCTTCATTGTGATGAAACACATTCACTGGACACTTTCAAAGAATGCATGAGTGCATGAATCTTCACATGTGTGAAAATGTCTTTATTTTAGCTAACATTCTATTGATCATATGACTAGATGTGGAATTATAAGTAGGAAATCACTTTTGGTCAAAAAGCATATTCTGCCACTACAGGTGAGGTGATTTTATTTTTCCTCTCTGGCCCTTCACTAAGTGGTTCGGAGTGAATCTTTTTCAGTCATGCTACTAGGAACTCACTGGACCCCAATCAATCTGTTTTTAGAAGTATTATTCTATTATTTTGTAATGATTTTCTTCTTTCATTTTATCTGTTCTTTATTTGTGGAACTACTTTCATTCCAATTTTGGACACTAGAGATATACTCTGGTCTTTCATTATTTTTCTAAATAATATCTTTTCCTCCTTTTTTCACTCTCTAGGAGGGTTCTTTTACCATATCTTCCAACCATTTACTTAATTCTTTATTTCAGCAATTATATATCAAACTTGCAAAACTTCTCTTTTTCTAATTTCTCCTTCTTCATAGCTTCCTCTTACTGTTTTCTGAGTACAACAATCCTTGTCTATTTCTGAATATGCAGAGTGGAATGCTCCTTCTCTTTCCTGATTTTTCTTTGTTTCTTTGGGTTCATTTCATCTGTTGATTCTTGTCTATTTCTGAAAGGAAGCTTTCTTCAAGTGGATGGTGGTTCATGATTGTCCATTCATGTTTAACAATAAGACACTAAGGCAAGAAAGATATGTTTGGAAATTTTCTGATTACTAATGAGGATCATTAACTAGAACTTTAGGGTGTTCTGGGGCAGAACTTTCCTTAAGGCCATTCTAAGAGCCCCCAGTGTCAGTGTATGGGTATTCTAGTTATCTAATGCTGCACAATAAGCCATTCCAAAATGTAATGGCCTATAACAAAACCAACATTTATTGTGTTTATGAATCTGGACTTGGAGCAGTGCTCATCAGGGACATCTGGTCTCTGCTCTCTTTGGTATCATCTAGAGAAGCTCAAGGGCTCGGGGCTGCAACATTTAAGGCTCCTGAAACACCTGTATATCTCTGTGCAATCTCTCCATGTAATCTCTCCAACTTGGCAGTTTCAGGAAAGCCAAACATCCTACATGTTGACTCAGGGCTCCCAAAGCGTGTGAACTGAGAGAGAGAGAAAGAGAGGTCTCCAGGTAAAAGCTATAAAGCTGTATCCCTTTTGTTGTCTAGCCCCAGTAGTTGCAGAGGATCGCTTTAGCCATACTGGTTGCAGCAACCACACTGGTTCCCAGATTCATGGGGAAGGTGCAAAGACTGCACATCTCAACATCTCCATGGGAGAATGGTCAGGATATATGTATTTCCCACCTCACAGGTGTGTTGTGTGTACACACACACACATATATAGTTATAAGTAACATTTGGAAAATAACTGCCTCAATTTACCATTTATTTTTGAGGCCTTCTAATGTCTCCCAAAAAAGTGATTTCTGATCCCCTTTTGGGGGGCTGGGGAGGATAGACTCTTCCTGTAGGTGTTCCACAAGCAGGGAAGAGCAGGGAGAAGCTAGTGTTTGCACCTTCAGCCTCTGAAGTTCAACTCTCCACAAAAGAACACTCTGGTCTTCAATTTGAATGTTAGAGGCCTGCCTGACTGTATTTTGGACAATGAATACTGACTTTCAAACAATCTTTGTATTTTCAGTACTGCCCTCTTTCAAAACCTTAACCTGCAATAGCTCTGCCAGGAACATCAACACTTTTCTCATTAACACTCCCCTTTGCATACTATAGCTTCCCATCTGTTTGGGTCTATATCATTTTTATTTCTTTACTACCACTCAACTCGTCTCAGGAGGAAGAGGTGATAAACATTTATAGTCAATCAGTCACCTTTAACCACATTCCAAGGCCCCAGTGAGAAGGTCTGTAATGCAGATATAAAGGTCTTTGGCCTTGTTTTGAAGACCAAAGCTTCAGACTTTAAAAGGAAGAGAGTAGTAGTGGGGAAAAATGTTAGCTTTCTTGATACGATTTGCCCTCCAGGTCCTTACACTGTCACCTATAAGCAGCATGGCACAGCGATTACCAGACTGCCTCCTGGAAGCTGGCTGACCTGTCCCCAAGTCTCCACTCCATTCTACTAGTTTTGCCAGCAAATGATTTATGATTTCAGTACCTATAAAAGGCAGCTGATACCACCTACCTCGCTGAGCCATTTTACAATGCATCTAATGTATTTAGAACAATTCCTGACAAGTAGTGAGCACACTAAATTCCAGCTGTCATTATCCAGCAACAGTCCTGACTCATTCACACTTCTTTTCATTCTTCCTTCAAATTGCACTCTTGGAAAATTTCCATTTATGTTTTCACCAAAAATTCTTGTCCCTTTTTCTCTTCAGTCTGTAAGTTCATGAATCCTTCACCATCTTCAGTCTACTGAGGCATTTACAATAAATTTGGCATCATTTCTTTATGTAGCTTGAACACCATTTAGAGCACGAGATAAGAGAGAATAAGCTCAACAGCAGTTTCATAACTGATCTGATTTACTCATTTAAAATAAATTCTTATTTTTTGACTTCCTGAAACATCTACCATAAAATGTATTTCAGTGTGAAAGAAAGAAAGAAAGAAAAAAAGGCAGAGAGAGAGAGAGAGAGAAAGAAAGAAAGAAAGAAAGAAAGAAAGAAAGAAAGAAAGAAAGAAAGAAAGAAAGAAAGAAAAAAAAAGAACCTAATAATTGCTCCCCAGCTTTCACTCATTTCCATTCTCTGCATACGTGGGAATACTTAGGAACACTTTTTTTAATTTTTCTAGCCATACATATTGAATATTAATCCAGGACAATGTCTTGGATTTTTCTTTGTGGTCAGTTAATATCTGTTACATATGAAAGAGAAACCTATTGTGGAGAGTTTTAGGATACATCAGTTACAAAGCTTAGATCTCTGGGGACTACAAAATCAAAAAGAAAGAGGTGACCAAGGCTAACACAGGAAACCTGATTTACAGTCTTCACTCCACCAGTGGAAGTTTGCAGCTGCAGAAAAATCTATGTACATTGCTTAGATATTTGTGGTTTGACCCTAATTCATCCATTGATCCAGCACTCTGATTTTTTAGACTCAAATTTGCAGAGTATACTTTTTTTAATCTGCTAAATGGATTTTTCTTTTATCACTCAAGAAAGGTTGAGATCCAACTTCTGTAAATATTTCCATTCTTTGGTAGATTACATTAAAGGTGCATTAAAATTTTAGGATATGCATTTAGTGTGCCATTTACTACACAGTCTTACTGCTGTGATTACATTTTCATAGGGTAGACAGGAAAAACACACAAAAAGAACTAGAAAAAAGATACTCCTCATAAAACAGTTCTCTATCATGTTTAGTATTCCACCCAGAATGTTTCTAAAATATGTGAAATGCACAGAATCAATCATTAAAAACAAAAAATTTGACATTTCTTACATCATTTTTATATATGGCAATGCTCCAAACCAAGAAATTTTATACTGAAATCAAAAAATGTAGAACAAACGCTTCACGATCCTATCTCTGTTTCTCTGTTTTTCAAAGTCATTTATAATTGCTTGCCCACTTGTTTTTCGGATGATTCATGAATGTGGATTGCCAAATAGGCCAAAAGTGCAGAAGGCTCCAAAGTAATTAAACCCATGGTGCAGACTGAAATAATGTTGTTTTCATCTTTTATTTCTTCCAGAAAGAAAAGTCAGATGTCCATACTCTCTAAGAGAATACATATTTTCAAGTCTTCTCAAGTCGTGGATTTTAAGATGTCATAAATAACTCTGAACTGAGAGAGAGGGTTTTCTCAGTACGTCTCTATATTGTCTGCGGGAGCGGAGACAAAACCAGAGGCAGACGTGATGACTTGTCTTCCAACCATCCATGAATGAGAATCAACCAGAGAGCCAAACTTCTCAGTTAACCAGCATCTTTCAAAGACAAAATGGGACCATCTATAGCCAACCTTCTCTAAACTTCATGAAAATACAAAATGGCTGCTATTAGTAGCCTTCCCCTGTTACAGTCCCAGACAGTGATGGGCTCACAGTGAGAGGAGTTACAGAGGACAGCTTTCTAAGACCATCAAGCTATAACAACATGTCCAGAGATATTCAGTACAGGCTAGGGTATAAATTTTTATCATCAGCATGAAGATTCCTACTGCACATGAACAAATCTCTAAGTGTCCATCGTGACAACCTACTCTGAAAGTTCTGATGAGCAATCTGTGGTAGTCTAAATGAATCATGGATGAAAAACACATGTCTTTTTTTTTTTTACAAAACAAACTGCTGAAAAACCCCTAATTCATGAACATGAGCTAGGAACGTCTAGGGAAACAAACAGAGTTGGATCTGATGCAGCTCCTTAAAAATTATGATTTTCATTGTATTGGGTCTCATCAGTGCTTCCCATAAAACTGAGATCTTGAGTTATTAATATTTGTCACCAACTTTTATTGACAAGTGTAGTTCCTAAATTTGAAGGCCTCACATATTTCCAGATAGTGACCACAACACCGATCCAAGGATCCACACTCTGCATGACCCTAGAGGAACTTCTGTGAATAACTCCCCTGACCCTTAGACGTCTTTAGAGAAGGGATCCTGGGGCAGATGGCAGACAGGCTACACTGGACTGGAAGGCAAGAGCATATTAGTGGGAAAGAAGAGATGGTAGATACAGGTTGAGTAGAAAGAGAAGAGAAAACGTTTTAGGCACATACAACAAAGTGGTAAAGTAAAAACAGCGCTTATTTTTTGGTCACATGGTCATAGGTTCATGTTCAAATCTCATCTCTGGTGCCATGCATCATGCTATCTGGTGCAAGACAGATGTTCTCAATCCCTTTTCTCATCTGCAAACAAGGATGATGACGTTTTTCTCATGAGGCTGTTGTGTGTGTTCGGTGTGGAAAATATACTGAAGCAACTAGCACACAGTAAGAAATGATAAAATAATACAAAATTTCATTGTACACAAGTGCATGAATTTTAGAGTACAGAGGAAAAGCCTGGATCATTTTGCCAAATTTCTTTTATTTTTTCCCTAAGTAGCATGACCTTCTTGGCCAAGGCAAGTGAAGTCAGCATGTCCTGACTGGATTTCCAGTGACACACTGTTCTCAAGTACAGTAGATTGTATTTCTTTTTCTGGATTTCATTTCCATCCCCACATGTACATGATTATGGGATCATTTCATCTAGTGTAAGAGGTGGCAGCTTTTCATTTCATGAGTGATGATGAACTACACTTTCAACCAATTCCAGTAATTTTTTTGTAGTTGGACAGACTTTTTTTTAATTTAAATTAAATAAGATATAGTGTATTATTAATTTCAGAGGTAGAGTTTAGTGATTCATCAGTTGCATATAACACTCTGTGCTCATTACAGGGCACCTGCACCCCAACATTCACAGCAGCAATGTCCACATAGCCAAAATATGGAAAGAGCCCAGGTGGCCATTAACAGATGAATGGACAATTTCAGTATTTTTTAAGACACCAGAGGATAAATGAAAGAGTTACATTTTTATTTTGAGAGACTAGAATCAAAGGAAGTCACAAGTTGCTTTTGATTCAAGAATCATTTTTTCGTCTAAGCAAAACATCACCAGTGTGCTTTGGTTTTATACACGTTTTTCTCTCCTAGGCCTAAACCTATTGAGATGAATTATCATTTTCTATTTTGCTATTTCTAGCTATAATAATTTTATCCTCATGAAATACTACTTGATGCTGAAATGCATTAAGATTATACCACATTTAGAATAAAGCCAAGAATACTTTAAATATATGTATACGCTATGTTACTGAAGTTATCATGACAGACAGTGGTCACTGATTGAACATCTCCTGTGTGTCAGACATTACACATGGGCTTTATACTCGTTCTCTCATTTCCTTGTAAGAGAGCTGGGGACATCTTTCCACAGTCATCAAAGTTCAAAGGGGTCAAACTGAAAGTCTCTTCACCAGAGTTGACATGCACTAATTCTTTCCCATGACAGATCACGTTCACAGGCCATAAATCACTTGAGTTAAACCTACGGGGTGTTATCAGCTCCTGAGTCCACAGCCAGAAGGTAATTATTGATAAACATGGGCTACCAGGATCCCAGTGGCCCCTATCACTCACTCTACCCCCTTCTATTCATGACTGCCTCACCAGCCATGAGGCACAGAGGCAGCTCTATAAGGAAGTGATGACAACAGTGTCCCTGCAGGAATGTGTGAAAGTGAAAGGGCATGACCTCTCACCTTTTTAATCTCCACTGGCTTCTTGCCTTCATCCTACAAATATGCTCCTCTCCCTGTTCTCCTAAAGAAGTCCCTTTACTTCACTTCCTTCTCTCTTTCCTTCCTCTACTGGACTTCTTTCATTCTTTATGCCTAAACAGTTATAAAAGTACTCTTAAAATTCATTAGCTTCCACTTATGAATGAGTTATTTGCCATGTATTTATTTTTTTAAACATTTATTTATTTATGTGAGAATCCGTGCCTGAGCTTGCAAGAGGGGGGAGGGGAAGAGGGAGAGAATTTAAGCAGACTCCCCACTGAGCACTGAGCCCAACATGGGGTTTAATCCCACAACCCCAAGATCATTACCTGAGTGGAAACCAATATTGGGACGTTTAACCAACTGAGCCACCCAAATGCTCCTATTTGCCATATATTTAACCCTCACAAAAACTCTTAATGACAACGAAAAAAACTGTGGTTCAGAAAACTTCATTACTAGGGTTCAAATTCTATATCTATCTGAGGCCAAGGCCCAAGTATTGCTTCCCACACCACTATAGAACCTCCTAGAGATATCCAAACCAGCTTAATCCCTTCCTCACCAGACCAGAATACAGGCCAATCTTCTACTGCAAATTGACATTTTTAATTTTCACTATGAAGCTGGTTTATCAAATGCAATCATCTCCTGTGCTTTTTTAAATTCCCTTGGGGAACAAGGCAATGGTCATTTAATTCTGAATCTTTAGCCTCCTCGCTGGGAGGTCTTTAAGAAGAAAACTTTCAACAGAGGATAATAAGTCTGAAAGACAGGGAGAAAGAGGGGTGGAGGAGAAGCAGAGGAAGATAAGGAGCCTCCATTTCCAAGCCTAGCGAATAAGCATTTTTAATTAGTGGCTAATTAGGTCCACTTGGTTAGCTCCAACCAGTGTTAATATTCCACCTAACCCTAACAACCCAGATCCCTGGCCTCTGACTAGCTAGGTACTCTCTACCTCAGGACCCTTGCACATACTCTCTTCTCTGCCTGGACTACTTTTTCCAAATACCCAAATGACTCTGTCTCCTCTCACAGAACATTATTCGGATATCACTTTCTCAGTAAGACCTTCCTTGATTTCTAGTTTTTAAGTTGCAACGCCTACCCCTCCAACCATTTTTCCTCTCCTCCTTTGCTGCTTTATCTTTCTCCATTACACTGACCACTGTTTTACATGCTATATAGTTCACTTTTTAATTTTATTTTTTGTCACCTCCTTCCACTAGAATGTAATCTCCATGAGGACAGGGATTTTTGTTCACCACTATATCGCCAATGTCCAAACAACACATGGTATCCAGTAAGTGATCTAAAATGTTTCTTGAATGAATGGATGCATTGGAAGATAAGTCTCCCTCCACCCAACTCCCCTCATTATACAGCTAAATATTCACTAATGTGACACAGGCATACCTTGTTTTATTGCCCTTCACTTTATTATGCTTTCATAAATGCTGCATTTTTTACAAACTGAGGGTCTGTGACAACCCCACGTGGGGCAAGTCCATTAGTGCTGTTTTTCCAACACCATTTGCTCATTTTGTGTCTCTGCATCACATTTTGGTACTTTAAACTTTTTCATTATTATTTGTCAAAAAGATCTGTGATCAGTGATCTTTGTTACTATTGTAATTGGGGGAACCACAAACCGCTCCCATAGAAAACAGCAAACTTAATCAAGAAATGCTGTGTTTGTTCTGACTACTCCACAAACAAGCTGTTCTACCATTTCTTTCTCTCTCCTCAGGCCTCCCTCTTCCCTGAGACACAACAATCTTAACATTAGGCCAATGAATAACCCTACAAAGGCCTCTAGGTGTTTGAATGAAAAGAAGTATCACACATTTCTCAAAGAGATGTCTCTTTAAATCAAAAGCAATAAATGATTAAGCTTAGTGAGGAAGGTGTGTCAAAAGCCAAGATCAGCTAAACACTAGGCCTCTCGCATTAGCTAAGGTATGAGTGCAAAAAAAAAAGTTCTTGAAGGAAATTACAAGTGCTACTCGGGGGAACACATGAACAAGAAAGTGAAACAACCTTATTGTTGATATGGAGAAAGTCTGAATGGTCTGGATAGAAGATCAAATCAGCCACAACATTCCCTTAAGCCAAAGCCTAATTCAGAGCAAGGCTCTAACTCTCTTCAGTTCTATAAAGGCTGAGAGAGATGAGGAAACTGCAGGAGAAAAACTGAAAACAAAGGTCGGTTCATTAAGTTTAAGGAGAGAAGCTGTCTCCATAACATCAAAATGCAAGATAAAACAGCCAAGTGCTGATGGAGAAGCTACAGCAAGTTACCTGAAAGATCCAGCTAAGATAATTCATGAGGGCAGCTCCACTGAATAACTAATTTTCAATGTAGATGAAATAGCTTTCTGTCGGAAGAAGATGCCATCTAGGACTTTCATAGCTAGAGAGGCAAAGTCAATATATGGCTTCAAGCTTCAAAGCACAGGCTGACTCTCTTGTAAGGGGCAAATACAGCTGGTGACTTTAAGTTGAAGCCAAAAATCCTAGGGCTCTTAAGAATTATGTTAAATCCACTCTGCCAGTGCTCTGTAAATGGAACAACAAAGACTGGATACCAGCACATCTGTTCAAAACAGGGTTTACTGAATATTTTAAGCCCACAGTTGAGTCCTACTGCTCAGAAAAAAGTATTTCTTTCAAAATATGACTACTGCCCATTGACGATGTACCTGTCACCCAAGAGCCCTGATGGAATTGGACAAGAAGATGACTGTTGTCATGCCTGCTGACATAGCATCCATTCTGCAGCCCATGGGTCAATGAAGAAGTTCCACTTTCAAGTCTTATTATTGAAGAAATCCATTTTATAAGACTGTAGCTGCCATCAGTAATGATCCCTTTGATGATCTGTGCAAAGTCAACTGAAAACCTTCTGGAAAGGATTCACCATTCCTGATGTCACTAAGAACACTGGTGATTCATGGAAAGAGCTGAAAACATCAACATGAATAGGAGTTTGGAAGAAGTTGATTCCAACCCTTATGGATGACTTTGAGGGGTTGGTTCAAGACTTCCATGGAAGAAGTAACTGCAGATGTGTGGGAATAGCCAAGAACTAGAATTAGACTAGAATTAGAGCTGAATTAAACTAGAATTAAACTAGAATTAGAGCTGAAGATGTGACTGAATTGTGGCAAGCTCATGATAAAACCTTAACAGATGAGGGCTGCTTCTCATAGATGAGCAAAGAAAGTAGTTTCTTGAGATAAAATCTACTCCTGATAAAGATACTGTGAAGATTGTTGAAATGACAACAAAGGATTAGAATATTCCATAAACTCAGTTGATAAAGCAGCAGCAGCAGGGTTTAAGAGGACTGACTCCCATTTTGTGGGTAAAATGGTATCAAAAAGCATCATATGCTACAAAGAAATCATTCATGAAAGGAATAATCAATCAGTGGAGAGGACTTCAATGTTGTCCTATTGTAAGAAATTGCCACAGCCATCCCAGCCTTCAGCAACCACCACCCTGATCAGTCAGCAGCCATCGGCATTGGGCCAGACCCTCCACCTGCAAGAAGATTATG
This sequence comes from Potos flavus, assembly GCA_028534135.1. Lineage (NCBI taxonomy): Eukaryota > Metazoa > Chordata > Mammalia > Carnivora > Procyonidae > Potos > Potos flavus. The sequence goes on along the minus strand of CM052899.1, from coordinate 67,683,347 downwards.
ACACACTGAAAGCTCAACTGATGGTTAGTATTTTTTAACAATAAAAAAAAATTTTTGCAGAGAGATAGAGAGAGCATGAGTTGGGGAGGGGGGAGCAGAGGAAGAGGGAAAGCAAAAATCTTAAGCAGGCACCACAACCAGCAAGAAGCCTGATGTGGGGCTTCATCTCACAACCCTGAGATCACGACCTGAGCCAAAATCAAGAGTCGGACACTTAACCTACTGAGCCACCCAAGCACCCCAACAATAAAATATTTTTAAATTAAGGTATATACACTGTTGTTTTAGACATAATTAAACGGTCCACTTAGTAGGCTAAAGTTTTTAGTGCAAATATAACTTTCATATGCACTGGGAAATCAAAAAATTCATTTGCCTTGTTCTACGGTGATATCCGCTTTATTGGAGTGGTCTGGAAACAAACCTGCAAAATCTCCAAGGTATCCCTGTATATTCTGGGCACGGTCGGGTTTTCCTTGCAATGGCAGAGCCCCAACCTCAGTTCAGTGGGGCATCTTTTCCTTGGTCCTGGGCCTGTGGATCACCAGGAAGACTTTTGTTCCAGAGTTATATGTCAACCCTGGTCTACATGCTGGTTATTACCAGGACACCTTTGCCCGAGACACTGAGAGTGATGTTCAGGACAAGAATAATGCTCACAACACTCATACTGTGAAAGGCAGAGATGAAAACAGCGGTTTAAGTAACCAGTGCTTAAACTCAACTATCAAGGATAAAGAGCTGAAATGGTTATTCTCAATCAACCTTATCATTTTCAAATTACAAAATGTTAGTCCCACAGGCCATAAATTATAAGGTCAGTTGCTTCGGAAGGGCCTATGATATCATCACATTGCCATGTTAATTAGTAAATACCCTAATTCTTTTAAAAGCCAACTTACATTACTGTATATTTGGTGCTGTTTAGTGAACATACTCATTTTGCCTTAAAAACCTAAGAGCGCTAACAATACTGGTTTCTTCTTTTTTTCTTTTGTTTTTCTTCTTTTTTTGGAGGGTGTAGAGGGGTGGGTACTTAGTATACTTGGCTTCAACCTCAATGAAAATGAAAGATTTATAAAAGTTATTCCCCATTGGCCTTTCCCAAGAACAATTTATACTGGGGTCTATGGCGGGGGTTAAACACAGAGTATGCATACAGCTCAGATTTCATAAGAAGGGGGGAACACATGGTGTGTCTCCAAGGAATGTCAAGTCCAAGAAGCTGAAAGGGAACTTGAGAAAAATTAAACATGTGCGAATTTTAGTTGTATTTTATTACAAAAGAAACAGGAAGTCTGACATTAAATGTAAAGTCTCATATGAGGCTCATTAGAAAGGCTTTCATTTAATGCAACCACGGCAAAGTTACAGAAGCCTCAGTAGGTGGCTAAAAATCTAAAAGAAAAAGATAATTCTAATAAAACTTGTTTTTAAAGTTTAATAAATTTAGCTAAAACAATGGGCTGAAACCTGGGGGCAAATCCAGCAATGAGAGCAAACACAGTCTCTGGAAACCTTCCTGGATTCATCTCTACAAATCAAAAGCAGTTCCCGGCCTCTTGTCGGGTGAATTAAGGCAGCTTCCCAATGATGCACAAAAACCCAACCCCAAAACTGTGAGGTGCTAATTTTAAATTTTACTACACTTCTGAAAACAAACTGAAGTTCTGTATAGGGTGACTTGGATGAGACTGAATAGTATGTATTGCTGATGAGGTTTTACTTTTGTTGGGATCATTAAATAGATTACTGGTCAACACCAGGGTTTCCCAATATGTGGTCCTAAGACTACTCAGCCAGAATCATTAAGAGGAGGAGGACATGTGGGGGTTCTAGTTAAAAATGGAAATCCCCTAGGCCTTAGCCTAGACCTCCTAAATACAGAATCTCTGAGGGTAGGGCCCTAAGATCTCCCATAATCCTGATGCTTGCTTAAGTGTAAGGCCAACAGGAGAGTGGGTCCCAACTTTAACTGCATATGGGAACACATGAGGAACTTGAAAAGTAAAGCCTGGTCCCATACCCAGAAATTCTGTTGAATTCTTTGGGATGCAGCCTGGACATTGGGATTTTTAAGAATCATCCTTGGATGCAAAGTTAAGAATTACTGTAGGAGAGTCTCTTTCCAGTAATAGTCTTTTCCTCCCACTCATGCAGAAATAAAACATGAATCAGAAAATAGCTATTATCAAACAGGCAAATTTCTGTGACTTCTTTTTTTTTTTTTTTTTTTTGGTGACTTATTTCTAAGACACTGCTAAGAAGTTGAAATTATTCTCTGATTTTTTGCGGCAACCCAAGGATTTGAGACATAAAGTAGCTCAAATAAATTGTCTGAGGTGTCACTTAATTATTGTAGACAAAAAGAGAGAACTGAACAGTTAAGCTGTAGACTTTACAATCCCTGAAGATAAATCAGAGAAATAAGGATTTCACAGATCTGTTAGAACCCTTCTTATTCCTTCGAAGTTGATAAAGGAGTCAGGCTTTGTAATTTGTGGTCACAGTCAAGCATTATTCAATATTTTTAAACCTTAATTACTTTATTTCTAAATCAAGAGTACCAATGGTTAATAGTAACATCCAATACTGACTGACTTCTTACTATGTGTCAGACACTGTGTGAAGCACCTTAAATATATTATCTTATCTATTGCTATGTGGTAAGTACAACCATTAGCCCATTTTATAGAACAGAACACTGAGACCCGGTGAAGTTAAATATCCATGGTTACACAAGATTTTAAGAACTTCAAAGTGTATGTTCTTAATCCATTTGATAATACCATAAGTATAAATAAAGATCTAGTAGTTACCCGTAGTCACACAGAGAGAAAAGAAAAATATATTTATTTCTATCCAAAAATGATTCTTTGATTACCTAATTTCTGATGAATGAGTCTCTATTATTGACGTTGCAATACTTCTGTAAGTACAAGAAACCTAAACTTTTTTCAGTGAATCCCACCCACCCTGGGAGCGTGCAATAGACTAATTTGTCATGGAAGGTACTGTCTTCTATTTTAAACTACCATCAGCTCTCAGACAAATCCAATAATTTGAAGGAACAAGGACTTTGTTGTGAAACCAGAGAGGAAATCTCAAAGATCCATAGGGACAACAATCCACAAAATGACATGTGTTAGAGGTCATCGGGCTACTCGATGGGACTCCCAGGTCTCGAGTGGTCACATGTCTATGTGTTCAATGATCTTCGTATCTCAGTTGCTTCCATTGCTAAACTGGACCCTTGTCTTATTCAATACCTAGAGAAGAGATTCCTTTTTATTTCTATCTTTTAATTCTATCTTTTAATTCTAGATTTTCCTATAGAATATACTGTCACATCATTTTTTTAAATGTTTAAATGTCATGGGAGGACTAAGCTTATAATACTTAAAAAAAAACAAAAACAAACAAACAAACACAAAAAACAATGCTGGTGCCCCATGGACTAATGACCCTCTTCAATCAACTTGGGGAAAGGAGAAACTCCCCATAGCACTTCCATCAAATGAAAGTACTGTGGGCAAGAAGATGAGTGGGAGAAATAAAAGCATTTGCTGATTTCTAGAGTCAGTGCCTAACATATTTTCATCAGGTAAGATATTTTTAGTCTAAGAAGAAAAGCAAGGAATCCTGATTTCTTATCCCTTTTCCACTTCTGATTCACTGTGGCCTGAGCAAGTTTCTACTTTCCTGGGCTAGTTCTTTCCTCTCAAAAATGAGATAATGATACAGTGTTTTAGCCACTTAATCCCAGTAATGGTGCTAGGATTAATGAGAGTGTTTTAGAAAGAAAAGGAAAAAAAAGTCTTTGATCAAAGACGTGGTAAGTACAATATTTTATTATAAACAATAATAATGGGCCTTATGCTAATGTTGCCTGGAGAGCACACTATTCCCCTCTTGGCCTGCATTAATACTTGGACCCAAGGGTGCTAATTAGTGCAAAAATGTATGTACTGAAAAGCACCCTAGGGGCCTAAAGGAGTTAATCCATCTCCAAAAGGTGACTAATTTACCCCCGATCCCCCACGCTTCCCAGACAAGGCTCCTGTCTACTATTTTTAGTGTATAATAACTGCACCCTTCTTACAGGTCTACTGGGCCCCATGTGCTTCCCCCAATTTACTTAATAGAATATAAGGGATTTGAAAGCGCTGTTGGAATAATACCTTCTATTTGAATATCTGCTCTTGCTTGACTCATTGATGGGAGCAGCCGCAAACTAATAATGGTTACAATGTGACAGTTCATACTTGGTACAATTTCCTATCTCACCCTCAAGATAATTTTTTCCCAGTGCACAGAATAAATCTGTTCTCTTCAGGTACCATACTTTTAAAAACCTCCCTCTTCCTCCTCAGCTTCTCTCCAACACCTTTTGCGTTTTGGTCAAGACAGCATGCTTTCTGCTCCCTTCACTGAAACAAACCTTCCCACAGGTTAGCATAGAAGCCACCAAGATGTTGGCTAAGTTACCAAGATTCTAGCCTCTACTTACCAAGCTCTTTTTAATCGTAATGATTATCATAAAAATCATTACAATTTTAGCCTAACATGGTCAATTAACTTGGAACAATCATACCCTTGATAACCATCCTCTCCCTCTCTTTCATCATAAATACCAATATCGATGTTACATAGAAGGGAGAAAATCCCAAGGAACTCTTAGTTAGTAAATCACCTGATTTTTACCAAACAAATGTCTCAGCAGTCATCCTTGTATATTTTAAGGTGTTGGGACTGTTATGTGAGCTTAAGGGCATGGCCAGCATACACATCATGTTGAAAAACCTAATAATGAATGTAAATGCTGCTTATAGTGCACCTTATGGCAATTTATGAAGCCCAGGCCACTGGAATTACCTTAGCAATCATCTAAGCCAAAATTTTACCTTAGGAGAGAGTAACCAAAGCCCACCAAGGTGAAGTGACTTTCTCAAAGATCATGGTTCTCTCCACTAATAAAGGCAAATTGTAGAAAAGGAAAATACTTGATTTAAAGACAACTCCAGTCAATTATGAAGATTTCTAGAGATCTGATAGCAAAATCACCTTAGGGTAACATCAACATTATCCAAATCAAACTGAAATGTTACTTCAAACTACGGTATCGTCCTAGTCTAACATAGAGTTGCATTTTATTCTACTTTAACACAAAGTAATCTCATAGGGAAACAATTAACCATTTATGTAAATCAGATAGAAAAGAAAAAGGCTAGAGAGCATGAATTTAAAAAGTGTGTATGTGTGTGTTTACGTTAGCTTGACTTACTTTACAGCAACCCTGCATTCCTGACGCCAGTAGATAAAGAAAAACTCTCATAGATCAATTTGATAACAAGGAATTCCCAAACTCTCCCTGAAGTATTAATCTTGAGTTCCTGAAAGGCAGAACTTGTCACAGAGGTTTGCAAGGGATCTTAATGACCTGGCAAGAAAGGAGCTGTTACAGGATGATAACTAGACGGAGAAATGCCTCCAGGTCATTGAGAGCGGGAAGTGCAATGGAGACCCGTCTCCTCTGCCTTATATATAACAATGTTAAGCTGAGATTCATCCAACACTTGATCTCTATTTTCTCCTCATCCACCACTCCCTACCTTAAGTTAATGCAAAAGGAAGGAAATGCGAACGGTTCTTAAAAAAACACTCCTCAGGAAAGTTTCCAAGAATAATTTTACCTTTGCAGAAGAAAGGAATTAGATGTTCTTTTGACTGAAGCTTAAGGCTTGAGAGAATACTCATGAGAGCTGATAAAGAATTCTTCTAATATACGTGACTGAACAATTAAATGAACTTTTAAGCTGCATTTATTTTTTTCTCTCTTTCTTCTATCTTTAACCTCCAAAGACTGTCTTACTGTGTTTATGGCCTAAGAGTGATTTTTTTTTGGGGGGGGGGAGGAATGACCTTTCCGGGACTCTGGAATGAACATTAAGGTACTGCCATCAACTATGACTGCAACTTTAATGAAGAATTTAAACCAAGAAGTGAACATATAAGCCTACTAACTTATATTTAAGAGAATTATTTTAACATATGGTTTTTAAAAGTTATTTTTCTTCGATTACATCTACAAAATTTCTGTGGGGCTTCTCCACCATTTGATATTAAGTTCACTTTACTTTTCTGTGAAATCAGATGAATTATCACCAGTTTTATCTCTTAGTGTATTCCAGGTAAATTAAAATAAGTAAAGAATCTTCAGTTAAAAAAAATGCTATATGAAGTCAAAATGAAGCACCAAATTGGCCTACATACTTTAGAGCAGTAGCTTAAAATATGTCTGTAGCCCAGATTCTAACACAGTGTTTAAATTTTACCCTGCGGAATAATATGATGTTGGGCAACAGTTGATTACCTGGTGTGTGCTTCCCAAATAATACTGATTAATTTATAAAATGTGTATTTGAGGCTCCAAGAGATCTCACCGATGCTTTTTTATAGATATTCTCTCTAGGAGGAATAATTACTATGGCCAAATCTGTACTTTTTTGAAATGAGACTGTATTATATGATCAAAATCAAAATGTTTCATTAGTATACACTAAAAATGAACTATCTGAAAGAGAATTAAAGAAAACAATCCCACTTACAATGGCATCGAAACCAATAAAATTCTTAGGAATAAATTTTACCGAGGAGGTGAAATATCTATACACTGAATGCCATAAGACACTGATGAAAGAAACGGAAGAAGACACAAATAAATGGAAAGATATGTACTCCAGATACCACAGGCAAAAGAATGAAATTGGACCCTTATCTTAACCCAATCCCAAAAAATCAACTCAAAATGGGTCAAGGACTTAAATATAAGCCCTGAAATCATAACACTCCTAGAAGAAAACGGAGGAAAATCTCCTTGACATTGATCTTGGCAATGACTTTTTTCGATATGACATCAGCAACAAAAGCAAAACTCAACACGTGGGGCTACATCAAACTAAAAATCTTCTGCACAACAAAAGAAACCACCAAAAAGTGAAAAGACAACCTACAGAATGGGAGAAAATATTTGCAAAATATACATCTGATAAGGAGTTAACATTTAAAATATATAAAGAACTCATACAACCCAATAGCAAAAAAACAAAAAATCTGATTTAAAAATAGGCATAAAATGCAAATAGATATTTTTCCAAAGAAGACATACGAATGGCCAACAAGTCCATGAAAAGATGCTCAATTAATCATCAAGGAGATGCAAATCAAAGCCACGATGAAATATAACCTCACATCTGTTAAAATGATACTAAAAAAAAAAGTGGGAGAAAAATAAATGCCACCAAGAACGTGGAGAAAAAGGGAACCCTGGTGCACTGTTGGTAGGAATGTAAACTGGTTCGGTCACTTTGGAAAATGGTATGGAGGTTCCTCAAAAGATTAAAAATAGAAACAGCATATGATCCAGCAATCCTATTTCTGGGTATATACCCAAATAAAATGAAATCAGGATCTCAAAGAGCAATCTGCATTCCCATGTTCATTGTTGCATTGTTCACAATAGCCAAGATACGGAAATAACCTAAATGTTCATCAACGACAGATGAATGTATAAAGAAAATGTGAAATGATGGAGTATTATTCAATCATGAGAAAGAGGGAAATCCTTCCACTTGTAACAACATGGATGTAACAACATGGATGGACTTTGAGGGCATTATGCTAATGAAATAACTCAGGAAAAAAAATAAATATTGCATGATCTCACTTATATGTAAAATCTGAAAACATAAAAAAATATGTAAAATAAAATAAAAATAGATAGTAGAATGGCACTTGCAAGGGGCTAAGGAGTGGGGAAAATAAGACATGTTGATCAAAGGGTACAAAGTTTCTGATATAAGATAAATAAGTTCCCGGGGTATAATATACAGCATGGTAATTAACAATACGGTATTGGGTACTTTAAAGTTACTATGAGAGTAAAAGTTTAACGTTCTCACCATAACAACGACATGGCAGAGTGTTAATGTTCCTTATTGTGCTAAACATTTTACAGTATTTATCTATATCAAATCATCACACTGTACACCTTAAACTTATATGTTATATGTCAATTATATTTCAACAAAGCTGGAAAAATAAATGAGTTTTTAAAATTCACAAGCTGATCTTGATCAAAAGTACAAGATAATTACAGGACCAAAATCATATGGAATTTTTAAAAAATAGCAATAGTCACATGGCTCTTATCCAGCTCTCACATAACCATGAAATAGTCACACAAAAACCTAAAATAAAAAAAAACACCTGCAAAAGCCAAATTGCATATAAGCAACTCCTTGCACTGATCTGTGTGTACTTCATTTGTAAAAATGAACTCAAGTGACTTCGAGCCACTTTCCCTTATTTTGGGCACCGTTTTATTTGGCTCGGTAATCTGTTTCTCTAAGACATAACATAATAAAAGCAAAAAACTAGGAAGGTGGAGTAGAGCTGGGGAGAGTTATGGGAAGGAAATAAAAATATTAGCTGACATAGCTAAACAGGGAGGAATAGATTTGTTTTTTAATAGAACTATAAATAATAAATCTTAGAACCCAAAATGCAGCATGGGGTAATTTAGTGAAAGGGCAGAGTTCCTCAGCAGTCCCAGAGAACTTTCTTATATTAGACCATAATAACTATTTTATTTACTAATGACCCGGAGTCATCAAGAAATGGTTCATTTATTATAATAAAGTCTATTCCCTGAGATGTAGATGTACATCTATCCAAATCTAAAAAAATGCAGATGTGCATAATATATATTATTTTAAAAATATACTATCAAGGGGCGCCTGGGTGGCTCAGTGGGTTAAAGCCTCTGCCTTCGGCTCAGGTCATGATCTCAGGGTCCTGGGATCGAGCCCCGCATCGGGCTCTCTGCTTAGCGGGGAGCCTGCTTCCCCCTGTCTCTCTGCCTGCTTGTAATCTTTCTCTCTGTGTCAAATAAATAAATAAAATCTTTAAAAATATATATATATACTATCAAAAGGGATAAAAATTTAAAAGTTTTAGGACTTTTTACAACTCCTCAAAAATACTAAACATTGTTATAAAGTACATACTGTAACAACAAAGCAACAACTAAATAATCATGGTACTTAGTTTGTACTACATGAAGTACTGTGTAAAATCTAGCAATCTGAGAATTCCAAAAAGACTTAGAGTGAAATGCATGAAGATCTGGGAAGGAGGATTCCAGGCAGGAGGGAACAAATGCAATGACCCCAAGGCAGGAACAAGCCAAAGCCAGCTGTCAGGGCTGCCATGATATGACCAAAGGGAGGCCAGTATAAGAAAAGTTAGAGAATTAATCAGGGATCACACCACAAAAGAAGTTTGGATTTTGTTCTAACTGCAAAGATAAAATATTATAAGTTTTAGGACAAGCAAAAATAGGATGTGATGTATTGGGGGGTGTTTGTTTTTTAAAGTTCTATGACTGCTGTATGGAGAATGGATTGTAGGGAGTGAGAGTGGAAAATGGGAAATGAGTTTAGAGGCTTTTGGACTGTTCTAAGCAGAAGATAACGGTGCCCAATTAAAACAGCAAGCTATCCTTTAAATAAACAGAGCATTAATTTGAGTATCAACAGTAACACAATTGCATACTCTTCACAAAGTATCACTAGTGATCAAAGGTATGTATTTAATTCCCCTTAAAACTTATTTATTCCATTTAGCAATTCCAAAGGCTGAAGATGCCATTCATAAACACAACATGTGGAGGTGTTTGATATACTGCTCTAGGCAGAAAGTGACCAAACAGGAGCCTGAGAGTACTTTCCAAAGGAAATTGTCTACCTAATGTCCATATTTCATCCCCTTCACTCTTTCCAGAATTTGATTTGAGAAATGTGACTGATCTAAAACTTAATACTGACACTAACAGCTTTATTATTAAACAATTCTTGGTCACCATTCTCTTAATCTATGAACTTTCTAGCAAAAACCTGAAACCAGATGATTTAATAATGAAATATGAGCTTTGAAACCCCTTTACCTTTAAGATACAAGACCAACAATAAGAAATTTCTAGCTAAATATTATCTGAATTCAAGCATGGTCTCTTTCACTATAGTGAGTTTCAATCCTCACTTGAATCTTCTTCCTTAGGCAATACTACCTTTATAAATGAGTTAGGGTCTCGAAAAAAAAATACTTGAATTTTTTTTTCATGAAAGATAAAGAATCTTTCTATTCTTTACTCTCTTTGTAGATTCCCTTAGGAAGATATCTAGTGAAAGCCAAACTGGAAAGAATGTGATCAGTTTGCCAAAAGAATAGGACTAGCTTGCCAACTTGATGGAGAGAGGGAGATACTACATTCCAGCTGTCGTAAGTACGATTTCAGTTTCTAGAGTCCTTATGAGTACCCACGAGCTCTTCAGGAAGGCTATATGGGAGCTTTTACAAGTATTAAAGTGTTCACCAACAAACAGGCACTAAGGTTGGCCAAACGATACATAAGAATCTTTATCTTTCTTTATCCAAGTATAATACGGTGGAGTACTGGGGTGCTTTGCCCCCATCCTGCTTCCAACCCACAAGCAAGATCTGGGAGAATCAGAAACAAATGACTGCATTTAGTGAGTACATAAATAGTTACAACTACTAATTTAAATTTAGAACTCTGTTCACATGTCTATGAAAACAGAAGTTAACAAAGACTGGGGGAAAAAAATCACTGCAAATTCCTATCTAAGAAGTTACACCCTGGGGACGCCTGGGTGGCTCAGTTGGTTAAGCAGCTGCCTTCGGCTCAGGTCATGATCCCAGGGTCCTGGGATCGAGTCCTGCATCAGGCTCCTTGCTCGGCAAGGAGCCTGCTTCTCCCTCTGCCTCTGCCTGCCACTTTGCCTGTTTGTGCTCTCTCTCTCTCTGACAAATAAAGTAAATAAAATCTTTAAAAAAAAAAAAGAAGTTACACCCTGTACACTCCACTGAATTTTTATAACAATGAAATACTGTATTCCTTTATTCAAAAATTTCTAAAGCATCTACCAAGAGAGAAAAAAACCTCTAACCACTAGCCCCAGTGTTCATTCTGCTCATACAGACTCTTGAAACAACTTCCAGGCCTCTCACAAATAGCAAAGCAGGGCAGCTCTGGTCAACACTGCCTGGGCTCAAATCCTGGCTCTATCACTACCAAATGGACATCCCTGAACAAGTGCCTCACTGACCCACCTGTAAAAGGGAGTAATAATAGTACTTACTGGGGCACCTGGGTGGCTCAGTAGGTTAAAGCCTCTGCCTTCGGCTCAGGTCATGATCTCAGGGTCCTGGGATCGAGCCCCGCATCAGGCTCTCTGCTCAGCAGGGAGCCTGCTTCCTCCTCTCTGCCTGCCTCTCTGCCTACTTGTGATCTCTCTCTGTCAAATAAATAAATAAAATCTTTAAATAATAATAATAATAATAATAGTAATACTTACTTCAAAGGGTCATTGGGAGGATTTATATGAGTTTATCTATATAATGCATATGAAGAGCCTCTGAGATATAGTTAAGTTTAATAAATGTTAATTAATACCATCCCTAATTTCACCAGTCAACATCAAAAGTGTATTCCCTTCCCTCTCCCCCAAATACAGGCACCCCCATTTCCCTTTTTGAAAATTCACATTATACCACTTTGCTTTTATGAAAGACCTACGTAAGTACCTGTTTTCACTAACAAAAGAAATCTGAAGAGTAGTTTTGCTTTTACAACAAAAGGTGAAAAGCACAAATAGCATTCAGCACTTGTTTTTGCACCAAGCCATTATGGAGACGGCACAAACCGGAGCAGCCATAGCGGCCCCACCAAGCTCCTTCCCCAGGAACTACATTCAGCAACATCTCAGCGTCAAGCTGCCACAGCCTTGAACTATGTCCGTGAGGATCTGTGCTTTATCTCCGTTTATTTTCTGCATCCGTTAGCAAGATGTGTTCCAAGGTACCAGAAAAGCATAAGAGAAGTTATTTTGGGGGTCTGGGAATGTTCAAAACTTTTTCCATATAAATTAATGTTAGTTAATTGCTTCTTCGATTTAAGCATTTCAGTTTACAAAAGGTTTCTCTGGGATGCTCTACTTGTGGACAGCACAGGAAACCTATTAACAGATGTGTTCTCTAATCCCTTGAGAAAGTACTTGTCTGAGACCAACGGCATCGACATCATCTAGGAGCTTGTTAGATATGCAGAATCTCAAGAAGGGAGGGAGGAAGGGAGGAAGGGAGGAGGGAGACAGCTAAGCAAAGCAGAATCTCAATCCTCACCTCCCCCATTTACTGAATAACAATCTGCATTTGAACAAGGCCATTTGGATACACGTTATAATTTGGGAGCCACTGCTCTCATACACCATCTGCCCATAACTATACTTCATGCCCAGAGCTGCCCTCCCCTACGTTTACCCACTATGCCATCTAGAATTCTTGTTCCAAAATCAACAAACTCTGTCCAACCTTCTCTAAATGTTTCCGCATCTCCTTACCATACCTGAACCCCAACCTTCCCCTAAGATACAGCTTTCTCTGCAAACTTCTGCAGTGATGACTCCTTACTCTCACACACCCCCAAGGACACAAAGTTAGGAAATGAACTTCTTACCTTCCTTCTTCCCCAGTTGCTGTCCTTCTCCTTTCTAGTAAAACATCCTGCTCTGTGGAAGTCCATGCCTTTTGACCCCACAACCTTCCCCTACTACCTGCCCCTCCTGGCTTCAGGTCTTTCATCCATTCTCTTTCATCCATCAGGCTTGGCCACCTGTGCTTCCCATGCCATTCTCATCTCCGTGGAGGACTACAACAACCATATGGACAATCACAACCTGGCCTTTGGCATCTTAGCCAACTTGTTTCCAATGCCCTTCTCTCCAATGCTTTACTTCGGCACCTACTTCCAGGTTCTACCCAGAACTCTGTCATCATCTAGAATTGCTCCGGTCCCAAAATCACTAGTTTAACATCCCACTCTGGTTGTAACCTCTTTTTCATCTAGTTTGCTTGCTGTGACCATTCTTCCACAACTTCAGTGATCTTTCTAAACTTTCTCCTTTTCAGGTTTAGGTTCTGTGGTCTACGTATTCTTAATAACATTCTTGCCGATTCCCTAGCTATGCATTACCAATATACAAATCTCCCTACAGCTGTTCTTATCCCTCTTTCCTGTGACAGTGAAGAAGCTCACTTTGGCATTGTATAAGGCCGATGCTTTCACTTTGCTTTGAATGCTCTCCTCATTCACCTACTCAGGAACCTCCGGAACCATGGATTACCTTTTTCTCTCCTTAATATTCAACTTCTCCCAACAAATGGATCCTCGCCCTTGGCTTTTAAATATTTCAAGTCTTTTCCATTGAAAAAGAAACAAAACTTGTCAACTATACTTCAATTAAAAGATAAATAAAAATTAGGAGTGCCTGGGTGGCTCAGTTGGTTAAGTGGCTGACTTTGGCTCAGGTCATGATCCCAGGGTCCTGGGACAGAGCCCCGTGTCAGGCTCCACGCTCAGCAGGGAGTCTGCTTCTCCCTCTCCTTCTGCCCCTTCCCTGCTCATGCTCTCTCTCTCTCTAGAATAAATAAAAATAAAATCTTAAAAAATAAATAAATAAATAAAACTTTCATCAATCGACATGTCCTCCAGACTCCTTTCAAGATATCTTTTATTCTTTACAAAAACATTCTCAAAATATTTTTTTATTGATTCTATGTATTTGCCACTTACACTTTCCTCAGTCCATTTCGTTATGACTTTGTCCCTTAACACTCCAATGCAACTATACTCATTAAGTACGCTGATATCTTACAGTTCTAACAACTTTTGACTTTGTCTTCTTTGCTACATTATATTCAAGACTTAGTAAGTTCTTCTCCTTAAAACACCCTTTCCCCTTGGCTCTATTGATGCTCACTCTTCTGGTTTTCCTTCTCTCTCTGGCTATTCCTTCTCCATCTTCTTTGCACAAATATCAGTTATTGTTATTGACATTTTTAGAGCTAAAAGAGATTGTAAATATGTAATATCTTCTATATTTATATCTGTTTTAATATTAGCTCTATAAACATGAATTAATATCCATTTAGATTATCTTACAATCATGTTCAATTCTTACTTTATGATAATCTTCAGCATGACTTATGAAATCTATAATTTCCCCTTGACAAATCTAATTTTAATTCCCCTCAACAAATCAACAAACCCGAATTTAGCATGCCCCTTTTATCACTCTGTAGTATAAGTTTGCAGTTTTGTGTTTTGAACGCTGACATAGATTAATGATTTTACAACTAAAACAAATTTCCTACATGCATACAGAGACACGATGATGCTATAGACAGATCACTTGCATATACTATTTATATATCCTCCCCCTTAAATTAAAATGATACACTGTGATAACTGTAGATGATAGGGAACTTGATATTAGACATTCTGGATAAGATTAAATGAAAAATAATGAGACACTTTTGAACTTTCCTTTCAATGGAAAACAATAATAATTCCTCAGAAAATTAGCTCTAAATACTCTCCCCCCAAAATGTGGGTTCTCTAAGTCATAGTGATCTTTTCCCACAACATTTCTATAACAAATATTCTCCCAGGGACAATCTGAAATTCAGGTAGTTTATGTCCCTTCAAATAACCAATAGGGAAGAACATAAATAAAGCAGGCTGCGACTCCTATTTCAGATCATTTTCCTTCCAAAATTACACATTCAGAAAGCTAAGTTCCCACAAGTATCCAAACCAGAATTATATTTTCATCTCAGTAACACTAGTAACACGATGAAATCTGTTACTTTAAAAAGATGAACATCACTGTCAAGGCCACTCTTAAGTATCCATCAACTATGAGGATTTATCTACACAGCAAGAAAGCCTTCACAGCTGCATTTGCTCAGTGAGGAGATCCATGTCTGACCTGTGGAGCTTCTCTGTTCCTTTTCTCTGTGATATAGGGGAAAGGGGACCTAGATTTGAATCATTTCTCTACCATCTACGAGTGGGCTGACACTGGACATGATGCCATTTATTAAAGCTCCTGTTCTGGCATTTGTAAAATAGAGACAACAGTGTTTTTCTCACATAGTGGCCATAAATACGAGATTAAATATTGTAGCAGAGATGAGGCATAGATATAGCTACAACATAGGGGAAAATATTAAAAGATCATTAAAAGACAAAATACAGGTAGCAGGAAGCTTTAGATCAAGGAGGACTATAGTCAAGAGTCTAGAAAACTTGCCCTGGGGGATAATCTAGTATGAGTTCTGTGAAAGAGAGAATATATGTATTAGTCTCTGCCCCTGGTTCCTGGCACTGGGCTCCTAAAACCCATGTAATTTCCCAAGTGTTAAGAACACTAGAAATACCTTTTGTTCTCACATTTGGTCTCTGACCCCAGTCCCTGACACAGAGCTCCTAAATTCCTTGGAACTTCCTGGGTGATAGTGGTATCTTTTGTTCTAGTGAAGTGACTTTTGGCAGAATCCTAGATGGGGGCTGGTCACCAGAAAAAACAACCCATTGTTAGAAGCTCAGAACTTCTGGCCATACTACCCATTCTCCAGAGAGGGAACAAGGACTGGAAATGGAGTTAGGGCTCCATCAAGCCTATGTGATGAAACCTTTATAAAAATCCCAAAAGTACAGGGTTCAGAGAGCTTCTGGGTACCAGGAAAGTGGCATACCCAGAGAAGTTGTGGAAGCTCTATGCCTCTTCCCACATATCTTGCCCTATATATCTCTTCATCTGGCTGTTCATCTGTATCCTTTATCATATCCATTATTATATAATAAACTGGTAAGCATAAGTATTCCCTGAGTTCTGATTGCTATTCTAGCAAACAATCAAATCCAAGGGGGCAGAGGTCATGGGGAACCTCCGATATGGAGCCAAGCTGGACAAAAAGTTGTGGGTAACCTAGGAACCTACTACTTGTGATCAGAGTCTGAAGTGGGGGCATTCTTGCAGGACTGAGCCCTTAACCTGTGGGAACTGATGCCATCTTCAGGTAGACAGTGTCAGAATTGAGTTAAATTTTAGGACACCCAAATGATGTCAGAGGAACTTTCTTGGTGTGAGAAAACCCCCACACATCTGCTGTCAGAGTGTTAAGTATGGCGGTGAGAGAGTAAAAGAGACACACAGGAAGGAGGGTGACTTTCTCCTAACTCAGGCTCTAAAAGGTCATGTGCTCAAATAGGTGGAATGAGTGGTAAAGAGACTGAGAAGGGGTGGGCAACTGAAAAAAATATATAATGTAAATCTTAGGCAAGATTCCATGAGACTGGTATTAGAAATGCACTGTTAAGGGGATGCCTGGGTGGCTCAGTCGGTGAACTGTCTGCCTTCAGCTCAGGTCATGATCCCAGGGTCCTGGGATCGAGTCCCACATCGGGCTCCCAGCTCAGCCGGGAGACTGCTTCTCCCTCTGCCTGCAGCTCCCCCTGCTTGTGCTTACTCTCTATTTCTCTCTCTCTCTGGCAAATAAGTAAATAAAATCTTTTTTTTTTTTTTTTAATGCACTATTAGAGCCTATGGGCTCTTCTGGAAGGAACTCAAGTATGGGGAACTGGGTTCTGGAACACTGATGCAAGATTAAAGGGGAAATGGGACATTCATCTGAGATAAGAGAAAAGTAGAAATTCTCCACAAAAAGACAAAGTTCAGCAAAGAACAAAGATTTAGAATCTGACAGTCTCAGTGAGGAGGAAGAACAGCTTACATAAAACACATAAATAAAATCAAGTACTAAGATGCGTAGTAATGACTATGAGAAAAAAAATTCTGGAAAATTCTGATGGATGGTAGAATAGCTAAAAACAGGCTTCATGAAGGTTATGGGGTCTGATTGGGGACCTTCAAGGCTTAGAGGAAAGGCAGATATTCTGGTAGTCAGCATTAACAAGGAATATGGAATCCAAGAAAGAAATAACAGAGGAAACTGTTAAAGAAATAGGAAATGTAAGCGTATAGCATTCCGTTTCAACATATATGTTCATTACCATCTCCTTCACAAAAAGGAAGAAATCAGACTGTGGGGCGAAGGAGAGAAGGGGAAACAGTTATTCAAAACAGGTGTCTTCAGTCATAGTTTTTTCAAAAATGAGAATATCATCTTGGGAATCCTCCACTGAAATAAGGCTTTTTCTCTCTACCATTTACTATGATTATCAGTTTTCTGGTTACAGTTTGGCATTTTATGTAGAAGAAACTGTATCTGGGTAATTATGTAAGTCAATGACAAGGTAAGAGTCAACTCATTGTTTGTGTTTTTGACAAGTTCTGTGTAAACTGAAATGGAAATAACTTTTCAGATTGTGCCTATCCTGATCTTGACTAGTGAAGCATAGAAATACAAAAATCTTCCATATTTTTCTCAGCTCACCAAGAAATTCTCTTGTGAATAAAGTCAGAAGCCTTCAGTATCCATTTACAGGACACTCCTCTGATCCTCCCACACTGACCCCTCCTCGGCCCTCCCAAGAACCCCCACCCCTGTTCCCAGATCCCCAAGCCCTCTTCTCTTCACATGAGCTTGTGTCTCAGCTTCTGGGACCCATCAGTCCTTACACACCACACTTTAATTCACTCTGACAGCCATTTGCTAAAACTAAGTCCTCGTTTTGCACAGCGCCTAATTGTCTGCCTTGCTGCTTTCTACCTGTGGCTTAGTAAAAGGCCCAGAATGCATACCTTCCAGAACGAGCAACCAATCTCACATTTGCCAATCCTGCCCCCAGGGTGTGTGCCCAGTTCCATTCTTCCCTATTCCTCTGCAGCTAACCATCCTAGAACCTGTCCTGTCACAGGAAGTCCACACCCCCAGGCTGCTTACCTATATTCATTAGGCAAGAATTAAACCACTGCCAGAGTATGTGCTGATCTTTTAGACAAAATGCAACTTACTCCTACCTCTTTGTCAACAGCCCCAAAATTTGACCTACCCTCTACATATTTTTTCATTGATGACTTGTTCTGTGTTATAGGTTAGTGGTTGCGATAATGACGTAGATGATTTTGACTCTTTGCTGGCCTTCGTTAGGAGGAATAAAGTCCAAGAAAGAATTTACTCAATCTATGTAGCTGGATATACAAATCTATGAGCAATGGGGAAGCCACAAACTGCCTGCCACCTTCCTAGCAGCACTGAGAAAGTCAATCTACCCTTGTAAACAAGGAGCAGAAGCAAGCCAGGAAGTCCCAGACCACCAACCAAACCTTGGTTCCCTTGCCTTCTTATGGCTGCATTCCTCCCTCTATGGGTTAATGAGCCCCTGGATCTCTATAAAAATATCCTTGAGTCTATTTCTGTTCCAATGTGCCATAACCAATACACGTTCCTTGTGATATACCCAAGGAGGGACTGCAGTGACCTGTTGGTCATGTGAGTCTGAAGTTCTAGAGGAAGATACTCAGGAGCACATGGCCTCTTGTCATTTAAAAAAATAAGTGACCACTGAATGTGATTTCTTCTTCATGGGATGCTCTTCTAAATTCTTCCACCACCCCCTCACTCACTCAAAAGCTACTCCTTGTGTCAAATGTCCCCAGGTAGAGATAGCCTTTCCCTCCTCTAAATTCCACTGTAGTCTCTAGAAGAAGGTAAATTATAGGCTGCCTGGGTGGCTCAGTCCATTAAGCATCTGCCTTCGGCTCATGTCATGATCCCAGGGTCCTGGGATGGAG
This sequence comes from Potos flavus, assembly GCA_028534135.1. NCBI lineage: Eukaryota > Metazoa > Chordata > Mammalia > Carnivora > Procyonidae > Potos > Potos flavus. The sequence goes on along the minus strand of CM052899.1, from coordinate 67,664,664 downwards.
TCTGCATCGGGGCTCCCTGCTCAGCAGGGAGTCTGCTTCTCCCTCTCCCATTGCCCCTCCCCATGCTTATTGCTTTCTCTAATTAAAGAAAGAAAGAAAGAAAGAAAGAAAAGGAAAGAAAGAAAGAAAGAAAAAGAAAGAAATTCATTTAAAAAAAAATTTATGAAAAGGGGCACCTGGGTGGCTCAGTTGGTTAAGCGTCTGCCTTCGGCTCAGGTCATGATCTCAGGGTCCTGGAATCGAGTCCTGCGTCAGGCTCCCTGCTTCTCCCTCTGCCCCTCCCACCCCCACTCGTGCTCTCTCTCTCTTTTAAATAAATAAATAAATAAAATCTTTAAAAAAAAAAAAAGAAAGTAAATTATACTCTTTACACTGTGTTTTTTCTAACAGTGGGTGGGGATGGCTAATTACATGCATGACTCTGACAGTCTCTTTTCACTCATGTAGGATTGCTGAGCAATCCGACTTAGTTCCCGGTAGGCCTGCTATTCAGATAGCGGCTACTCTGATAAATTCCCCCACTGGAAATCCCAGAACTTTTCTCTTTCCCTTGTAGGTCATGGACAGATTCACACCTGAAGTCCACGAGCCTGTCCTGCGTTAAGAAGTAAGTGGCCTCCAATTGCCAAACTGTCGAAAGAGCCTAGATGCCCTTCAACAGACGAATGGATAAAGAAGATATGGTCCATATATACAATGGAATATTATGCCTCCATCAGAAAGGATGAATACCCAATCTTTCTTTCAACATGGACTGGACTGGAAGAGATTATGTTGAGTGAAATAAGTCAAGCAGAGAAAGTCAATTATCATATGGTCTCACTTACGTGTGGAGCATAAGGAAAAACATGGAGGACATTGTGAGAGGGAAGGGAGAGATGAATTGGAGGAAATCGGAGGGGCGAAGAACCATGAGAGACTGTGGACTCTGAGAAACAAACTGAGGGTTTTGAAGGGGAGGGGGGTGCGGGGATGGGCGAGCCTGGTGGTGGGTATTGAGGAGGGCACATATTGCATGGAGCACTGGGTGTGGTACATAAACAATGAATCTTGTAACACTGAAAAAATAAAATAAAAGTATTTGGGGGAAAAAAAAAAAAAGAAGAAGTAAGTGGCCTCAGACGAACAGATGGTTTCGCTATGTAAAAGACTTGCACCTAAAAAAACAGCACCATCATAAAAATCCCAAAATTAAGACATCCACATTTCCCATAACATTAAATAGGATTATTCTATGTGTAAATCACATTGTTTCCATCTGCTTTTCATAAATGGCAGTGACAGAAATGGGAGGAAGGGAAGAGCAGTGAGATGGGAAATACGGTAGACATTCTATCCCACTGAGCCCCCCAGAGGAATGTGCCCTTATCCCACTCTTTTCCCCAGAACTGAGAAAACACCTCTCAATCACCACGGCATGGAGAAGCAAATTACACAAGTCCCACAACAGAATAATAAAGTTGTGCTATCTTCATATTAACCTAAAGATAGTGAATGCTATATGAAAACAATAATTTTTAACACTTCATATCTGAGTTTGCACAAACGCAGCATAGAATTGTCATTTGATATGACCTAGATGAAAGACTCCAAAGTTTTTTATTCTATAAACTTCTGTTTTATTTGCCTAATATATGCATGTTTTACTTTTTATTTTTTTTAGTCTGCAAAAACAATAGAAATCTCTCTACTTTGGTAAGAAAAGGCCTGAAAGCACCCTTCATAAAGCCAGTGATGAGACATAAAATATCAAATTGCTGCATATTAAATTTATTCCTAATCATTTAATGTGAATGGTTACGCATCAAGAAATTACAAAGGGCATGTACATATTGGTATGTCTGAGGTGATATATGGAATCGTTACAATTTAGTGTTCTTTTTGTTAATTGAGCAAAGAGAAATGCAGCACCAGACCTCTCCGGTGTAAATAATATAGTGTACTAAGAAGATATAAACAAACGTTTAGATAAGGAAGAATTTTGAGGCTTTAATGTTTAAATATCTTTTGAAAACACTTCAGAGTAAACCTAATGATTCTTAAGAATGGCCAAACGGATGGCTGCTGTTACAAGTATCAGGGCTTAGAGTCCACACCATCAGCAAGAGAAATATTATAACCCTAAGCAAACCTCATTCCCAAATCGGATGGACATTAGGCTAACATGCTGCCAAGAAAAACATTTCTCAGTCACCGCCCCGAATAAGAGTCCTTCCTATGTACATGGGAGGAAGTCATTTGCCAGATGTTGCTGTTTATTTTACAAGTCTCCCTTTGACTTATGCTTATTTCCTCTTGACCTCCCCAACTTCTCCATACACATCACATGGAGAAAAATCGAGACCTTGTAAACCTTGCTAAAAAGTACCTAGCTGTTCTAGTCAATACCACAGTCTCCACATGTGTTCTTGTTTATGAATCCAACCTAATTGCTGACAGAGATTGAATGATTAGGCCTCCCCCACTCAATGCTATCTGGACATCCATCAGTAGAACACACTATTTTACAACTTAGCATCATGAATGCCATCTATGATGGAAACTTTCTCTTTTATGATAACAACAAACCTATCAGTGATAAATCAAGATAAATAAAATAAAAGGAAGTCAAAACGAAAGGAAAAGACTGTTATTTTCTAAAGGCATATTATGTCTTCAGAACTCCCAAAAGATCACTCAGTGGAATGTCAGAGGTTACACTTTGCCAAATAGGATTCTAGCAGGAACTGTACTGTAATTTTGCTTTCTCTGCCTGATGGAAAATCAAACTGACTGATTCAGCAGTAGGGTCTTGTTTGATTTCTATGTTACACATATGTTGCTAACTTTATGTTGAAAGGACACTGGTATGCATGTAGGCTGCTATGTCCTCAGAGGTCTTACACATCCCACACCTACTTGCCAAAGCCAACAACTTTTGCAGTGGAGGTTGCTTCTGCAACTGTGGCCCAGCTTTAGCTTTTGCATTCTTCTGTGATTCCCACTGCCCTGCCCCATTTGCTATCTTCTGGGTCCAATCCTAAAGCAGAAGCTGAAAAAAACTGGGGTGACAGATAATGGGGCCAAGAAAATAGGAAAAGCATGGCTGAAGTCCAATCAGCTAAAAACATTCTGTAAATGTGCTTAGCGGGCCTGAGTTCTTCAAGGGTCACTCAAGGAACTCAAAGAGCCTGAATTTAAATCATCTCTAAAAATGTTTGTATGCATACAGACAACCCCCATATTATTCCACTAGCACATTCTGCTATGCAGAGAATGGTGCTGGGCACTTAAAAGAAGCCCAATAGTCTTCGAACGAATAAACAAATGAATGAATGAACGAATGAATGAATAAATGAATGGATATTTATACAATTCCTTGGGTGAGAAACTAAGCAAAGATATCCTCATGATATCTTTGTGAAGATACTCAACTGGTAGGTTAGTTAGTAAGGCTTGGCCTCTCCCAAGTTTTTGTCAAAATTTCGTGGGAATTAAGCAAAAATTGCCTCTATGTGGTTGCAAACCCCCAGAATCCTTTGGCTCTTATTCACCTAGTTGACCAAGTTTCGAAAAATATCTAATGCTGTAATTTACATATTTTAACCTGGTATTTTATACTCATTGTGTTTTTAAAACATTATTTTCAGTTCAATAATAAACTTGACTTGATTGTGGTTTAGTATAGTGTTCTTAGACTATCTGTAGAAGACTAGTTAGCTTTTTTTTAATTTTCAATCCAAAACAAGCAGATATTTTTGCAAAATAAAACAGAGACGAATTACCAGAAAAAGTAAATAAAAACATCCATGTTCACTGCAGCACTATCCATAATAGCCAAGATATGGAAACAGTCAAGTATTCATTGGCAGATGAATGGATAAAGAAAATGTGATATAGATATAAATGTGATATATGTATGCATTACATGTATATGAATATGATATCTATATACTAGATATCATATGAATGATAATGTATGATGTAATATATGGCCAAAATATAATATATTAGCCATATATTACAATATATTATACAATACTACGTATGAATATATGTAACAAAATATTATTCAGCCATGAGAAAGACAGAAATCCTGCCATTTACAACAACTTGGGTGAACTTAGAAGACATTATGCTAAGTGAAATAAGCAAGAGAAAAGCCAAATACTGTATGATCTCACTTATAAATGAAAGCTTAAAAAAAAAAAAAACACCCCACAGAAACAGAGAATAGAACAGTGGTTACCAATAGGGGCTGAGGTGTAGGGGAGATGGGGAGATGCTGGCCAAGGGGTAATAGCCTTCAGTTATAAAATGAATAAATTCTGGGGAATCTAATGTACCGTGTGGCAGCTACAGTTAATAATACTATATCATGGGGTGTCTGGGTAGCTCAGTTCAGTTAAGCACCAGACTCCTGATTTCAGTCATGATCTCAGGGTTGTGAGATCAAGCCCAGCATGTGGCTAGGCATGAAGCCTGCTTGGGATTCTCTCTCTCCCTCTCCCACTGCCCCTCCCCAACACACTCTCTCTTTCCCTCTCTAAAAATAATAATACTGATATAATAAAAATAAATACATAATACTACATCGTATACTTTGCTAAGAGAGTAAATCTTAAGTTTCTCACTAAAAAAAAATGATAACTGTGTGAGGTGACAGACATGTTAATTAACTTGATTACAGTAATCACTTCACAACGTACACATATGTCAAATCATCGGTACACTTTAAATATATACAATTTCATTCGTCAATTACACCTCAATAAAATTAGAGAAAATAAGAAAATAAAAACAAAAGGCACAGAAAATACAAATGCCGTTGTTTCTACCATTAAATTCAACAAGCATAAAATCACACTTTCAAACTTCTTCCAATTACCCAGATGTTTCTAAGCATTCTCAATGTTTATATCTGTCTGGTCACAAGCTGTTTATAATCAGACTGGTCAACGACACCCAATCTGTGGATCACATTAAGGGGTACAGTGAATTAGGTCCAGTCTTCCTCCTTCTGCCCTGATGTAGGGCAGTAAGTCAGAGTATGTTCATATTTTGTATTTACATTCTCTCCATAACACTTAGCCCTAAGATCTTTGCGGAGGGGAAAGATCACTCTGTGTTCCCAATATTTTTCCAGAATAAAATTATGAAGTCATTTTCAATTACTGTATGCTTCAAGCTTATGAAATACTAAGGATTAAAATATTTGTCAAAAGTTAGAAAATAAAGGTCACTAAGAAAATGTCTCTTTTTCACTAACAGTGATTAATCTCACTTAGGCATCCATGTTCTCCCACAGAAATGCTACCAAGCCCTATTTTCTTGACATTATATATGTCTAGGTAATACTGAGCTCACACAGAAGACTGCATGACTCCCAACTTGTTGTCCTTTAAAAGGCAGGGAGACGGACGACTGTGTCTTACATGTTCTTTTCATCTCTCTCTGTCTCTCTCTTCCCCCTCTCTCCTTCCCTCTCTCATACACACACACACACACACACACACACACAGCACATGCCATAATGTCACATGTCACTGTTAGCAGTTAAGACTGTGGCTTTTAATCAGACAGGCTTTATTCAAGTCCTGACCATGCCACTTATTAACCATGAGATCCTGGGCAAGTTACTCTCTCTTCTGTGTCCAGATTTCACAGTTGATTCTCCATAAAGATTTTTTGAATAAGCAAAGGGATACAAAAAGAAAAATGGTATTGAAGAGCGGTATGGTAGAAGGTGGACAAAGAGCATCAGAATTGTTCATTTATGCCAGGTTCACAGGATTGGAGAGAAAAATATATATATAATAAATTTTTATACACACACACACATACATCCAGCAATTACTGACTCAGAGTCTAAAGCACATTATCAAGAACAGAAACCATGGACTTTCCTATGAAAACTAATGATAGGGCCCTTCTCCCTGATGGCCAAAGAATTACCTAAGCAAGCAAACAGAAAACCTAAGTTAAACATACCACTATTCTGCCTTATTAAGTCTGTGTTCACCATGCATTTTTTTAAAAAAGAATTGAATCAGAACAAACAGATATTCCTAACGAAAGCCATTATTTTAATTTGACCACCATTTTGTAAATATTTTCAGGGTTTAAACATAGCAAAACGAATCGAATCTTACCAAAAAACACCATCACAGGAGAAACTTCTAAAAAGATTATACAGACTCACACAAGCAATCAAGTACAATTTCAGAAGAGCTTTGTTACACAAAGTGTAGAAGTTTTTATCCTGTAAATGGAATGGGGACCCTCCAGCAGAGGGGCCATAAATCACAGGAGATAGGGGAAAGGACAAGGAATTTGAGATCAGAGGCCATGGGAAGACCACGCTGTACTGCCAATTTTTAGCTACAATTTAGTTTTCCTTCATCTCTAAAATGCGAAGAGTGAGACATATTCCCAAAGGAGTATTATAAGAAATACATAATACAACATATCTGAAAAGCATTTTTGTAAGTTTTCAAATGTTTTTAAAGGTGATAGAAAAAAAAAAAAAAACCCACTCCATTTTATTTTAATTTACGAAGCTTCCATAAGGGCAGAAATGCTGGGAGCCTTGTTTAAGATGATAACATAGACATATACACCTTTGAAACTACTGATATAATCTTGGCATCAAGTGCCCAGATCTCAAGGCTGAAGAGTTTACCAAAAACTGCGAAACACTGAGCCGTGTGAGACACGTCACGTTTCCCTCAAGAAAAGCTCTTCTTATTCCCCATCTTCTAAAGGACAGAAAATGCAAACTTCTTCCCAACTAGTCAACAAAATTGTTTTTCCATAAGGAGTTGTGTTTTTTTGAAGCAGTAACAGAGAGGGCAGCACCCAAAGCGGTGTTATAACACAAACAAAAATGGAAGCCAGAATGCGGGCCCGTCCCCCTCATTAGCACTACGTTGGAAGAGAAGCACAAAGGCTACAGAGGGAATTCTTTCCCACTAGGACTCTTTATTAACTGTCTATAGACATTTGCATTTTTGGAAATACACTTTCCCAAGTTCATTTCCCATTCCCTAGTGCAAAGAACATGTGGTCACTGTCTACAAGCCTGCTGAGAAGGAGGGTCTTGCCCTAGGACTGAGCACTGATGTCTTCTAAATTGTTCTGGTGCTTCGATTGCCAGTGCAGGTTAGTTCTGGCAGAGCAGACATATGGAAAGCTGTTCTTCTCCTATTCATTGGCTCTGACACTTGGCATGTCCGATGAAACAGCAATGCGAAACTAAAACTGTTCCACACCAAAGAAGACTCTGAATTTTGTTTGGCTTCTGGGAGACACACAGTCATGGTGGGAAAGGCACTCCAATGGCAGTCTGGAGATGTGCATACTAGACTCAGCACTGCCACTCACTGTGGCGAACCACTCTGCTCTCTGTGTTTCAATTTCTACATCTCTGAACTGGAGAATTTATCCTAGATTAAGGTTTGATGATCACAAGTAAAATAGAGCATATCGGATTAAAGTCTTCAATAATTATTCTACATTTACATTTAAAAAGTTAAAAATAGAGCTACCCTACAATCCAGCAGTTGCACTACTAGCTATTTATCCAAAGGATGCGAACATAATGATTCGAAGGGGCACATGCACCCGAATGTTTATAGCAGCAACGTCCACAATAGCCAAATTATGGAAAGAGCCCAGATGTCCATTGACAGATGAAGGATAAAGAAGATATATGTGTGTGTGTGTATATATATATATATATATATATATATATATATACACAAACACACACAATGGAACTTACTCAGCCATCAGAAAGGATGAATACTTACCATTTGCAACAACGTGGATAGAACTAGAGAGTATTATGCTAAGGGAAATAAGCCATATGATTTTACTCAATGTGGAATTAAAGAAACAAAACAGATGAACATAGGAGAATGGAGGAAAAATAAAAATAAGATGAAAATTGAGAGGGAGGCAAACCATAAGTGACTCTCTGAACTCTAGGAAACAAACTGAAGGTTGCTGAGGAGAGGTGGGGGGGAAGAAATAATTGGGTGATGGGCATTAAGGGGGGCACTTGATGTAATGAGCACTCGGTTTTATATGTAACTGATGAACCACTAAATTACCTCTGAAACTAATTTTTAAAAAGTGCTTTATTTAAAACTAGACCCTCTCTTGTCAGAGCCAAGACTGGAAAGTAAAATTACTTAAAGTAAGAAGTTCCAAGTAGCTTTCTACTGAATCATTTTGATCACTGAGATATTCATTAAATATATATTAGTCTATACATGTCTTATGAAATTAGGTGAACTAAAACATTACTTTTATTTATATACCTTTTTCTTCTCTATTTCTCAATCTATCAACATCACTTATACAATGAGGAGCTTTCCTTCAAGTTATGGAAAAACAAAAGAGAATCTGATAATGATTACTAAGCTCAGTTTAAAAGGGTTAGTACTGAATTTTTATTTACAATTTTAAGGTGATACATCTATTACAAAAAAATTTAAAAATATTAATGAAAAGTTTTCTTTCCAACTTTATAGGCATATAAACTTTTTATAAGGCAGCAGAGTTGTTCTGTAACATGGTTGTGGTCAAAATGTACATACAATTTTGCATCCTGCTTCCCTCACTTAGGTTAACAGAAACATTTTTCTGAGTTACTAGAAACTCTGGATTTTTATGGGTTGCGTACTATTCAGCAAAAGTCCACACCAAAATTTATAGAGCCATTCCCCCACAGAGGAGCTTTTTTTAAGTAGTAAGCTGGTACACAAATTTATTGTGTATATGCAAAAAAACTTTCATCAAGAGAATAAATTGCAATCCATGACTATGGGATAGGAACAAAGAGGAGCAGCAGCCAGGAGCCTTCTGACCACTAGGTAACTAACTCTCCAAACTAACTCTTCAAAACAGATCAAATAAAGAATCCAACGAAAAGCCTTGCACACTGCCTCCACGGAGACATGGTAGTCAAGGAAACTGGGCCTCCTGGTAACCAAGTTAGAATAAATACTCATTTCTGGGAGAAGTCCCACCCATTCCACAGCCAGGCAAAAATGCTCATCAAAGAAAATCTGATTTTCTGCAGCAGTAGAAAATGGCCTCCAAAGCAGCTTGAGGTCAAGGGCCAAGTGCAGGAGACAAATTCTGTTGTCTACAATGCTTGGTAGACAGTAAGGTGAGAGCCATCCCCTGGAGCATGGAAGTTGTTAAGGAAAAGGAAATGCAATGTTTAAAGCTCAGTGGATCAGTAAGGAAACTGCTGTAATTGCTCACCAGGGTCTGCAATGTATTTGTGTATGTTATTTATAGGAATTACATAAACAAGTTCCTTTTTTTAAAACTGTTTCCCTTCTCTTATGTAGCACTGGAGTTAGGGAGATATACAGAAGATGCATCCTTCCTTGACAGGCCCATTTTAAGTGAATCCTACATTTAAACTTTCGTAACTACCCTGAAAGATATATGGAAGACCTAACATAACTTTATTAGAACATCTTTCCCAATAGCAGTTTAAAATGTACCAGTGACAACAGAGATATCTCTGTTGAAAGCTTAGAGAAATATGGCTAACTTAACACACAAACTTGAAATTTTAAGGTAAAGGGTAGTGACTTTAGAAAGTGTTTTAGAATTTAAAATGACTTGGACCAATTTTTTTTTAAAACAGACAGAAAAGTAAACTATATAAATCCAACATTTAAAATGTCTACAAATTCTATGAAACACAAATTGCATTCTGAGAAGTTAAAAAATATTTCAAGGAAATGATTTTGATGAAGCTTATTAGACACTAGATTGATTGTTAAGAGTTTCTTAATTCCCTTTCCTTTGAAGTGTGCAAGAATATGGCAGAGAATTTTCTCTAAAAAAATTCAGGAGGAGTTTTGTGAAAGAAAAAGATGGCCTAAAGTCTAGACTGCCTCTTAAGAGCCCTTCCTGTGTACTAACCCCAAATTTCATTCATTACTCATCTCCTTAGAGGTAATCCAAACAGATTAAAAAATAAAATGCTTTTGTCTTCAGTCTTCTTTTTTGCTTTGCAAACTGTTTTTAAATTAATACTTCCTGCTCCCTCCCAAGAACCCTGGAACCTTTGCAAACTGTTGTTAAATAGCTATAATTCCTTCTCATATTCATTCAACATTCACCACCACTCCCAAGATAAGCAACACCCACTTGAAGGTATCATAGTGTCAAATGCTTAATAAAGGAAAAAGTGATTTACAGCAGCTGGTAAGCATAGGCTTCTAATTCCAGAAAACACTGCACAAGACAGAGATCTTTGTTTTAGATAGGAATTGTGAGTTTCTGAACTGTTAGTACTTCAAAGCCTCATTCTATTACACTACATACAACTCGACTCGTAACTTATTTTTCATTTCTCCTAGGGACTAAACAATACTTAAAATAATGACTAAACCTGCCAAATTTTTTAAATTTGTATATTCATTTTCTTGTGCAATTTCAGCTTGTTGGAGTCAATTACAGCAATGATTTATGATGTACTCTGGTTAATTTCCACGGTTTTTTTTGCAAAGAAAAACTCAGAGAACTTTAGCAAAAGAATGATGTGCTGCAAAAGATACAATACATACATCAAGCTCAGAATGTTGGGAGGCAGAATCAAAGGAAAAATTGTTCCCACCATCTTTCCAGAAGAAATCTTTGCAGACACGGCTAAGTAAAGATCTATATAATCTAGTACTTTTAAAGGTATTTGTTTCTTTGTTAAGAAATATATTAAACTGAGTAACAAAGAGAAAACAAAATCCACAAGATTCTCTTTGGATTTAAGTCATCCAAACCATTGGCTTTACCAAATAGCAAGAACAACCTCATTAACACAGTTCCATCTTCCCACTGTTAAGAGATTTTCTTGATTCCATATACTGTGGGTATATATTTTAAATAAAAACTCTTTTCAGGTTTAAAATCTCTAGTTACATAGTCAGTGGGGCAGTGGTCCAAACTCAGATGCTAACTGTGGTGTCTGACTAATACAAATGAAAATATTTATAGTTTCCCAATTAATCAAAGAAATACTTGATCTAAGACTGAACCACAGCACCCACAGTCATATATAATCTTAGCTAACAAAATCTTACCAACCAGCAAGAACTTACATTGTGATTTTTGTGATTTTTAAAATTTGTTACGCAGTTTTTTTTTTAGAAATAAAAGGGGGAGTCCATCTCAGGCAGCATAGAGAGTTAGTTCTTGCCCAATGACTCTGGAGATCTTTGGGAAAGTACACTGGAGAGTTCATCACCAAATGGATTTTAACAGCCGGGTGGGTGGTTCTCAAATTTCAGTATATATCAGCATTGCTGTGGTTAGGTTGAAGAATCTCTAATTTTACCAGTGGTGATTCAGATGCCCACCCAAGCTTTCAAACCACTGATCTAGACTGGACATTCAAGATTACTTTCATTTTGTCCTAGGAATTACCTTCTAATGTCCCTTACCTTATCAAATCTAGATTACAATGTGAGTTGTCCTCAATTTCTATGACTCCCTATAACCTTCGTCTTCTCTGCCCATGATCAATTGCTCTCAGATTTGCACCAATAATTCACTGTCTGGCTAAGTCTTCCCCGATCCTCAGGAGAGGAAAGAGGGGTCAGCTCCACCAGGGGGAAACCCAGTGGCTAAGAGAGACCTGAATTCAATTAACTTAATTCAATGATATCTCAATTTCCTTAGAGAAAAAGAACATTTCGAGTCTTCAAATAAACTGCTGTAACAGCTGGACCTAGATGAAATGCATGACACTGCTTCCGCTCTGGAAGATCCTCATTCTTCAGAAAATACCGTGGGAAATCTGCTGACAATTTCCTGTAGCCTGACCAACGCTAATTCCCAATGATGTCAACCATTTCCTCTTCATGTGGTTTTGCAAAGCCCTTTGTCATGGCAAAATCTGTTCTTGAAGGGAAATTGCTAAGATATATTTTGCTCTTACAGTATCTCATATGCCCGGAGAAGTGCCTGGAACACAGTAGGCACACAATAAATATCTGTTAAGTGAATGAATGGTTTCCTGCCACATAAAGTATGTAATCTTTACCACTGCCAAGGACATAATAAATTTAGCACACAGCCTTCTGCAAAATATCAAAGGAGCTATCTTTGTGCATTATTGATCTACCACAGAGTTGAGTTCCATTTTATAAACATATTCATCAATGAAACTTGTCTTAAATACAGCATTATTCAGGTTTCTTACCTGTACCATAATTCAATTCTGATAGGATACCAGATTTTTAGTATTTGTTTACAAATTTAGACCATCTGATGCCAGCTAATATGAGATGGCTCTAGACTTTACCCTAATATATTTTCAAGCATGATCACATTCATAAAAGACTCTATCCTTTAACATACAAGCAGAATCCTAATGCAACCCCATGCCACCTGAATGGTGTTGCTGTTTCTGAAAAGGCTAGATTTCCCAGGATGGGCACCTCCAGTTTTGTACTGACCCATCAACTGAGCACTCTTTCTACATACATTAGGATCAAAAAGCCTGCTCTATTTAAATAGAGCTTAGATTACATGAATTAAAACTACAAGTTTTACTTATGCATAGGTAGACTCTATCCAATAAAGATGATCTCTAAAAGTTGTCTGTCAATCAAATTTTATAAACTGAATTATAATCTACAGTACTGGGGGAGGTGCACCTGAGTGGCTCAGCCAGTTAAGCGTCTGACTCTTGATTTCAGCTCAAGTAAGACCTCAGGGTTGTGAGTTCAAGCCCCACATTGGGCTCCGTGATGTGTGTGGAGCCTGCTTAAGATTCTCTCTCTCCCCTCCCTTAAGATTGCCCCTCCCCCCACCTAAAGAAAAGTACTGGGGGAGCTTCTCAGTCAGTTGATACCAGCCTATGATACTGCCTTTTGTAATGACAAAAAAGAGAGTTAATTGTAAAAGTAAATCCTTTTACTACCAACAGATTTGTCATTTTTGCTATTTAAAGTAATATTTTGTTTCAGCACCTTGAGGAGGCCCTTTTGGATAGGATTCATGTTTTAAAGGGAGAGACTAAGGCATTAAAAAAAACCCACACACAGATATTTATCAGCCAAGTGAATTTTGCCTAAATTCTTTCTTCCACTGAATAGACTTTTATTGAAATGTTCTCTAAGCCAAATATTAAGCAATAGAGAACTGGACAGGCATAGCCCCTGGCCTCATAAAGTTGACGTTCAAGATGGAAACATGAACATTAAGAAAATATTTACAAGTACAATAGGTGTTAAGAAAGAAATCCAGATTGATATGGGTATATTTAAAATGACATCTTCAAGTGCTTGCTTTGGCAGAACATATACTAAAATTGGAACAACACAGAGAAGATTAGCATGGCCTCTATGCAAGGATGACACGCAAATTCACAAAGAATTCCATATTTTAAAAATAAAATGATATGACATCTTCAAGGCCTTCCTGGGGATACTGCATTTAGGCTGAGGCCTGAACAATGAGTGACAGTTGGCCAAGCAGTAAGAAGAAACAGCATGCTCTTGATTCAGAGGCAACAGAAAGATCGTCACATAAAAGGAATTAAACAAAGCCCAGTAAGGCCCACGTAGAGAAGTGATGAGAGAGGAGGGAGAAGTTGGGAGTGGAGACTGAGGTATGGTTAGGACTCAGTTTGTGGAGGTCCCTGCCATTGGGTGAGATATTTGAGACTTATTCCTGAGAATAGCAGAAAACCACTGAAAGGGGTAAAGCAGGTATCATGGTGATGGTTTCATGAACACATATAAAGCAAATACCACTCAGCCAACTCTTACTAGAGCCATCTGTTGCAGCCTAAGGTAGCCTCCAAGGGGCAGAACCAGAGACATACAGCCTGACATGCAGATAGTCGATTTTAAGCAGTGAGAACAAGGAATAGGAGTGGGGGACTGGGAGGAGTGAGATGAAGGAGAGAAAGCCAATCCAAAGGTGTACTACTGAGCAGACCTCCACTGTGGGCAGCAGATCTCCATTCCACAAGGACAACTCCAAGAAGCCATATGGAGGATGCCTTAGAATCATCTAGCCAAAGGATGGAAAGAGGGAGTGTTGACCTCCCATTTCCAATAGGTCCAAATTCTCTCATGCATCTAAACAGTTAAAATCAAACATGCTCATGTGCAGTAAGGCAGCCCCAGGACTGAACAAGAGGCATTCATGCAGCTGAAGCAGAGGCCATCAGGCTAATAGTGCCCCGTAGCTGACTGCAACACAAGGCTGAAATTAAAAAGTGAGATGAGAACATGTGAGGCAGGACAGAAGAAAGATCAGATATATCACCCAATTTACTATTCACTCAAGAGCTGGCTATAAATCTGGAATAATTTATCATCTACATGAAGAGCCCACATAAAGCATTTGGAATACAGGTGCTAGAGAGAAGAGCTGGTCCTCTAGTGTCAAGTTCCATCCATAACTAACACTTTTATCTTTCTGAATGACACTATGTGCCAGACTCTGTGCAAAGCCCTTACAATGTCACATGTAATGCTCTCAACAATTCTACAGGGGGGTACTTCATTATAATTGTACCATCCATCTATTGCTATGGAGCAAATTATCCCAAATTCAATAGCTCAAAACAATCAACATTTATTATCTCTCTCTGTTTCTGTACATCGGAAATTGGGGAATGACTTGACTAGATATATGTAGCTGAGACTCTCTCATGAGGTTACAGCCAAGATATTGGCCAAGTTTGCAGACATCTGAAGGCTTCACCAAGACTAGAGTATGTGCTTCCAAGATGGCTCACTTCCATAGTACTCACTGTTGGCAGGAAACCTCAGTTCCTGCCATGTGGGCTTTGCCTAGGACTGCCTGAATATCCTTACAACATGGCTGCTAGCTTTCCCCAGACTGAGCAATCCAAGAGAAAGGGCAAGGCAGAAGCCACAACATCTCTGTTTACCTAGCCTCAGAAGTCACACACCATCATTTCCACAATATCTTATTTGTTGAACAAGTTAACCTTATTCAACATGGGAAGAGACTGCGCGCAGCATGAACAAACACTAGGAGGCAGGAATCACTGGGGCCATCTTGGAGGATGGCTGCCACAATCACCATTTTACACATGAGGCTACTATAGGGCCCAGAAAGGTAAACTGACTTTCCTAAGGTCACACGTTAAGTTGAACAGGGTTCTCTCTGACTATAAGTCCTATGTCTTTAATCTCTATACTATACTGTCTCTTTAAGTAAATTGACACTTAAAGCCAAAGATATTTAACCACATAGGGAAACATTTAATCTAAAATAATACCAAGAAGAAAAAAAACCCAGAGTCTACCAATAGACTTGATTTGGCACGAATTTCTGACTCCAGCTTCCTTCATCTACAGACTAAATTGTCAGATTTATAAACACAGGTGTAGTTGTGCCAGAATTAATCAAATGCGGCATGGCATTGTGTAAAGAAAAAGGGAACAATCTGAAAAAGCTTAATTTAGTAAAACAAACTGACTTCAAAGCAGCCCAGATGGTTTCAATACTACCCACAAAAAAATAAAAATAAAAAAGAAGAAGAAGAAGAAGGAAAAGATTAAGGATGTGATAATTAATAAGACATGAATGACCATTCTGTCTTCTCTATGGGATGGGGGCAGGGATTGCTTTCTTCTTTGTATTTACAAGACATGGAAACCAAAGGCCTGATAACTAAATGTTGCTATAAATCATCCAGGATGCCCAACTCAAGTACTTTGTGGGAGGCTGGGGTTACAGTTCTCAGCAGCGCAATCCTGTGCAATTAAATCAAAATGAAAACTGAGGAGCATAGAATAGGTGTACTAAAGGATGTTCTCCACCTATACCTATGTGATATCAACACAGGACCCCATCGTATCCATCTTAATGAACCACCAGTATTGGAGTAGAAAGATAAAAGGAACAACACTTAACCATTCTTTAGTCCAGGCAATATCAAACACATTGATACTTAAGTCACATACAGAAAATGCAGGACAGTATTCTCGGTATAGAAAGTCAAACTGTATTCTCACAACCTCCTTATTCATCATGCAAGTCCTAGCTTAGGTTGCCCCATGTATCTCTAGGCCTTCCTGCCAATGGAGAAAGCCAGGACGTAATCTGTCCCAGTTCCCACTGAGGAGACTGTCAACCTCCCTGTCCACACCTCCCACGGACCTGTCCCATCATCTTCCCCACTACCAGAACAATACCCCATTGTTTAATGTAAGTAACAATCTTCCAGCTTCATGAACTGCTTCTTTTCAACTACAGCCCTTCTGAAAGCTTTTGCTCTCTGTATTTCTTTCTCTTTTAAGAAAGTTAAAAAAGCAGCATATCATGGGCTGAGATCCATGCAGTAAATTAAAGCCATTCCACACTCAATGGTCTCCAGCAGTTTTTTGTATCTGCAGACCAGGCCTACAAACTCATTTTCATTCATTTCAACTTTTGTTACAAAGCGTTAGGAATGGAATAAATTAGCCAGCTCATCTTTCCCTCTGTTTTATAAAAGCACAGAGTACTATTTCTTTAGAGCGTTTCATGGAATAGACACCATTTCTTATAGTAAAATAGCTTGACAAACAGGGTAAGGGATTCTAAGAGTGTTCAGTAAGATTTCAAAGGAGACAGGAATGTCAGACAAACAGAGGCGGGGCTCTGACCCAATAAAGCACCTTGAACTTTCCAAGGTCTTTGATCTTAAAAAGTGAAACTTCGGAACATCACTATAACAGCCTCCTGGAATATTTCCAGTATTATTTTTTTCCTCAGAAAATGGAATCTCCAAACACTGACTAATATACATAAATCATATCAACTGTTTTCCATCCCATTTCCCTATCCCATATCATTTCAGATACACTCATGCTAACCCTCAGAGATATACTGCTACAAAGGATGGATACACTTATGTGGAAGGACAAAACAGTCCGACAGAAAACTGTAAATCAGTTGTAAGACAATCACAAAAACAAGTTTTTAACTTGAGCCATTTGAGTCAGGGGGCACTGGGTGGAGGGAATCCATGAAGGGGGAAAAAAAGAAGAAAAAAGGACAGGGCTTCTGAAGAATAATGAAGATACGTTCCAAGCAATTAAACTTGAAAATCAACTTTGGTTCCCACGTAAAGCCAGGAGTATCTATAAAATTCTTTCCGCAATACTGTCAGTGAGTGAACATAATGAGATGCAATGAAGTTTAAGCTCTGGGGTCCCTCACTTGCATCGGGCCCTTCCAAAAACATCTCTATTCCTAATTTTATATTTGTAATTTTGAGTTCTTTTCCCTAAAGAGGGCTTTCCAAATTGTTTAAGATTTAGGGCCCTTAAATTTGGATTCCTTTCTGAGCCATTTTCAGAAGTATCCCTTCATCATTTCTACAAATATAAGCAAAAGCAAAGAGAAACAAAAATAACTAAAGCATTTAAAGACACTTAGAGCTGGTAACCTAGTGGCTATGCTTGAAATCCTTCAAAGGTTTCCCATGACACTTTGAATAAAATCCAAACTCCAGTGGTTTTCAAAGGCCTCCATGATCTGGCTCCTTATTCTTCAATTCCATGTTATTTCACTCTCCTTCTGACCCCCCATATGACCTGCAGTCACACTGTCCTCCTTGCAGCTCCTCTACACTGTCAACCTCCTATTTCAAATCCTTTCCCTACTGTTTCTGCTCTTGAACCTCTCATCTTGTTCCCCCTTGTCTCATTGTTGGTTCCACAATGTTTTAGGGGTTCTCTGGTCCTCCCTGAGGATTAAGATACCATGTTCTGTACCTCCTTGGGTTCTCTAACACACTCCACATTCTTTTCTCTTGTAGCCTTTTATGCAAGCTGAGCTATGCTATTTCCTTTTTTTGCCTGTTTGATAACCGCCTATCTCCTGTACAATCCTGCAACTTCCATCGGGGTAGCAATGGTCCTTAATTTGTCCACCACTATGGATCCAGCTCCTTATTCAGTACCTAGCTTACAGTAGATGCCCCATAAAAATGTGAGAAAGGATGGTGAATAAGTCATGCAACATAGTTAATCTTCCCATTAATTCATTAATTGAACTCAAGCCTTTAAAGCATAGAAACCAATAATAACAATAGTAATAGTATTGGTGAGACTCTTTCCATATCTTTGTAAGTGGACTACTTGAATGTAATACAACATTTTTCTGGCAACTCAGGGCTATAACAATGAATGGTATATATGTCTTATAGCCATGGAATGCTGTTCTTGGAGATTATTGATACATATCAGTTATTTCTGATTATGCTCACACACCTGAGATCATTATAATTATTGAGTTTTTGTGTCTGCTTTCCTTGGTTTTACTGCTTCTGTCGTTGTCAGGCTGTCAAACCATCTTCTTGATCTTCTCAACCTTCCTTAAGTAACTCACAATCTCACTCTGCTTTGCTACTTTAATCTCTTCATGGGCTATAAAGTAGGTAACAATCACAGAAAAACATATGCAAAGTAATGGGAGACAAGATCCTCAAATGTCCATTAGCTAATCCAGTGAGTAGGACAGGAACCTATTTTAGCCACTCAAGACAATCTTCACTTACTTACAGGTGGTAACTGTGATCTGGATGGAAGGTAAACCAGGTGAGCCATCCCTGAATAAGTGAAGTGTGCTTGATTATTAAATGCCTAAAATGCTGTAGCCCCCTGAAAATACTCTCAATACTTCTGGCCACCAAATGTGCGAGGGTTTCTCCCCACCAAGAAATTCTCTAATTCTCTGCTGACACCAACTAGGTGTCCTACAATTCAATTCAATTCTGACACCATCTATCTGGAAAGAGCATCAGATCCCACAGGTTGGGGCCTCTGTCCCACAAGACTTCCCCCCATTTCACATGCCAATCACAAGTCCAGGTTGTCACCTGTGCTTCTGAGCCGCCAGCTATAAATTAGAGGTTCCCACAACCCCTTCCTCAGGTTCAGTATTTCACTAGAATGGCTACAAAACTCAGGAAAACCATAAACCTACAAAATTAACAGTTTATTACGAAAGGACATAACTCCGAACGGTCACAAAGAAGAGATGCATAGGGCAGGTTTGTGGGAAGGAGCACAGAGCCTCCAAGTTCTCTCCAAGCACCTCACTCTCCCTGTATCTCCACTGTTCACTATCCTGGAAACTCCCGGAACCCCATATTTTTAGGGATTTTTACAGAGACTTCCTCATTTAGGCATGATTGATTAAATCACTGGCCACTGATAACTAATTCAAACTCCAGTCCTTCTCACCACCGCAAGGGTCAAGTTCCAACCCTCTAATCACCTAATAAGGTTCCTCGGACAACCAGCCCCCCATTCCACAGTTATTAAAGGGCTTTCCAAAAATCACCTCCCTAACAGAAACTCAGGCTGAAGGCAGCTTGTGGTGAGAAACAACAGACTCATTTCACCTTTCTCTCTCCGGCGCTATCTCAGGATTGGAAACCAGAGACCAAAGATTCAAGCAAAAAAGAGCGCCCATGGTTTTAGGAGCCGTATGCCAGCGTATGCCAGTAAGACCAAATATATATTTCTTATTATAAATCAGAGTACCACACCCCCATACCCATTTGAATTGTTTGCACTTCCATTCTAAAAGAGGCAAGACAAATGCAAGTTTAAATACAAATGCAAATGTTACATAGAGAAATATATTCGGATTCATTTGGAAAGAAAAGGAAACCAAAGAAAAATATTATGCACGAGGAGTATGAATTGGGAGTTAATAATTCAAAAAAACATACCTGAAAGCGTGAAAAGATCTCGATCTAAAATGAAACTGGAAGCTGTGAAACGAAGGACCTCACGCATGCGCGCCGAGAAGAAGAACGGAACTTAAGAAGCGAGGGACGGAGACTCATCTCCTGACCAATGAACATCGCCAAGAATCCCTCTCCTGCGCAAGCTTAACGCTTAGGCTCTGGCTGGACCACCCCCTCTTCGCACTCCTTGCGCATAAATACAACCCACCCTGACCGCTCAAAGCCTTCGTCCATGCTTGCCACAGCGTGCGTTCCCCAAGTGCAAGTCTTCTGCTATTCCGGAATAAACTTAGTTCCAGCTAATTTGAGTTTGCCTCAGTTTACTTCTTTCTAAATAATGAATATCTTGTCAAAAGGCTACTTTGACAAAAGTGATGGCAAGGATCAAATGTGAAGTCAATTATACCTCAATTTAAAAAAAAAAGAGGCAAAGGGGGAAAAGGAAAAAAAAATTTTGTGTGCTCTACCATTTAAAAAGAAAAAAAAGTCATAATCTGTAAAACATAACAGAGGTAATAGGGGTACATGAATATGAGTATAAACCTACAAAATGCCATCCTGACCTTTGATGTGTTTATCAAATGCTGTCTTACCTAACTTGGAATCTTTGCTGGGCTTTTCTACCTTGTCCTCTCTCCATTTGATTAGCACCTACCTATCCTCCAGCTGGCATTTTAAAAGTCACTTTAAGGAATTCATTTTTTACTTCGCACAGGCATACTTTATTTTTCATTCAGACACGGTATCATAAATAACTATATAATCATTGAGTGTCTTATACCCCACTGGACTGTAATCTTCATGAGGGCAGCATACACTGTTTTATTCTTTGTTCTCCACCCAGGGCCAGGTCTAATGCCTGCTACATACTTTTATTTTTATTTTGCCTGTGCATAATAAATATATGTTGAATGAATACTGAATGAATGGAGTCCCCAATATACTTGGAGAAGGGTGTTACTTTTCATCAGGAGGCTGTCAATCAAGGGAATAAATAACCACCCTTACTACATTGTACAGCTTCACTCCCCATTCTGTGGAGGCCAGTATTTGACACCATAAAATGGAGAGCAAAAAAATCGGACTATAAAATTTCTTGTTTTCAGCTTATGAGGTAGGGAGTAAAGATAGAGCTGAAGAGATTTAGATGTGCACCTGACAATTTTATTTCTTTAATTTTTCTCTTGGTCTAAAAAAGAGATGTCCAACTCGTAACTGAGTCAAAATGAAAGAGAAAACTAATTCTAAGAAGTGGAAAACATTTATACTAATATCAAAAATAAGCAATGACATTAGGTTCAACTCTGAGCTTTCTAGAAGCCAAACTAAACAAAGGCCAATGATGAATTACATTTCTTATCTGAACAAAAAATACATATTATTTATTTAGGAGTCGCATATCTTCTAAGCAAGATTGTTTGCATAGATCCTTCTACAAACGACTTTAGAAAACATAATAGACAACCCACAAGTAACTCCTACCCAGATGTTGTTTATATGTTCACTAATTCAAGTTGTCTCTGCTTATCTACAGGGGATACGTTCTAAGGCCCCCAGTGGATGCGTGAAACTGCAGATAGTGAACCCTACATTACAATGTTTTTTCCTGTACATACATACCTACCATAAAATTTAATTTTTATTTAATTTAATTAAATTAATCAAATTTAATTAAATTAAATAAATATATTTTTATTATTGATTATATTATTATAGTTATAATATATAATTATAATGATATAATTAATATTAATAATATTAGTAAAAATTACATAAAATTTAAAAATAATTAAAAATAATAAAATTCAATTAAAATAAATTTTAAATTAGGCACAGAGAGTAACAATAATAACTAATAATAGAATAATTATAACGAAACACTATAATAGTATCTCTCTCAAAATATCTTATTGTATTGTACTCATCCTTCTTCTCATGATGATGTGAGATGATAAAATGCCTATATGATGCGATGCAGTGAGGTAGATAATACAGGCATTGTGATGTAGCATTAGGCTACTAAGGACTTTATAACTATATGCCAGAAGGAGGATCATGTGCTTCGGGACTATGGTTGACCAGGGGTGATGGAAACTGCAGAAAGCAAAACCTCAGGTAAGGGAAGACCACTGTATGTATCAACATATTAGTAAATTTTTCCTGTATGCATTAAAAATATGCAATATATACACACATGTACATTTCTGAGCTATAGCATATATATATGCATGTATGTGTGTGTGTATATATATTCACATACATTGCAATAAACTAAATGTTTGTGCCCCCTCAAAATTCATATGTTGAAATCCTGCCTCCCAAAGTGATTGTATTAGGAGGGTACCTTTGGGATGTGATTAGGCCATGGGTGGGGCCCTCAGAAATTAGATCAGTGCCCTTATAAAAGAGACTCCTGAGAGCTCTCTTGCCCTCTTCCCACCATAGAATACAAAGAGAAGTTAGCAACCTGTAAACCAGAAAGGAGCTCTCACCAGAACCCAACCATACTGGCACCCTGATCTCAGACTTCCATCCTCCAGATGTGTGAGAAATAAATTTCTGTTGTTTATAAGCCACCCAGTTTATGGCCTTTTCTTATGGCAGCCTAAACTGAGACACACATACATACATAGACACACTCAAAGTAACTCAGAGAAAGCGCTTCTCTAAAGGGACACTGTAATGGGCTTAAGCAGACTGGTGCCAGTGGCCACAGCAATTCCTCCCATCCCTGCATGCTAATACTTTGCAATGTGATTTTGTCATTTTCTCATTAAGAGGTGAATCTGGGCCGGCCCTGTGAGCAGCTTGGACCAACAGAAGTGATGGTGTGTGATTTATTAGCCTGGGCTTTCAGAGGCCTTGCAGCTTCCAGCTTTCATGCTCTAGTAACAAGACTACACCACACGCAGAAGCTCAGGCAGACCATGCACCTAACAAATAAAAGTGGTGGGATATGTAGCTTAACTAGTCTAAGACTATTAATTTGGATGAGACCCAATCAACCCAGTCACTAATTTGTTAGCAACAGACTCACATTACAAAAAAAAAAAAAATACTAAAACTAAATGTAAATGTTTCTGGTCTGGGGCTTTCCTCCAGGAAGTAACTCAAGGATCCAGACTCCCTCTATCTTGTGATGTTATCATCAACATAAGACCTCCAAGGTTCCTGAGGAAGAAAGAGAGAATGAGCAGTTGGTATCCCAGATGTTTTACCATCTCTGCCTGGAACTGACATATACCACTTTAGCTCATACTCCCTTTGTCAGAAATAGTCAAATGATCCCACCTGAAAATAAGGGGGCTGGGAAATATGATCCTAGGCTGAGCAGCTGCTTCCAGAAACAATGCTAAACTATGGAAGAGAAGCATGAATCTTTCATGGTTCTCTAGCTGTCTCCATCACATTTACGAACAAAGCCATTCTTGGCATGCTTTCACATTCATATGAATATCTATCCAACACCACCTAAAAGTAAAATTGGAAAGCAAAGACACACAAAATTTCAGATGGATTTAAAGTAATCAGTATGAAAAACTAAAGAGTGATAGGGACTGCTTTTTAAATAGGATAATCAGTGAGGGTGTTGGCAGAGATGAAATTTAAATAAAGGCATGAAGTGAGAAGACGGAGATATTTGAGTTATCCAGGGAAATTGTGTTTGAGGCAGAAAAAAACAGCAACTGCAAGGCCCTGAGGCAGACGTGTGTTTGACGTCTTTAAGGCAGGAGTTGGTAAACTTTTTGTGTAAAGGGTTATATGGTCATTATTTAGGCTTTAAGGATCATTAGATCTCTGTTACAACTACTCAACTCTACCATTATAGTATAAAACCAGCCATATACAACATATAAATGAATGTGTGTGACTATCAACCAATAAAACTTTATTTACAAAAACAGACAATGGGCCACATTTGGCCATCGGCCATAATTTGTCATCCTCCAGTCTAAAGAAAGGCAAGGAAAGCAAATTATTTCTTCTCAGAAATTTGGATAGTGGGCAAGGGGGCTAGCAGAGGATAGTGAATTTGGGCAGGAAATCAACTGTTAGATCACATAGAGTTTTATAGGCTATACTTATTGAAAGGTTTAGATTAATTCCAATGGCTTGAGAAAACTGTGGGAAGATTTTTAAATAGGGATGTAAAATGATCTGATTTACATTGCAAAGGATGATTCTGGCTCCTATAAGCAATAAGCCCCAGGGAAGTAAGAGTAGAAGTTGGGGACCAAATTAGTATAAATAGAGCTAAGGGTGGCTTCAATGTGTGTGTTAGCAGTGAAGACAGTGAACAGTTGTCAGGTTGGGGACTTGACTTGAAGAACCAACAGGTTTGCTGATCAGACAGATGTCCTGTAGAGGAGGCTCTGAAGCAAATGAGCAAGGAATATTTTTGAAACTATGTAAATTTGAGATTTCAGAGGTGATAAAATTTCTAGAGTTGAAAAGGCCCAAGGCATATCCATATAAGAGAATAGAAGCAGAAAAAAAAAAAAAAAAAATCAGAAGGGATGCTGAGGAACCAAGCTCAATGAGAAATGAAAAATAATATGTATGGGGTGCCTGGGTGGCTCAGTGGGTTAAAGCCTCTGCCTTCAGCTCAGGTCACGATCTCAGGGTCCTGGGATCAAGCCCCACATCGGGCTCTCTGCTCAGCAGGGAGCCTGCTTCCCCCTCTCTCTCTGCCTGCCTCTCTGCCTACTTGTGATCTCTCTCTCTGTCAAATAAATAAATAAAATCTTTAAAAAAAAAAAAAAGAAAAAGAAAAATAATATGTATTAATAATCCTGTGACCTTTGAGTCAGCATTGACCAAGATGACACAAAAAGCCAGGTGTGTCCTGCACTGTCTAACACGATATTCTAATCAAAGAGAAAGCTCTCCATCAATCTGTCTATAACCAGAACCAAGAAAAACAAAACAAACAAAAAAGAGGTAAATCGAAAGACCCACCATTAAATAATATTAAATCATATGAAACAGGCAAATTTTGGTGCCTAGTTCCTCACAGGTTCCACAGAAAAATACCTAGAAGCCATTCTTGACATGCTTTCACATTCATATAAATATCCATCCAATACCACCTAAAAGTAAAATCGGAAAGCAACTGAAATCTTTATGGTGGACATTCACAAAATGTCACTGGGATACCTCATCTTTAATCTACTTCAAAACCCCTTCTTTCTCTCAATAATCCACAATACCAGGGACAGTAACTGTCCCACAGTCCTCCTTCTGTCCCTAAAACTTTTTAGAACATTGTCTGAAACCTGGCCTACGCTAAGGTTTTCCTATCTTGTCCTTCATTCTCTTAATCTTTTCCATTTTGAGTTATTCTTCTCAAATAAATAAATAAAATCTTTTTAAAAATATTATTTTAAGTGTGTCTGTGAGGATGTTAGCATTTGAATTGGTAGACGGAGTAAAGATCGCCCTACCATTGTGATGTTCTCCTGGTTCTTGGGCCTTCAGACTCAGACTGGGATTTATATCATCAGGACCCTATACCCTCTCCATTCTCCCAATTCTTGGGCTTTAAGACTCCAGCTGAATTACACTACCAGCTTTCTTGATTCTCCAGCTTGCAGACAGCAGATGGTGGAACTTCTCAGCCTCCATAACTGACTGAGTCAATTCCTATAATAAATCCCCTCATATATGTATCATACATGTATCCTATTTGTCTGTTTCTTGGAAAAACAATGACAAGTACAGACAGATGATAGATTAGATCCAGAGATCCAGAGATAGACAGGTAGGGAGAACACTCATTGGAGAAAAAAAGAGAGGAGAGAAGAAACGAAGGAGCAGGGAGAAAGGAAAGAAAGGAAAGGAGGGAAAAAGTGAGAGACAGAGGAGGAAGGGAAAGAAAGAATTCAGAATCCTCCCTGCCCCTTGCCTGGTTGTGAGTGGCAAATACTGTTTACCACACTGCCACCTGCCATGGATGTCCGTCTTCAGGGTCCAGCTTCTGGAAGAGCATTTTGTATTGTTCCCTTCCTGTCCATCTCCTAGGCCAATGACCTTGCCTAGATTCCCACATGTGACCACAAACATCACCTATTAGTTGACATTAGGGCTTGCAATACTGTAAGCAGCCAGAAAACATCAATGGACCAAGGTGTCTCTGGAGGACACTTCTCCCCTCCCAGAGGAGCTCTCTCAGTGGTCTCTGCCCTTCAGTCTGCCTCGTGCTCACTGCAGGACTTCAAGGTTCACAATGACAAGTTATCAGTCTCCTGCCCCATCTCTTCCATTCCTGTGAAGCAGCCACATTTTACTACATTAGCTATTTCTTAGGGTTATTTGCCTTTATATATCTAAATAACATGATAATAGTGTACTTCCTTTTTTTTTCTATTTTAGATATTTTTTCCGAGTTTAGGTAATGTGAATTTAACTCCTTAGACAATACCTCACACAGATATTTTCCTTCCTATTTCCAGAATACAGTTTTACTACTTTTGGACAAATCAATACTTCATGCTTTTATTATGACTCTACAACAATTATTCATCACTGAGTCAAGTAGTGTATTATGACTGTATCTTCCTCTCTTGAATAATTGTATGTTATTCTTGGAATAAGTTGCTTCTTTTTCACTTACATTTCTCTTTGTGAGGCTCTGGCTAAATCTTCCCATATTCTTTTACAACTCTGCATTCAATTTTCTATGTGGTCAAAACTGTCCTATATGTCTATCAGTTCTCATTTTGGGAGCAAATATTTCTCCCCAAGCCCTCCAGCATCCTGTACAAGATGTTCCAGACCTGTGGGATTTCACTTTACCTCTTCCCCATGCTGGACCCTTATGTCCTGGACACTGGCTCTTCCTTTTTCTTGATTTACTCCCTTGTTTTATATGAAAACATCCTTCTAGAGCTTGCTGAGAAAGTATGTGGCAGATCTAAAAATAATAAAAAACCTCGTCTATCTGAAAATGCCTTTAGGTTAACTTTACACTGGATGGTCATTTCATGAGGTATAGACTTCTAGGCTGGAAGTCATTCTTCTCAGAAATTTGAAGCATTGCACCAGTACCTTCTAGCTTCCCATATTGCCATTAAAAGGCTAGCATGCCACTTTAGTTCAGATCCTCATATGTGACTTGTCTCTGTTGTTTTTTTCTCTCTGGAAGTTCTTAGACTGTGCTCTTTATATATCCATATTTCTGAAATCTCATGATCATATGCCCCTGAATAGTTCTTTTTTCCAATCATCATATTAGGTATTCCGGTGGCCTTTTGTATATAGAAATTCATGTCTTTCAATTCCAAAATTTTTTTGTATAAATCTTTGATAATATTTCCCCTCCATTTTCTTATTCTTTCTTTCTGGAATGCCTATTATTTAGATGTTAGATTCCCATGACCTCCTAATTTCTTTATCATTCTCTCCCATTTTTCACTCCTGACCTTTGTTCCACCTTCCAGAAGTCCTGTAAACTTATCCCCTAAAACTCCTCTTGAACTGCTTTTATCAGCTATATTATTTTCCATGAGCCTTGGTTCCTTGATAACTGTTTTTAGTTCCATAATAAGTGTTTTTTTAAAGACTCTGATTTTTGTTCTATGTATATAAATTGTCCTCCCTTTCTGAGGATATTAATTCTCTTTTACATTTGTTTGTGATCCCTGCACTGAATTTCTTCCTCTGATTTTTTTCCTGTTTGTTTTGGTTCCTGTTTTCAAATTACAATCTCTCCTTTTGGTTAACCTTTTGTATTTAAAGGCCAGTCACCAAACCCTTACTGGAAGCTCCAGCGCCTGGGCCATCCATTGCCAACAGCTCTTCCCCCTATTTTCCTGCCAATGTCCTGGGAGCAGGCCAGGAAATGAAGTCAAGGGATTCTCACAGTCGAAAGGTAGGTTTTCATTTAACCCTCTTTCTGTATGGCCTCACTCCCATCTTTGGCTGCCAACAAGCATATTTTCATCTGTCACAGTTTGAGTACTGATTAGTGCTTAGAAAAACTTGGTCACCATCAGTGTGGATTCTAGATGTTAGGGCAGACCTGGGAGTCTAGTCCTAGGATTGAGGGGAAAATACGCCCAAGGGCATCCTGTCCATTATAATCCTATTTGGGGGAAGTAGAAGAGATGCCAGAATACAGGGTCAACAGGAGATGAGGGTGGCATGCAGGTGAAAAGATACCACTTAGCAGCTTTTAGGCTGTCCTTATCCACTCATTTCCAAAAACCCAGACAACTGACTTTTAATTCTCTCTGTCCACCGCTATCTTATTCTGTGTCTTAGGCCAGTGAGGTGGCAGGGAAGGTAAGCCTGACTTGGGAATTTATACCACTGGACTATGCCTTTATGGCAGCATACCATGAGCAGAATTCTTTGCTGGATGCACCATCACATGCACACCCAGAAATTCTGCTTGTGACATTTTTGTTTCATTCACCCAGATAAGGACATCAAACAATATCATAATAGGTATCACTATTGTGTAAATGGACTGCAATTTTAAAAGGCACAATAAACTTTGTGTATTCCAACCATAAAAAGGAATTTTCCCACCCCTCCTCTTATTTCTCTTGGAACATCAGCAAACTGAATTACAAGGGAAATATAATGAAAAGATTTTAAGTTATCCTGCAGACATGAAGACATGGGAAGTTGGCTATAAAATTACATTTGGGTATTTTTGCTTATTCCCTGTTCAAACGCTGTCCAAAATTTCTCTATGAAATAGGAAACTTTTCCCCTTTCTTGCCTCTGTGCTCTGCAAGTCTAGAGATAGCTGGCCTTTTATTAACCCCCCTCTTCACCCCCAACCCACCCCTAAAATGCTTAGCAGTATTAGAGACTCAGTCTTCATTGCCTGAACTGTTAAAAAAAAATAAGTCCGTAACAAAGAGCTTCCTACCACTGCCAAGATACACTGTGATCTGTCACAAAAATCAGTACATATTCCAAGAGAATAAATATCAGCAGTTGTAGAGAAAACCAAGATGCGTGACCAAATAAACATAGTGTATCCCTAGAAATATAGAATCAGATGTACAATACTAAAGGCAGAGAGTGTCTTAAGAGTTATTGATTAAACCCCAAACTAGAGTTCATATAGTATTTCAGTGGAAAACACCCCAAACTATTTCCCCTTTCTTTTCCTTTTCTTTCACTTTTTTCTCCCATCCTAATTCTCTAGGTTGAAGAGTGAGGAGTGGTGAGAATGGTAATGATGATGTAGATTATAATCAAAATCACACTCACTGTAAAAGAAGGGATATAGTCTTCACCTGAAACAACCTGATTCTTTTTCCCATTAGATTCTGAACATGGAAAGGATGGTATTTATGTCATATCTTTGTTCTGCAACTTGAGGATAATTCATAGCCTTACAATCTGAAGAATATGTTACATGCTCAATACTAAAGCACTCAGAGCAAATCTTATTTAAAAGATATGTGATGGGGTCAAGCTCAAAGTATCCAAAGGGACTCAAGTGCATAAACTAAGTTCATAAATGTTTAAGGGAGCCTTACCTTGAGCTTTCCCATAGGATAAGGGGAAGAGAAAGAGAAATAAATTCCAGCTAGATAAGCAGTCAGTGTGAAGGACAAGAATGGTGGGAGAGGGAGGAGGTAGAAAAAGGGCATCATAGAGCCAGGAAAGAGAAGGTTCATGAAACTCAAGTTTGAAATTGTACAAACAGTTAATAAAGAGAGATCAAAACAAGGAGGGTATGTTCCCAGGACCCTGAGCTAGTCAGCATCTGGCAGCTGACTTGTATATATGGTAATGTGAACAAAGTAGATCAAGAAAACAGTGTATTGATTGAGAATTGGAAAGGGTTCAGGGAAGGCACTTTCTGTTTTAGCATCACTGAAATTGCAAGAGATACTACGAAGCTAAATCTCCAATTAAGAAATGAAAGATTCCATCCTGAACAATGGCAGCTGGATTATAAGCATTGTTCATAAAATACCTAAAACTCTTTGAGCTAATGAGATTTAAAAAATACTATCTTCCAGATTGGGTTGTCATTCTTGACCCATTCTGAACTTGTTCTTATTTTTCCTCCATGTCCCTCAGCTCATCTTAGGCATTTATCAGTAAAATATAATCAAATGCAAATGTTCATGGTGAGAATCTGCAGAAAAACCCAAAAGGCAACTTTAAGTAGTTCTCATGGGAATTATTTGCAAAGTGCATGAACAGGCAGCATTTTAACAAACGTATATAGGAGAGAGAAGATTCACCACATAAACCACTCTTCTCCCTGCAGGATCTGATAGTCCAATATCAACAATGTTTCCTGCAGGCTGACCCCTTTCTTAGTCACAGGAATCAAGCCGCTCTTGTTAACAACAAAGGCATGATTTATCTCTCAAGGATGTGAAGGAATGAAAGGCTTATGAAGAAAGTCATGGCTTAGATGGATGAAATTGATCCCATGGGACAATGACTGTCTTGCTATTTACATCTCTTTTATACATTCTGGTACCAAGCCACATCTCAGGATCATTTGGGTGTTAATGCCCATCATTATCCTGATATTTTACTTTTTTATGTAGCTAGAAATTCATTAAATTGCTTTAATTTACAAAGTAACCATTTTTGCCAGAACAAGATTCATTTTGTTTGACTATGTATTTATTTTCTTGAACGTATATTAATTGGCATGAGTTAAGCCATGTTTCTCAACATGCTGAATAATTCTTCTGAAGCATAATTCCTAGTCTGACTGTCCCTTCCCTGTACATTTCTAAAAGGAAAAAAAGATTCAACTTGAGATATGATTTCTGCTTGAAGAGACAGATGGATGCAAGAAACAGGAAATAGTATTCATCCAACTTAAAAATCTATACCCAAAGATCCAGCTGATAGAAAGGCCAATATTTTTATCTTTTTTTTACAAATCACTTTCAGAATCCTTTTCCCTAAATTACTATAATGCCTCTCTAAAGAATTCAAACAACCAAAAATTCAGATAACTGGAATTTTTGTCTATATTTCACCTTAGGAAAAAAGAGACAAAACAAATAAGCAAATGCATATAAAACTTGGGGTTTTATTATTGCTGTGTTTTATTTATTGTTGTTGTTTTTCTACCTTTTAGTGTAGGCCTTGGGGTAAGTATATTTTAGACTAATCACCTATCTCTTACATACCAATGATACTCAATAATGGCATGTATGTTTAATCATAATGATATTGAGGCTCTTCATGGCATGAACCATTAAGGGAAGAACAAATTCATTTTAATGGTATGTGTACTATAATTTTTTTGAAAACTTTTTAAACTGGAGATCAATCTAACTCTCTGCCATAACATTTTCTTAACCAGGACATGTCAACATATATACATACTGTTTAAGTGGGAAAAACAGCCTTTATTCAGTAATAAAACACACACATACACACAATAGTTTTAATAGCAAAGTAAATTCTGCAGAGAAAACAGAATTTCAATGACCCTATCAGTGAAAGAAGCCAGTCAGAAAAGATCATATATTTCCATTTATATGAAATATTCAAGATAGGCAAATCTATAGAGGCAAAAATTAGATTAGTGATTGCCTAGGGCCAGGGGGATGGAGGATGGGAGGGGTAGCAGCAAGTCACTGCTGATGGGTATGGAGTTTCTTTTCCAGGTGATGAAAATATTCTCAACTTAGATTGTGGTGATGGTTGCACAAATCTGTGACTATAACAAAAATCACTGAATCATACATTTTAAATAAGTGAAACATAGGGCATGTGAATTATATCTCCATAAAGCTTTTTTCAGAAATACCCTCCCAGAGGTAGTTTCCCAGAGCTGCCGGATATGTGGGCAGGTCAATATAATCCAACTGAGAGAGCACAGACCTTTGGGTGAATCTCCTTTGCCTTCCTCCTTCTTCTGTCAGTGCTATTTAACCAATTTCTGTGTCCTTCTCTGCTTTCATCCCATTAACTGGGAGTTGTACTTCCCCATCTGCACACTAACTTGGCTTTGAATTTCTGGCCCTTCTTAAAACAACATCAAGTGCTCCCTTTGGAATATCCACTGGTCAAAATCCTGCCTCCTGGATCTCATACAAACCTAACACCTGAGCACATTCTGCTATTCTTGACCAGCACCCTTTTGGACTCTGCCAAGTTTCCATTTTTTCTAATCCAAACTTCAGTCTTCTCCCAGAGATGTTAAGTTAGAACCAAGGAAGGGACTCTGATTGAAACCAAGCAGATTCCTCAAGAAACTCTTGCTTGAGCTTGTGGCAGTCACCTGTATCTAAATGACATGTGAAATATATGGAGACTCACACTAGAGAGCACCTAACCCTTTTTTTGGCCATTAAACTGATGGAGATACTAGTGGGTTTTCCCTGCAGATTGGCCTCCTTATTCCCCATCAGGATGCAGGTTACAGAACAGAATGCTGGGAAGTTCACAGCAACACTGTCTGGTCCCCAGCATCAAGGGTACCCCCATCTGCCTGCCACATTCAAGTAGGCCCTGGAAGAACCTCTCCAAATAGCAATCATTTACTTAATGTCCATGTTTGGAATGGCTTAGAAAAAGGAAAAGTCCTAGGAGATTATCTGATCTCATGGAAAGATAGAAATCAGACATGTGGTTTCTTTTTCCTTTTCCCAGTCTTTTCTACCCCAAATTCGGAGCTCCTTTTGCCTTCATCTGCAGATTCTCTTCAGGAATGTGAAGGCCCAGCTGAGCCACTGAGTTGTCCTGTGGTCTGACTCCCTGACACTTTAGGTTTTGATTTAAGAAATTGCTTGAGAGTTTTTTCTCACCACTGGCAAATGGCAAAGTTTTCACATCCTAAAAGCAATGCTTTTTAAACGGGAAATATAAGAATTAATTTGTCCATCATTCCATTATTCTTCCTAAACAATTAAAGGACAGGACAGAATACCTCAGTTACTACCTAAAAGCTTTTTTTTAAAGTTGATTTTGAAGTTGATAAGCTGTGAATGGTCTAAGAAAAATTCTTTTAGGCGTTTACCTAAAAGTTGTTACAGTTTAAATGAATAGCTTATTCAAAAGGAAATTTAAATTTCTCTTTAGCAATTTTAGTTTCCAGGAACTTTAAATCTTAGAAATAGCTTAGTACAATTCCCTCGCCTTAGAGATAACAATTGTAAGACCTAGTGAAGAGAAGTGACTCACCTCACTCCATGAAGTGGCAATAATTTACGATGATGTGAGCATGATGAAATTTACACTTGACTATAGGGCAAGGAGAGGACTTGGAAGGGATTGAAAAGAATGAGAGGATCAGATAGCATCTTCTTCAGGCCTCTTGCAATAACTGAAAAAGAGAATACTATGGAGAATCTTATTTACCTCCCTGAATCAAAAAGACGTCCTAGCGGCTAAAGAAGTTGGGAAACAGAAGGCCAAGCCCACTGCCCCACACTCAACTCCTGGACACGGGCAGCCCACTGCCTACCATGTCAGGACACAGCCAAGCCCAAAGGGAATCGTAACTCATGCCAGACCTAAACAGTTATAATAATCTCTTATACTTATTTGAATATTAATCTCTTTTCCCAAAATAATAGTAGCAATTATATGCACACTTGTATTTTATAAATGAATACAAATTCATCCTCAAAGGATCATCTAATATAAAGGAAATAAATCCAGAATTACTAGGAAAAAGTAAAATAGAGCACATTTCTATTAGACCTATCTCCTGATTTTTCTTAGATTTAACCTAATTTCTTTTCCAGGCCTATCAGAAAATCTTCTATTGGTAGAAATTGTCTATAATTATTTCTGTTTGTAATGAGCTATGTCTGGCATTGCTGACCTATAATTCTACAGAGTACCTGCAGAGGGGAAAAGGACAACTGAGTGAAACACAGCGACTCTTAAGAGGGAGGCAGAGCTCTCTGCCTGAAGAAGAAGTTAGTTGTTCAACAGTTTCAGGGCATTATCAGTTATTCGTCTCCTGGGAGGTATTCCTCTAAGTTGAATGAGAACCTTTTAAGGAGGTTCACCCCAAGGCAAGTGGTTTTGGAGCAGGAGGATTGTACATTGTGGTGATAAATACAGAGCCTTACCTTTTGCTTCCCTGATTACTACTTGATGACACTGGGTAAGTTATTGAACTTCTCTATGAAATGAGACCAGCTGTCCTCTGCCATTAGGCAGGTTGCAAGGTTGTTTGCAAGGTTGTTGCAAACATTCAGTGAAGTAAACACATGACGGCACCTAGCTCAGTGCCTACACAGATTCTATCCTCCATAACAAGTAGTTTTCTTCCCTTCCCTTCATTAAGGGAATCAAAGGTCTGGCTGTACTTTGGAGAGAAAGTTGTACCACAAACAGGCTGCACTGGGGCCATAAGGATTTTGGGAAGATTGAGTCTAAATAGTAGCTTAGACAATTGGTGAAGGAGCCCAAGTCTACCCAACATTAGAATCAAGGTCCTTAACATTCTAGACCAGTGCAGTCCAAAGCATGGACTTTGGCCCAACATCATCTGTATCATCCCAGAC
>CM052899.1:67481961-67629955 GCA_028534135.1 Potos flavus | reverse complement strand
TATATATATAAATAAGTAATAGCTAAGTAGTAATTAATGTGCAACACTTCTGGAGCTTACTTACAATCTGAAAATTTGCTAAACTCATTTGTTACTTTGATTAGTGTTGGTTAATTTCATAATTTCTATGACTTTTCTAATTTATATGTGTGTTTTTCTTTTTTTTTTTAAGATTTTATTTATTTATTTGTCACTGAGAGAGAGAGAGAGAAAGAGCACAAGCAGGCAGAGTGGCAGGCAGAGGCAGAGGCAGAAGCAGGCTCCCTGCCAAGCAAGGAGCCTGATGCGGGACTCGATCCCAGGACCCTTGGATTATGACCCGAGCAGAAGGCAGCTGCTTAACCAACTGAGCCACCCAGGCGTCCCTATATGTGTGTTTTTCTAAGAAAGTCATTCCTGAAATATTTATCTCCTTATTTTTACATATGATTCTATTTTCTTTTCAAATAGCTATATTGGAAATAGGTGAAATGAGTGTTATGCTAAACAGTAATGGTGATAGGACAGATCCTCATCTTACTCCTGGTTCAAAGAAACAGCTTTGTATTTCTTTTCTTTTCCTTTTTTTTTTTTTTTTTTTTTTGACTGAGAGAGAGAGAGAGCACAAGCAGGGGGAGCAGCAGGCAGAGGGAAAGGGACAAGCAGGGTCCCCACAGAGCAGGGAGCCTAATGTGGGGCTCAATCCCAGGACCCTGGGATCATGACCTGAGCCAAAGGCAGACGCTTAACTGACTGAGCCACCCAAGTGCCCGCAGCTTTAGTATTTCTGAAGTGAAAGTAATGTTTCTCCACTCTAAATACATACTATTAAAAACTATTTTATACACTTAAGTAACTTAATGAAGAAAAGATGTCAAATCTTATGGAATACCTTCCAGGAGTCCATTGAGCTCAAATCATG
The DNA here is from genome assembly GCA_028534135.1 of Potos flavus. NCBI lineage: Eukaryota > Metazoa > Chordata > Mammalia > Carnivora > Procyonidae > Potos > Potos flavus. Next base: position 67,629,054 of record CM052899.1, on the reverse strand, counting down.
GGCTTTTGTTTCCTCTTGTTAACCCGATGAATGTTATCTTTGTAACACAGGAGCCTCACTTTATTGCAACACCTCTGTTCGAATAGAGGTTATTATTCATCTGCTATATAACTATACTTTGCTTGCTAAGTTTCCTATAGTTTTATTTCATCTTTAACATTTGCCTATAAGTTTCTTTTTTCTTTTATAATTTGATAGTGTTCATAGGTTTAAATTTAAAACTATATGTTTTTGGGGCATCTGGGTGGCTCAGTCGGTTAAATGTCTGCCTTCAGCTCAGATCATGATCTCTAGAATCTTGCCCCATGGGCTCCCTGTTCTGTGGGGACCCTGCTTGTCCTTCTCCTTCTGCCACCCTACCAATGCTCTCTCTCAAATAAATAGATAAAATCTTTTTAAAAAATAAAAAAAAATTAACTATTTTATTTCAAAAATATATATCAAGTAACATATTTTAGAAAAGCGTATTTTCCAAAGAACATATATTTGGAAATTTTGGTAATTTAGAATTTTCAGGAACAGTTTTATAATATTCAGGAACAATTTCAATTTTCTTTCTTTCAAGTTTATGTACATTATTTCTTGTGCTTATTTGGTTTGTTATCAATTTTATAATTAAACATTTAACTTGATACCAAATATATTAATATCAACTGGGAATGATAATACAAAATGATTTAAAACATGTCCTCAAATGATCTTCCGCATTCCTGATCTTAACTAATATTTTCTCTTCTCATCATTTAGATCAAGCTTTTAAATAAATCCTAGCAATAGTTTACTCAACTTACTCATTATTTTTATCTTAAATGTTTATTCATTTTCCATTTTATTCCATCCTTTAGCATCTCCTTTTGCAATTACATGGATTTCAGTATCTCCTTTTGCAATTACATGGATTTTTATAGAAGAACATATTTTAAGAATACCTTATGCCATTTCTACAGGAAGAAAACCAAATAACATCTACTTTGCTTAGTACAGATTGCTCTTTATTCCTATAAGGGTCAGAGAGTCTATCATATTATATGAAAATGAATTTACCAGGGTAGAGCTAAGATACCTACAAATCAATAAACAATGTCAGACTAGATAGTCTGTCACTGACTTATTTATCATTCAAATTCTGAAACAGAAAAAAAAAATCTTTCAAATATACAGAAAAATGCCAAGGTCATGTAAAAGATTGAAGAGAGATGGCTGCATTGGGTCTCTGCCTTTTATATAGTCATGCTTTCAAAAGGTTTATAATAAGAACCAATAACTAGATTGACATTCAGTACTGACTCCTATCAGTCTACATACCACCACCGGGCAAGAACTTCTCTCAGATCCTTGCTTCCAGATGTGACTCACCTTACTAAAGCTCAGCCAACTTTAAAGAACTTCTTTTCCTCACAGTGCTTTCAAATTCTAATGAGATCTCCAGGAGTCTATTGCAAAATACCTGTGGCCCTTTACACACTTTCATCATTGGCTCATAAACAATCCTTTTATCTTCGAACAGTCTACATGCATTTCAAAGTTGTTGTTTTTTTTTAAGTTTTGTTTGACCATACAATTCTAGAGGATTTTGTATTTTTGTCTAAAAGCCAATGAGCTTTGGCTTTGAGGAATTTCTTTTTGTACCTAACGACACCTTTGGTTTACATTTTTGCTGATCACAGAACTGACAGGTCCTGTGAAAAATAACAAGTCATCAACCTGAGTAATCTTTGTCCTTAAAACAGGAGGCTAATCCCAATAGGGTCTGTGACGTTTCTTGACTTTACCCACATGCTGCTAAATATAGGAGGTAGATAAACAATCAAAAACTCACCATGTAGCAGTTACATATAATAGCATAGTGACTGAGTGGCTTCCATTTTTCATCCTTTTACGATGCTGTCTGTTTTAAAGTAAAATCCTGGGCATTAAGCCACTGCCACAAAACACTGGGGAAAAAACAATTACCAGAGTATTGCTTTTAAATAAATATTAGAATGCAAAACATCCAGCTCCAGACTAGTCAAGAAGCCAAGCCTTGTTCATCTTTGTAATCTCTCTCCCTTAGGACTGTCATGGATGTGGTTCTTCACCCCTATCAACAAGGACTGGTTGCCATCAGGCCATACAGGGCCTCCATACAAATGAGAAAAAGACATCTCTTCCTCATGTAAAAGTTTTTAAGTCAGTATAGGATGTATTTCTCAGTTATAACTACAACAAATGTAAAGTCATTCTTTATAAAATTCACAAATCAAACTACTGAATGTAAAACAATATAAAATTCAAAATTGTAAATGCAAAAATTAATAATGCCAACTAATTTCGATTTAGTATTTTGTTTAAAATAATTACACAATATGCTTTCTTGGCAAATACATTTATTACAGCAATTCTAATCTTTATTTGTAATTGTCTCTCATTCTATAAAAATGGCCATTTGGTAAGACTATATTTTTTGTGATACTGTAGGCCTTAAATCATGTTTAATAAATTTTCGATTGGAGAATAAATTCTCCACTGCCACTAACAGACTTAAATATAAACTGAGAACCAGGTAAGTATTTGGAGGGAATTAAGGCTGCACGATGATGTCCCATCTGTTACTCCTTACTGTGTTCATCAGTCAATTTCAATTGTAAATTTGTATGCACTTGTAGTAATTCATTTCTACAATTTCTCAAAGTATATATGTCATCTAGAACAGAAGTCAGCGAACAACGGCTCACAAGCTGAATTTCATCCACCATCTGTTTTTGTGCAGCCCATGAGCTAAGAATGGCTCTTGCATTCTTCAATGATTAGAAAATGTTAAAAGAATAGTATTGCATGACACATGAAAATTCTATGAAACTAAAATTTCAGTATCCATAAATAAAATTTTGTTGGAACCCAGCCATGCTCATTCGCTTATGTGGGGTCTAGGGCTGCTTTTATACGACAACGGTAGAGTTGACTAATTGAACGGAGACCATATGGCCTACAAGCTTAAAATATTTGTTATCTAACCTTTTTGCAAACCCCTGACCTAGAACTCTAAAAAGGTTATGATAGTCTTTTTTCTTTTTTTTTTTTACGTTTTTACCTTAAAAAAATTTTAATTCTTATATGATTATCGTACAGCGTTATATTAGTTTCAGGTGTATTATACAGTGATTCAATAATTCTATACATTATTATTCAGTGCTCATCTGTGATAGTTTTTTTAATATTGAAAACCATTTTTAAAGTGATAATCTTATTGTATCACTATTATGTATTAGTAGTAATGGTTGTATTATGACATTGCTATATATTACTATTTTTGTTATTATCTGTATTTCTGTATTAATATTGAATGTTATTATTCTTTGTAAGTCTATGCCATTAATATATCTATCTACGTATTTAGGTATTTCTAATTACATCATTGGCAATTTCTAAAAGAGCATTGCACTCTGCTTTTAACATAGTTTTTAGTGACAATGTTATCAGTTGACTTCTCTATCCCATATTTGATAAAGGTTTTTAAAGGTTTTTTATATTTAGTAAATTTGTTTTGAATACAATTCAATGTTTGGCTGAAGTCAAAAAATAGTTGGGTAGTTCTTGAAAGATAATTAAAATTTGGTGGTGTCAAAGATACTTTTTACCTGCATTGTTAACTATCCAGTTTAAAGAATGCACAGATAAAAGAATTAAAGGTTCTATTTTGCAATCTGTTGCTTTCTATATATACTTATATTATTTGTCCTTAAAACATGAGGTTAATCCCAGAGAGGTCTATGGAGATTCTCAAATTTTTTTGTCTTTAAAATTGTCTTTTTAAGTTGTTTAGTCCACAAAAATGTACATAAGTCTTTAGTTATTTAACCTACATGGCAAAATTCCAACCCAAGAATTCACATATGGAAATATATGCATCTCCATAATCCACAAATCTAATAATAATTGCTCTTTACTCTATTTGGCACACATCAGGAATTGTATCTAAATTAATTAAGTCGTGTTTTACATTTCTCGTTATCCAAACAATTCTGCTACAATTTTATAATTTTGGCTTTGTATTCTATCCCCTAAGGAGTATGATATGTTGCCAATGTTTGTATTCTGTGCATATGTCTTCCATGGTACAAAATTCTGTTATAGTTTCTAAAAAATACAGCAAATCACTGTTGTCTCATTAAGTTTCTTGAATAATTCTCTGATGCTAGACATAGCCTTGCCAAAAACTGAACCCTGCAGATTAAGAAGTCAATCATAGAATGCAAATATTTTTCTTTCTCTCTATTAGCACCAGAAGTTAAAAAACTTTTCTGTAAGATTTCAATTTTGAATACTTCCATTATGGCTCATGTGCATTTTACTTATTTATGTTTACTAAGAATATATAATAAAATCTGACAGTCATTTCATACTTTCTTTCATTAGTGGATTTTTTTCTATCCCCAAAATATTTAGAATGGAGACAAAAAAATCTTTTGAGTTAGAATAACATAATCCAATCATTTTCAGCATTTGGAAGAATCTGTGTGTAATAATTTCTGAAATATTCTTATTTATAGTTTCTTTTGGACTGTTATACTTTCTTGCAAGAATTGGATACTTTTCAACAAGAGTGGCATGTCCTTTTATTTTATAGTCAAATTAGATGACCATGAACCTGAATCTACAAATAGAATATTCAATTTAGTAAATTCTATTGTGTTTTTTCCCCTTCAAGTTGTTCCTGAAATTCTTCATTTAGAATTGACACTGAAGTGGAATTAACATCCTGCTCCATTCTTGATATATGTATGCTCCATTCTGCCGAAAATTATGGTTCTGAAGTCCTTTTCTTTTTTATTCTGTCATCCACCTGTTTCTCCAGAACATTTATTTAACCAACCAAAATTTCCCTTTTTCTTTTCCAAAAGTTTCCCAATTATTTGTTTCCTGATACTAATAATTTACTTAAATTTTCCTTTCAACATCTGAGGGGAAATAGCACCTTTTTTGAAAATTTGTAACATTTAAAAATATATAACATGTCTCCAGATTTTAAGAGGTTTACTTCTATAACAACACTTCCATAATAACAACAAAAAAAGCCAACTCTATAACATAATTAACAAATTGTTACATGGTAATATCTATTTGGTATCTATGCAAAACATACTTTGTAGATTATTAACGGAAGTTGTATCATTACATAGTAATTTGTGTCATAATATAAGAACTTATAGGTTAATTGGTAATTCAGCACTACAATTCTGGTCCAGGAAACAAATAGCAGATGGTATAAACTATAGCATATGATACCCAATTAAGCCAGTGTACTAAAACCAATAGGGGAAAAAATAATAATAATAAAAATAAAAAATAAATAAATAAATAAATAAATAAAACCAATAGGGGTTTTTTTTTTAAAAAAAGATTTTCACCAAGATATTCAATAAGAAGCTCCTTGTTTCAAGGCCCAAGTTATTGGATCAAAAAGTTTTTTTTATTATTAAGCTCATTCCTCTTTTAAGAGGTAAAGCATAATTATACACATCTTCTCTGTTGTAATAAGACACTGTAGGTCCATCTGTTGGAAATCTGTCACACTACGCTAACTTTCCTAGAGCAAAACTCCTTGCAGTCACAAGCCAGAAAAATATGTCATAAATTATGCGGATCATCCTTCTTTGGAGTGAATAGTTAGGATAGAGTAGTTTCAAAAGTTCAATAGGAGGATGTCTATATGTGAATATAGCCCCCATTGTGATGACCCCTTTGTGTAGTATACAACCTGAACAATGTGGACAGCAGTTATGTATAAGAAGAAACCGGGAAACACCCTCCAGTTCCTATTGTAGAAGTAGGTAAATAAATATTTGTTGCATGAGTAGCACCTAGTGCCTAACTTAAGTATTCCTTTCTCTTTCCTTTCCCATCCCCATCCATTTTCCCATTTTTATTTCTTCTTTATGGTGAAGTCAGTTTTTAATGTTATGACACAGACTTTGGAGCCTCAAACTTCTTCATTAAATTTACATCATTGCTGAAAGTTGAGACTGTTCTGGGCAACATCAAGCATTTTATGCCTCTCAACAAGATGATCAGTCAAGGCCAAAGAAAGAATTAAATTAAAAATATGGAAGACCGACTAGTCAATAATCTTGTAGCAGTTTTGAATGGTGACATATGGTAGTTATATCTGTGGTGAGCACAGCCTAACATATAAAACTTGTTGAGTTACTATGTTGTATATCTGAAACTAGCGCAATATTGTGTGTCAACTATACATCAATTTAAAAAGCAATTAAAAATATGGAAGATTAAGTAAATATTAGTAACTCTCTATTTGGATGGGCTATTCACATAAAAATGAGAATACAACTACTAGATATCTAAGAAGTGTTTGATTTTTAGTGTGAGACAAGAGTAGGTCAGCAGAGAAAAGTAAAGAAATAATAATATGTCTCCAAGAGCATAAATTCAATTCATAAAAGGATGTATTAAGGACATGGAATATTCAGCACTGAGCACCCATCCTAGGAAGAGAGGTTAGCAATATACAGATCGAGTCTATAGTCCTTAGAATATGATATAAACAATAAAATAGAGAAGGTATTATGGGAAAATAAAGGAGAAAGAAACTACTTTGACTAGGAAGGATGGTGAACATTTATGAATTAATGAATTAATTCATCTTCATGAATTAATTGACCAAATATTGATGGAGGACCTACAATGTGCAAGAGCTATTTTTAGTGCTGACACAAGCAAAACAGCCAGAAGGATCACCCTCATGAAGCTTACAGTATACTGAAGAAAACAGACCACAAGCAAATAAAAACTAAAATATCTGTCAAATGGTGCAAAGGGCCATAGAGAACAATAGCAGCAGAAGACAGGAATGTGTTGGAAAAGTGCAATTTTAGGTAGGATATTCAGGAAGGCCTCCTAAGGAAAGCAATGTTTTAACAGATCCCTGGAGGAGGCAAGTCGTATGAATCTTGTGACTACCAGCCATGATGAGGGAAGTGCTTGGGCTAGAGTATGAATGATGCATTGGAGGAATGACCTATTCAAGGCACGCTGTGAAGGCCAATGTGGCTGGGATTGAGTCGAACTGTATGGAGAGAGAGAAAACAAGGGACAGATCATGTAGGGCCTTGTGAACCACTCTGAGGATTTTCCTTCCAGTGAGATGGGAAACAATTAAAAGTTTTAAGCAGGGAAGTGCAAGAATTGACTCGGGAAAAGCAAATATGAAAACTGGAAGACAAATCAGGCAACTATATCAAAACTCTGGAGTGCTAGTGAGGGTGGCTCAGACCAGGGTGATAGCAGGGAAGAAGGTCTGCAGCGGTCATAGGTGAATACTTAACTCTCTTAACCAACATCTTTTCAGTGCCTACCAGATAGCAGGTACTGTATCTAGCCCAAGGGCCAGGCCTCACTTTGGACTCCTTTGCGTGGACCCTCTGGACTTCCTTCTTCAAAATCCCGAACTCTATCGAAACTGAAACCATCCCCCCTTACACATCCCTCATTGCTGTTTCAGGCCACATTGACCTCCTGGGTTTGGATTCCAGCCTAGCCCAGACCACTTTTTGCTACAAACCAAGAATGTGGTGACTTGAACTCCCTCTTCTCCATTGTCCATAAAAGGCTGTGGTGGAAACTTTCATAGCACATTTGGAGGTGGGCACCCAACCATCCCAGACACCTATGATAAAAGTATATTCAAAAAGCAGTGCTGAAATACGAGACTGGAAAGGTAGGCTTGGTCTGTTTGACATTTGCACTTTAACCTTAGGGCAAGGATATTTTATTGCATGCTTTTTAATCACTGTAGTAAATTGGATTATGTTCAGCAGATATTCACTCCTTTTTCCTAGGATCATAGATTTAGCCGGTGGTTTTTCAGATGAGTTTAACATATAGAGCTGCTGTAATCTTTCAAAATGAAGGAGGAAGATCCTCACACATCTAATTAGCCCCAGGCCTGGAGAGAAAAGTGTTTCCAGATCTTTCTGCATCACTTCTACATGAGAGAAAAACTTTTTAAAAATAACTTGCTTATATAATTCTTCAGAAAATCATGTGTACTAATTATTATATCTACCTTTAAGATGCCAAATTTAGAAGTAATAAAGCAATGTAACTAGTTAATTACATGATCAATTTTTAAGAAATGTCTTGACAGATTTGCACTAGATTGGAAAATCCACCACATTGGAAGTTAGATATGCCTAAGGCTCCCCATTTAAAATGTGAAATTATTTTTTAAAAGATACAGAAGCAGAGAGATGTTACCTTAGAAAAAAAAAAGGAGATCAGAAACAAAAAAGCTATTTTTTTCCCTACCAAAGACCTCAAGATTATAGGCAGTAATGTTGGCAACTAATTAAGTTTATATGACATAGTAGTAACAGCTGCCCTTATTCAAGCAGTTTCTATTTACAGGCACTATGCACACATAACCTCGTTTAAATTCACAAAATCTTTTGGATAGGTATTATCACCATTTTACTGATGTCAAAACAGAGGCTCCTCAGCAAGTGTGAGGAACTCATCTGAGCTCACACAGATAGCTAGGGTTGTATATTTACCACCATTCCTCACCATCTTCCCATATGGAATCCACCAAAATGCTTCATGTGGAACATGGTCATGAGTGTGCTGTGTTGGACTGTAATTCAGAATGCTCTCTGCCCCACACATTATAGAGTACTGCTTCACAGAAGAAGGACTGGAGGTGGATTTTGCTACAGAGCTTGTTGCTTAAAATAAATATTTGTTGATCAAGTGATTGGAAAGTTAAATGGAACAAGTAAAAGGTTATTAGGAAAAGATTGCTTTTGCCTGTCTCAAAGTTTGAAATACATCCTTTTACTAACCCCTAAAGACCCCCTGTATTTTTCATGAATTATCAACAAGAAAGAAAAAAGAGGAGTATAAGCTACTTTAAGGAAAATGAAGATGAAATTTCACATCACCCTCAAATAAAATTACCTGTTGCTCTCCAAACCTTTGTAGCCAAAAAGATTCTACATAAAAAATAAGGTACTTTTTTTTATATCCAAAAGCTTGTCGCCTGATCAGCTCTCAGCTTCTGCTGTTAACTGATTAGCACAGAGTAGGCTGACCTCAGCTCCTCCTCTGAACCTCCCTCTCTATGACGAGTGAGAACCTGCTTTCTTGGGACAGGCCCATACTCGAACTTTCTTGGGCACTTGTCCATGTTTCGCTAGCCTCAAAGTTTAATGGCAACTCCATCATGAGAATATGAATCACGCCTGTTGAAGTTATAGATTCTCCAATATTCTTGAGCAAGATGTGCTAAGCCTTATGTTTTATTTGGCCCAGTTAGACTCGGCTAAAGGGCACGCCTAAAGTTCCGTGGAGCTATGGGAGAGCCACCTTCTAGCCTTATAGTTTCTTTGTGGTGTTGCATTAGTTTAAAATGCTTATATTCTTCTCATTTTTTTTCATATGCTCTTCAGAATAAGACAAACCCGAAGGCTTTGCCTACCTGTTAAGTAATTTTTTAAATCAATTCAATAAGAGAAAAATTAATTAAATGGAATATTTTTCATTGAATAGAAGAAACTACTAACACAGCACATTTTTCATGCTACAACTGTTTATGTTGATGCAATAATGACAAAACACAAAGTAGACAGTGTCTATCCAAAATAAAATAAAGCTTAGCCTTCTAATAAAATAAAAGTGATGAGGCCATGCTTTCCTTTTAAACTTGCCTCCTAGCTCTCCTTCATATGATTTGTCTTCAACCACACCAGTGTTCTTTCTGTTCCTCAAAGAAATCGAGCTTGTTCCTGTTGGGGCTCTGCACCTTGCTGCTCCCTCTGCCTAGAACACTCTGCTTCCAGGTTAGAGGCATGGTTTGCTTCTACTTGTCACTCATGACTCACTTTATGCATCACCCTCAGACCTGCTTTCCCAGATCACCACTTTCCCCCCAACTCGCACATACAACGAGGCAATCCCTCTCTCTTTGCAGCTCTATTTTCTTCACTATCTGAAGTGGCTTGTTCATTTGTTTAGCTGATTTCTCTCTGTCTCCCCATCTAATATAAGCAACCTAAGAGCAAGGTCCTTGTCTGTCTTGTTTACCAGTATATCTCCAAAGAACAGGACCTTTGCCTAACAGACTACTCAATGAATATTTGCTGTATGAATGAAATAACAAATGAAAAAGTATATGAATGAATGAATGAATGTTTTTTTATGAAAGTTGTAGCAAAGCCACTAACACTAAACATATCCAGGAGTTATGACAAAACAGCAGTCTCCTAGAGCGGAAGTGAGTAACTTTGGGAACAAGATTCTATGTTTGATATTCATTCTCATGTTTAGACAAATTCCAAACAATGAAAAAGAGAAAATTCTTCTTTTTATTGCCATGTCTAGGCTTCTCTCTTTGTGCCAAAAGATGATATTCCAAAATAGAAGCCAATGACTAGAAAACCATCACATAGAAACTATGTACTTTTTGTCTTCATAAAGGGATTTCTCCATAAGCAAACAATTCTGAGTTTTCTCAGTATGATGTATTCCAAACACTATTTTTGCAGTTTACCAGGTATAAAACTTGAATGTACACAGTTCACATTCTTTGGTTCTACTTAATCTTGATTAATTTCTGGAAATTTCCATTTGGACATTCTCTCTCTCTGTCCTCTGTCCTTTACCTCTGCCCTAACCTTTTCTTTCTTTTTTTTTTCTCTCTGACATTGTATGCCTAAGTCAAGAATAAAAAGAAGGATTTGCAGGCCACAGCATGGGCATATTTGAGTCATTTCCACAGTCAGAGAGACAAAGAAAATAAGCATGTTTACATAACAAAATGTTTGAAAACTGATCTAGAATGATGTCTCTTTTGCCTAAACAAAAGCCACCCATAATGGCTGCCTGACACCTTTTTTAATTTATGGAGGCAAAAGTATGTCTTTTTTATTGAATACTATAAATAGAAATTTAATAATTCAAAACATATGTCATCCTATTAAAAGCTGATTCTCATTTTTGTTGTCTAACCCTCAAACTTTATATTCATATATATAATACATTTTACTATTTTATGAAGAGAAAAATTTGAATATTTACCATTTATCTCCAATGCCTATTTACTATATTAAAAATACATGAAAATAACCATCTAAAAATTAAAATTTCTTTTTATCTAGAATTTAAAACTTTCGAGATTTAATGACCAACATTTAACAAGTAGTAATGATAGTGATAAAATAAAAGAGAAATAAGTTCTACTGTCATAAATGTCTTCACATTTAGGCAATTTTGACAAATTGTTACATGAAAAAAAGTTTAGCCAGTACATTGATAGAAAAAAAAAATACATATATACTATGGACGAGGAGTTAACATTTTAGTTACCTAGTATTTCCTCTATAGAATGAATTTCTCCAGCTTCAACATGCTTTATGCCCCATTTATAAGCTAACACCATAACCTGCCCCTAAGCTAATATTCAGATAAAATGATGCAATTTGGTGACTCAAATTGATCTTCCAATATCCTCAATCTTTGGCAGGCAAAAGCCTATGTGTGCTGACTGACCTTTTCAACCTAATCTCAAATGCATATAGCTGGGTTTTTGTTGCTTTAAAAATTGTATTGCAAAAATGACATGATGACCCTCCCCCTCACCACAAGAACTTCTTCTGTGCCTATTTTCACTCAAAAGTGCAACCAATCACACAGATATAGGTCAGCCATTGTCATATTAGTCTAACAACATATCAGAAGGGTCCTACCTGTGGCAATAAGATTCCCATCCCAGGTAAGCCCATAATGTGTCTTCTCTTTTATACAGCCATTCACCCTCATCAATGGGGGATATATTCCAAAACCCCCAGTGGATGCCTAGAACCAATAGTACCAAACCCTATATAGACTATGTGTTTTCTTATGTATACATAGCTACGATACTGTTTAATTTATAAATTAAGCATAGTAAGACATTAGCAACAATACTAATAAAATACAATAATTATAACAATATCCTATAGTAAAAGTTACGTGACTATGGCCCCTCTCTCAAAATATCTTACTGCACTGTACTCATCCTTCTTGTGATGATGTAAGATGATAAAAGGCTTGTGTGATAAGATGCAATGAGGAGAATAACATAGGCTTTGTGACACAGCCTTAGGCTACTATTCACTTCACAAGGACCTGAGGATACTTGACAAGGAGGAATATCTGCTTTGGGATCAGTTGACCACAGTTGACTGAAACCAGGGAAAGAGAAACCAAAAATAAGGGGGGACTACTATATAGACTACTGATACATGTTTGTCTGGGAATTTACATAATTAAGGCACGAAAAAGGAAAAACAGAGTCAAAACCCTAGAAACTGCTTTTGGCTCTAGTCTAGGGAGAATTTCTAAGATATTACCTTCTTTTGTTGATTAGCCTCTAAAGAGAGAGAACAACAAATTTTTCCAAGAGTAGAATAGACTTTCTTGAATAGTTTCAATTTCATTGAGGCTAACAATAATGCGAAGCTTCCTGGCCATCACCTTAACGGAAATGCATTAACCGAACGTATTTCAAGTGAGTGACTTATTGTCAATTAAACATTCTTTTTATAATGCCAGAACTCAGAGTTAACTACTGGTTTACCTGTCTGAAGAGGGAGAGAACATGTAATAAAAAGAGCTGTAGAACACTGTGCTACAAATAAATGCCCAAGTGAAAAGTTTTTATATTATTATTTTTTTAAAGGGAGAGCTCAATAAGAATTTGGTCATTCGACTCTATTGAGTATTTGATATTTTCAGTTGCTCACTCAATGATGAGCAAGCTATTCGGGGTCCTTACATTCACAGGGCTTATTAGAAAAAATGGTAGAAGAAACACCTTATACCTTTTCCTAAATACATTTTCATCATAAGGGTGTTTCTTCCTTTTATCTTCAAAACTGCTTTTGGTTGAAAATCTGAGGGTAGACCCCAGCTGTTTGTCAAAAAGAATATGGAAATATCAAAAGCTGCCCAAAAAAGCCCACATTATGGGCTTACCTGGGATGGGAATCTCATTATTGCCACAAGTAGGACCCTTCTGATATGTTGTTAAACTAATATGACAAGGGCTGACCTAGTCTTAAAATATCTGTGTGATTGGTTGCACTTTTGAGTGAAAATAGGCACAGAAGAAGTTCTTGTGGTGAGGGGGAGGGTCATCGTGTCATTTTTGCAATGACAAATTTTGCCTCAAAGGCAGTGCTTGTAAGGTATACAGGACTGTGACAGGAATATGACTTGGATTGTCAACTTTTTGCCAGTCAATCCTTTTGGAAATTTTGTAACTACTTTTCTAAACACAGAGAAGGGAAAATTGAAGTAGATAGCATGGAATTCCAATTATCCCAAATGAAACAAAGTATTAGCAACTCATCACATATTCTATTCTCTTCTTTCTCTCCATTCTGTATTTTTCACTTGGTCACTTTCTCCTTCATTAATTCATTTATTCAGACAACAAAATTTATAGCACTGGGCTAAACCCAAAAATTCTCAGATGAACATTAACATTATGTCTTAGGAAAGGTCCACTGCTTGGGTTTCAAAAGGTATCTCTTTAATATACACTGGGAAGAAGCCTATATTTATATCTATTGGCTAATAAGTTGATGAAGTAAGGGATTTATTCAATAGGGGATGGAAAAGTTTCACTGTTATCCCTCAGAGAACAGTCTAACCAAGTGTGTTTTTTACTTTATTTTGTAAAATACACATACAGAAAAGGACATATACATACAGAAAAGTGCATAAAACATAAATAATGCTGCTGTGAACATGGTATACAAGTTTTTATTTGAGTAACGGCTTTCGATTTTTTTGGATATAAAACTAGAAGTTTATAAAACTAGAAGATGGGTGATATGGCAATTCTTTGTTTAACTTTTTGAGAAAACTCTGCCTGCTTTTCACAGCAGCTGAACCATTTTACATTCCCACCACCAATGTAAGGGCTTCCAATTTCTCCACATCTTTGCCAACACTTGTTCCTTTCCATTTTGTTTTTTGCTTTTATTTATAGTTATCCTAGTGGATATGAAGTGGTATCTCATTGTGGACTTTCCATTACTGTTACACAAAGCTTAAACACAGAAATCCACCAACTGATTTCCTTAACAAATAATTTTTGATGCTGGTTTGGTAAGGAGTCTCCTCTAAAGATATACCATTTTGTAACATTTAACAACAACAATAATAAAAATGATCATATTGAGGCACCTGGGTGGCTCAGTTGGTTAAGCCTCTGCCTTTGGCTCAGGTTATAATCCCAGGGTCCTGGAATCAACCCCCATGTCAGTGCTTCTCCCTCTCCCTCTGCCTCCCGCTCTCCCTGCTTGTGCTCTCTCTCTCTGTCAAATGAATAAATAAAATCTTTTAAAAAATTATAATATCTAACACATAGTGCTTATTGTCTAATAATAGAATTATTATAATTATTATTATTACTCATTTAACCCTCACTACAACTCTATGAGGTAGTATTGTTAGCTCCACTTTGCTGATGAGGATACTGGGGCACTAAGATCTCAAGTGACTTCTCCAAGGTTATGACCAGTTAATACTGGAGCTGTGATTCATGCCCAGCCAGTCTGACTCTGGGATTCATTTTTTTCCTGTGGTTGCCAGGCTGTACCCCAAAATGGTCAGAGTCCTGTAGGCCTTATAGAGATAAAGTTAGGTAGTATAACTTAATTACAACACATAAATTCAAAATTAGGTACCCATGTTATATTTTAAAATACAAATGTGTGATGAGGCTTTTAGCTCTTTGTTTTAAAAGGACTGCTGTTGGGACGCCTGGGTGGCTCAGTCGGTTAAGTGTCTGCTTTCCCCTTAGGTCATGATCCCAGCCCACTTCTCCCTCTCCTGCTCCCCTGCTTATTCTCTCTCTCTCTCTCTCTCTCTCTCTCTCTCTCTTTCTCTGTCAAATAAATAAACAAAAAATCTTTAAAAAATTAAAATAAAGTAAAATAAAATAAAATGACTGTTGTTATATGTGCCCCTGAATGCACTTCCACTCTCAGGAAGGGTCCAGTACCCTCCATCCCAGCTGGGTGGGTAAGGGGAGGGCAGAGGCCAGGATCCAGGATGCTCAAGGGGGCATTCTATTACCTGTTCTGCCGCTCCCTCAGTGACCTGTAGGAGGTGCGATTCTGCCCTGCCAACCAGCGAGGATTCTGCTGTGACACACTGAAGTCTCCACCAGCCATCTCCAGAAGCAAAGGCAAGTCTGAGCAGAAAACTAGGAAACCATAACCTTAAGCCTTCCTCTTTGGACTCTCTCCGTTTTCCCTCAGGACTTGGAGCACTAGAAGCGGCAATGAAATTTCATGTCTCTGTAAAGAAAAAAGAGCCAGTTTCTCCTCTACCTCTGGAACTCAAACTTAGTTTCTAATCAGCAGCTCCTGATTCAGCTCCTAACTGATTAGAAATGCCTCCACTAACCTCACAGCATTATCTTCGGATTTCAGATGCAAAAGAACACTCCTTTCAAACACCTCCTCATCCTCACAAACTACAAGCAGTCTCAACTGATAAAGAAAAATCAAGTTTAAAAAAAAAATTTTTTTTTAAGACTTCATTAATAGCAAAAATCATGAACCCCGGCTAAGAATGTGAGCAAGAATTACCACTCAGTGACAAAGAATGACTCAGAAGGTTATATAATGTTCTTGAATCCCCCGGAGGGTCCAGAGAACCCTGAAACCTTTGCCCTCCTCATGCTTGTCATTCCAGCCTAGACTGACCAGTGTCCAGGCAGTGTCCTTGGTGTGTGGACATCCTATCCAATGAGATAACAGGCCTCCTGTCCCGGCCCACCATCACCCAGAAAAGAAGGAAATGAATATCTGGTGAATGCCTACTGTGTCGCCAGGTACCATACTGGCACTATACACACACAAGAAGTAGCAATGAGTGAGAGAAGGGTCCTGGGGTCAGGGAGACCAAAGTTTGATGTTCAACATCCCCTCTCACCAGCCAAATGACTTCACTAAGCCACTTATCTGCTCTGCACCTCACTTTTCTCATCTGCAAAATCTAATAGCTCACATGTCATAAGACTGAGGGGAGGACTGCATTAGGTAATAGTTGTGAAGTGCTCTGCACATAGCCTAGAACAGAGTAACTTCTCGGTGAGTATTAGCTAGTAACAGCAGTACTATCATTAGTACTGTTATTATTGCTCTATTATCTCACATTCTCTTCTTAGGCAAAATGAGAAAAAAACTCAGAATGGGAAGAAATTCTCAGATCTAAGCCAGCTCTTCCCAAGTTAATCCCAAGGGCCACGTCAGCATGTAAGCCGTTCCTCTCACCAAAAAGTGTCTCTGCCCCCAGGAGCCATCAGAGCGAACACCAGGTTTCAGGGCATCCCTCTTAACCTTGGCAATGTCTGCTGTATAATCACTCAAACACAAATCTCTGTAGTGTTTTCTAAATTGCCTTAAGAAAATAGCAGTCAGCCCCAAAAGTAAACTTGTGCACTTGTTGAATCAAAAAATGCCATTACCACCACAGGTCAGGGGCGGATTCATTGCTAAAATAACTGGCTCCCTCCTGCTAAGAGTTTACATTGCTACTGCACCGATTAAAATCCAGTTTTAAGATGCTTCATCAATGATGGGTCAGTTGAAAACTTCTGCCCATTTTTAGAACAAAATTAGAATTGGCCTTTTATGGGGATTCAAAAGCAGACAGATAGTATCTGCAATTATTTGCTTCTTTGCATTTGTGGAATTGCTGCTCCCCCAAAGCAGGTGGCCTGAAGCATACTGTGCCAGCTGTTTTCAGAATAATCCATGTTTGTACATTCATTCCCCACACACATACTGCAAAAAGAATCCACAGGAACTAAACAGAAACAGGCACATGTAAAAAACCGGTCTCTGACGCATGCACCTCAACCCACAGTAAACCAGATTTCTGTCCTCTCTTTTGGTTCACTTAAGTGGACAATTTTTAGCTCTGGTCTTACTTCACTTTTTGAATACCTTCTGAAGCATTTACGCTGTTGTGTAATGGAAACTTTACAGATTTATGGACACTGCCTCGTCCCAGTTCTGGTGATATCCCATTCCCCAGGTTCTTTGGGCCTCTCCCTGTCTCTGTCCCTTCATAGGTTCATCTTCCCCTGTGCTCCCCACTTACACTGTAGGTGTTATCCTGGGATGCCACCCCAACGCCCATCTCCTCTCACTATATGGTACCACCTGGCACATACACCCTACAACTAGGAGGAAGGGAATTCGAACAGTTTCAACATTTCAGAGAACATTCTAAAGACTTCGATCTTATTTTCAAAAAAAGATATAAGCTCATATAATTTCAAAGGTGTTTAGATGCCTAAAATAAAGCAACTTAAAGTCTCTAAATCGTGCTCTATTTACAAGAAGACAAGGAGACAGGCTAGGGGGAAAACTAAATTGCTCTAACCTCTCTGAAAGCAATTTAGCAATAATTATCAAAAAGTTTATAATGTCTGTACATTTGGATGCAACAATTCTATTTCCATATAATAATTAGGAATACGTGCTAATATTCATCTTAATGCTCAATTAAAAATGCATTTGAAACAGCTAAAAGTTGGAAGCAATCTAAATACTTCAATAAATAATGGCATAGCCATATAATAACATTTAAATATCTCTAAAATGTATTACTTCATGAATAGATAGCAAATAGAGTGTGACCCTACTTCTTAATATATGTATATGTATTTGAATAAATACACATACATGTAAAAATCAAGAGGAGAAAAATGGAAAGAAGTCACACCCAGTGTTAATAATGATTATTTCTTTGTGTAAGGAGTATGGATGATTTGTATTTTATTCTTTGGGCTTTTCTATATTTTCAAAATTCACTAAAATAGTATAAATTACTTTAATAGTGAGGGACAAACCTCCAAAAAGAAAGGTCATATATATAAAGATGATATAGTAACCATTCTCCTAGAATACTAACTTGTAACTCCTATAAGATCCATACACTGAGACTATTTGAAATACAATATATGTTTCAGAAGGAGTGGTACTTGATTAAATAGACTTCAAATCCTATTTTAGGTCAGTCTAGGAACAAGCAAGTTGAACAAGCAATACTCTGCTTTGTTTCAATTCTCATAAATAAGTGTTCTTTTCACGGTCTATTTAATGCCATGTTTTTCACATTTTTGTACTCTTTGTTAGTGATTTCACTGTTTAAAAATGGCTACCTAAAAAAATAAAAATAAAAAAATAAAAAATAAAAATAAAAATGGCTACCTAGTGTGTTAGTAGTGCTGTCTAGTGTCCCAAAGTACAAGAAGGCTGTGATGTGCCTTACGGCAAAAATACATGTGTTAGGTAAGTTTCATTCAGGCATAAATTCTAGTGCTGTTGGCTGTGAGTTCAAGGTTAATGACTCAATACTATCTTAAATAAGGTGTCTTTAAACAGGAACACACAAAAGAAAAAAGGACGTATTGACTAGCCGACAAAAATTTTGTGACCAGAGGCTCTCAGGAACCCAAACCTGCATTTTTCCTAGGGGCAAATGTTCAGTATTTGCTAATTCACTCTTCATGGCAACTTTATAGACCATCACTAGTCTATAAAGACCAACAGTATGAATAAGGAGAATAGGCTATATAAACAATTCACATGCTTTCCACAAATATTACATGAAATGCATCATGAGCTAGATTAACATCATGCCTAGAATGAAAAATGGATAATCAGTGTCCATTGAATAAATATAATGTTGCCTTAAATAAAAATAACAGATGTCATAATCTGCCTATTGTTAACCAACATTTAGTTACATTTTCTGAAAAGCCTTAATTAAGCATGATGGCTTTACAAACCTCCTTTGCCTGGGCTATAGTTGCTTGCAGTAGTAGTTAACCTTAATTTCTCACAGGTCAACTTGACCTTCAATAACCAAACATTCTTACAAAGGGAACATCCAAGACACCTTCAAATTTATGTTTTGTCCTAAAGGTAACTACTGATTCTCTTTAAGGAGAGCTTTCCATCCATAAAAAGTTAAAAAAAAAAAAAATCAGCTTCTTTTCAACCTAATTCGTTCTCCTCCTGTAAGAAGATACAATTATAGCTTATCTTTAACTTATTAGTTAATTCTGTAGTATTCAACATCAGTATTTCTGAAAAAGTAGCCAGAAACAAAGTAGTTAAAAAAAAAAAAGAGGGAAATATCCATAATTTTAATCTAACCATGAGAAACATCAAAAAGATTCAAATCGAAGAGCCTACAAATTTGAAAGTCCTACAAAAATACCAGTACTCTTGAAAAGTTTCAAGGTCACGAAAGACAAAGAGAGACAAAGGCACTGTCACAGATTTGAGGAGACTAAGGAGGAATGACAACTAAATGTAAGAACAATCCTGAGTTGGATCTTGAAACAGGAAAAGGACACTGTTGGAAAACAAGAAATTATAATAAAGTCTTTAGTTCACTTAAGAATATCGTATCTGTATAATTTCTTAATTTCACAAACTATATCTCAGTTATGGCTGGTGTTAACAATATGGGAAGCTGAGTGAAGACAAAGGAAAATCTGTACTAACTTTGCAATTATTCTCTAATTGTAAAAATTGTAAAAAAAAAAAAAAAGTTTTGAAACGAGAGAGAGTAAGAGAGTGTAAGAAAGGGGAGAAATGGCTCATCTCCATTCAAGGTATAAATACTGTACTGAAGCCAGGTTGGAGGGAGGTGAGGACAAACAGCTACTTTGGGTAGTTGGGCAAATTCCTTGCAGCACGTAAGGGCCCATCATTTTCTGAAAGAATTGACAGGAAGTAGTTCTTTACTAGTACCACATGGGAGGACAACTCTCCCCAGAACGCTTAAATTCCTGACTCCTGGAGGATTTCTGTTAGGCACCCTGAATTCTGAGTACACCTTCCAGGATGAAATGGTCTATAGAGAAGAGGGACCTAGAAAGCCAGTGTTCTGTAAACACACATCTTATTTCACCTGAAAACTCAGCATAGGGAGCTATTTGTGGCCTAACAGTGTTTTTTTCTGGGCATGAACTCTATGTCTGAGCGACAAGTATCTTCAAATGTCCTTCTTTGACAGCATAGGCCCTTGAGCCCCAGTGTCCTGTCATTACATGACCATGACAATTCTAGCTCATAATTATTATCTGCTACAATTTATCCCCAAGTTCCTTTGAAAGCCTATTGCTGTTTAAAATTTTGTTTTTCTCTAATTACTAGAAATCATGATGGACATGATCCAAACATAGGGCAGGAAGCTATTATTCCCTTCTTGAAAATACATCAAAGCTGGGGTCTCTTTTTCTGAAATTTGGGGAAGTTTATTTTATTTTTCATAAGTTTCTTGGGCCAGCCCTTCCTGACAGCGACCTGGTAAGTGGAGGCATTCAGCTCTGACTGCTGAGATTTGGCTATCCAGTGTCCATCTATATGATTTTTAGAACAGTTGTCATGATCATATTCTGTATCTATCCAAGAAATACGAGAGCTCAGAGCTATATACCAAGGTCTGTCTAACAGATGCAAGAAATCCAAAGCACTGGCCTCAGAGTATCACTGAGTCACACTTTTTAAAACCAGAGAAACTCAAGGTCCTAAATCATAAGCTCTGCTTAGAAGAAATGCTGTAATTCTGGAACAGACAGAGGCCTAAATGACCCAAGTGTGCTTGCAACAATGATGGTGTAGAGTAGTAACATAGCAGGAGTACTAATAGTAATAATAGTAAGAAATGCTAACACTTACTGAGTATTTACTGTGCTCAGGCACTGTACCAGACACTCTATGTGTATTACACTTTTAATCCTCTCCACAACCTTCTGAGGTAAATATGATTATTATCCACCATTGGAATGATAAAGAAACTAGGACTTTGTGGGGTTCAGTAATTTGCCAGAGCTCACAGGACTAGTAAATGTAGGAGATGAACAAAATTGCCCTGACCCCAGAGCCTACCCACTGAACCACTATCCTGCACTGTGCACCATGTAACTTCAGACATTCCAGGGTTCCCTGTTACCTGATTTCTGAACCAACGTGACCTCTAGGAGATGCTTTTAGACAAAGTGAAGTGCTCAGAAACCACTTTAGTCCTTGGTCACTCTCTCTTCCTGCCTCCCTAAATACACAGTTTGCTCAGGTCTCTAGTCTTCACACCTGAAGGAGTCGTCATGGTTCTCGAGGCTTGGATTCATCAAGCAGTTTTGTATCCAATGTCTAAATGTGAAAGCCCACTTCCTGGTCCTGAGGGTTAGCTTTCCTCTAGGGATAAAACCAAATGGCCAGGAATAAGGCTTGTTTTCTAGTCCTCCCTCTGTCATAACTACTTCCCTGGACTTTGATAGGTCTCTTTATTTCTCTGTGTGTGTGTGTGTGTGTGTGTGTGTGTGTGTGTGTGTGTGTGTTTACTTCATGGAGATATTTTAAGCAAAAAAAAAAAAAAAAAAAAAAAAAAAATCTTACCTGGGTATAAAATACTTGAGTATTTACTAAAGCAAACTGACTGAATAATGAAAAATCCTGGGACTTTAGACTCACTCTGGGGATCTAAAAATCATCTCACTCAACTCAACTCTCTACCCTTGCCATCTATATTACAAATACCATCTAGTCTCTTTTCTAACAGACACTTTTATAGCTGTGGGCAGGCAGCCAGTGTGGCCTGGTTTTCTTTTGGGAAATGCCTCCTACT
The DNA here is from genome assembly GCA_028534135.1 of Potos flavus. NCBI lineage: Eukaryota > Metazoa > Chordata > Mammalia > Carnivora > Procyonidae > Potos > Potos flavus. The sequence continues at coordinate 67,607,352 of CM052899.1, read as the reverse complement.
TTCCATGAGATTCTATTGAGCCCATCCATCACAAAGCTCTTTATCCCCTGTAGACACATCACTCAGGCTGACCAATGAGAATAATTCATCATCCCGATATAAAAACCCAAGAAAGGTTCATCCAAGTCCTTTCTGATGGATTAACATGAATGTTTCTTTTGTGCTTTCATCCCAAACTGTAAGGATTCTTGTGCTTGTGTCCACCAGGGATATGTTGCCATAGAGAGAGTGAAAGAATAAATCAAAGTAGTGGTAAGCAATCCTGAAAGACAAAGAGAGACAAAGATAGTGAATAGAGAAAGCAACGGAGAGACAGAAAGCACATAAGTTTGTTTGAACGCCTGGATACAACTATTCTTGAAACCAAACCTACCACTTGAAGGTCTCAGTTAAGTAAACCAAAATATTCCCTTGTATATTTGATTGTATGAGATTTTTGGTCACTTGCAACATACAGTCCTACCCAATACCATGGACATTACAATGTCATTGATACCCAAGTTTCCTTCTTAGTTCTTTTTATCTGCTTTTAATTTTTGAGGAAGTGATGGAAACATGGAACAGTACCATTTCTCTTAAGAAAAAATAAAATCCATGATTTTTCAACTACTAACCATGTGACATGAAACTCAAGATATAGAAAAATTATAATAGTGTGTTGGGTTAATTAAAATAATAAGGAGGAGCCTGAGTGACTCAGTTGGTTAAGTGTCCGACTCTTGATTTCAGCTCAGGTCATGATCTCAGGGTCATGGGATTAAGCCCTGCGTTGGGTTCTATGCCCAGGGAGTATGCTTGTCCCTCTCCCTCTTCCTCTGCCCCTTCCCCCACACCCTCTCTAACAAATAAAAATAAATAAATAAAAATAAATAATTAGCTAAAAAGGCCCTGATATTGTTAGCTTCAGAAATATTGGCTACGTATAAATTAGATTCGCATATTTAAATCCCATGTAATCTCTAAAACTGTCAGTATGAACATATGTGTGTGTGTATGTATACGCATCATTGAACTTCCAAATTTATTTTTTCCACTTTGACCTCCCCTGTTGAACACCAGACTCATTTTTCCATCTGCCAATTGGACATCTCCCCTCTGATGTCACTATACATCCAATGTCCAAAAGATAACCTGGTTCTCTTCAGAGTTTTCCTTTTCAATAAAAAGAATCTTAAGTTCACTCAATGGCTAACGTGTAAATCTTGAAGTTATTCTTGATTCCTTTCCTTCTTTCACCTCACATCTAGTCAATAAATTTTGTTGGTTCTGCTTCAGAATGTATCCTGAATCCAGAATGTATCCTGAAACCACTTCTCTCTGTCTCCACCATTATGACCATGATCTAACCCACAACTACTCTCACATGAATCACGACGGCAGCCTTTTACCTGGGATGCCTGCTTCCACTCTCAGCTCTGTCTAGCCAAATGTTCACACAATAGGCAAAGGTACATCTTTTAAAATACAAATCTGATTATGTCGCACCTCTGCTCAGAACCCTTCCACGGCTCCCCATCACACTCAGAATTGAGCCAAAGTTCTTATCCTGACCTATGAGGCCCCACATGATCCAACCCCTCACAACTGCTCATGTCATCTTTTATTACTGCCTCCCTCATTCCTTTCCAGCTGCACTGGCCTCTCTGCTATTCCTACAACACAGCCAGCATGAGCTCACCTCACGGCATTTGCACTCCCTATTTCCTCTACCTAGAATGCACTACCCCTCAGTCATCGCCAGAGCTTACCTTCTCTCTTCATTCAGGTCTCTAATCAAATGTCATCTCATCCAAGAAGCCTTCCATAGCTAGCTTAAAACTGTCATCCCCTCTTGCTCTCTACGTTATATTATTGTTTTCACTTCCCGATTTGTTCATTGACTGATCGCCTTCTCTAGAGTATCAGCTCCATGAAAGGCAGGGCCTTTGTTTTATTTATGGCTGTATCTCCAACATCTTGACCTAAGGTATTTTGTTATGGCAGTACTAGCAAACTAATACACCTCCCTCTTCAGAGATGGTACTTTACTCCCACCTACCATTTTGAGTGTGGGTTGAACTTAGTGACTTACTTCTAAAGAATAGAGTATAGAAAGTGAAGAATAATAGATTTATAATGGAGAAACCTGGCAAATACTACCAGAACAAAATGATCAAGGTTAACACCATCAGTGCCAAGTCCTGCTGACAGCATGTGCCCCTCCAATAGGATATGATGGGAAAGGCATTCTAACTCTGTGATGTTCTTCCCAAAAACCCAACATTCCAGTCAAATCAGGAGAAAACATCAGGCAAATCCAAGTGAGAGATATTCCACAAATATCTGACCAGAAGTCCTCAAAACTGTCCAAGGTCATAAAAAACAAAGATCGAAAAACTGTCCCATTCCAGGGGAAACTCAGGAAACATAAAGGTTAAATGCAATGCAGTACTCCGGACTAGATTCCAAACAAAATAAAGGATAATAGTGGAAACCTAGAGCCTGAAGTTTAGTTAACAGCAATGCACTAATGTTGGTTTCTTGATTGTGATAAATGTACCACAGTAATGCAAAATATTATGTAGGATATACAAGAACTTTCTGTAATGGTCTTTGTAATTCTTCTATAAACCTGAAGCGGTTCTGGGGCGCCTGGGTGGCTCAGTGGGTTAAGCCGCTGCCTCCGGCTCAAGTCATGATCTCAGGGTCCTGGGATAGAGCCCCACATCGGACTCTCTGCTCAGCAGGGAGCCTGCTTCCCCCCTCCCTCTGTCTACCTCTCTGCCTACTTGTGATCTCTCTCTCTCTCTGTCAAATAAATTTTAAAAAATCTTAAAAAAAAAAACAAAACTGAAGTGGTTCCAAAATAAACGTTTATTTTCTTTCAGATGGGCAAGGAGAATGAATAGGCAAATCACTAAAAAAAAAAAAATGCAGATGGTCAAAAATCCATGGAAATTATGAACAAACAAATACAAGTAATCAAAGAAATGTAAATGATAACAATGAGTTATTTTTCACCCATCAGAGTGACAATGATTTTCAAAAGTGATAATGCCCAATGTTTCTAAAAAGGTATGGGAAAATATGTAATTTGCCACTGGCATCTAATGTTTTTATCAAGTACATACCTCAATTCATTTTCCAAGGAAATAAGCAAGCAAGTACTCAATATAACAACTAACATTTATTGAACACTTACAATGTGTGGATGGTAGTACAAATGTATTAGATCATTTGACTCTAATGATAATTTTGTAAGGTAGACACTATTATCATCATCTATATTTTAAGGAAGATAAAATTAAATTAAAATCTTTATAACAACTAGAATATTTATTATAGTAATGGCCTCCTCCAATAAACCATTCCTCCCTGTATCTGTGCCCTAGCATAGTCCCCTCCCATAGTGACTCTGGGGTTTGGCCATGTCACTTGTTTTGTCTAATGAAATGTAAGCAAATATCACAAATAGAGGATTTCCCTTTCTCTTTCTGCTTTTGAAATGTTAAGACCCCTAGCCTGCTAAGACTCAAGGTTAGTCAACAGCCAGCATCAAGCCTCAGACAGGGGAAGGCTAATTTAGACAACCTCGCCATAGTTGAGCTCTCAGATGACATTAGCCACATGAATGACCCGAGGTGAGAGAAGCAGAATACCCACCAAGCTGAGCCTAGCCCAATATGTTGGGTTCACAGACTCATCAACCATAAATGAACCATAAAATAGTTGTTTTAAACCATTAAGTTTTGGGCTAATTTGTTTTGCAGCAATAAATAATTAAAGACAATCCTATGAGAGTTTTGTTACATCTAATATACATAAGGAATCCTAGACTTAGTTAAGTAGTCTGTCTGGTAAGTAGCAGAGCCAGGATTCACAGGGACATAGCTAATAGTTTTAAGAGAACATTCTTAAACTCTGTGCTATGCCACTGACCATTCATCTTAGTAAAATAACCCAAAAGTATTCAAAGGGATTTGCTTAAGTAAATTATGCTAAAAATAGATACAATAGGCGATACAATAAACTACCACTAATAATAGAATAGAATGCAATTATCCTCGCAACAATATAAAACCATTATTGATATGAGAAGATAATAAAAGTTCACTTTTGTTGGATGTCACTATATGTCATGCATTCTTCTTAGTGTTTTACGTGCTTTATTTCATTTGCTATTCACAACAGCTCTGTGAATGGATTACAAATTGTTCTCATTTATTATTTTTCTCAATTATTCCCATTTCCTTACAAATGAGGAAAATGAGTGCAGGGCAATTGAACAACTTGCTCAAGGTTATTAAGTGGCAAAACTGAGCTGCAAACCCAGGGAGCCTCACTTCCAAGGCCATGTTCCCAACCACAACATCATGCTGTCTGTTTTTCCCACAATATATTTTTAGTTGAGAAAGATCAGATTATGAAAACAATATGTGTTTCCATTTTGGTACCAGAAAGAAAGTGTGGGTGGTTGTGCGGCATGTGTTTATGTAGGCATAGGAGAGAATATGGAGGGACTTCTAAGTATACACTATAAACTGTAGTTACTCCTGAGTGATAGGATTATGAATGACTTTTTTTTCTATATATTTTTATGCATTTCCTGATTTTTTGCAATGAGAGTTTACAACTCTGAGTATGGGAAATATGCAACTCTTTTTAAAAGAAACACCTTAACACTTCAATATTTAAACACTATAAAATAATTTTAAAATTTGCAGAATAAACATAAAGTCCTACATGACCACATAAAAAAGTACAAATTACTTTGTAACTAAATATGGTGACAGATGTTAACTGGATTTACTGTGGCGATTATTTTGCAATATATACAAATAGCTAATCCTTATGTTGTACACCTGAAACTAATATGTTATATGTCAATTATAACTCAATAAAAACACAAAAAAATTACAAATTAAAAGCTAATGAAGATAATTCACCAGTTAAGACAATATTTCTCATCAAATGGGCATCTCTTAAATGTTAATTCTCACTGCTTGCAAGAGTCTTGAGAGATACATATTTTCAGCCACTGCCACTGGGAATGTAAAAACGCTACAAAGATATTGTATTAAGAAAGAATTAATATCACAACACATGTTGGTGAGGATGCGGAGAAAAAGAAACCCTTCCGTGTGCACTGTTGGTGGGAATGCAAACTGGTGCAGCCACTCTGGAAAACAGTGTGGAGGTTCCTCAAAAAGTTGAAAATAGAGCTACCCTATGACCCAGCAATTGCACTACTAGGCATTGTATCCAAAGGATACAATGATAGTGATTCAAAGGGGCACATGCACCCCAATGTTTATAGCAGCATTGCCCACAATAGCCAAACTATGGGAGGAGCCCATATGTCCATAAGTAGATGAATGGATAAAGAAGATGTGGTATATGGGCACCTGGGTGGCTCAGTCAGTTAAGCATCTGTCTTTGGCTCAGGTCATGTTCCCAGAGTCCAGAGATCAAGTCCCACATTGGGCTTCTTGCTCACTGGGGAGGCTGCTTCTCCTTCTGCCTGCGGCTCCCCCTGCTTGTGCTCTCTCGCTCTCTCGCGCACTCACTCTTTCTCTCACGCATCTGCTCTCTCTCTTAAAAAAACAAAGAAGATGTGGTGTATACACACACACACACACACACACACACACACACACACACTGAAATATTACTCAGCCATCAAAAAGAATGAAATCTTGCCATTTGCAACGATGTGGATAGAACTAGATGGTATTATGCTAAATGAAATAAGTCAGCCAGAGAAAGACAAATACCATATGATTTCGCTCATATGTGGAATTTAAGAAACAAAACAGATGAACATAGGAGAAAGGAAGGAAAAATAAGACAAAAACAGAGAGGGAGACAAACCATAAGAGACTCTTAACTCTAGGAAACAAACTGAGGGTTGCTGGAGGGGAGATGAGTGGGGATTTAGGGTAACTGGGTGATGGGCATTAAGAAGGGCACTTGATGGAATGAGCATTGATTATTATATGCAAGTGATGAACCACTAAATTTAACCTCAGAAATTAATAATATACTATATATTAATTAAATGGAATTTAAATTAAAAAAATAAATTAAAAAGAAACATCTGGGGCCAAATCGCCCCAAAATCATAACATCACACCATGAATGTGGCTTCAGTAATCAGAATCTTACATTCCAGGGGCTTCTTTTCTTTGTTGTTTCCTTTTTTTCCCCACCCCACTCCAGGTACTTCCAACCTGCCAAGGCCACCTTCTAGAAGGAGCACAGGAGGCCTCATCTGCTTTCTGAGAGAGTTAGGGATACCTCCAAGTTAAGTTTTATTATCTCATCTATACAAATACACGACCAACCCAGGATTCAAACCTGTCAGACTGCAAAGCCTATAGTAAATCTTAACCTGTGGCCTATGAATGTGAAGAATTCCATCTTCTTCCCATCTACTCCCTATGTGGGGTGGGGGTAGAGCAGTGTACCAATATTTGCATAGAATAAAGATTTATTTATTTATTTGAGAGAAAGAGTGCATAAGTGGGAGGGGTGGGTTTTGGTGTGTGGAGAGACAAAGGGAAAGCAGACTCCCCGCTGATCAGGGAGCCCTCCTTGGGGCTCAATCTCACAACTCTAAGATCATGACCTGAACCCAAACCAGGAGTCAGAGGCTTAATCAACTGAGCCACCCAGGTGCCCTCCCAAGATTTGCATGTAATGTGTGCTTAAATAAGTAACCAAATGGATGAATCCATGGATCTGATGACTATTCTTAATCTTGATCCAAATTAACTAAATTGACTTTTAATCCAAACTATGAATTTTTAATTTACATCCCCACTTTGTTACCGAAAAGTAGCTTACAAAGTAGCTTACAAAAATAAAAAAAATGCATAAATTGTAAGAAGATAATATGAATGAGAAGTAGGTGAGAAAGAAAAGGGAATACAGTGGTAGGGACACGAAAAGTGTGGCATTGAGGCTAACACAAAATCACAGATCACGATGTCCTTCTACGCACTTGGTATTAGTTCTCTTACAAATGTAAACAGCGTTTTCAAGTTGTGCCAGTACAACTTTAAGTCAGTATGATTTACTCCCTATTACGTGGTTACATCCTAAAAAGACAGGACAGCTCTGCTGCAGGTGGCTTTTACAGGACACCTGTCATGGTAGCAGGAAAGTCTAGTAGTTCAGAATTGGCTTTAGAACCTAATGAATACATGACCACAGATAGTGAACTAAAAAACCTTGAGACACATAACAGCAGTTATCTGGTTTTTCCATCATATTGGTTGGGGTGACCAATGCCTAGAGGGACTAAAGAGGTAATTTAGAATCAAGTAAATGTTCAATTTACCACCTCTAGTTTCTATCATCTGCTGCAATTTTCACTCCCCCCAATTAATGGTAGAACAGTGCTAGGTAAATGGTAGTCACAAATATTGTAGCATTCAACATTTATTGTATTTAATGCTAGTAATATGATATAATTGATTTGATTGATAATAAACAGGAAACCAAGGTAGATGTTGATTTGTACTTTGGAGAGATGTTATCAATGAACTATATCACATTAGGTATCACAAAGCTCAACTATATACTTATTCAGGAACAATGGTTTTTCACTTTGAGAAAATCCTAATATTCAGACATACTACTCTCTACTCTAACAGAGCAAAAGAAATTAGAAGTTTATGAGCAGGTATAGCATCTTGAAAAATTAAAAACATGCACTGAGAGATTCTAATACTTTCCTTAAAAGGTGATGCCAGAACCAGAGCTGGAGCATGTGGGGAGGGTACTCAGAAGAAGTCACATGAGCAATTTGAACAAAATCCTCCCTGCTTTTCCCTACTTCCACCTATGTGCGAAGACTGTATGGTTGGTTTATACCAGCAATTTTCAAATTTTAATGAGCACATAAACTGAGGATCTCTTTAAAACGCAGACTCTAATTCAGCAGGTCTACGGTGAGGCCTCAGATTTTATTCATGTAGGAAGTTCCTAGACGAGGCTATTGCTGCTGGGCTGAGGACCTCCGTTACAAGTAGTGAAGGGGTTTCGCTTTGTTTTGTTTTTAAAGATTTTATTTATTTATTTGACAGAGAGGAGAGAGATCACAAGTAGGCAGAGAGGCAGGCAGAGAGAGAGGGGGAAGCAGGCTCCCTGCAGAGCAGAGAACCCGACACAGGGCTCAATCCCAGGACCCTGAGATCATGACCTGAGCCGAAGGCAGAGGCTTTAACCCACTGAGCCACCCAGGCGCCCCAAAAGTTTTTATTATATATTTTTTTTATCATTAAGTTGATCTATGAAGAGATTTGCCTTCACTTAGTACAATGGTTAATTGTATATGTTGGCTTGACTAGACTGAGGGATGTCCTGATAGCTAGTGAAACGTTATTTGAGTGTGTCTGGGGGGATTTTTCCAGAAGGAATTATCATTTTAATCAGTAGGCTGAGTGAAGATCATCCTCACCACTTCAGGGGGGCAACATCCATCCTTGAGGGCCTGAATAGAACAAGAAATGGAGAAGAGCAAATTCACGCTCTCTCCACCTTCTCTTTCCCTTAGACATCAGCTCTCCTGGGTCTCAGGTTTTTAGACTCAGGTAGGGACTATACCATTGGCCTCACTGAGTCTCAGGCCTTTGGACTTGGACTGAATTACACCGCTAGCTTTCCTGGTTCTCCAGCTTGCAGACAGCAGATCATGAGACACCTCAACCTCCCTAACAACCACTTAAGCCAATTTCTATAAAAATCTCCTCCTCTATATATGTGTATAGATCCTATTGGTTCTATTTCTCTGGAGAACCCTAGCTAATCAACGAGTAAAAACAAACCATAAATGGAGGTTTGGAGACTCCATTCAGTTGAGTCAAAGATTCATTGTAAAGTGCAATGTGATCACTTCTAGCCTTGGGTGCCTATTTAAATTTAAATGACTTTACATAAAATAAAATCTAAAATTTAGTTTCTCCATTGCATTAGCCACCTTTTAAGTGCTCAATAGCCATATGTGGCTAGTGGCTACCCTAACGGACAGCATGGAAGAACATTTCCATTATCCTAGAAAGTTCTAGAGAACAGTGCTGAACCAGAGATGGTTCGGTTACCAAACAAAAATGTAAAGAATAGAAGGTTGACTCCACTTTCAAACAAATCAAAAAGTGAACTCCTGAACTGCCATTGGTAAAACTCCAGCCATGTCTGCTCCAAAAAAAAAAAAAAGGATAGGTCAGGACAACATGATACCCATTAATAAAAAGCTTACATTCCTTCTCCCCAGCAAAGAGCAGTACAGCTTAACCTCAAATGGAACGTGGAACGTGACATTAAGGAACGAAAAGGGAAAGATGGGTAACAGTGCTGCTGAAGCTAAACAGAGCAGCCCCCATGCTTGGCATGCTTCATTCCACAGCCGTCGTCATTACCCTGAACTTTTATCAGTCAATCTCTTGACCTGATGGGGAAGCTAATAGCAGTGAGACAGAAGTGCCAGTGGGGTAGAGCACAGTGTCACTCTCAGCTCTGTCTGGAATACTCAGCTCAAACTATGCAAGGAAAGCAACAAGCACCACCAACAAAACAGAGGGAACAAGAGGATGCATTAGTCAGGGATTAGACAGACAGACAGATAGGCAGACAAATTGAGATTTACTTAAGGAATTGGCTCATGTGACTACGATGGCTGGCATGTCTCAATGTGTAATGCAGGCCAGAGGGCTGGAAATTCAAGGAAGAGCTAATGTGGTTTTGAGAATGAAGGCAGTCAGAGGCAAGAACACCTTCTTCCTTTGGAAGCCTCAGACTTTTAACACCTTCAACTGATTTGATGGGATTCGTCTACATTATGAAGGGTATTCTACTTTACTCAAAGTCTCCTGGTTTAAATGTTAATCATATCTAAATCATATCTAAAAAAAATACCTTCTCCTGGCAATATCTACACTGGTGTTTGACCAAACAACTGGAGACCCATAGCCCAGCCAACATGATACGGTTCACCATCGCAAGCAGATGGAGATTGAAATCTTTAGCTCCGGGTCCCTAGTATTTGGGGCCTCCCTACCAGCTCCCTTTCTAGTTAATTTCCTCAAGCTCAACAGCAACACCAGTGGAGATTAACGTTAGTGAGGCTATAAGAAAGGCAGACCTGGCCGTGGTGGCCGCTGGTCACCTGTCCCACATGAGTCTGTTGACAATAGCAAGGTCTCCATAAGCTTTCAGAACAGGACGCCTGATGTCAACACTGAGGACTGCTCTAGGAGATGGGGGCAGCAGAAACACTAGCCTTTCTCTTTTCCCCAAACTGCCCCTGCCAAAGCCTACCCAAGACACTAAAATTTGGATTTATATTTTGCAGATTATATGACCACTTGGGAAATCTGGAAAATAAATGAGATGTTTATCAACTACTTTGAGCATTTCAAAAAACAAACTCTGAGGGAGGGAAAAATGGTTTTTAGTAAAAAAGCCTTTCCAGAGGCACCTGGGTGGCCCATTTGGCTAAGCATCTGATTTGGGCTCAGGTCATAATCTCAGTCCTGGGATTGAGCCCCACATCAAGCCCAGCATAGGGCTCTGCACTCAGCAGGGAATCTGCTTGTCCATCTCCCTCTACCTCTTTACCTGCTCATGCTCTCTATCTCTCAAATAAATAAAATCTTTTAAAAAAGAAAATAATAATAATAAAAGAGCCCTTCCAGACTTCTAAGCCTAGCTTGAATTTTTCTGTTAGTTTTATGCAGAAGAGAAGGAAATTTCCTTGACTTCTAGGAAAAAAAAAAATTCTTCCAGACCATGGGCTTCATGGTCTATGAGCAATATAAGTTTATACTTCCACTAGAAAGTTCCTTCTGCCCTTAACTATTTCTGATTTTACATTCATACTGATGAATATATAGCCTGCAGTGGTGTTATCTGAGCAAGAAGAAATTAACTTATAAATCCATAGAAATCTTTCCTTCCCCCAATGATACTAGATATTCAGGTAGCAGCTTTTTGGACTGATTTCCTTTATCACTTATGTCAAAGTCTAACCATAAACTTTGTGAGTCACAGGCACTAATATCCAACTGTAGCTTTTTGCCTTCGCCTTGACGTAGTCCTTGGGGCACTTTTTCTAAGCACTCAGTCAGAAACCAAGTCCTGCATATAATACTACAAGCCACTCTCTCTACATCTGTTAATTCCACAAGACACCACTAAACTCCATGATTACCAGTTACTCTCAGCTGTTAAAGAGAAAAGATTATAAAAAATGCAGTTATTTAAATCCACAAAAGTATTGGTTTATTTCCAATCTTGATCCAGACTTCAAAAGATTTCATGGATCAAATCTCATCATAATTGGGTTTCATAGGAAGTATGAGAACTGTGTATAATTCAAGTGACTTAGTTTCCAAGAGTCAATGTAAATTCAGGAAATGACACTAGTAAATTCATTCATACAAGAATATGCCCCTTCTACAATTTTCCCCCATCCACCTTTTCACATTCTAGACATATTCTGCTACCCTCGTCTCCCGTTTTGCATCCTACCTTCTCAAATTCATCCCTCCTTTTGAATTAATCCAACCCAATCCCATTTATAGACCCATCAAAGTCTGTCTGCCAGGTACTTACCATCAAATCCCCTGTCTTTGATAAGCCTTCTCAAAGCTAATCACTTAGAATTAATCTCTCCTCCTCTATACTTTCAGAATACATTGTCTTTACCAGAATTATAGCCTTCATCACATGTCAGGTTAGTGTTACTTGTGTACCTTTCTCGTTACTTGTGAGCTCTGACTCAGAAATTTACTGTGTCATTTTTCTCTCCCAGTACCTAACACACCAAATATATGTTTAAAATGAAATGGGATGGGAGAGGGTGGAAGTAGCTCCAAAATGGACAGTTTCACAGGCCCAGGTTCAGCTGCTAATACAGTTTTTCTGAAAGCTGAGTGATTCTGTAATGTGGCACCATGACTTTAGCCCACAGGACCCCAAAGGCAGGAGAGATATGTCCTTAAAGAAATGACATAGAGAAGTAGAAAAGGATAGGGCATTCAGTTAGCAAGTACCAGCATGTGCTCACTCTCCCAGAGTTGCTTCAAACTTCCCATTCTTGCAAGAAGAATCTAACTTTGCCTCTGCATCTTTCCTAGCCAAGTGCAAAGTGGTGAACTCTGACTATCCCTCCAGTGCATACTATAATAAGAGAATAAGTTGTGTTTAAAGCTCTTCCATATACATTAGCCATTCCATTCTTATGTATCCTGAAAGGTAAGCAGAGTAGTTTTATTTCATTTTGTAGATGAAGAAAAGGAATGTCAGAAATTAGATCATTTTCCTAAGGTAAGTTTGTGGCAGACCTAGAACTGTAACTCGGGTCTTTTTGAGTCCTGATTTAGAAGTAGCAGTGCTGGCCATGCTCCCACTTTTGTAGAGCAAGATTTCCAAGCCTTGACTGCCATTCACTATTTCCACTTCAGACATTCTGGAGTGGGGGTTTGGAGGGCAACGAGTAGCTCCAGATGTGGAAGCAGAGAAAGCTCAGGCAAGGCATGGGGGAAGTGGAAAGTGAGCCCTGAATGTTGGATGTATTGTGTCAAGGAAATTCAGATTTCCATAGACTCTTCTCCCCTAGAAGCAGAAACTTTGCCCATTTAAGACAAACCCTTCAGAAATCATCAGTAATTATAATTTTCCAAGTTAGGTAAAAGTAAGAACTCCACGCTGACATGCAGGAATGATGGAACTTCTGGAACCCACTCAGAAGTCATTGGACCATCGAGGGGGAGAAAGGGACTGTCCATTTCTCCAGAAGAAAGAAAAAGGCAGGGTCTTTTGAGCTCTCAAAATACGCAGTCTTGAGACATTTGATCTTGAGAGAAAGTGCAAGTACCTCCTTGACCAAAGTCTAGGATGTTCTGCCACAGGCAGCAGCCATTTTTCATGGATAAGATTTGCTGACAAGTATGCCTAATTCAATGTTGTGACATTTTATGGGAATTACCCAAATACTGTGGTTATATGGAAATGACAAGCTGGGGGAAAAAAGCTGTTCCAAAATGCAAGGTAAGGTTGTTCATAAAACCTTTTTGACTCTTTGGTATCTGGTATGAAAAGGGGAAGGGGCATATACATGAACCCAACATGTATCCGATGTAAATGATACATCTGATAACAAAAGACAAAATATATGTTATTTCTATGTAAGATTTCTACAATGCTGAAGATAAACTGGATGAAGAACCCGAGGAATCCCTAAGGTTGAAAGGAAAAGAGAAAACCAAACCAAAAGATGGAAAGGGATCAGTGAAAACAGAGTTGGGGGGGGGGTGGAGAACGCAAGTCTTTGCAAATATGACTATCTGCTCATCATAAATTTTTATTTTTTAACCTAGGTTGCAAGAGTAGCATTTTCATAAATTTATTTTAAATATTGTTCTATTTTGCTTTAGTAGGTTTACAATATACAAAAAGAGTTTGGCTTTTTAAATAGGAAATACTAAAATGTATAAATCATTGAGACAGTGGGAGTATAAACACTTTTTAAGGTTAGATAATTCTAATATTGTTTGGATTATGTATGTGTGAATATGTATGTGTGTAATATACGTAATATGTGATATGTAAAAATACATATATGTTATATATTATATAATAAAAATACAAAAGTGTATATATATCTACTTTTCCTTAAGAATACTGGCAAAGAGAGATCTTAAGCAGGTTGTGCATGAACTTTGGGTTCACTGGGAAAAACAGAATAATAATTTAGCTAAAGAATTGATGAGAAGAATAAATGACCAGGTTGCTATGTAAATTTTCTCCTGGCTGGTCCAAAAAGACAGATGTAAGGAACTACTGGAAATGGAATCTTGTCTGCTTTGCTCCCACACCCACCACCCCCAGAGGTCAGCCACTAGGAAGTGAAGCAGGAAAGAGCTTAGCTCTTTGGTTTGGAAGAGGGGCCCTTAGAAAGCTGTAGGCCATAGCTAAAGAGCCAAACAGAAAAACCACCACATCCTTTCTGATAAAGAAGAAGAAATTAAAGACTTAGTTACAGGGTTGCTTTATAGAGTGTGTGTGCAGGTGTGTATTTTAATGCAAAGCCAAATCAAGTTCTAAATTACTGTCATACAAGTAGAACCTAAAAGCAAAATTTTTTTGACTTTGAAAAAAATGAAAATGAATTGTATTTTATCCAAAGCAACAAATCCATTATGGTTTATTTATTATTACTCCTTGCCTATTTGAAAGAGAGACAAAGAGGGAATTTGATGTGGCTTTTTGTTAAAGTTGGGCATAAATACTGTTGGAATAGAAATTTAAACCAGAAAAGAAGAAAGAAACAAATGCTTAACCACAAAGGATAATACAGTTACTGTGACAGAGCTCCATGCTTGGCCCCAAGCTTCTTGGCAGTCAAGACCAAAAGGAAAACACAGTGAGTTATATAATGCCAATGAAAGAAAGCATACAAATGCTTCAAGGGAGAAAACTTTTGTTTCTGGTAATAAATTTTCCAAAAAGCATTCATCACTAGATTAAACAATAATTGATAACAGTTGAGCTCTCATGGAAGGAGCTTGCCTTTGTATTTCCCAAAGGTTGCTATTTTTTATCGTGGCATAAACATATCATTCAATTCTTACCTGTGAGAGGTTAATATGCATACTGGTGATACTACATCTGTGCTCTTGTAGACAAATGTATAAGAACGTGGACAATACGCTAAAGTCTTAAATTTCTTTCATTTATTCATAAGCAAACTTCACCATTTTAATCAAAGCCAGATGCCAGTCCATGGTGGCATCCAGTAGAATTGGTTTTCATCTTCAAATTTACTAAGGGATATAGAGAACGATATCCTCACAAGTAAGTGATCATTCTCCAAAGAATGGGGGAATGGAATAAGAATAGTGCCCATGGGGGGCACCTGGGTGTCTCAGTTGGTTGAGCACCCAACTCTTGGTTTTGGCTCAAGTTGTGATCTAATGTGTTGTGAGACTGAGCCCTGTGTGGGGCTCTATGCTCAGTGGAGAGTCTGCTTCAAGATTCTCTCCTTCTGCCCCTTTCCCCAATCTCTCTAAAATGAATAAATAAAAAATCTTAAAAAAAAAAAAAAGAATAGTGCCAATGGGATTTTAAGATAGCTTGTATATTTTACTGTAGTCAAAGCTTTTTGGACTATAGTGGGTCTATTTCTATTTTAATGTCAGAAGGAGGGGAATGGATTTATTCCTATTCCTTGGAATGATGGAGAGAAGAATCTCTATAAAAGCATAACAAAGGCACGTGAAAAAAAGCTATAGAAAAGATTAAGAAGTGAAAGATACAGGATTATACAAGACACAAAATAAGGGAATGCAGATATAATGGGAAAGGATGCCAAAAGGCATTTATGAAGGTCAAGAGAAAGAGATCTAGGTGGGTTTTCTAGGAAAAGGTGAATTTTAGAAAGATATTATTGAAAATTGCTGAAAATCCTGCTTTAAAAGCAGAACTCAAGAACAAATAGGAAAAACAACTTTTAGAGACAACAGAAATTCTGGACATCCTAGGAGTTACTTAGCGTTTAATGTGTATGATTCTGGAATATATAACATATCAACTTTATGTTATAAAAGAATAGGAATTACATTCACATAAGGATTTCAAGCCTTGTGACTATTGCTGCCATAGCCAAAAAAAAAGTGGAAAGAAAAGAAATAGATACTATAGGTGATACTATAGGTACGAAAGAAAGGAAGGAAGGAAGGAAGGAAAGAAAGAGGAGGGAGGGAAAAACACAAGATGAGAAGCAGTGGCACAGACACATACAGATAGAGCTTGGATTTGGAAATGGGCTCATGTGGATGTGACTCCCTTTTCACCACTCACTGATTCTGTGATATGACAATTTACAAAACCTCTCCTAGCCTCAGTTTCCTTGTTTGTAAAATAAGAGTAACAACAGAATGGGGCACCTGGGTGGCTCAGTGGGTTAAAGCCTCTGCCTTCAGCTCAGGTCATGGTCTCAGGGTCCTGGGATTGAGCCCCGCATTGGGCTCTCTGCTCAGCAGGGAGCCTGCTTCCCCCTCTCTCTCTGCCTGCCTCTAGGCCTTGTGATCTCTTTCTCTCTGTCAAATAAATAAAATCTTTAAAAAAAAAAAAAAGAGTAACAAAGAATTACGAGGAAGGGTAAATGGAATAGTATGAAAAACACTTAGCACAGTGCCTTCCATAAAGATTATTGATGTATTTATAGGTGGGTGGGTGGCTGGGGGGTAGAGAGAGTGAGTGAGAGAAGGAGGGAAGGAGGGAGGGAGGGAGGAAAGAAAGAAAAAAGAAATCCTTACTTAGACTTCAAAGAAATATAAACAGCCAAATAAATTAGGGGAGGAAGCCCATGCTGTTATATACTATTGGATGTATTAGAGTAGAAATTCCCCTTAGAGATTATGGAATTCGACTCCAATTTATAGGTAGCTAAACTGAGCCCCAAAGTCATATTAACTCAATATCACACTGCAAGCATGCAACAGTTATCTTCTCTGGAAAAAATGTAAAGATCTCTTCTCTGAAAAAAATGTAAAAAATAATGGTTACTTTAGAAAATTAATGTCAGACAAGGTTGCCTGATTTATTTATGGCCATAAGTAGGGGATAAGCATTAGCCTTGGCTGGCTTAAATTTCCAAAATGTATAACCTGAATATTTTTTACTTGTTTTTGGCCTAGTCACTTGAGCACTTTTTCTTCTAAATTTAATGAATACTGTTTCATATTCTACTTAAATGTAAACCGAAAGAATCTACTGAACATTTTATTCATTATAAGACTTCCAAGACTGAGCATGTAGTTCTTTGGAGTAAATAATTATTACCTCTTTGTTACTTTAACCACTATCTCTGAAGACAATTTAGCCCAGACATGTCAATTAATTCCAGAATCATTAGTTCTTGGCTGCCAGTGCTTCTTGATATTATTTCTCTTGTTCTAGCCAAATTCTAGAAGGTATAATCACAAAGATCCTTTTCAGTGCCCTATAACCTTGTTATTATTTTAAAACGGTAGCCAGAAAGAGTAATTCTCAAAGGAAAAAAAAAAGGTTTGTTTCTGAGGAAAAATTTTGTGTTCCAGCCAATGAAGCCTATTGTTGAATATTTATAGAAAGTATAAGAATATGTTTTAGTTCTTTTCACTGTTTCAAAGTCCAAATAACTAAAAGATACTTAGAATGGGATTTTGGTTTATGTTTATTTTTTACAACAGTATATGGCACGACATCTTAGGAAAATGGTGGAGGTACTTGGTTCTATTGTTTAACTAGATTTCTTGACTTTTCACTTGGTTACTACCACCAATCTAATCTCAATCTACAAACACTAGCTATAAGATGTTTTTCGGCTCTTATAAATCCTTACAGAGAGAAATGTCAGAGAGATTTACCTATTCTGAAGAAGTTTAGCGCCTAAAAGAGGAGATAATACTGAAATGGTTTAAGAAGATAATTACCAACACAAGAAAAGACATCATTCTGACAGTTACAAAAGGAGTAACTTTGTAAATAAATGCTGAGTTGAGAAGAGGGATGTAAGATGGTCAGGGAAGACCCACATCCCCATCATCACCGTCATCATCATCATCATCATCATCACCACTACCACCATTATATCTAACACGGATAAAGGGTTTATCGTGTGCCACAGGATAGTTTAAGTACTGTGTATGCATTAGCTCATTCAATTTTAACAACAACCTGTGAATAGGTAATAGTATCCTCATTTACAGACGAGGATATTGAAGCTCAGAAAGGTTAAGTGATTTATCCAGTATCACACAGCAGAGCTGAGATTTGAATCCACACATTCCGGCTCCAGATTTAATTTGGGTCTTGAAAGATAAGATTTCACTAAATGCAGAGGAGATTAGTGGGAAAAAGTAAGAGCAAAAACAAAAAGGTGAGAAAAGTCACTTTGCCTGGAGTAGAAGATTGGAAAGACTGGCTATTGGGGTAACAATGACAACAAAACCACTGAGATTTTTAAGCAAGAAATAGACATATCGAAATAATATTTCAGGGAAATGAATATGACAATAATGTGCATGATGGATTCAAATAGTTAGAGGACTAGTCTATAACTAGTCATGACAAGTGAGATTTGCAGATACAAAGACTCAAACAAGTAGTAAGATGGAAGGAAGAGATGACTGAGAAACATTACAAAAAGTAGCATCATCTCAGTCACTGAATTTGCCCGAGGGGTCAGAAAAAATGAAGAATGAAAGATGGCTCTGAACCTGGACAAACAGCAATGTGATATCACTATTAACAGAAATTGGAGAGTTAATTTTATAGACAACAGTGAATTAAGTTGATCGTTTTCCCTATGTCATTGATTTTCCTATACAAATGATTCTTCATTGTATTACTTCTTTCTCTGATAATCCATTTTTGTATTTCCCGAGGCTTAGTCACTGATGCTCTTTTCTTCTTCCCTATCCTTTCCCCTACAGGCAGTGCATCCATTCTTATAGTTTTAATATTAATTTGTATGTTCACAATCCTTAATTCCATATTGATATACAGCCTATCTCCTGAGTTCAATATCTACTCTAACATGCCAAGGCTTCCCCTTGGAGATACATCCAGCATCTCATATTAATATGTTCTCAAATAAGTGAAGTAATGGCAGAGCAGGCAACAAAGCTAAAAAGGCGATCTTTACTACCAACACACATGGTCAATAGATCTTGATCCTTGCTATACAGTAGAATCAATTATGGAGCATTTAAAATCCACACATGGCCACTTCATACTCCAGAATCTCTAGTGGAGGGTCATGAACATGTATGTCTGAAAACCTCCACAGGTCTTTCTATCGTGAAATAAGATTCGGGAATTACTAACCGATACTGTGATTGATCAATAGAGGTACAGCTCAATGCCTGGGGAAAAAAAGAAATGGAACAATTAGAAGTTAGAATCTGGTTATAGAAGAGAGCTTATTTCTTGCATGAAACAACCCTGGCAAACTTGTAGAGGTGTTAGGATAACAAAGATCAGAAATGGGTCTTAAGTAAAAACCAGGGGCATTAGACAACAAAGTCATGAGAAACAGAGGAGGCATTATGGTTTGCAACAGCAGTTCCGTGAGCGTGAGTCCCCAGACCAACCACCTCAGCATCACCTGGAAACTTAAAAATGCAAAATCCCTCAAGCACACCTGACCTACTAAATCTAGAACTCCAGTAGCAGGGCCCAGCAATGTGTGTTCTAACAGTCCTCCAGGCGATGGTGACGCACCATAAAGTTTGAGAACCACTGGTCAAGAATATTAGAGAATGGACAGAAGGAGAGGACCCAAGTAGAGAAGAGGATGTCTGGAGGCCTTAAAATGTTTCCAGCCATCCTACGGCAATCTTATTAAGTAACCATGCCCTATGCTACAAGGGAAGTTACATCTACTACCAAAGGATTAATATTATACAGATAGTATTCTCTGACAGCAATGCGACAAAAATAGAAATCGATAACAGAAGTCTGTAAAAAATATACTTAGAAACTAAAAATCATACTTATAAATAATTCATTGAAGAAATAAATATTAGACTGGAAATTATAAAATCCTCAGACATGAATGTCAACGAAAATACTATGTATAAAACTTGCACGATGCCAATAAAGCGAGACTTAAGGGGGCAATTATAATCTTAAATACATTAAAAAAGACCAAGATTAAAAATTAATAAATTAAGGTTCTAAACATAGATGAAATATGCCATTTTCTAATTTATCAAAATTAACTCGAGAAGAAATACTGAACATGAATAGACTTGCAATCATAATATCAAAGGTTGTCAAACTGAGAACCCCAGAGTAGAAATAACATCACGTGAGTACTTGTTAGAAATGCAAATTCCCAAGCCCCCTTCATACCAACTGAATCAGAAATTTGGGGGGGGAGTGGCCTAGCAATGTGTATTTTCACAAATCCTCTCTGTGATTCTGGCAACACTAAAACAATAAAGCCTGCCCTACAAAGGAAGCTACTAAAATCATTTCAGTGACTTTTCTCTCTGATTAACACCAGAAAACTTGCTTATTATCGTTGTGAAGATTTGAATGGATTTTCACAGGTGAAATCAGTGAGAGTCACCACAATGTGGATTGCCTAAAACATTTGCTCCCGTTTTGCTTGAAGATGGTATAAAAATCTGCTATGCTCTGTAGCCGGCACACTTCCAGATGGCATCCTAGTCAAGGTCTCTAATTAGTCCCATGTCCAGCTTTAAATTCAAGCCATTCCAGTTGTGTGAATGGTGCCTCCAAGATATTGTAATGTTTGATATAACATTTTCAAACAAGCTGTGATCAGAACACCTAAAAGGACAAAGATTTGAGATTTTTACATACTTTCCGTGCCTGCTTACTAATAAATGTTAAACATGGATGAAAATTTGCTCTAGGACTAGCTTTCATTATAATCTGGTAGGGAGATAGTGGAAGAAGAGCAAACCCCTACTTGTCTGTCTTGGTGCCTACCAGTATCTACCGAAAAGTCATACATGGTCAATTACCATGGGCTAGTTCACCTTAAGTGGACTTAAATGAGACTGGGAAAAGAGAAGTTGGAGACAATGAGTATAGACAATTCCTTCAAGTAATTTTATAAATGGGAACAGATATGTCGGGGCATGACTTGTGTGGGGGGAGTGAAGTCAAAAAGGATTATTGCATTGGCTCTAAACAGTCAGTAGTTTTCCTATCTTTTTTCCTTTTTAAAAAAATACTCCCCCAGGACATTGAAAGTATCACAAGGAAGAAAACTGAGAGCCGGTGATGCTCAAAAAAACCTGAAAGCATTTTAAATTAATTCACATTTTTAATCTATTACAGTCTACATTTGAATATGCACATATATAATCTATTTAGCATCCCAAAGAGCTTGGCAAATTAGGAAATACATTTAGACCAATAGAATCAGTTTTAAATTTTTAATGTTTTAGCCACCAAAACACAGAACAGTCGTGAACCTTTCATTCAGCACCTCTCATTCTGTTCCACTTCTGCGGAATGCCATTCCCCCGCGACCATCACAAATTTTCAACAGTATTTGCTCTTTGGAGTATTTTTTCCATAACTTCAGTTCACAGAAGGTTGGATGAGAGAGAAGGACCTTTTGTTAATGAATCCTTCTCTTTTTCTAAAGGCTTAATCCTGCTCATTAGAATGCTTGATTTTTCTCTGCAATAAATATACCCCAGGTTATTTTCCCTGATGAATTATCTGGACACAAATGAATTCTGAGTTTTCATGGCCTGACTTCAGAATTTTTTCTTTTACAATTCCCTGCCTGGCAGAATTCTTAAACTGAAGACTGACTCACACAGACTGCTAGATTGGGCATTCTAAATAAAAGAATGACCCTCTTCAGCTGACAGTTACTGCAGGAACTAACCTAGGAAAGGGGAGCCCTAAGTATCTATTCTAGAGAAAAGGTTTAGCCAGCCAAAGTAAATTAAATACTTAGACCAGGACATTCTAAACATTTCTAACCCACTATCCAGATGTTTCTATGAAAACATCTCTAAATTGGTTCCTTTTGGGAAGCATAATTTTGAAACATTGACGAAAAGAAACCTCAATTTTTCATCAGATTTAATGAATTGTTCTACTTTATTAAGAAAAGAACTTATTATTCTGCATTTATATTTCCTCGTATAAAAAGTTCTCATTTTAATAATAAAAAATAATCAACATTTAAATTTAAGTTGTCATCTCTTTAAACAAGTCAAGAATTCTATTCATTCTTTAAATCTAATCTTTGGGGATGCCTGGGTAGCTCAGTTGGTTGAGTGTGTACCTTTGGCTCAGGTCATGATCTCTGGGTCCTGGGATGGAGCCTTGTGTTGGGCTCCCTGCTCAGAGGGGAGCCTGCTTCTCCCTCTTCCCCTCCCCACCCCTGTACATGCTCTCATGTTTTCTCTCTCAAATAAATAAGTAAAATCTTTTAAAAAGAAAAATAAATAATTAAATCTAATCGTTGAAGATAGTCATTGGGAAAGTATGAGGATATTTAATGTTAACTTATACTTACTATGTTTGGTTTCTTAAAGGACCTTCACATTTATTCTCTCAACATCTGTGAGGTAGGAATAACAATCACTGCCATTTTGCACATGAGATTCAGAAATTTAAGGGACTTGCTCAAGGTCCAACAGCTAGTAAGTGCTAAACACAAAACAAACTCCAAACCAAACAGCACTCTCATGACATTACTTAGGTCCCATTTGAGTATCTAAGAGGAAGACAGGACTGTCCATTTCCAAGAGGTTATACACCAATCCTTTCTCCGCTGACTCAGTTTCTCCGCTGACTGAGTTCTAGACTGGCCTTACTGAAGTGCCTACCAAAAGCACCATAGAATTTTACAAAAAAAAAAAAAACAAAAAAAAAACCCAACTTGTCAATGCTAAAAGAAACCTATGGTTCAAACATAATAAGGAGTCTAAAGATTTAGAAATGTTGGGGTGCCTGGGTGACTCAGTCGGTTAAGTGTCTGCTTTCTGCTCAGGTCATGATCCTGGAGTCCCAGGATCCAACCCCGCATCAGGCTCCCCGCTCAGCGGAGAGCTTGATTCTCCCTCTGCCCCTCACCCTGCTCATCCTCTCTCTCGCTCAGTCTCTTGCTTTCTCTCTTTCAAATAAATAAAATCTTAAAAAAAAAAAGATTTAGAAATGTTTAAAAAATATTTCTCACCAATACTGCGTTAATACCATAATGATATTAAAAAAAACTTTATCTAATATTAACTCATCAACAGAGAGGGGAAAAGTATGTTTGTTAGAAGAGAGACCAAGCAAGACTCTAACAAAGTAATAACTATTGCTATACAGAACCCATAAAGTTTTCATCTCAAGGTCAGACTAAACATATATGTTTACTTTTCATTCCTCCCCAAACCCCATTCGAAATAAATATATTTATTTATATACATAAATAAATATATATATTTATATACATAAATAAATATATATATTTATATTTATTTATTTATTTATTTATAAATAAATATATATATTTAAGGAATAAACCTCTAACAGCACTGGAAACAAGAAAAAGTATAATCAGTAGACCAGAAATTTTGAGGAAATAAAAAGCAGATGAAATCAGATGGATGGAAAATGCAAACCAGAGAAAACTAGAACACACAATAGGTGTGGGAAAGACAGCTGTGAGAGACACCCATCTCTAAGGACTCCATCAAAGATAAACTGTAAGCTCTGAATATACAAATGTGGAAGGCAGAGCGGAAGATAATAAATTAAGGAAATGTCTGTAAAACACCTGAGCCAGCAGTTTCCCTTCTTTCTCTCTGTGGAAACCTTCTGGCTGGGCTATTTTTCTTCCAGAGGATCTAACTAGCCAGGATAAATGGAAGCACAGCAGAGTCTGAGGTGACTCCAGACATCCACAATGGACACACACACACACACACACACACACACACACACACACACACGGAATTAACTTTCACGCCCAAACATTCCTTGTCCTGGCAATCCTGGGGGTCTCTCAGCTTGCACAACTGCTCCTGGCTAACATACTCTAAAAGAAAGCCTGTCTTCTTACACAGAAGATTTTAAATTCTAGATGAAATGTATGTACCTCAAAAATGTAAATATTCACAGTTCTAGAAAAAGCTATAAGTCAAAACTGTATAATAACCATAGGATAAATGAAATGCATAGGGGGAGGGGGAGTCAGTGTATGCCCCAAAAGGTAAAGGACCCAGACTTTCATGGGTAAATTTGTCTCAATAAAACTAATTAATCTCTATTTATTGAAATTGTCCCTAGATATTTAAAACAAAAACGAAAACAAAAAATCTCCCTGATCCTTCTATGAGGCTAACACAAACACATACACACATACCAAATGCTACTAGCTGGGTTCTATGGACCACATCTACCTCGCCAATGATTATGTGTACATAGCATTTTTTAATGTTGAATATAAGTTTTATGAAAGCCAACATCTATTATCATAGTCTCTGTTTCTTTCTTTATGAGCCTCATCTACTCTACTTGACTTTTTTTTTTTAACAAATTTGACTCCTTTAGGCGTGTGAGTTCACAATTCTTACCGCAGACTAGTTTCACTTGCAAATGCGAATTTTAAAATTCTTACCAAAATATTAGCAAATCAAATCTAGCATAGAGTAAAAGAACAAAGCATTTTAACTAAATGGAGCTTATGCAGGGACTGGTTTATCATCAGAAAATTAATTCACAGAATTCACTATATTAATATATTAAAGAACCATTTGATAGATGGACACATACACACACTTGAAAATTTTATATCCATTCCTAATTCTTTTGTAACTCTTAGTTATTCTAAGTATACTAATACTCTAGTCTAAGTATACTAATACTCTAGTAGAAGTATTCTTCTACTAAGAATAGACGAATACTTCCTTAATTTGACAAAGAGAATGTATCTAAAAGGTAGAGCGAACGACATTCTTTTTTTTTTTTTTTAAGATTTTATTTATTTATTTGACACAGAGAGAGGGAGAGAGAGAGAGCACATGCATGCGAGCACAAGCAGGGGGACTGGCAGGCAGGGGGAGAGGGAGAAGCAAGCTCCCTGTGGAACAGGGAGCCCAACACAGGGCTGATCCCAGGACACTGGGATCATGACCTGAGCCAAAGGCAGACGCTTAACTGGCTGAGCCACCCAGGTGCCCCAACAAATGACATTCTTAAGGGTAAAAGATGAGAAAGAATTAAGAAAAAGACAAATTACTATTATTAAAAATTATTCTTAGTTCCTAAATAATGTAATAAGACAAGAAACCAAAGGAAGCATAAATATTACAATGACAATAGACAATGTTTTGAATAGTTACAGCTCAAGATAATCAATGGAAAATTTTTAGAACTAATGAGTTTTCTAGAGGATCAAGATACAAGGTAAGTATACCAAAATAATGACATTACTAAAAAAAAATCAACAATAACCCATTAAATGCAATAAAAAATCATAGTCACAATTAAAATTTTATATATACATATATTTTAAAATAATCAAACCAGAAAAGTGTAAGAAAATTATTAAATATTTCAGAAAAACCTTTATAAGAACCTGAGTAAGTATCGAAATACATTATTCTTTTTTATATAGGAAGATGTAAAGGTATCAATTTTTGCCAAATGGATAGCTATAAGTTGAAAGTGATTCTGACAAAAATCCAAACTATTTTCAATGGAATTTGAAAAGTCAATTCTAAAGTTTACTGGTAATAATAAATGTGCCCAGAAAAAGGGCTTAAAAATTGAAAAATAATAAGGATTTTTTCCCCTGGCAAATATCGAAACAACCTATAAAGGCATGTTAATTAAAACAGAGAATTCACGTTAAAAATATAGATTCATGGGCCTGGGTGCTCAGTGGGTTAAGCCTCTGCCTTCGGCTCAGGTCATGATCTCAGGGTCCTGGGATCGAGCCCCGCATCGGGCTCTCTGCTCAGCAGGGAGCCTGCTTCCTCTCTCTCTGCCTGCCTCTCTACTTGTGATCTCTCTCTGTCAAATAAATAAATAAA
The DNA here is from genome assembly GCA_028534135.1 of Potos flavus. NCBI lineage: Eukaryota > Metazoa > Chordata > Mammalia > Carnivora > Procyonidae > Potos > Potos flavus. Next base: position 67,581,796 of record CM052899.1, on the reverse strand, counting down.
ATCTTTTAAAAATAAATAAATAAAAATAAAAATATAGATTCATAGACAGACACATAGATATAGATACATATAGACACACACACACACCCCTCCAGGGTACATCCAGAATCAACAAGAGTGAAGGAAATATATGAAAGAAGGAAATAAATGATTCTTTCTGAGTTTTGCATCCTTAGTGCACCACCATCAGAGTAACCATTAGGAGCTAAAGTCTATGAAATTATGCAGCTCACAAACACAGTGGTGCACTGTAGAGTATTTATAAAGACCAAATGCCCGTAACCTGTAAGTAATTTTACATATAAACTTAATAGTAATAATCTGGTTAAGGATGAGCATTTTATTTTTAATCCCGGGTCACAGTTGGCTTTATTCTACAGAAACACAAGAATCATGACCCACTATCAAGAGTCAAAGAAAATGCTTGCACTATGAACCCGGGGGCCAGAATTTCTGTGGAGCATTTCCCCATGCATTGTAAGATGTTTAGCAGCATCCCTGGCTTCTAGCAAGGCCAGAGTGACATTTTTATAAAGAAATCGGATCGTCTCTCTCCCTTATTCAAAAGTCTCCAATGACTTCCCATCAACTTACAATGAAATCCAAATTCTCTACAGTTCTGTGGCTGCCAGAAGTGTGCACCACACAGACCTCCAATCTTAGATGCCAGTAGAACTCTCCCCCTCACACACACCTTCTCAGCTGTGATGACCAAAAATGTCTCTATATACTGCCAATGTCCCCTTGGGGGCAAAATCGCCTGGTGCTGAGAACCATTACTAGGAACAACTCAAATCGAGCCTTTGGCCTCCTCTGGGCCTGAAGAGCACTCAATAGTGTGCAACCCCATTTTGATATTGCTAACCCAAAGCTCTGGTGGGCCTTCTGTGTTACCTGGCATTCCTGCATTATACCCTATGCCATCACTCCCCCAGAGTCTAGAAGAAGAAATCATAATTTCATCCCCTCCATTTTTCTCAAACCTCCACCAATTCATCCTCAATCCTCACTTTTGTCAACTACTGAAAGACAAAGCTGTAAGCTCCAGAATAAAATATGTGTGTTTATTTAGGGTCTTAGAGATTGCAATTGGGAAACACAGACCGCACCAAAATCAAAAGCATGCTCCAGAGAGACAAAGGGTAAGGTTAGAGCTTTTAAGGAGTTAAGAGGAAATTTACTTAAGTTGTTTCAAACAAAATGTGATTGGTGCTGGCGTAGTTACACTAATCTATACATGATTGGTTGCTAGGGCTACTGTCAGGCAGAAAGTTCATTTGTGTCCATCTTAACATAGAACAGATGCCTTGGCTTTCAGCTGAGTTCAGCAAAAATTCTGAGAATTTGAGACGAAAACGTGCATAAGCCCCACATCCTCAATGTCCGCCCAGCTCCATTTTAAATAACCCTGTTAGCAAAGCTTACTTCATTTTATTCTCTCTGTTGTCCCTTTTAACTAATGGCTTTACTTCTATTTCACTGAGAAAATAGAAGCAATCTGAGAATAGCTTTCTCACCTTTTTACCACAAATTCTACCAGCATTTATGTGGCAGCACATTAGTTCCCCCCTTATCCACAGGGATGCGTTCCAAGACCCCCAGTGGCTACCTGAAACCGTGGATAGTACCAAACCCTGTACATATCGTTTTTTCCTATACATACAAACCTATGATAAAGTTTAACTTATAAATTAGGCACGGTAAGAGATTAACAGTAATCAATGATAAAATAGAATGATTATAACAATATCCTGTAATAAATGGTATGTGAATGTGGTCTCTGTCTCTTTTTCAAAATATCTTATTGTACTGTACTCACGCTTCTTCCTGGGATGATGTGAGATGACAAAATGCCTGAGTGATGAGATACAGTGAGGTGAAAGGCGCAGGCCTTGTGACGTAGCGTTAGGCTACTATTGACCTTCTAATGATTCGTCAGAAGGAGGATCAGCTGCTTCTGGTTGACCACAGTAACTGGAAATGCCAGCAAAGCAAAACCACAGATAAGGGCAGACAGCTGTACCTCTATATGCAAACTTTTTTCCTGTTACAATGAGCGATCCCTCCTTGCTCCTAGCTATATTCATGTAATGATAATTATACACACATTAACTCTATAGCCTTTAGTAATTCATAGTTGCCACTATCCAAAGTATATGTACTTAAGTTAAGATTCTATCTTATTCCAGTTGTAGAACTACTGTGATAATGTTCCATTTTTAAAATTCTGATCTTATAGCCTCATAACAATATTTATAGATACCAATGAAGTATGAGGAATCCTGATATCTAATATCTGTCAACAAAGTGCTTGGAAGTCCAACGTCTTCGAAGAATGGAAGCGTCCAAATATCTGGTATCAAGCAACCACATTCATAATTTTGGGCAAACTGAGGACGTTGAAGAGAGTAAAGGTGAAACTTCGTTTTTAATTTTTTAAGAACGTTGCCAGCAAGAACAAAAAATGTGAAAGCATTTCGTCAGGTCTTTTATTAAACAGCTACTACATTTTTAGAATAGCTCTAAGATAAGTGAGAGTCTCTAATAAGTTATGTAACCTCCAAATTTAAATTTTTCCTTTGGGGAAAATAGGATCTCCTTATAACAATTTACCTTATGATGCAATTTCCAGAGAAATTGGTAAGAAAATGAGATTTGTCTGTACCTGCCCTACTTTTCTCATGGGAATACTCTGAACCTCAAAAAAATGTTGGCTATAAATGCAATTTGAAAAAGTTGAGTGAATTAAATGCAAACCATTATCCAAAAAAAAAAAAAAAAATCCAGTTCTTATCACAGAAATATTCTATGTTAGTGTGGGCAGCATGATTACTATGCATAGTCATCCCTTTAGCTTTTAAAATCTGTGAGACCAGGGACTCTATTATATTCCCTTCTATTGTAAAGCCTAAATAAGGACAATCTTAAAAATGAGCAAAATTAAAAAAGTATTTAAGTAATTTAAAAGACAGAGAAAATGGATGCATTCTAAACCTTGGAGTAATAAGTATAAGTGGACTCAGCTGGCCGAGTCCGGCAAGCACTCACCAGCTAGATGCATCAGAGGTTATGACAGAAGGATGAGAGGGTGTTCCTGAAAAGGAACTAGAAGGGTATTCTGGTCAGGGTGAGTGGCACATTCAGAAGGCTCAATGGATAGCACTCGCTTTGGTCAAATGTATTTGTCTGACTAACCCCCAAGAGCACCTAGGCTCAAAAGTAGGGCCTTGCCTATAGCATATGATAAATACGGACTAGTAGGATTCCATTCCCAATGCTGATGGAGAGACAAGACACTCAGGAGTTTCAGTTTCCTGTAGTTCAGGATAAAAGACAGTGAAGATCCTTACAGGGTCCTGGGATGGGAGTGTAAATGCGAGCAAATGACACAGTAGTTCTTGGCATTCTAGAGCTGGCTCTGAATAAAGATAGAGGGAGGGGATGAGGCAAAGTCTTTTGTATGAACTCAAGTTAGTTCCTAGCATCCATTAAGGATGAAGAAAAGAAATGTTCTGGAGAAATAGTATCACAGACCAGAAATGAAAAAACATTAAAGAACATTTCCAAGGAATAAAGTACATAAGGGCTCAAAGTAAAAGAGCTTAAAATGTTATTAAAAACAACTTCTAAAACTTAATATACTCAAGGCATGATTTTTTCTAAGTCTCACATAGGTAGACATTACAAAACTATAGCATGAATAAACTTTACCTGTAGTGACTAATATCAACATAGTACTACTAAGAGGAGGAATAATGACACATAACCACATCCTTGAGAAACCTACATCAGCATTTCCTAATGTTATGTAACCACAGGTTGCTTTATGAATTATAAAATATTGACAGAACACCAACAATTTTCTTATTTTCATTTATTGTTTTTAAGATTTTATTTATTTACTTATTTGTCAAAGAGAGAGAGAGAGCATAAGCAGGGGGAGCATCAGGCAGATGGAGAAGCACGCTCCCCACCGAACAAGGAGCCTGATGCAGGACTTGATCCCAGGACCCTGAGATCATGACCTGAGCTGAAGACAGACGCTTAACTGACTGAACCACCCAGGTATCCCACCAACATTTTTTTTTAAAGAAGTTATTTATTTATCTATCTATCTATCTATCTATCTATCTATCTATCTATTTATTTATTTATTTAAGAGGGAGAGAAAGAGAGCCAGAGAGAGAGCACAAGAGGAGGGGAGGGACAGAGACAGAAGCAGGCTCCCCACTGAGCAGAAAGCCTGATATGGGACTCCATCCCAGGACCCTGGGATCATGACTTGAGCCAAAGGTGGATGCTTAACCAACTGAGCCACACAGGTCCCCAGAATACCAACATTTTGACAGAAGATATTATGTACACTTGACTATAAGAGAACAGCAAAAATAAGTGCTTCGGAAAACATCAAAATTGAATTCGTATGAGTGAGAAGAAATAAGCACTTAATGAAATCACAAATAAATTCAACAGGAAAGTGTTCTTCTATTTTAGAGATAATCAAATATTTAGAAGTGAATGCAATGATATCCATAATCTACTTTAAAATATTTGCACAGAAATAAGTACATTTATAAATCACATTAAGGCAAACTGAATACTTTCTTTAAGTCATGCAAACCCAAAATCAGTACATGAAGTGGCAAGTTGGAGCAGAACTACGGAGCCTGGAGTGTAGTGGCGTGTGCCGAATATGTCCACAAAATCAAGGTATTTCAAGCCACAGGGTACAAATGGTAAATGTTGTGAGCTGAATTATGTTCTCCCTAAAATTCATATGCTGAAGTTCTAACTCTCAGTATCTCAGAATCTAATTATATTTGGAAATAGGGTCTTTAAAAAAGGCAATCAAGGCATAACGAGATCATATGGTGGGCCCTAATCCATTATGACTTTATAAGAAGAAAAGATTAGGACACTCATGAATCCAACCCACTCATGCAGAGAAGAGACCATGTGAAGACACAGGCAAGAAGGCTGCCACTTCCAAGGCAAGGAGAGAAGCCTCAGAAGAAACCAACCCTGCTGACACCTTGATCTCAGACTCCTGGCTTCCAGAACAGTGAAAATTAAGTTTCTATTGTTTGAGCTACCCAGTTGGTGGTATTTTGTTATGATAGTCCTAGCAAACAAATACGGATGTCCTCCCAGATATATTCAAATCAGAAAGCAGTAAACAAAGGTCCTTGAGATGCTGCCTAATCTGTCCATCATCCTTTGGGCAAAGCCACCTCTATGTCTCCCAGCCGAGGGATAGGAGTACTTGACATCCACGGGAGAGGACTGTTGTTGGCAATACACGCGGAGAATAAAATTTGAAATCTCAGTTCTAAATTCTTCACAGCACAAACCCACCAACCAGTTTTGGATTTGATTTCAGAACAGCAGCCTTAAAGCTCTGGTTGACAAATTAAGATGAAAAAGTTTGGAATGCTTTGCTACAGAACACACTGCATTAGACACTTCCTAAATTTAATCAATAAAAAATACATGAGAAGCTGGGAGTCTCAATCACTTCTTTCCTTAACTCAGAATTCAGATGCGGTCATGAAAAACATCTTAGCAACATTTTAAAAATATAAATTAAAGAAATTAGAAAGAGGCTTTGCTTCAAACTTCACCTTACATGCACGTTTTCTTGTCTCTTGATCGCCTCTACATAAAAAATATAAGTAGAATTGTTTCCCCAATAAAACTCCTTTTCCAAACTTACCAAGAAGTCTTGAAAAAAAGCCCAATGTAGTACATGCTAATTGTAGATGGTGTTGACTTTTCTTCTACATATTACAAAAATAAATTTAGCAGAAAGATTTATACTCACTACTTAGCAATGTCCCTGCATGTCTTTTTGCACTGTTTCTAATTACTAAGTTATTTTGAACGTGTGTAAGGCAGAGGAGTTTGCCTAAAGGCCCAGCTTGACATCCGTAGAACAATATCCCCCTTATTGCCCATCTCCCCGCCCCATTCTCACTCTTCATTCCCTTTGACCTCTCTTGACCACCCACTCATTCTTATAACTCTCTTCTTTCTTCCCAGCACAGACATGGCCCTTCCCTGGCTCTTTCTCTGATGCTTCTCTCTGTTTGACAAGCTTCCGGTTGTTGCTTACCCTAACTGAGTGCTTTGTACAAGGCTCATCCTGGCTTCTTGGCCCTTTTCTTTTTCACATTCAGTCTCCAAATGAAATGCTTCTACCTCACCGCTTCAGTTACTGATTATTACCCTCATGCAAGCCTGAAGGCCTCACCTAGACCCAGGCCTATAGTTCCATATGCCTTTAGATATCAATCCCATCCACTTGAACCTTTCAAACTGTTTAAAAACTGAATCCATCTGCTTCCCACTTACATAAACCTCTCTTGCCCCTCAAAACTGCCTTCCCTTTCATGGTATCCAATGGATTCACTGTCAATCTTCCTCACCTGGCCATTTTGCTCTCATTCTGTGTATGGTTCCCTTTTTGCAATAAAGGCCAAGTCCAGTAACTTAAACAGAGACTGTAGGGTCCACAAAGCCAAAGTATTTACTAGACAGCCTTTTATAGAAAACGTTCTCTGAACCCCTATCTAGCAGATAGCTCTATCCTAGCCCTTGGTGGGCTGTTTTTAAGCTGTTTATATAACTTTTCCCCCATTAGACTCTAGACTTCTTTAGATTAGGGTTATGTCTAATTCATTACTGGTTTCTAAAATCTCTATTCCTAGCACAGAACCTGGTACACAGTATTTACTCAATAAATGTTGGTGTAGTTGTTTTTTTATTCTTCCCGCTTCATCCTCTAGATCTACTCTGCACCCTTTTCCCCCTAAACAATTCTTGGTTTCATGAGATTGTTTGCAAAAATGGCTGCCATAGTTCTCTCACTATTTCCATGCCCTTGGTTAGTCTCTACTGATACTGGCTCTGGCCTTGGCCAATGGGATGTGAGCAAACATGGTGCAAGAGGACACTGGAAGACTACTTGGTTACTGGGTTTTGCCCTTGCTTGCTGCACTTGGAACCCTGATATCACCAGATGAATGAACCAAGCTAGCCTGCTTGATGATGGAAGACACATGGCCCTGTGAATCCCTTGCTCCAGCCAGATATGTGAGTGACGCCATCAAATGCTAGCTGACTGCACATACATGAGGAAACTCTACTACGTGAATGAGCCCAGCCAAGACCAGTAAAAGAACCACCCAGATGAATCTAACCAAACCTGCTGACCTATAATATCATGAGCTAATAAACTATTGTTGTTTTAATCCAATATGTTCCTTTTGGGGAAAGGGTTGTTAAATAGCATAAGCTGACTGCTACTTAGGTCTTCTTCATTTTAAATATCTCTAGGATTTCTGCCTTAAACTTGACCACCAAACCACCAAAGCTGTGTCCACCACCACTTTATTCTCTACTGTTATGCTTTATACTAAGATAACACACTGTAGGAGAGGAAGGAAAAAACTTTCCATCTACCTTTCTTCTAAGTTCTCTGGCTGGTTTAATAATCAAATTAACAAATAGATTAATTAGAGAAAAACAATTACAATTAAATACATACAGGGCCCCACAAAAACAATGAGACTCTAGGACAAATCAGACAATTGAGGCTTATATGCCATCTTGAGCTAAGGAATGGGGTAAGGGCCTGGGGCTTCAAAGAGGAGAAGGGTGAGTCCCAAGAGGATAAGAAAAGCAAATGTTTGGTAATTATGTTTGTCTTGCCATTCAGATAGGTAATCGTGATTAAAAAAAAATTCTCTCTCAGTATTAGCCCTCTTTCTGGGCAGGCCCCCTAACTAAAATGCTTAAGGTAGTTTAAGGGAGAAGTAAAAGTTTCTCTTGAATCTGCTGGGTGTTAATTGCCTTCAGCTCAAAATAGTCTACCTGCTAAAGTGACACATTTTGGGGAGACTTGTTCCTAACGCCTTCAACATTAACCTGTCTTCTTGCTCTTAGTTTCTATTTAGATATGTAAATTGTAGGGGCACCTGGGTAGCTCAGTCAGTTAAGCATCTGCCTTTGGCTCAGGTCATGATCCCAGTGTCCTAGGATCGAGCCCCACGTCCCCAGGAACCTGGCTCAGTGGAGAGCCTGTTCGTGCTCTCTCTCTCTTTCTTTCTCTGTCAAATAAATAAATAAATAAATATTTAAAAAGATATGCAAATTTTAACCTCCACAAGAAATGAACCACAGACTCCTAAAGCATAAAAAGCCTATAGATGATGCGATCTTACAACTTCCTCTTGTATATGAACAAACTGTCTACTCTCTGCATGTCCCACCATTATATTTTAGAAGCACAGTTTTTACAGGTTCACAGCTGGAAAGGAATTTTGCCTTTGGGAAGAATCATACTTCTAGTTTCACCCATATCTGATTTAGATGATATTTAGATGAGACTTTGGACCTAAGACTTTAGAGTTAATGTTGGAATGAATTAAGACTTTGGGGGGGCTGTTGGGCTAGAATGAATGTATTTTGCATGCAAGAAGGTCATGAATTTAAGAAGTCTAGGGATAAAGTATTATAAACGGAATGGTTTTTTCCCCCTTGAATTCATATATTGAAACCTTGTGATATCATGATTTATAAAGAATATATATTTGGTCATTCAGATGACCAAAGTATATGTCTCACATGAATTTCATCTTCATCAACAATTCCTGGCTCACAGCTCCCAACACCCTTGGAATTTCCTGAGCCATAAGAGCATCATTTGTTATAATATTTGGTCTCCTGACCTCAATGGCAAAAAAACACTTCAGATCCATAAAGGTGAAGTGAGTGTCTTGTTATTCATGACAAGCCCCTTTCCAACACAACTGGGCTATGTAAATGAGGTAACTTTTAGAAAGAAACTAACGATGGGGGCTAACTGTCAGGGGAACCAACAATGAACAGAGGATTGGAACTTTTAGTCCATGCCCTGATTTCCTGAGACTGAATCAATGATCAATGGTCAATGATTTAATCAATGATGTCTACGTAACGAAGCCTCCATAAAAAACAAAAAAGAGAGGGTTGTGGAACCAGATGGCTCCCACATACCACCATGCTGGGCCCCAAACTCCATAAAGACAAGAGCTTATTTGTTAAGGACCTTACCCTATGTATCTTTTTATAGGGCTATTGATTAGTATCCTTTGCTATCCTTTGTCATAAATCAGTAATCTGGTGAATAAACAACTTTCCTGTGTTCTGTGAGCCACTCTGGCAAATTTATCAAACCCAAGGAGAAGGGTGTGTGAAACTCTGATTTACAGCGAGACAGTCAAAAGCACAGACAATAACCTGGGTTTGTGATTGATATCTTAAGTGGAGTGCCATCTCCTAGGGCTGAGCCCTTCGCTTGGAGACTCTATTTCTGGGAAGATAGTGTCAGCACTGAGTTGAAGTGTAGAACATCTAGCTGGTGTTGGAGAAGTGCTTGATAGTGTGGAAAACTGCTCCCTCAAATACACCCCTCCACACATTAAAAGTGTTGATCAGCGCCCGTGAAGCCTAACCTCCAACGTGAAGGTATTTGGAGACAGGACCTTGAGAGGTAATTAGGATTAGATGAGGTCACGAGGGTGGTGCGTTCATAATGGAAATAGTACCCTCATAAAAAGAGATACCAGGCACACACCCTTTATCTCTCTTTTTCACTTTCTTTCCCTTTGCCTTGTGAGGACCCAGTAAGAAGCCAGGAAGAGACCTCTCACCAGAACCTGAGCATGCTGGCACCCAGATCTTGGACTTCCAGCCTCCAAAAAACTGTGAGAAAATAAATTTTTGTTGTTTAAACTACCCAGTCTGTGGTAATTTACTAGGGCAGCCTGAGCTAAGACAAGTGGTGAACATCCACAAAGCAAGAATTGCTTGCATCTCTACCAATCAAAATTAATTGTTATTTCTATGTTCAAGAATCTCTTCTATTGTTATCAGTTTTCTACAACTTACAGAGTTGTAAAAGAGCTCAAAGGTGACAGAAGGCACAGATAACACAGAAAAAGGCACTAGACAGGACACCTAGTGATCTTTTTTGCCAATTTCAAAATCTATCGTAAGTTGTCCTGACATATCTAAAGAACGAACTGTAAGCTAATTGTCCCTACCTCTCCTGCTCTGAGGTTATTCCACAGGACCCCTGCTGTCACCTCTTTGGATTAAGCCTCTTTATTCAAGTTTACACATATCTTTTTTGTTGTCTTTTATTACAAGTGCAACCCACACTTCCCAAGCCCATATCAACCTAAAGGAGCTTACAAGAGTCAGAGTCCCAATATGTCCTCGTAGCACCCATCTTGACCTCTAGTCCTCACTAGCAAAATCTTGAACCTTAGATCCCATTGATGTCCTTGGCCTTAGTCACTACTAGTAGGTCACTTTCCCAAAGTCACCCATGTTGCCATGTGAAGCTGCTTATTCTGCTCTACCATTCTCCTCACGGACAAACAAAGAAGAAGCAAATGAAAGTAAAAAGAGCTATCGCTTACTGAGCTCCTATTATGTGCCAAGCCTAGGTACTTTACATTCTTTTTTTTTTAGACTCATGTCATTTTTGTTTCTGCCTTGGTAGTTAAAAGTAAATCATATATCTCCAAAAGCGTTTCTAAAATATAAGACCATTCTTCTATATGCCAAAAGTAATCACATTTAATAAAGGTCATTTCATATTTGATAAATTTAGTAAGTTCTTCCAGTCCAAATCTAAATTTTCCCAGTTGTCCAAAGAATGTCCCTTACAGTGGGTTTCTCCAAACCAGAATCCAATCCAGGACAGTGCAGCTGGTTAGCATGCTCCTTTAAGTCTCTTTTAATCTAGAAAAATAGCCATTTTTCATTGACTGACTGGTTGAGAAGGTGGGGCTAGCTTTCCTGTAAAATGTCACACTTTCTGGATTTGTCTATTTGTTTCCTCACGGCATTTGTCTAACCTGTAGGTCTACCTTCTATGTTTCCTGGAAACTAGAATAGCTAAAGTCTTCAGTTAAACATTTGTGGCCAGACAGAATATGTCATCAGAGGACAACTAATATCTGCTTGCTTAATCATTAGTGATGCTAAGATAGAATGATTTTCAGCCCTCCAGTAAGGCCACCAGTGGTTTACAAAACACTGGGCTGCCTTAGGCCTTAAGTATGTTTGAATGAGGTCACCTGCAGTCTTGGCCACCATGTGCAACATTATTGCAGTAAGAAAATACTTTAGAATCCTCAGCAACCAATCACAAGCTAACATTTGGGACTATTTCCTTTTAAAAAAACAAATTGCCTAGAGTGAATTTCAATTAAAAATGGAACTTAAGAGGCGCCTGGGTGGCTCAGTGGGTTAAAGCCTCTGCCTTCAGCTCAGGTCATGATCTCAGGGTCCTGGGATTCAGCCCTGAATCGGGCTCCCTGCTCAGCAGGGAGCCTGCTTCCCCTTCTCTCTCTGCCAGCCTCTCTGCCTACTTGCGATCTCTCTCTCTCTCTGTCAAATAAATAAAATATTTTAAAAAATGGAACTTAAACTCACCAGACTTGCTTTTTCTTCTCTAGGTACATTGTCAACAGCGAGCCTTGACCCTGGCACTGCCCAATGTGAAGGCTATGGTGATGGGTCCGGGTCACTGATGTGCATGTCCCTCCCCAGCTTCTCCCCTTCTCCTCTCACAGCCAGCTTTCCAGCTTTTCTTTATCTTTGTGGTTTTTCTCTGACCCTTCATGTTTGCTTTCCCCCAGGTGGCCCTGAAATGAACACATTTTTTGCAAATACTGTGAGACACAAATCTTTTATTGCACTTCAAGTTTGAGGATCTTAAGAATTAGCAATTGTGAAATGGATTTGCAGGTTTGAATCGAGAAACTTAAATTCATAAGAACTTTTATCCCAAGGGCACATGAGAACTTGGCTTTTAAGTGCTATCTGAGCACTTCTTAATCTTCAGCAATTATTATTCAGGAAATCAATAATGATAATACGATGCTGAGGAAAGGCAATGTAACTACCATTACACTAATGCTCCACTTCTGAGCTGTATGAACCAGAAGTCAAGTGTGATTAAGAAAGTCTCCTGGAAATTCCGAAGACCTGCAAATCTGCATTCAACCTACCTTCCAGGGGAAAGAAATAATCCTTGGAAGTCAAGTTGAAAAACTTAGTCAAATATATTAATTATGTGTTTATTTAAAGTACAAAGCAGGGGTGCCCCTAGGTGGCTCAGTCAGTTGAGTATCTGATTCTTGGTTTGTGATCTCAGTGTCCTGAGATTGCCCAGCTTCAGGCTTTGTGCTCAGCAGCAAGTCTGCTTGAGATTCTCTCTCCCTTTCCTTCTGACCCTCCCCCTGTGAACACTCTCTCTCTCACTCTCTCTCAAATAAATAAATAAATCTTAAAAAAACAAAAAAAAAGCACAAAGCAGGGAATATAGAAGTAAGGTGGGTATATAAAGTCCTATATATGGGGAATGGGGAGAAGAGTTAGAGGAAGTAGTTAATTTAAATGAAAACAGATTTAAATCTACGGAGGTCATTTACCCCAAAGTAAAGCAGAAAAGACAAGAATATAAACTTCCAACAACTAAGGGAAGTTTGTTTTGTTCTCATCTAGAATGAGGCAATCCCAATCCCTTGGTGATCCACACAAAATATATTTATTTATATTTGAAGATCTTTCTTAGAAGAAGCAGTAAATTTATTTTAGGAACGTGTACGGCAGATCAAGAGGTAAGACACAGAGGCAGATTTCACCTTAATGTCAGGAAGAATTTTTTGTGTGGCAAAATATACGTAATATAAATTTATTATCCTAGACATTTTAAGTGTACCGTTGTCACATAAAGTATGTTCACACTGTTGTGCAACCATCACCACCATCCATCCCCAGGCCACACTCTGAAGCACGTTAAACAGCACACCCTCATTCCTTCCCCAATTCCAGCCCCTGGCAACCACCATACCACTTTCTGTCTCTGATTTGGACTACTAGTCTAAGCACTTCAGATAAGGGGAATCATACAACTGCTGTGCTTTTGCATCTGGCATATTTCACTTAGCATACTGTCTTCAAGTTTCATCTACATTGTAGCATGTATCAGAATTTTACTCCTTTTTAAGGCTACATAATTTTTCAGAGTGTGTGTGTATGTGTGCGTGTGTATGCTACATTTTGTTTATCCATTCATCCATAGATGGACATTTGGGTTGTTTCTTTCTTTTGGCTATTGTGAATAATGCTGCGATGAACATGGGTGTACATATATCTGTTTGAGTCCCTGGTTTCAATTATGTTGGGTATATACCCAGAAATAGAATTGTTGGATCATACAGTAATTTTATGTTTAACTGTTTGAGGAACTGCCATACTGTTTTCCACAGCTATTGTACCATTTTACATTCCTACCTGTAATGTACAAGGGTTCCAATTTCTAGACATCCTTGTCAACACTTGTTGTTCTCTGCTCTTTGATAATCAACATCCTAATACATGCAGAGGAGGAATTTTTTTTTTTTAAGATGTTATTCATTTGAGAGAGAGTGTGTGTGCACATGAGTAAAGGGCGGTGGGGGACAGGGGCAGTGGTGGCAGTGGGAGAGGAAGAAGCAGACTCCCTCCTGAGCAGGGAATCCAACACAGCACTCCATCCCAGGACCCTGAGATTATGACCTGAGCTGAAGGCAGACACTTACCCGACTGAGCCACCCAGGCACGTCCGGAAGAGGAATTTTTAATAACTAGACTTGTACCACATTGGGATGAGCCGTTCCCAGGATATAGGGGCTGATGGATGTGCTCTACCAAAGACTAGATAGACTAATATGTTCAGTTATGCAAGTTGTGCACTAAGTGTGTCTGGTCACAGGATGTGTGGGGACTAAAATGCAGCACATGTTTCACATTCCAAGGTGTGAACCCTGGTGTAGAACTGCCTCTTCTGGAGGGAGAAATAACTTTTTCTTTCCTGGAAATATTGCCAGCTTGTCAAGCCACATGCTTATTTTTCAATGCAAACTAAAGCACTTATTTATGAAAGCTATTAGTTATCCTGGCTTACTGACTCTGTCATGGGAAAGCTGGAGATAGAGTAGATTAATACACAGGGTAAATACCTAGTCCAGTCGGACTAGATGACTATTAAGGCCCCAATCAATGGTGATATTCTGTGCATCTCTTTGATTCTTTTAGAAGATGCCCCTTAAAAATTCTTTGCACTCCTTGCATCGACAGTTGGAGATAATAGCCCCTCACCTTGAACCTGGGATCAGCCACTGCTTCCTAATAGAATTCTGCAGAAGTGACACTGTACCAGTTTCCAGGCCCAGACCTTAAAAGACTGGCAGATTCCACTTTCTGACTCTTTGGACACTTCTTGGAACCGAGCCACCATGCTGTGAGGAAGCCTACAAATCACTCTCTACAAATTGCTTTGTAGAGAGACAGGCATGGAGAAAAACCAACACTCATCATCAAGTGAGCGAACTGTCTTGGAAGTGGAGCCTCCAGCCCTAGCAAAGATGAGCTGTCCCAGCCAAGCCTGCTCAAATTGCAGAATGATGAGTAAAGAAAATGACTGCTGTTCTTTTTTAGCCACTACCGTTTTAGGGTGATTTTCTCTAGCTGAAATAGATAATCAGAACAGTCTGTAATATAATGTTACCAGGGCTCCAAACTCACCTTTCCACAATATGTTTCACACCAGTAGTGCCTTAAAGGACTCCAAGGGAGAACTTTCTCTAAGGAGCCCTCGATTTATTCTCATATGTCACAAGCAATGGCCTTTGTCCCTCACCACCTCTCCCAGTCCTCAATTTAGGATAAAACTCTCTCCCATAGAAAGATGCTGAGACCCACCTTCGGCAGTGTTTGCACAGTGTTTGGATTTCTCGAGGAATCGTAGGTTTTTCTGAGCCATGCACTGGACCCTTCCACAGACTCTCTTGCCTTGCTCCGGAGGGTTATGGAGCCTTGGGGTGCAGGCTTCTAGAGGTGAGATAGAAGCAAAACTTGATCCAGTCAACTGCTAAGGTGGCCCTTTAACTTGAGATAAGCTTACGGTGGGGCATACAAACCAAGCCAAGAGGCAAGGAATGCAGAGGAGACCCCCACCCCCACCCTCGGACCCTGGCTCTAGCTGTAGTCCTTCCCTCACGGATCAAATCTGCCTACACTTACTGTGAAGGGAATGAGTTTTTCAGCAAGGCCTTCCTCAGTTCTGAGTCTTGTCTGTAAAACGCTCCTCCTTCGATTGCCACACCCCCTTCATTTCGGGAAGGAAAGAGTTAAAAGACTCTTGCCCTTCAGGGCCTGGGAGGGGGCGGCAGCTTCGCGCTTCATAGTGGCTGCCTTGGGAGGGTTGGGAGGGTAGGACGTTCTCTCTGTCCCAGACTGGAGTAGAAGGTCTGAGAGTGTTTCGAGGAGAAGGGGAGGACAGACGGGAGGCGTGTTCCCCTGGAGTTTTCTTTTTCTTGCGAGCCTTCGCGCGCGCGCGTACAGTCATCCCTCTGGTCTGGCGATTGCGGACGGGAGGTGGAAAGGCTCCTTCCCACACGGTGGCCAGAAGACCTCCCGGGAGAAGCTGCGCCCAGGAAGCTTTCTGAAGCGGAGGCAGCTGCGCTCTCGGGCCGCCGCGGCGCGGGAGCCGGGGGACATCCACCACCCACCCTCGCCGGCTCCGCTTCCTCCCGCCCGGGTGCGGCGCGCGGACCGGGCAGCTGTCTGAGCCCGCCAAGCTCCACGGTCGGTGCAACTCTTTCCTCTCAGGGAGCCGGGGAGTTGGGGGTGGGGGGCGCCGCCTGGGCCCCTCGGCTGGGAGGAGAGGCGAGCCGGGCGCCTTTACCGCCGGCGCACTGCAGCTTGGCGACCCTCCGCACAGGGGCTGGCACCCACCTGCCCAAGGGCGCGTGGCGGGGCGGGCGCCTTCCCGGGAAGGGAGCGCTCCGGAAACGTTTGGGGGCTGGGGGACTGATCGAAAGCCCCCCAGCCTCCCCTGCGGGATTCGGATTTTTAGAGGAAAATCAGCGATTCTCCCTGGGTCTCCCTTGTTCCCCAAGCATGCGAGAATTTTGTGGAACATCACGCCCTTATCGGTGGCTCGAAAGCCTACTAGTGAAGTTTGCCTCTCAGCCTCTTCTGACTTCCCGCATACCCGGGGTATGCCAAGGGTAGCCAAGGGCAGCTGGTGTGAGGGACTGATGTGTTTTGGAAAACCCCCAGTGCAGCTAGTTTGGAAACCTGCCTGCAGAGGTCTGGGCGTTTTGTTCTGTGCTCTCCTTTAAAGGGCACTTGTTGCGTTTCACGTGCAGAAAACAAGGGCTGTTTCCAGATAATCAGTCTCTGTTTACACCATCCTAATGGAGTTCCCTGATAGAGTTGGCGGCGGAGGGGGTGGGGTGGGAGGCATATTAAAGTTAGGCGTCGTCAGTAAGAGCAGCTGCTAATTTATTACGGAGAGAGCAGAACCCACGGAAAACTATTAAAAAGTTCCTGGTTTATTTGTTTGGGTTTGGGTTTTTTTTTCCCTCTCCTCTTGTAGATATTCATGGCTTCCCCCTCACCCACCTAGTACCCCCTCTGTGTTAAGTGTTAATTAATTGAGAAACACCTTGGCAGTCATTTCGGCAAATTACCTGCTTTATATTTATGCCATTTCAGTAAGGTTGGAATTTCCAAATTACTAGTTATATAGGTGAACTTTAATCCCGAGAATCCAAGGTGTTAAATGCTTACAGTGTCAGCCTAGTGATTCAGTCCTCTTCCTTAGTAATAGCTTTTGACGTCCACCAAATTCTTAGCCCCCAAATATGGAGAATGCCTATAAACCTTGGGCTGAACCTGAGATGTCTCACTAGAGAGCTAGGTTTGATTATGACTGAGGGTTCCAAGCACAGCATAACTTAGATCCATGGACAAGGGCTACAGATTCATCCTTGAAGGAACATGTATTTGAGAGGTTTTTTTGTTTGTTGGTTTGGTTTTATATTTTTCACCCAATGATAATATGATACCCACATATCTTTGCCAAGTATCTCTGAATTCTGCAGCTTAATACATGTAGAGAGAGCTGATGGAGATGTCATCAGAAATGATGTGGTGGTGTCATTGTTGGAGGTGGAAGGAAAGTAGTTTTGGTGGTAGCTAGCTCACACCTTGATAAAAACCCTCAGCTGTGGCCTCCTTAGCTCCTTCGTAATCAGCTGACCAAGCAAACTAGCATGCTAATGCTCAGACACTAGTGGTACCTTTCCTGAGTGTCATAATCACCCATGATAGCCAGGTCAGTTCACTAAATATTCTCCTAGTGGACTCTACTGGGCAAAGAGCCACTCCATTTCCAGGAAAGGCCATCTCTCTCTTATACTTAAGGAAACTTTACTGAAGGGTCCATTCCAACTGGAAAAGTGGATTAGCCACCAAATAGCACAAGGTATTGAAGGATTTATTTTCTCCCATATTTATGATCTAAAGAGGAGAATGAGGGTATGCTTTGTTCTTGGAGTCCTAGTCTCCACTGTGGAATGCAAGTAGTGCCATTTTGTAGGTCTACCAACATTCGGTCAAATATTCACTCTAAACTGTAAAAAGCAGGAAACCACGGCAAACTACTTATAATTAAGCAAAGCAAAGTGAGGCATTATCCATGTCCTGCCATTTGGCCATGAAGCCTTCTTCAAGACTCACTTTCCTCAATTAAAATGGGAATATTGCCCCTTCCTACTTAGAGCTGTAAAGCTCAAGTCAGATGCATATATAATAAGTTATTAATATACATACAATGTCATTATTGTTTCAGATTCCTGGAAAAATGTCAGGGGAAGGCAAAAGTATATGATATTTGCACTTTGTACTTACCTCAGACCTTCTTTACAATCTGAATAAATCCTATTTCATCTATATATTGTCTAAACCTAAGCTCTATTGATTTCCCAAGATAACTGTCAAAATTCCTGAAATTCATTAGTCCCAACCATAAAAAGACCAAGAAAAAGGACATAATTTTTAAAAAATTAAATTATGACTGGGCATATAAATCGTAGACACATGCCACTGCATTAATGAGTTGATGAGTCTTCATTTAAAGAATCATTAAAAACTCACGGAGAAGAAAATTTACAAAATATTTAAATGGGGGGTGCCTGGGTGGCTCAGTGGGTTAAAGCCTCTGCCTTCGGCTCAGGTCATGATCTCAGGGTCCTGGGATCAAGCCCCACATCGGGCTCTCTGCTCAGCAGGGAGCCTGCTTCCCCCTCTCTCTCTGCCAGCCTCTCTGCCTACTTATGATCTCTCTCTCTCTCTGTCAAATAAATAAATAAAATCTTTAAAAGAAAATATTTAAATGGGAGGAACCATTTTTTATTTACCTTTGATTACTGTGTTACCACCAACCCCCTCATTTTCCCCAGCATCTTTCCTTTAAGGATTAGAGTAGAAACATAGATTTTCTGAGCAAGAAGGACCACATGCTCTCTGCAAGTCACTTAAAGCAGAAACCACAAATAATCTTTTGAAAACATGTAATCGCCCTCCAGAGTCTATTGCTTCATCAAAATTCTGGAGACTCTATTGAAACATTTTAAAGTTAGAAAGCAAGAGAATGAGAGATAGTGTGGTCTAGTGGTTAGGAGCTCAGCGTCACACTAACCTGTCTTAAGATCAACATTTCCAACACCACCTGTGGACTTGAGAAGATACTTGCCCTTACTGAGCCTCAGGTTCCCTGTGTTTATAATGGAACTGTGTATTGGCTTCACAGGAGCGTGGTTTGCGTTAGATGGCACCACACATGTCAAGTGCTTAGTGCAGTGGGTCTTATAAACGTAGCTATATAAGATGTTTAAAAGAGAGCCTGGGACAGATGTCCCTTGGAAAGCCAAATACTGTGCCTGGCCTGAGAAAGCCATTAATCCCAGTTTCACTCATTGGCAAATATTGTGATAATAATTTCTGAGGAATGGAAAAGAAAAAATAGGGCCTGTCAGAGAGGTGGGTTGTACCCATTGATCATCAAGATTTTCAATAAAATAAATGTTTTGTCTTTATCAATTATGTAATTTTTAATAAAATGAAGATTGTTAAATATATTGATGGTGTTCACCAGAGTTCTGATTTTAAAAGAGCATTTTATAACACTTTAAATGGTTACCTGTGCTACATTTTATTTGTGCATCCATTATTTACCATGTGCAAAACAGAACACATTTTGGAATATTGAGTTACAGAATTGGGTGATTTTTAGAATTAATACCATGTGACTTCTACTTGGGAAATAATGCCTTTTCCCTTCCATTAATAAATAAAATTTTGTATCTCAACTTTTGAAGATTTTTGTAATTCAGGTTCTAACTAGCCTAGGTGTAATAGAGAGAAAAAAGTAACTTTTTATCTACTAAGGGAAAAACCAGCGTATCCTCATCCATATTATAATCTAGACATAAGGATAGCTATGGATGGAGATGAGAGAGGGAAAGAGAAGGAAGCAGAGAGGCATAGAGAGAGAGCCATAATGGAGCTTTGGTCTTTTTTTTTTTTTTTCTCCTGCTCTGGGATAACCTGACACAGATCATCTTGTCTAATTACTAAGTATATACTAGTTTTTACTTGAAGTAGTAAATAATCACTGACTATAATTTTATTGGCAGCTGGATTTTGTAACCAAGATTATTTGTCCTCTTTTCTTTTCCAGGTGGAAAAAAAAAAGTGAGGGTATAAAGGCAACACAGTAAGAGACTTTTTCTCAAATTTGCATCGCGATGGAAGCCTTTTGCCTCAAGGTGGCCTTTTGGGTAGCTCTGGTTGGATGTGTAATCAGTGATCATCCTGAGAGCTACACCACAAACCTAAGCACTCCAGTGGATGACTTCACCATTTTTCATGGGACAGAACTCAACTTCCTGGTTACTACTCATCGACCCACTAATTTGGCCCTACCTAGCAATAGTTCAATGCACAGCTATTGCCCACAGCAGACTAAGATTACTTCAGCTTTCAAATACATTAACACTGTGATATCTTGTACTATTTTCATCGTGGGAATGGTGGGGAATGCAACTCTGCTCAGGATCATTTACCAGAACAAGTGTATGAGGAATGGCCCCAACGCGCTGATAGCCAGCCTTGCCCTTGGAGACCTTATCTATGTGGTCATTGATCTCCCTATCAATGTGTTTAAGGTAGGAAGTAACCACAAATATATTTTCAGGTTTGAACATATGCACTGATTCCACAGTAAGAGAGTTGCTGCTCTCCTTTGGAATTTTAGTCCGTGTTTTTGCTAAGTGATCTCTGCGGCCTTCAAACTCGGTGGCATGTAAAAATTTTATTATTTGTGAAATGTTACACTTACTTGCTAACTTAGTTGTTAACAAAATCGTATTTCTGGGATGACTGTTCAAAGTCATGCTCTTTCACAGAGCAGGTTCTCATGCCAGCCCTGTGCTTGCTGAGTGGATGGGCAGTCTTGGGAAGCAACTGGATTTTTCTGAGATTCTATTTGCAAGTGGAGATCTATGGAGCCCAAAGAGTACTTAAAATAAGTATCTCTTCAGTTTCCATTATCTTTTTAAGGTCCTACCGTTCAGCAGCCAGATATCCACAGTATGTCTTGAAATGAAAAGTACCTATTTTATTTTGACTGTCTGGACTGATGATGGAAGCACATGCTGGCTTCCCTCGCTGATCTGGGTGACCTAGAGACAGTGGGGTCCACGGGATCACGGACTAGTGTTAACCTTGTTGAACAGTCTCACTAAAGCTGTTAAAATAGGCATCAGTTTACTGTCGCCGCCTTTGTTTTTTTGCTTTATGGAGTTTCCATTTATAGAGGACCCACTGTGTGCCCACCCTTGAGCGGGGCAGTCAGGATCCCAAAACAAATAAGACAATGTGGGTGCCTCAGTGGGAGAGGAAGATAACTAACCCACTGTCACTGAGATAACCTCTCTTTAGGGACCGGTTGGTACCGAAACAAACTAAAGCTAAAAGGAATTAGATATTTCGTCCTTGCTCTACTGGTTGTGAGGGAAAATTGCTGCAAGAATCCAAATGACCTAAAATTGAAGTGAAATCATGTGGTCTATGTCAGATTTTATGGAATGTCTTTATTCTAAGCCCAGGAGAAGTGCTTTCCTCGGCCTTTTTTTCTTCTATGTAATTATCCATAAAAACAAAGCTATTCTGAGCCATAATAGTCTGCAGGATGACTTTAAATGGCAAGTTTTGTTTGAAGACATGATAAATTTTAAGTAAGTCTCTCGATTTCCAATAGATACACTTAAATGGTGGCAAAATTATACTCACCTCCCAGGAAAAGCAGCAGTACAATGAAGTGCTAACAATAAAGCTGAAAACAGTAATTACAATCTTGAATGGTACAAATAAGAAACATTTCAGAAGTTCTGCAATATACTGTTTGCAACATTGGGGAAATTAGACAACAAATTATTTTTTAAAAATACCATCTCTTTTCACAGAATAGCATGAAAACGTATATTTTCTATTTGAGCTTAAAATGGGATTTTAGAACTGAACTATGATGCAAAACTTAAAATGTGCAATTAACTTCAAATGTTTAGCACATGCTACAGAACTTTAATTTTTTTAAAGGTCACCAATTTTCTCTTTATAAGATATTATGTGCAAACACTTGACTTTCTCATAACATCTTTCTTCAGTAATAGATTTAAAATGTTTCTATGACTCTTACTCAAAATTTTACTTCAGCAGTCATGTTGTAGGGTATTAAACTGATTATTCAGACTTATATACTAGTTAACCAACCCATCAGGGCTCGGGAAAGTAATTAACTATCTCCAAATTAACTGTTCCCATTTGACCATTTGCAAAGAAGCTTTTTGGAAAATCAACATCTGCAACTGGTGGGAAGGAGATTTGCTTATCTCTTTGAGATGTTACCTGCCAATCACCAGACAAAACATCGTTTCTGTTCCATAGCAACATTGGAAGTCTGATCATCTGAATGATCAGATGAATCTGATGAATCAGATGAAGATGAATCTGAAATATCTCCAATTGGTGAAAATCCAAATAAAACTTTGTTTTACATTCATATAGCAATGGATAATAATTTACACGTCCTCATTTGACCATACAATTCTTCCCTCTGGGGAATTCAAGACTTTATATACCTTATGTAGACAGTTTGACGTGTTTTTACATCACAGGAGTACATTTGTGTAGTTCCTATTTTCTAAAACTCATGTAATGAGTCATTTAACCAACATTCATCTTAGAAAGTAAACCTTTGGGGTTAAAAAATATATATATAGTTTAGTTATTTTAATCTTCTTCGGCAAAGACCCAATCAAAAAGGAGAATTTCAGACTAATATCCCTGATGAATATGGATGCTAAGATTCTCAACAAGATCCTAGCTAATAGGATCCAACAGCACATTAAAAAGATATCCACCGTGACCAGGTGGGATTTATCCCTGGGATGCAAGGGTGGCTCAACATACGCAAATCAATCAATGTGATAGAACAAATCAATAAGAGAAGAGAGAAGAACCACATGGTCCTCTCAATTGATGCAGAAAAAGCATTTGGCAAAATATAGCATCCGTTCCTGATTAAAACCCTTCAAAGTATAGGGATAGAGGGAACATTCCTCAACTTTATTCTTCTTCCAAAGGAAAAGAAGAAAACATTTGAATAAGCTAAAAAGCCTCACAATATTTTGGAGTTATTTGTCCTTCATTCTGTCCGTCCTCTTCTCTAGGTTAGGAGACCATAAGATGTTGCAGTTTCTCCCTCCTCTGATCCTCCAAGATCCTCCCTCCTCTGACCATATTTCAGATATGCTCCCAGCATGCATACAAAGCTCTGGTCAAAATGCCATCACTACCCCTGAGTAAATATCATTCTCAGGCTAGATCTTGTCTCTGAATGGCTGCTGCTGATGCATTTACAGATCCTAAATTGAATAAATGAGTCTAGAGTTACATATGTTACAGAGAGAAGAAATAAGCCAAAAAGTAGAGAGAGACTCCTCTGGCCCTGGCTTATACTCACGCACACAGACATGCTACCTGGTGATGAAATCAGACAATCTGAGACAATAAAATGTAAAGCAGAAGGAACCAAAGAAGGCAAATAAATGCCAGTTTCCTTCTTGGTTTTTGAGCATACAAGGGCCTTGCAAATGGCAGTGTTGAGAAAAAGTTATTACTAAGTTTATCAAAGGATTACTCTAACTTTAAATTATGCCCAAAACAGTATATCAATAATTACAAGAGAAGACTGACAAAAATAGGAGAGAGGAAGGGAAGGAAGTTACAGACCCTTTCAAATATCCACCCTTGTAGCCTAAACTGATGATGGATTTGAATTGTTAAGAAAATTACATTATCTGATAAGTGAGTTTTGAAGAAATGCACAAAATTAGCCAGTAAATTAATATGTTATATAAATTGTTTACATTCATTATAATGGCAAAACATGTAAAACATTGTATCTGTGTTTAGGGTCACAAATAACGTCCCAACTACTAAATGCCAATGTAGGTTGGAAGTACAGAATCTGATAATTGTACTTTTTAATGATTCCATGAGATGATGTTAATGCCTTGGAGTGTTGTCTAGAGGGAGATGGGTTATAATGTTGAATAGAGTGGAAACCCTGCAAGTGATTTGTGTGCACGGGTAAGGCCAAAGTTGGGCATCACGTGCTTTCAGGTTAACGGCTCGCCCATACACGCACACGGACAAGCCTGTAAACCTCTGTACCTCAGCCCATTCAGTAGAAACAGGAATGTGGGGGAATATGGGTATGACAGAAGTAGATCGGAGGGGATTTGAATGGTGGCCAAGGAAAGAAGTTGAGTCCAACGTATAGAGTAGAGATCGTCAACATGTGTCACTGGGAGTTGAAACCAGTGCTGTCCTAGGTCGTACTGTAGGTGATGTCTCCATTCAACATGGGGGGTAAAAGCGGATTTGTGAGGACAAGCTAACCAGCCAGGGACAGAATCCCGTAACTGATTGTCGGTTACTAATTTGGTCCACTCTAAGCATCCACCTCTTATTGAGAACAACGATGAAAAATAAACAAAGGCAATTTCTGTTTGAAATTATCAAGAATATTTTGCAATGGGAAATCGAGACTCAATATGTTGCTCTGGCAGCGGATCTGAGCAATGTGGAAACCAGAGACATTCGCTTGAAGCCAGTTATCTCCATGTTCACACAGCCTTTGACATCTTGTGCAACTGGAATCTAGCCTGTTGTTGGGACAGCCATACCAAAGTTGTTTCCTGACACATCAAATCACCAGGGCAACTTCTGCCTCAAAGTTAAATTGCCACAACTTACAGATTGTGTGTCTCCAACGTAATAGTTGTTCAGTAAATGCTTATCGGTATGATTTGATTTGATTAGGGTCTTTACTGTAAAAATTCATTTCTAATCCAATTTCTCTGAGATCTTCATGTTAAATCATTGATGCTGATGATGATGATGACAATGATAATTTGTCAGAGGGAATCTCCATTTGTGTACGAGGCACAGGATATCGCCTGTGGTCTGTACATCCTATTCCCCCAAGTTGATCAAATTACCCACCAAATTATTGCAGATGTGATAATGGTGATGTTTCCCTTTTACTCGGCATCAAGCAAATAAAAACAGATCTTTCTCATGGACTCTAGTAATAGCTCTATAATCATATAATCATAAGATTAGGAATAAAAACTGTAGTCCCTGAATTTTGCGAAAGAAAATTGTGTCCCTTAACAAAGATCTCTGACCCTTATTGGTGCATTGCATCCCAGCTAATGTTTCCTATGGGATCCTTCTGACCCTGTCTTCCCTCCTGGCAACTCCTCTGCACACCACACTTTCCTCTACCTCCATTTACTCTAGCTAACCTGGCCTGTCTGAGGAGCCCAGGATGGTCTTTCTACCTGGCATATTTTTCCTTCATACCTTCTCTGACTTATTCCACTTGATTCTTCAGATCTCAGCTTAAACATTTCTCTCTTTGGCAAGTGTCTATGACCAAAACTGGGTTATTGCCTTTCTCATGGGCTCCCATGACACCCTCTATTAATTCTGAAATAGCATTTAATGTATATACTCAATTACTGTATTTGCCAGTTCACTTGCCTGTCTGCCCCACTAGACTGCAAGTTCCTTGAGGCAAGCTGCCATCCTTCTAATTTATCAGTGTATCTCCTGCATCCAGCATGGAACCCAATGTAAAAAAAATATTTGATGAGTGAGTAAAATAAGAAAATGTACTCTATTTGTTTCTATAAGAATGTTTTTCCTTCGACACAATTCCAGATCTAAAAGCTGATATACCTTTAGAATTTACTGAATTTCTACTTTTTTCCTGCAAACCAGGAATGTTTCAGTGTCCATAAATCTGTGAGATGTGCGTGCAAAGCAGAGCAGGACGTAACAACAGGATCGTTTTCCCCCTTTGCCCTTGTCTGGGCATTGTGTCCCCTTCCTCTCTCTGGTACATACAGTCAACTGAAGAGTCTTTTTTCAAGGTTTCTGTGCAATATGCATTCTTTGAGCACACTTGGAGTTGAGATTGGGATTGGAATATTAAACCTACAAGTGATGTGGAGTATCAAAAGGAACATTCACGTTATTAAAGATTGTTTGCTCTTTAGAGAACAGGAAACAGGTTGAGTTTCTGGCATTGCTAAGACACATGCGCATTGCAAAAGTTCATTATGCTAACTAGCTGATTTCAGAATATCTGTACACAAAAAAATGACAGAGTGATAAATTTAATACTCAATTTGCTGTTTGTTACAAGGAAGTTGCTGTCTGGAAAGGCTTTAGAACCCTCTCCAACTCTACCTCCCATTCTAACTTTTTGTTTCCTGTGTCTGGGAACCTCATTGCTTTCTCTCATGGTCATGTTAAGTAATTATTCTCATGTGAGGTTACTCCGCTAACCCTCAGCGTTTGGCTCACAGCACAGTTATTCGTACTTCAGGGGGATGGGGGTTGGAAACCGTCCATAATTGCGAGATTGTTCCCATGGCTGAGGAGGGAGAGGTGGTTTCAGTCCTGTTCTCATTAGGAAGGTGTTGAGATGGAAAAGGCATCATGGCTGATGGTATTCCTCCATCAAACACTTCAGCTCCTAGAAGAGGCTGCTGTCTTCTAAATTGAACATAAAATGGAGATGCATAAAAGCTTTATTTCTGGGAAAACAATTTTCACAAGCTATACTCTGTGTGTGTGTGTGTGTGTGTGTGTGTGTGTAAATGTTGCGCTCCTTCGAGTACTCAGATCAATAAGAGCAGATGTTGAGGCTATTTCGTTCCGAAATATTTCTATGGTGTCTTCATCTCATGAGTTGCTAGGATATGAGTGTTATTTCTTTATTATCAAGTTTATGCAGTTGGTAGAAAGAGAAGAGCATGCGCACTAAAATGAAAGAGGATGGGGAATCAACTTGTCTCTGAAGTTGATTCTAAGACTAGAGTGATTAAATAAGGACTGTTCTAAGAAATTCTGTCAAAATAAATTTGATATACTGCCAGAAATTCTACAACTGCTTTCTGGAGCTACCATACTCTCCTGGGAGTTAGAATAACTGCTCTCTATAGCTACAATTTTATTTTTAACTAGGTCTAGTTTTTCTTGGAAAAACTTTCCTGCATTACAAAGTTAATGGTTGAAATTGAATTCAGTAAGAGGGCTAAATGTAAGTTATCATTCAGAATTAACTTTTGGTAGCCTTATTTTTAAACTCGAACATCAAAAATTTTACAAAACCACATGCTCTGAAATGTTTACTTAAATTTGTAAGATTTGAAATCCCCAGTGTTCCTGGACTTAGGACACAAAGATCAAGGATGCCCTCAGGAAGATTTAATACTATTTTTAGATGGGCAAATAGAGGTTACTCTTAGAGTTTAAGCATCTCTATGAGTTTCATTGACAGTTTGCCATCTCGACTTTTAAAACAACTTACGTAGAAAAGATTATCAGTAATAGAAACCAGTCAAATCATGCTTCTCATAACACTATTCCTAACATAGGATCCCTATTATTTTAGATCAAATTTTATACTAGAAGATAATGGGGATGGCAATGGATTGGCCATTTGGTTACTTGGTGATATCAGATCTTTCTTCTCTAAATGTTCTTCCTTTATTCATTCAAAAGATATTGAGCTCCTACTAGATACCAGTCACTGGGGAAATAGCAATGAAGAAAAACACTCATCCTTCCCCTCATGGAGCTTACATTCTGGTAGAAGAACAAGACAATAAGCATATGAAATAAGTTAATATATAGCATATGAGATAATTGCTAAGGAAAAAAATAAAATGGGAAGGAGGAATAGAAAGAAGGGGGAGAAGATATTAATTTTAGAGTGGGTGGCTAAAGAATGCCTCAATACAAGGTGACAGTTGAATAAAAATCTAAAACCTAAAAGGAGCAAACCATGCCATTGTCTAAAGTAAGAGCATTCCAGCCAGAGGAAAGGGTGAGTGCAAAGATCCAGAGGCAGGAATGTATGTGCCTGGAAGGTTAAAGGACCAGGAGGAGGCCATAGTGGTGAATGGAGGGGAGAGAGTAGTAACATGAAGTCACAGGGATAGGTGGGTAAGCAGATAACATAAGGTCTGCCTAATAATAGGGTAACCATATATTTTAGCGTACAAACCAGGATAGTTTGAAAGTGAAAGGAGACACTGTCAATAATTGCATCTGGACAATAGGCATAAACCCAGATTGTCCTAAAAATACCAGGAAACATAGTCACCCTACCTGTACATCTTTATAAAGCCCTTAGCCTTTTCCTCTGAGTGAGATGGAAAGTTTTTGTTTTTGTTTTTGTTTTTAAGATTTTATTTATTAGAGAGAGAGAGAGAGAGAGAGCGCGAGGAGGGAAAGGGGCAGTGGGAGAGGGAGAAGCAGACTCCCCACTGAGCAGAGAGCCCAATGTGGGGCTGGACCCCAGAACCCTAGGATCATGACCTGAGCCAAAGGCAGATGCTTAACCTACTGGGCCACCTAGGCGCCCCAAGATGGAAAGCTTTTAGAAGGCTAAGAGCAGATGAGTGACATGATTTGGTTTATATCTTAACAAGAGCATTCTCACTACTGGGTTGAAAAGCATTTCCTGAATCAATAAAGGAAAAACATACAATCTTAAAATGTGTTCTGTATACTAATGTATAACATGAGAGTAGTATTGCCTGTGGCTTAACTAGTGTTGGCTTTGTGCCAGGCTAACTCATTTGATCCTCACAACAAACCTGTGATGCACTACTGTGGCCTGAAAATGAAGAAACTGAGATGCAGCGTTTAAGGAATTTTCTCAGGGTTACACAGCGAGCAAGTGGCAGAGCCAGGATTTGAAGCCAGTCTCATCTCAGAGCCCATGCTGTCTCTGAGCAGCCATACTGCTTCTCTCCCACATACCTCAGAAGGCAAACTTTACAGTCATCCAAATGCCATCCCTTGTACAGAAATATAATCTCAAAGACTGTCTTCAAAAATGAAGTCAGACCCTTTTCTCTCCTCCATTGAACCCAACAGCTTCTTTAGTTGCTTATTTAAGACAGAAGTCACACATCATGAAGGAAAATGTGTGCGATACAGAGATTGCTCTCCAGAATAGCATCTATGTTATAAATCTTGCAGATTGCATTGGCACATCTGGGAAACAGATTTTTTTATTCCATACTCGCTGTCATGTTGGTGAGCCCAACTGACATAAAGGAGCCAGCAAGTAAAATAATAAACTGAAAAGAAAGGTTGAGTTCCTGATGAACTGCTTGTCTAGAAACATGCATCTGCTTATCTGCCCAGAAGGACACATTTGTTGCCAAATAGGTGTCTCACCCAGTTCTTGTTGGGAAGGCTAGGCAAATTTTCTGTGAACATGAGAAAGAAAATGAGTATCTATGGCTAGCCCATAGTTTTATTTGGAGTGGAAACATGAGATTTTATTGATGAAACTAAATGCTGCATTCCTAGACTTTCCTTCCTAGGTTTCGCAGATGCACAAGAATTAAAAGAGGAGTTTGAAACACAAAGGATGACATTTGGGAATAGGTCTCAACTGATATTTGAAAAGAAGTCAGAAATCTTCAATTTAAAAAAGTTTACACAAGAACTATGTTTTATGAAGTGATTCCATTGACTCTAAAACTACTTAGGGACGCCTGGGTGTCTGAGTCAGTTAAGCGTCCAACTCTTGATTTCAGCTCAGGTCATGATCTCAGGGTCGTGAGATGGAGCCCCACATTGGGCTCCACGCTGGACATGGAACCAGCTAAGATTCTTTCTCTCCCTTTCCCTCTGTCCCTCCCCACTGTTCTCTCATTCTCTCTCTAAGGAAAGGAAGGAAGGAAGGAAGGAAGGAAGGAAGGAAGGAAGGAAGGAAGGAAGGAAGGAAGGGAGGGAAGGAGGGAGGGAGGGAGGGAGGAAGGAAAGAAAGAAGGAAGGAAGGAGAAAAACTATTTAAGGAACTTGAATAGCCCTAATTATAAAAGCAACAAGTAAAGCAAATCATTATTGAACATGTTAAACGTGTCCACAGTCATTGCCTATCAAAGTGTGAAAGGTAATGGGCACACATCTCTGCCAAATACTGAACACTATACTATGCCCCATCCCACATGAGCTTTCTGTCTGATGAAGAAATTCTGCAGAATGTCTGTACCAAGAGAGAAAGAAAAAAAAATCTCTGACTTCTGTGAACTTTTAACTTGGTTCCATAAAATAAAAATGTCTCAGACACTCCAAAATTTCTCCTTTAAAATAATGTCATTTATGTCATAAACACTGTTTCTCGGCATATTTCTACCATTTCCCCAAATTTGATTTTCTTATTGAAGCTAAAAACCTATGAAAATTAGGGAAATGTTACATAATCTAAGAGCCATAATACTGTGTAAACTTTTTAAATTTTTTATTGAAATATAATATACATCCAGAAAAATGTACATGTCAGCTCCACAAGTTTTCACAGAATAAACACATCTGTGTAACCAGGATCAAGAAACAGAACATTACCTGCACCCAGAAGTCCCTCAATCCCTCACCACCCTAACTCCCAAGCAACCACTTTCCTGACTTCTAATGGCATGAATTTGCCTGTTTTTGTATTTTATATAAATGGAACCATACGATATATATTCTTCTCTGTATGGCTTCTTTTGCTCAACATTATGTTTGTGACAGTAACCCATGTTGTTGTGTTGTAGCTTACTCATTCTCATTACTGCATAGTACTTGCTTGTCTGAATATGCCACAATTTATTTATCCACTCCACTATATATAGGCATTTATTTATTTTTTTTTAGGCATTTAAATAGTTCCTAATTTTGAGCTAATAATAGTGCACTTATGTATATTCTCAAATGCATCTTTGTATGCACGCATATGCTGAAATATATACCCACACATATATGACCTACATAAGTATATATAAAAATATATATGTAATCCTTACATATCAACATATACCTATATAATAAATATATATTCTAATATAAATCTTGATCATAAATCTTTAATATAAATTTTGATCAGTAATTTGGAGAATTTACCAGGGTATGGTACAGTATTAGGAACTGCGCAGGATTTCCTAAACAGGAATTTTTTTCCAATTCTAGATGCTCTAAAGACCTGTGTGGTGTATGTGTGAATTGTGTTCATTGTCATTCTTCTTTGCCTTTCAAGCAAATCTGTTAACTGCTTCCATAGTGGATAATCCCCAAATCAACTCACACATTTGCTAAGTGTCTGTAGAAAACACAAATCTAGGGTAGCCATGACTTTGAGTGGCACGCATTCTGTTTGAGAATACAAATGCTTACAATCAAGTTAGCCCAAATGCCACTGTAATTTTATACTTTGGTGTTTTGTTGGAAGTTTTTGAGACCACCAAACACATACACATGAAAAATATTTTGAATGCTAAAACACCTATTAACCTTTTCTTTAAAAACAGAAACACTGTCATTTCTCCTTCTCCCAAAGTAATATATGCATCTAAAACAAAACTAGTCAAATTGATTTCAAGAACTACAGAAATAAAATTAGTTTTCAGCATTTTCCATTATGGCTATAATAAATGGTTATTTATTTTAAAATGTTGAAACACAGCATGAAATGCAGATTTAAAAACCATGATTGCAGACAGTAAATGTTATGAGAGTTTAAGTTGAATTGATGAAATTTTCCACACAATCTCTCTGAGGTTAATATTGTTAAATGACGTATCTTAGCTGTGTCAGTTGCTAGGTAAAACTTAAAGATTTAGTTATAATCTGGTTACTACACTGTTAAGGGAGGGTTGCTATAGAAATTTACCAAGTTGTAATTTATGAAGACAATAAAATCTCTCTTAATGTCATCCACAAAATTTGCATTGTGGCATCCTGAAAAGGAAGTTGCATTCATCAAAACCACTGACTTGATTTCAAATGGAACTTAAATGGTCTTACAATGCAGATAATACATACTCCCAGAAGGTATTCAGAAGTGTGTGAAATGTGTGAGCCCTGGGTTTTGTAATCTTATGAAAATGCATTTGAACTCATGTGACGTGTTGAAACTTTTCCTGATTTTTGCTCCAAGGAAATAGTTAGCTTCACAGTAATATATTCATTGGTGTTATGGACTGACCCTAAAGTCGCCTCCAGCTCCTGGGCCACCATAAAGGAGGGAAAGTGAATCTGGAAGGTAGTAGACACTAAAAGGGAGATTCCAGTACCTCATCTGCAAGCCCTGAGTACTCACCACTTCTACTTTCTCCTGATTCTCTGACCCACGAGTGGGCAAACTACGACCAGTGGGCCAAACCCCACCCAATGCCTATTTTTATAAATGAATTTTTATTAGAACATAGCCATACCCAATTACTTACATAGTTTTGACAGATACCATATGGGTTGCAAAGGCTAAAATATTTGCTTTCTGGCCATTTACAAAAAAAAGTTTTTCAACCCCCGTGACATCTCACCAACTACCCTGCTCCTGTTTTTCATCTCTGCCTCTCATTCTCCTTCATTTTGTTCCCTAGAAGGTCAAAGCTCAAAACCTGAACTTCAAAAATATTACTGCATCTTCCTACCTTTGATTTTTTAAGTGGCTTAGGTCTTCAGTCCCCCCAAAAAGTAAATGGGCATAATCCCAGGAAATCAAAATATGTTTCTTTTTTTTTTTTAAATGGTTTGTGACTGATCTTGAGTAAATCACTAGATCTCTCAAGTCATTATTTTTAGATGAAAAAAATAATGAAGGGCCCCTCATTTCATGGAGTCCCATTAGGCATAATGACACATAGTAGGCTTGTTCCCGAGGTGACTACCAATACCAGTTAGAAGAATAGCTAAGGGCTGTTATCATCTCTTTGTCATCCCCATTTAGTTATCGCACATCAGAACTTTAGCCTCATTGAGGGTCTTAGTGACCAGGTATCCATGAAGCCTATTGGACAAATCATGCATCTGTGGTCAAAACTGAAGAATTTCTAAATTCTTTGTCATGAACTTAGAGATGTTCACTATATTGTCTTTCAAACGATTAAGAGCAGCACTAAACCAGGTGACCAGATCTTTGGGCAGCCATTCATGTTTCAGTTAAGCAAAAAAAAAGAAGTAAAGAAGACTTTTCCATCTATTTTAGGGAAATTTCATACCAAAAAAAAATGTACTCTCTAAAAATCTTGAAGACAAAACCTTTACATATTTGAAATTAGTTTATCAGAAAATCACTACACTTTATATTTCTTTGATAGGCCATTAAATTACATGGTCATAAGTTAAAATAAATGACTTTTTCTTTTTATCTCTGTGCTATAAAATTCAAAGAATTTGAGGGCCATGGGCCATGGGCCAAAGGGCCATGTCACCAAGGGGAAAGTAGGGAAAGGGTCAGAAATACTCTGCGTTCCTTTTTTATACACTGTGTGTGTGTGTGTGTGTGTGTGTGTGTGTGTATACAAGTAATATTGTGGCACCAGATATTCTCTGTATATATATTAGCCCTTTCTCAATTGTTGGGGGAAAGAAGGAGGTGCTACGTAGGGGTTGGAGGAAAGAAGACAGAGTTGGATGATGGATCCATCCCTGGGGCTCAACTCTTCGACACTATGTAATTCATCAGGTACACAGAAGACAGTTCATATATATTTAGGAAAAGAAGAAGAGGTGGAAGGAGGAAGGGAAAGGGGCTGGGACCATAGACTCTCAGAATGTGAGGAGTCAACATCTTTTAGTTCCAATTGTGTGAACCAGAACACTGAGCTGTTTATAATCTTACAGAGATACTAATTCAAATTGGTCCTGCTTTCAGGTTGATATAATAAAAGCAGTCTCTCAGCTGATAGACCAGAGTCCACCTCTACCGTGGTTTTGAAATTCTTAACTCGTTTGCAGTAACTCTTAATTCTCATGAAATGATAAACGTTTCATAGTTTGTGGAAATGGCCCAGAAGACAAAGCTGGTACAGAATTGATTACATCTAATAAAATGTTACTGCTTAGCCAGAAGTTTTGGATAAATGAATGAATGGAGAAAAGTTAAGTGCCTTAGGGCTTAATATTTATAATTCAATCCTTTTTTAGGTTCCTTGATCCTCAGTGTACCCCCTCATTCTGTTCAAACTACTGCTTCTCTACTGAAGATATCCATGACCCATGACTAATGGCTATTTGGTAATTTTCATGTTATGTATATTTTGCCACAATTAAGAATAATTTTTTAAACTATGGGCATAAGTGAAAATGTAAAAATATAAAACTTTAAGGACAAAAAGGAAGAAAATCTTTGGGATCTAGGACTAGGTAAAGAGTTCTTAGACTTGATACCTGAAAGACAATCTATAAAAGAAAAAAAAAATGATAAATAGAACTTCATCAAAACTTAAAACTTTTACTCTGCAAAGAACCCTCTTAGGAGGATGAAAGAAGGCTACAAACTAGGAGAAAATATTTGTAATCGACAAATCCTATAAAGGGTAATATCTAGAATATATAGGAAACTCTTAAAACTCAACAACAAAAAACAAATAGA
Source organism: Potos flavus (assembly GCA_028534135.1). Taxonomy (NCBI): domain Eukaryota; kingdom Metazoa; phylum Chordata; class Mammalia; order Carnivora; family Procyonidae; genus Potos; species Potos flavus. The sequence goes on along the minus strand of CM052899.1, from coordinate 67,547,826 downwards.
AAATGGGGAAAAATATAAACAGAAATTTTACAGAAGAGAATATACAGATGACCTGTTAAACACATGAAAAGATATTCAACATCATCAGCCATTAGGGAAATACAAAATGGAAACCACAGTAAGATATCACTACATACCTATCAGAATGGCTAAAATAAACATACATTGCTGGTGAGAATAAAAAATTGTAGAACCACTCTAGCAAGAAGTTTGGATGTTTAGTATAAAACTAAACATGCAGTTACCATCAGATCTGGCAATTGTACTCTTGGGCATTTATTCCAAAGAAATGAAAATTATGTTCATGCAAAAATCAGTTCATGAATGTTCATAGTAGCTTATTTGTAATAGACAGAACCCAGAAACAATTCGGATGTTCTTCAGTGGGTGAGTGGTTAAACAAATTATGGTACATCCATTTCATGCAATACTACTCAAGATTAAAAAGGAACAAGCTATTGAGATATACAACAATTTGGATGAACTGTAAGGGAACCATGCTGAGTGAAAAAAAGCCAATCTCAAAAGATTATATATTATATGATTCCATTTATATAACATTCTTGAAATGACAGTTACAGAGACTGAGGACAGATCAGTGGTTACCAGGACTTGGGAATGGGGAAGGGGAGGCAAAGGGAGCGTGGTTGTCAAAGAAGATCAAAAGGTTTCCTTGTGGTGAAGGACCTTTTCCATATCTTGACTGGTGGTGGATACACACACCTACATGACCTAAAATTGCGTAGAACTAAATACAAACAAATGAGTAACATTGGAGGTATATGAATAATATTACTGGATCATATTAATATAAAAAATGATAGTACCAGTTTACAGTCCCCCCCAGCATTATATGACAGTTACAATTCCTCCACATGCTCACCAACACTTACTGTTATCAATCTTTTTCATTAAATGAGCCATTTTAATGTGTAATGTATCTCATTGTGGTTTTAATTTCTATTTCCATAATAGACTCATGATTATGAGTATTTTACATTTTCATGTTCTTAGCTATTTGTATATCTACTTTGGCAAAATGTCTATTTAAATCTCTTACACTTTTTAATTGTTACTTGTCTTTATTTTTTTAATTGTAGGACTTTTTTATATACTCTAGACAGAAGTCCTTCATCAGATACATGATTTGCAAATATTTTTCCCACTCTGTGGTTTTTCTTTTCATCTTAATGGTGTCTTTTGAGGAAGAAAAATTTTTAATTTTGACTAAATACAATTTATCAAATTGTTCTTATATAGATCATGTTTCTGGTGTCATAGCTATGAAATCTTTGCCTAAACAAAGATCACAGAAATATTCTCCAATGTTTTCTCTAACAGTTTCATAGTTTTAGCTCTCACATTTAGATGTATGATCACAATTAATTTTTGTGTAGGATATGAGATAAGTCCTTAAGTTCATGTTTTCTTTGCATAAGCATATCCAGTTGTTCCAACACCATTTTTGAAAAGACTACCCTTTTATCATTGAATTACCTTGACATCTTTGTCAAAACTCATTTGATGATAAATGTAAGAGTTTATTTCAGGACTTTCTTTTCTGTTCCAATGACCTATGTGTCTATTGTTATGCCAGTACCATCCTGTCCTGAAGTTTATAGTAAGTTTTTAAACAGATATTGTAAGTTCTACTTTGTTCTTTTTTTCAGAATTGTTTTCCTTATTCTAGGTTCTTTACATTTATATATAAATTTTAAGATAGGGGCATCTGGTGTCTCAGTTAGTCAGTTAACTGACTAACTCAGTTAAGCATCTGCCTTTGGCTCAGGTAGGTCCTGGGACTGAGCCTCACATTGCCTGCTTCTCCCTCTGCCTCTGCCCCTACTCCCCCCTCCCTGCCGCTTGTGCTCTCTTTCTCTCTCTCTCTCAAATAAATAAATAAATAAATAAATAATTTTTTTAAATTTAAGATAAATTTATTTATTTCCTTGGAGTTAGATAGGAATTGTATTGACCCTTTAGATGAGTTTGGAGAAAATTGCCATCTTAACCATATTGATTCTTCTAATCCGTAAACATGTATTTAGATCTTTGATTTCTCTAGTATTGTGTAGCTTTCAGTACATGTTATACATTTCTTTTGTCAAAATTATTCCTAGGTATTTGACACTACTTTGAGTGATATCGTCTCTTGATTTCATTTTTGGATTTTTGAATTTTCCATTGCTGAGATATTGAAATACAACTGGTATTGTGTATTGCTCTTGTATCCTGTGACCCTGCTGAACCCGTCACCATTACTCTTGCAGCAACAATTTGTTGTTGTTGTTGTTGTTGTTGTTGTTGTTATTGCTGTTGCTAGTGTGTGATGGTGAAGAATACAATGACTATTAAAACAGTTTGCTGCCACTGTCTCGATTCCTGCTAAGGCACCTGTGGTTTTATCCACCATCGCTTTTGTACCAACAGGGCAAAAGGCAGCAATCTGCTAGTGTTATCATGATCTTGCAGACCCTGTGAAAGGTTCTCAGGGATCCTCAGGAGTCACAGACAACACTTAAAAAACCACTGATCTAGATGATCTGTAAACACCTGTGCAAGTCTGAAACAGTTTTTAAAATCTAAGATAAGTGTTGTTTACCAAACTTGTCTTAATAACATTTGATTAAATGGCTGATTTTCATGGCAGTTAATATTCCTTAAACCAGTACAAGTATCTCTAAGTAATTGAGTGTCTAGAAAAGGAACCCTGGCATCACTGCAGACTAATTACATTGGACTGCAAATTTGTATGTTTTCTGTTCTAGGTAGCACTAAAAATAAACAAAATGCTTACACATATCAAATAGCAAGGTTAGAAGCAAAACTAATTTGTAATCTATTGGTCTTGAGTAGTACAATTCAATGTTATGTCATTTCTGAATAACCATAAATAAGGCAAAGTTACATCAAACTCATTTTCAGAACTTTTTTAAAAGCCTTAATTTTACACTATTACTCTATAAGACCCTTGACTGGAAGCTTAAGAAAGCTACTTATCTACTATTTTTTCCACATTTTATATGTAGTCAGGATTATATTTAAAATACGCTTATAACTCACTGGACAAACTTACCATATATTTTAGCTTTTTCCTAGAGAGTAATAAAATATTCTTTACTCTTGAGTAAAATACATTCAAGGTAAATAAATAGTCTCAATGCTTCAATCTATGATATTCCCACAGGTTTTGACATCCTTAATCCTTTTGGATAGAAAAAAAAGGGCAAAGAGGACTAAAAGAGTCACAGATGGGAAAGATAAAAGAGAAATTGGAAAAAGAAATCATATAAAATCAAGGGAAGCACTGAGGTAGGATTAGGGGTAAATGGAGTTGATAATAGTTTCAGAGAAACCAGTTACAGACTGGAGTTCTGATGTGAAAAAGAAATCACACAATTTATGAGCTGGCAAGAATTTAAAGATAAGAAATGGTGGGCCAGAACTACATTATTTGTCAGAGGAGGGAAGCAAGGCCTAAAGATTTCTGACAGGACTGGAGCTGGAAGTCGGGATTTCCAGTTTCCCCCTCGAGATGTTCCACTCTTCTCTCTTCCCATTAAATATAACTTTTATGGTTTTAATACTCTCTGTACCACACATAGCACTTCCCCAGAAGATAGCCAGGCTTCCAAAACTTTGATGGTGAATTGTTAAAATGCATGTCATTCTTCTGTGAAGTTTCATTACATGACTGGTAATTCGGACATCTTAGGTATGTTTTTTCTATTTCACTTGATGTCTAAGTTATTGGAAATCTTGAAGTTTTAATGTCGAATGACTTTCTGTTATTAAATATTCAAAATCACTTCAAATGTAGGTACTATAACACGTCAGCTTCAGCATCAATTGTATTCTCCCCACCCTCCCCCCAAGACACCTACAATACCATTTCTTCACGCTTCATACCATTTCTTGGTTGGGTCATTGTTTCTAACTATGCATAGGATAATTAAGTTCCTATGACCACATGACATACTTTACAATGAAGAACTAACTCCAGTTCTTAAGATTTTGTACATTAAATCATTAAATAAGCTGCATGGCTTCAACTATGCCATTGGATTTCCCTTTTTCCTTCTTATCACCAATTCTTGCTAAGTCTTTTGTAGCTACTCCCTAAATCTATATATGGGGATCTCTACCAGTTTGTTTTGTTTTGCTTTGTTCTGCTTTGGTTTTGCCTGCAGGTTTCTTTTAAATAAGTACCAGCATGTACTCCCATAGACCGTGCTGATTAAAAGAAACAATAAAATTTTTCATTAGGTTTTGGGCCTTATTGTATGTCCAGGTCAGAGCACTTATTTTCTATAATTAACTATGCTTGCACTGTGTTACAAGAAAACGTAAGCCTCCAGTCATGACACATGTGTAAAAGCTTTTCTCCATTCAGGAAAAAACAGGTTCATTTTTTTCCAACATAAATCTTCTCTCGGTTATGAATGAAATCTTAAAGTATCGACATATATCTTTGGCACTGACCTATATAATTTTGATATTGATTCCTTCTAATGTTTCTGCTTTAAAGAAGTTTAATTCTTCTCCACCTAATGATCCTTTGGTTTTTTGCATGCAAAATAAGCAGAAGTCTCAGGTCTCCTGCTTCTAGGTTGGCATCCTTACAGCAAACAGAGTTATTCGAAAGAGACATTTCTTTTCATTCCTAGCCTTCAGGTAACTAAGACTGTTGAGAATAATAAGCCCACATCTTTCTTCTAAGGAAAAACCTTCATGGCTTTGGAACATTGGTTTCAAAAAGTATTTTTCCTCTTTTTCTTTCCTCTCCTCCACTTGGTGTTTTTTTGGATTTTTTTTTAAGATTTTATTTATTTATTTGTTAGAGAGAGAGTGCACAAGTAGGCAGAGCAGCAGGCAAAGGGAGAAACAGGCTCCCCGCCATTCAGGGAGCCCAATATGGGACTTGATCCCAGGACCCTGGAATCATGACCTGAGCTGAAGGTAGCCGCTTAACCCACTGAACCACCCAGATGTCCCCACTTGGTCATTCTAAATAGCTATGTTATTTCAGATTCTAAAAAGTTAAGACCTCAGCAAAAACAGAAACCCTGACATTTCAATAGTGTAAGATGGTGGACAGCGAGGAGTAGCAACAATCCCGTGTTTCCCAGGGGAGTGCAGAGGAGAGGGAGCAGTGCCTCACGGGAACTAACACTTTAGGATCTGTGTTGAACCAGGCCGTGTTCTGAGTGCTTTGCCTGGATTAGTTCATTTCATACCCACATCCACCGGAGGGCATAGATCTTTTTATCTCCTGTCTTCTCTGAGACACAGTTCACTTGTCTAAGTGATGCCAGGGGCCATTGCAGACTCCAGATCCTGTTCTCTCTGCCATTGTGCCAGACCACCTTCTCCTTCTGTTGAGCTGCCACGGGATGTTGCTTACAGCTTCTTTAGGGACTGTTAGGTCTGTTCATCTTCCAGGTAGTAGTTTCCTGGAGAACGAGGTCTCTTGGGCTTGGGTCATCTTCTACCACCCTGCGCCTGGTGACCTGGATGATCCTCCTTCCTGTTCTCGTGGAAAAACGGGACAAACAGCAGAGACTGGTAACAAACAGCTCACTTTTCCAGACGCTCACTTCTGCTCATCCCTCTGTTTGTATTGTCTCACCTGCTGCCTACAGTAACCCTCCAAGGTAGCACACCCCTCCCACCCCCGTCTTCATGTTCTAGAGGAGGGAACTGAAAAGCAGTGAGGTTAATCAACAAGCCAGGGTCGCACAGGAACACAGCGGAGCCTTAAGTCCGAGGAGGGCTTCAGGGCCCACGCTCTTAACCACTAGGCCAAGCCACTTGCTTTAATGAAAAAGAAGTGCTTCTCGGTCCCCTAAGTCACTGAGGGCCCCCGGCACCAGAATTGAGAACGTTTATGGAGTTTCTGCTCTGCTCTGCATTCCTCACACACTCCAAATTTGGGGCTTGTCAGGAGGCAAAAGGGGCCTGCCGAAGGAAAATGTATGTGAATAAGTAGAAGCCACAATTTTTACTTCATTTATCTCTATGAAAACTCTTCCTCAGGGCGCCTGGGTAACTCAGTCAGTTTAGTGTCCGCTTTCAACTCAGAGTCCTGAGATGGAGCCCCACATTAGGCTCTCTGCCTGCTTCTCCCTCTGCCCCTCCCCCGCTCATGCTTTTTTTTCCTCTCTCTCTCTCAAATAAATTAATAAAATCTTTTTAAAAAATCTCTGCCTCAATCCTGAAACAATTAAAACATAAAGGAAAAGCAAAATCTATTCTCAGTCATGCACAGTGATTTATTTTATTGTATCCGATTTAAGATTTGCAACAGCCAGAGAGCATGTTCGCATTAAAGGCCCGTCCTGGGCATCACAGGCATTATAATTAACTCAGTCTGTGCTATTGGAAGATGTTCTTGTTTACTATTGATTTGACTACTCAACTTCTACATCCCAGCCTCTCCCCAGCAAGGAAGAAAACCTAAGAACCCCACTTTTTGAACCCTGGTACCTGGTCCATCATCTTCAAGTCCAAGTGGCACTACCAGAATTCATGTTGAGGAGAAGAGAATGATTAATTTGAGATTTTCAGCTACTATCAACTGTGCTCATAAATCCTTTGTTCCTGTCTAGAATGGGTGGAGTGGCACGAAGGGAGGAAGAGAATCCCTCAGCGGCCCTGGATGGGCTGGAAGGAAAATCAGCACACAAAAAAATGTGCCACTGGTTTTATTTATCCCATTATTAAGACACCATGACAATAACAAAAGTAATGCTCAAGTCATACCATTAAATGACAGGAGATGACATCTGGAATAGATAAAGAAGAGTAAATTAATTTCTATTATCCTTGTTTTCATTAAGTTGTGCATAAATGATACATTTCCATTTACGATTACAAATTATAGCAATTCAAAATAACTAATATTTGTATGGCACAGATTCAGTTTGCAGAATTCTTTCTGCATTGTTGTGATTGAGCCCCCAGATGGTCATCATACTGTTGTTGGAGACATGAGAACCACCCCCACTTAAGAAATACAGAAATGAGACTTACAGGGGTTTACCCAAGGTCATGCAGTAACAGGTAGATCTTGATTTTTTGTTTTTGTTTTTGTTTTTTATTGTTATGTTCAGTTAGCCACCATACAGTACATCATTTGTTTTTGATGTAGTGTTCAATGATTCATTAGTTGCGTGTAATAGGTAGATCTTGGACTTGAACGTAAGTCTTATGAGTTCACAACCTAAGTTGAATTGAGGGGGAAAACAGCCTTATTCTGTAGTGCCGAGCTGGTGAGTCCCAAAACATTAGGCTCTAACATTCGGGTCTTGCATAGCAGTGAAGTCACCTGATATTGAACCGTACCTTTATGTACTGATGCCTTTAGGGACCACTGGGGTGAGGGGGTAGTGGGATGCAGGCCCTAAACTACTATGAGTTTTTATTTCATATGTCTATGTTTTATACTATTTCTGCTCCTTCTGCACTACTGGACTGTCAGTTATCATTTTTTGTTGATCTAAGAGCTGTGGTTCTCCAAGTATATTGATGGACCAGCACTATCAGTATCCCCTGGGAACTCATTAGAAATGCAAATGCTGTGTGTCAACTATACTACAATAAATAGATAATAAAATAAAATAAAGAAATGCAAATTCTCAGGCCCCACCTCAGGTCTACTAAATCAGAAACTCTGGGAATGGAGCCCAGCAATCTGGTTCAATGAGCCTTCCAGGTGACTCTGATGCTGTGAAAACCTGAGACCCACTACAGTGGAGCAAGGATTCTCCACCTCGGCTGTATGCTGGAATCACTGGGGAGCTTTAAAAAAACTACTGAGGCTCATATCCCAATGCCAAAGATTCTGGCTTATTGGTCTACCATAGGGTTTTCAACCTTAGCACTATCAACATTTGAGGCTGAATAATTAATCACCATGAGGCCTATTTTCTACCAGCTAGATGTTAGTAGCTTCTGTCCCCCAACCCAACTGTGATAACCAAAAATGTCTCTAGACATTGCCAAATGTCCTCTAGGAGGCAAATTGCCCCAAGATGAGAAGTACTAGTCTAGGGGCATGGCCCAGGTACTGGGATTCTTAAAAGCTCCCTGAATCATTCTAATGTACAGGCAAGACTGAGAACTATTACTCTGGAGGGTTCCTAGTAATGAGCAGCTTTGGGTGTGCACTGGACTAAAGAACAATAAAAGCTCAACTTTAGAGCACTGGGTGTGAAGTAAGGGTAAATCATTCTGTGGTGAAGATCCAAGCAGTTTGCCCATAAGGAAAGTGCATGAGCTTTAGGGCATAAATTTCACATCAACCAATTGGCTCATATTTTTGCTCACTTTCTGGTTGTTATGTTTCAGAAAACTGACATTAACAGGCACAATGCACATATCTAAAAGGTTCCAACCAAGTAGACATTGCTTTGTACTAAACATAGTGGTGGACAGAGATCCTGCTTTTGGATCTAGTCATTCTAAAAACAGGTTGCTTTTGCGTGTACCATGTGGTATAAGTCCTTAGGTAAATCTGTTTTGACAGGTTAAAAAAAATGCAGCCTGTCAATTTTATATTGGTTTGGACATAATCCAAATCAGCCACACACATACATAACTTCTACAGTAATTTCTGCCATTTAGAGGTACTTTAGTTTTCAGGTGATGGTCGGGAACTTTATATTTCAACTGTAGAAAAAATCCCCTAGGCTAGAACCAAGGAAAGTGTCCTTCAGTAAAATCCAAACTCAGCAGATTGCCCTGTCCTGTCTCAGCAATTGGTCTATAGTGTTCTCTGTATCCACTTGAGAATGCAATTAGACCACAGGATGTGCTTCATGTCCAAGTGTCTGCTCTGTTGCTCTTATCAGGCTGGACAGTCTCATCACAGCCCAGACTGCGAGGTCTCCAAACAAAGTTTGTGGCAGCTCCTCTTTAACCTGAAGTCTTGAATAGAGCAGTATTCCCCCACTTCCTCAAACAACTCACTGGCAGATGCATGGTTCCTTTCAATGTAAAGAATGGAGATATGAATCTGGCATACAGATAAACAACTTCTAAATAAAAAGTAAGTTATAAGATGAATGTGTTTTCAGGGCAAAATTGGTACTATCTAATTTCAAAATATGAAAATATTTTCCTGAATTAATGAGTTGGGATCATTAATTCATTCAACACCTACTATGTGCTAGGGACTATGTGATGTCCTTGGAAGTCATAATATGAGGGTTTATAATAGCATAGGCCCTTGTATGGCAAGAATAAGCTAGGACTACCTGGTTCCTGATTAACCCTTTGAACCAATCCAACTTGTCATTTTGTCAGAGTAGTTTGGGTTTTCTTTCATTGAATTGATAGTGGCTTGTTAACATTAATGAAATCAACTAGTTCCTTTGCTGTGGTCTAGATTTATCCTATACGGTTACTTATTTTTTCCTATCTTAGTCTGAATTCTTTCATTGATGTGCTTTTAAAAATCAAAACCTTTTAATTAGGCAATAGAACTGCTTACCAGAAAAGTACTCTAGGCAAAAAAGATCATAAGAGACTGTTAAAAGGTATTATTTCCATATGTTCCCACTTTTTTTTAAGGGCATTTGCTTTTATGTACAAAGGAAGTGTTCTGAAAGAAAACATTTAACAATTAACAGTGGTTGCCCTTGGGCAGAGAGTTTAGGGGCCTTGATTGGAAGAGAGACTTGCTTTTCATTATGTTTTTATACAGCTCAATTTTTGCCATTTTAAATATTGTTTTCAATTTTAAATGCTAGTAAATAACAGAAAAGATGCTTTCCCAGCAAGTAGTCTTTCAGAAGTTCTAAAATACCGCTTCTAAATCAGAGAAAAATAGGTGAGCTACACTCTATGCCTCTTTGATTCCTTCTTTCTTTTGTATATATTTTATTGCTAAAACAGAGTCAACTGAGACTTGGAATGTAAAATTACTCCCACGCTGGTTCCATGAAGAAAAATTAACAAGCAGGACCTACCTGAGATTGGGTAGCTAATGGGGGCCTCTTTGAGAAAACCACCTTTAAAAAGAAAAGGAAGAAGTTACCCTGACAGTGCGCTAATTTCCCCCAGTTGCATTAGGACAGTTACTATCCATATATTCTTGCAGAATGAAGTGGATATAGGTTAGAGAAATCTGCACTGTGATTGTTTGGAAATTTCCTCCAATGATTTCTTTCTTTCTTTCTTTCTTTCTTTCTTTCTTTCTTTCTTTCTTTCTTTCTTTTTTTTAAGATTTGTTTACTTAGAGAGAGTGGTGGGGGGGAAGAGGGAGAGAGAGAGAGAGAGAGAATCTCAAGTAGACTCCCCGCTGAGCACAAAGCCTGACTTGGAGCTCAATCTCATGACCCTGAGATCATGACCTGAGCCAAAATCAAGAGTTGGACACTTAACCAACTGAGCCACCCAAGCACCCCCTCCGATGACTTACTTCATTTCCCTTTGTCTTTAATTCCCAAGAAGAATCGATGCTCACTCCTGGGGAAAGGAAAAATAACAACAAAAATCACAAAACTCTACGTCAAAGAAAGACAATTCTATGATCTTTTTGGTGCCAACCAATTCTGTGATATCTTTCCCTTCAGTCCTTCTTCTAGATATAACCCTAGCTGAAAGCTTTGCCAAGCATGAAAAAGGAAACGATTCAACTGAGATTGGAAGGGCCTGAAAGAATACACGCTCAGTTGTGTTTTTCTCTGGATCATTTTTCTTACCACTTGTCATTTAGACTCGCATAGGACTTCTTCAGAGTCTCCCTTGTTAAGCAAGAAACATCCTTTCTCTCATTATTGGATCTGTGAATTGGGAAATCCATCCACATGGATATCAGAATCCTCTGTTTCTGAAATGAACCAACCATAACAACTCAATCATTGTAAAGCCTATCCTGTAACAATCCCTACACTTTAATTACATCTCTGTAGTCTTCAGTGGGGAATTACACTTGCATGACAAAATATTAAACTCTCATTCTATAAAAAGTAGTTTTCAGGTTTTCTTCTCTTTATGGGGGGAAATTCATCTCAGAAATAGTGTTTTATATCTTTACTTGCATCAAGCATTAACAATCAGCAATCAGCAATGGTATAATTATTTGGTAGTTTCATGAAAACTGTCAAGAGTTTAGGGCAGTGTTCCTGTGAAGAGCCCACCAATTGTCCTTGGACAAAAGTTTATGCAAAAATTCTGAGAAGATACTAACCAAGGCTCATCAGAGTGCAGGGGAAAAAAAAAAAAGAAAGAGATGAGAGGCAGAACGAGATTCCTCAATTCAAATTACTTTCAGAAAAGTATTCGAAAGAAAGGGAAATATACAGGAAATAAACTGAAAGTAGCTGAAGGGGAGGCGCGTGGGGAAATGAGGTAATCGCCTGATGGGCATTAAAGATGGCACTTGATGGGGTGGCTCAGTCTGTTTTTTGTTTTTTGTTTTTAAGATTTTATTTATTTATTTGACAGAGAGGAAAGAGATCACAAGTAGGCAGAGAGGCAGGCAGAAAGAGAAGGGGAAGCAGGCTCCCTGCTGAGCAGAGAGCCCGATGCGGGGCTAGATCCCAGGACCCTGAGATCATGACCTGAGCTGAAGGCAGAAGCTTTAACCCAGTGAGCCACCCAGGCGCCTCATGGCTCAGTCTGTTACGTGTCTGCCTTCCGCTCAGCCTTCTGCTCAGGTCATGATCCCAGGGTCCTGGGATCGAGCCCAGCATCGGGCTCCCTGCTCCGCAGGAGCCTGCTTCTCCCTATCCTCCCTGCTTCTGCTGTCTCTCGCTATCTCTATCACTGTCTGTCTCTCTCAAATAAATAAATAAAATCTTAAAAAAAAAAAAGATAGCACTTGATGGAATGAGCACTGGGTGTTGTCTGCAGCAGATGAATCACCAAATTCTACCCCTGAAAATAATAATACAGTATAAATTAATGAAATTGAATTTAAAATTAAAAAATTTTTTAAATGAAAGGGAAATATGTTTGAAGACTAAAAAGAGAGGATTTCTGAAATAATACAAGATCTTAGCCTTAAAAATAGAATTTTAGAGAGCCCTACGTTACTAAATTCTCAAAATGAGGATTATGTTAATTGACCATAAAATTAAACCTCACATAATCTTTTAGATACGTCAGAAGAGAAATTCACAGCTCAACTGAGAGCTACTATGGCAATAGGTACTTTGCAAAAAAAGAAAAAAAGACAGGTCTGTCCAGCTAGTAGGACAGTGTTTCCTATTGAATGGAGTCAGTTTCAATTCTGAATCACTAAGCAAAAATTAGAAAGGAAATCAATACCACTTATACTCTTGAAAAGGCATCATGTATTCAGCAGAGACTCCCGTTTTAGGTAGCTGAGCTAGTATTTAAGTCCATGCTCCTGGTATAATACCTAATTAGATAAATATCACCAACTCACAGGGGACTTTATGATCTTGCTACTTGCCATGGCCACTAGAGGGTATCCATCTTTTCCTTCCAACAAAGGTTTTAAACTGTCAACATAGAAGAATAGACTTTCGGGCAAACAGAAGATGGTAACCACATTTCTCTGTATGATAAAGGGGGGTTTAAGCCTAAAGAAAGAAAGGCCACTTATGACACACCTGGTGAAGCAGAGTCAGCCGCATCAGGACAGAGGAAAAGTTAAGTTCAAAATGGCTTTGAGGTGTGAAGCCGCTGACAAGTCAGTACATCCTAAACTACTTCCTTTTTCCAGGATTCTCCATCACCTCGCATTCAGAGTCCGTGCTGCTCATCAAGAGATAATATAATCCTCCAATGCTGCTACTTGAAAACTAGCTTTACTCAAGGTTTAGTAAAAATAGATAAGAGATGACTGTCTCCCTTCTCAGTCAAGCTGTCACCCAAACCATAACCTTTTGCTGCTCTTTGAAAAGTAGGTGGTCATTTGCATCGACATGGATGGAACTGGAGGGGATTATGCTAAGTGAAATAAGTCAAACAGAGAAAAACAATTATCATATGGTTTCACTCATACATGGAACATAAGGAATAGCATGGAGGACATTAGGAGAAGAAAGGGAAAAATGAAGGGGGAGAAATCAGAGGGGGAGACGAACCATATGAGACTATGGACCCCGGGAAACAAACTAAAGGTTTCAGAGGGGAGGGGGCAGAGGGATGGGGTCGCTAGGTGTTATGATGAGCACCGGGTGTTATACACAACTAATGAACGCTACATCAAAAACTAATGATGTACTATACAGTGGCTAACAGAACATAATAAAAAAAATTTTTTAAAGAAAAAAATGAAAAGCAGGTGGTATGACTTCACATAAGATCAAAGTTTCATCTCTCCTGTTATATTTATCATTCTCTACATTTTTCCAGATTAAAAAAATGGCTAAGGCTTCAAAATATTTTTTTAAATGGTAATAATGCTGTATTGCTGCGCTGCTATCTGGAAAGCATAATGAACAATACAACTTACAAGTTCAGAGGATAATTAGAAATGTAAGTGTCCACATCTTCCATGCCAGCTCGGTTGTTTCTGACCACGGTGTCTCCTTCTTTCAGCTTCTGGCGGGGCGCTGGCCTTTCGATCACAATGACTTTGGCGTATTTCTTTGCAAGCTGTTCCCCTTTTTGCAGAAGTCCTCGGTGGGGATCACCGTCCTCAATCTCTGCGCTCTCAGTGTTGACAGGTAATGTGATTCTCTCCCTCCACTCTTGTTAGGTTTCAAAAAGCATTTTTCTCAAAAAGAAGAGAAGTCAAGAAGCCTTGAGAGTTGGTGCCCAGGACAGTTTGTTAATTAGTTTCAAGGGAATTAAAATACCAACAGTCTAGCCCTACTGTTTAGAATCGCTTTACACATTTGCTGATCATTAGCCATCTTTCGCTCAGCAATTTGTATCTAGAACATTTTGCCAATTATAGCCATTTAGCCCCCTATTGCAACAAAGGAGAAATGAATATATTGGATGGAAAGAACCTTGGAAAAGGAGACTTTAGGACATGCAAATGCTATATTTTCAATGGTAGATTTCTCATTAGAAAAAAGAAGATACCGGGGCGCCTGGGTGGCTCAGTCATTAGGCTTCTGCCTTCGGCTCAGGTCATGATCCTGGGTTATTGGGATCGAGCCCTGCATCGGGCTCTCTGCTCGGCAGTGGAGCCTTCTTCTCCCTCCCTCTGCTCCTGTTCCCTCTCTCGCTGTGTCTCTCTCTGTCAAATAAATAAATAAAATCTTTAAAAAAAGAAGAAAGAAAAAAGAAGATACCATTCAATTATATGTATAATACTTGATTACTTGAGCTGACTTATGAATACATAATATTGTTATATTCTTCTCGAAGTGTCTTTGAATGCCTGAAATGTTTCACAATTTTTAAAAAGGGGGCAACAACAGAAGCACTCCTTGATTGGATTCTGAAAAACCCATCAAGTATCTCTAAGTCTTTCTGGAATTTTCCTCAAACAGGGATGCCAAGACTTCTCTAAAGCAGTCCTTTTAGATGGTGTTTTCTGTACCTCTTAACTTTCATAGCAGTAACTATAAAGAATGAAGTTAGGAACTTTATAACACATTCTATGGTGTTCCTTTATAGTGAATATTATCGTATGCAAATACTCTTTAATGTCCCGTTTAATTCATTTACCACAGTTTAGAAGGGGTTTCCATTTTTCCTCTCTCACACTCTGAGATCATTCTGTTAGAGCACCTGAGTCCCATCATCATAGAAATAAAAGACTCCCTTTCTTAAAGAACATTTAAGCCATTACAGACATTCTGTTATCTATCATCTGCAATTACCATGGGGGACCAAATCGTTATCGTTAAAACATAAAAATACTCATTCCCTTAGTAGATGAAAATTATCATGGCATCCTTGTTATAAATGTATGCCTAAAAAAATAAATAAAATAAAAAAATAAATGTATGCCTGTAATAACTGTGAAACACAAAACAAAATGTTTAGCAGTGTTCTTAAAAATAAACGTATTGCAAAAAAATGTATTGCTGAAATTACGACACACGAAAAATTCCTATAGTAGTTTAAAATGTCATGATGCTGCTGACAAAATTGCTGCTGAGGCCGTGGTAAACATGAGATCAGAGAGCATTTACTCCTTACTAGTTGGATTCTCAGTTGTTCCCAGGAAAACCTGAGGTATGTGTGCTTTTCTTCTGCATCATAGCAGACATTAAGGGCCACTGTATTAACACATTTACAGAGTGTAGGTGGCCACTGTGTTACTTCCACTGGACGAAATAATAGACTGTGTTACCTGTGGCCATGTCCTAAGAAATTGAGTAAGCCTTTCTAATCTAGATTTTATTCACTAATGAATTCTCACTCTGCTGTTCCTACTCCTAGCAACCCAATAACACTATTTCGTCTTGTATCCAAAGTGTTGTAGTATCTAAAAATTAAAGCATTTAAATTATATCTATGACATTACTAATACGTGTAAAATGTTTCCTGTATTTATCAAGTTGTATATTTAGAGATGTAGCTATGTATTCTTTTTTTTTTTTAAGATTTTCTTTATTTATTTGACAGAGAGAGAGAGAGATCACAAGTAGGCAGAGAGGCAGGCAGAGAGAGAAGGGGAAGCAGGCTCCCTGCTGAGCAGAGAGCCTGATGAGGGGCTTGATCCCAGGACCCTGAGATCATGATCTGAGCCGAAGGCAGAGGCTTTAACCCACTGAGCCACCCAGGCGCCCCAGTAGCTATGTATTCTTATTACAATATCCAATTAAATTTTTAATTACAATATAACTCTAAAATCCCCATGGGGGAAAGAAAAAGAAAATAATCATTATAGTTTAAAAAAGAATTATGTTTCCTACATGCATACTCTTCCCATATAATAGTGCTAAATGTTATAAAGCTACAGTGTTTAAAACAGTATGGCACAGGGATGCCTGGGTGGCTCAGTCAGTTAAGCCTCTGACTATTGATTTTGGCTCAGGTCATGATCTCAGGGTCGCGGGATCGAGCCCTGCATTGGACTCCATG
This sequence comes from Potos flavus, assembly GCA_028534135.1. Lineage (NCBI taxonomy): Eukaryota > Metazoa > Chordata > Mammalia > Carnivora > Procyonidae > Potos > Potos flavus. The sequence continues at coordinate 67,531,860 of CM052899.1, read as the reverse complement.
CTGGGTGTGGAGCCTGCTTGGGATTCTCTCTCTCCCTTTCCCTCTGCCCCTCCCTCTGTTCCTCCTCCCTAATCTAAAAACAAACAAACACCACACCCAGTGCTCCATGCAGCAACTGCCCTCCTTAATACCCACCACCAGGTGCATAAACAGTGAATCCTGGAACACTGAAAAAATAAAATGAAATTTAAAAAAATAAAAATAAAATAAAAACAAAAAACAAACAAAAAACAGTGTGGCACATATATATAAATATACTGAGAAATAAATGGAAAAGCCAGAAACAGGGGTTATAGTGTATGAGAATGTAATATAGACTGAAATCACTTTGAGTATAATGGGGAAAGGAAAAATAGTGCTATTTAGCCATCTGGGGAGAAAAGCATGTTAAAGTCTTATCTTTTACTATATGTCAATAATAATATTTATAATAGTTACCACTTACTGAGTAGTAGTATGTGCTAAGCCCTGTTAAAAATACTTTACAGAAGTTCTTGTCCTTAGTCCTTATGATACCAGCTTGTGATGGTCCTGTAATTACCCTCACTTTACAGATGAGGGAGCTAAGGTTGGAAGAGGTTAACCAAGGCCATTTGGTGACCAAATGTCAGAGCCAGTAATCAACTATAAGTGGTCCGCCTTGTTAACCACTATGCTCCAGCATGTAAAAACTTACGGCATATAGAAGAAAATAGACTAATATCTTTTTGATCACTAGAAAAGGAGGACTTTTTGAACTTAAAAAGGATGGTAGAAATTCTGAATGTAATTATAAAAGAATTTCAGGACATAAAACTTTAAAACATGAAGATCAAACATTCATAAATTTAAAAAACAAATAAAACACTAAGCTGGGGGAAATATTTGCAGCAAATACCTGTTACAAAAGCTACAACATGCTAATATTCTTGGTAATCAAGGAGGCCATACAGATAGTAATTAAAATCATAAGACTTCCATATAAAAATAGCATGAATATGAAAATACCAAAGAAGACACTTAAATGATTAATTAACATATGAATAATGTTTGTGTAATCAAAGAAATTTCAGAAATTTAAGAAAACATGTTTCTCAGTATCCGGTGGGAGTAGAGATTTAAACAGCCCTTCAGGAAGGTAAAATCCTACAAATGCTTTCATCTTCTGATCCAGTAATTACAACTTTAAGGACTAATTCTAAGGAAACAATCTAAAAAATATGAACAGAGAATTCATGCACAAAAATGTGCTTTAAAAAATTATTTACAGGAAAATATAGCAATCTTCTTACCCCATGTTAGGCCAATGGATAAGGAGGCTAAATATAACTGACATGTGTAGGTATATGAATATGAAATTCCTTGAAGACAACATGACAAATATTAGCAGTAGTTATATCTAGGGATGGGGTGATGGGTTTTTGTAATGTTCTTCTAGGAGTAGAAAAAAAATTCTGAAAGTATATTTACTTTTATTGCTTGTTACCCATTTTCCTTATTTACTCTATGCCACTTTATACATTTTATTTATATCATTTATGCAGCTCATTCCTGTGACCTGTGTTGTATATCAAGGCTAATTTTCTATGGGTAGGCAGCTCTAAAGCACAAGCACATATAGGCACATAAACATGAACACGGAAGCCTCTGTACGTGGAGAAATACAGCCCAGAGCTGCTTCTATCCCTATTATTGCCTTTACAAAAAACATCATATTTGGGAAAATATAATTTTTTTTAAAAAATTAAACTTTGTCCCAAAGGCTTTAAAAACCAGGACAATAATGAGCACTGGGAAAGAGGAACCCAGCATCCTAAAAGAAAACTGCACCTCTGAGGAAACATCCAACCAAAAGCAAAGCCGAACAAGATCAGCATATGACAAAAAAGAATGAGAAACAGAATGAAGAAAAGGACAATTCTTGTTCCCTATAAATAATAACATCTTTTTTAAGACATGTAAGTATAATCTCCTAAGAGGCATGGATCAAAAGAGAAGCCAAAAAAGAGGAAGAACTCATCATCAGGGAAATGCAAATCAAAACCGTGGTGTAATATCATCTCACACCTGTCAGAATGGCTAGTATCAAAAGGACAAGACACAACAGGTATTGGCGAGGATGCAGAGAAAAACGAACCCTGTGCACTGTTGGTGGGAATACAAATGGGTGTGGCTGCTGTGGAAAACAGTATGGAAGTTCCTCAAAAAATTAAAAATAGAACTACCATATGAACTAGCAATTCCAGTTCTGGGTATTTATCCAAAGAAAATGAAACACTAATTTGAAAAGATATATGCACACATAATATATTTATATTTATTGCCACATTATTCATAATAGCCAAGATGTGGAAACAACTCGTGTCTATCCATCTATCCGTGGACGAATGGATAAAGAAGATGTGGCACATATGAACAATGGAATATTAATCAGCAGTAAAAAAGAATGGATCTTGCCATTTGTGACAACATGGGTGGTCTTTGAGGGCATTATGTTAAGTGAAATAAGTGAGACAGAGAATTATATAGAGAATCTAAAAAACAAAACAAGCAAAACAAAGCAAAAAAACAAGCTCATAGAGACAGAGCACAGACTGGTGGCTGCCAAAGGGCAGGGAGGTAGTGGTGAAATGGCTGCAGGGGGTCAAAAGGTACAAACTTCCAGTTATAAAATAAATAAGCCATGGCATGTAATGTACAGCATGATGGCTATAGTTAATACTGTACTACATATTTCAAAATTGCTAAGGGAGTAAATCTCAAAAGTCCTCATCACACACACATAAAATTCTATAACTGTGGTGAGGGATTTTTTTTTATTAACATATAATGTATTATTTGCCACAGGGTACATGTCTGTGAATCATCAGGCTTACATATTTCACAGCACTTAGCGTAGCACATACCCTCCTAGTGAGGGATGTTAATTAGACTTATTGTTGTGCTCATTTCACAATGTATACAAATACTGAATCATTATGTTATACACCTGAAACTAATATAATGTTTTATGTCAATTATACCTCAATATAAATAAATAAATGAATAAATAAATAGACAGATAGATAGGCAGATAAATGTTTAAAAGAGAGAAGAAAGAATTTGCTTGGTTTGGTAAGCAATGTAGGCAAATTGTCACCCTTGAGATATATTTTCTTATGAGAAAATTTAGACTATATTTTGTGAATCGTGTTATATGGCATAGTTGTAGTGTCCCTTTTATATTTTATACAAGTCTAGGTACTCAATTTTTTGTTGAAAAAATATTTTAAGACACTTGTTCGTTAGTGACATACTGTATAATAAATTATCCCTAGATTGAGAAGCATAATTCATAATTTAGTTCCACAGGGGCTTAGGCAGGAAGTGGATGGTGCACAAACGTGAAGAATAAGTCCCAGCTGCTGGCCCTTCGGAGTCTTCACACTTGTGAAGACAGCAACCTAAGAATAAGGGAGAAGGAAATACATGAAGGTATTTAGTCTACAGGATGCCTAAATCACCTAAGCCATCAAAACCCTGCATTGCTCTTCCCTCTCTTTCTTCCTTGGGGGAATCTCAAGCAACCATTTTGCACAATTTCATTCTTCCCAGTAGAAACTCTACCTGTCAGGGGGTGAGGTGGGCTGGAGCATGGAGGGGATGGAGGGAATCAGTCATAGGTTCCCATGTCAGGTGTAGACTCATCTCACCTTATCACATCTTCCCCGCTCCCATCTCGTGCATGGAGAAAAATGAACTAAATGTTCCATCACAAATTATCAGTTGTGTATCCAATGACATGTTCTTGGTTAAAAGAAGGAAAGAAAAATGGCATCAAAAGTCTATTTCATTAAGGCTTGGGGCTCAGTTTTATATCAAGACGATAAACCATTTTAAAATTCCACTCCCACAAAAATCTGCCTTAATCCAGGAGGTTTTCCTTGATAATAAACTCAATGTTCTTTGTTCTTTGGGTCCTTTCTTTATTATTTTTACATTTCATTTGGTACTGATTCTAAGCTTTGGGACCTGAATGTAGGGAATCTATTTTGACATTTCTAGTTCAAAAGCTTTCACCCTAGAGAATGAATCATTCACACTTAATTCCAGAAGATAAGATACGATTTGCTTTGGGTCTTGATTTGGTTGCATTATATTCTACTAAAAATAAGAAAATCCCTCTTTACTTTTATTTTTTAGAAAATTCTTCTTTAAAAAAATAAAACTAAAACAAGAAATAAAAAGAAGGAAATTGCAACCTATTACAAAACAATTTGCAGTTTAGGAATCCCTGCCTTCCTCTTGTGAGCTGAATGAATCAAATTACAGTTCAGAAAGAGTTCCCATGATTTTTTAAATATACTTTAAGTATAATTATCTTTCATTTCAGAGTTGTTATTTTTGAGAGAAAATGAGAGAAACTATATATCTAAGTTCTATACAATTTCTTTATTACCTTATTGATTTTTCAGTGAATATGGAATACAGAAAGATGAAAGAAAAAAATCTGTTTCACGATCAGCCTTTAATCTGAATAAGGTAAACAAGAGAGTAAGAGGAAACCCACGACTTGCCCCAGAAAAGACGAGCTTTCATTGTTAATATCGACTATGGACCTGCCTCAGCTCTCCATTTTCACTAGTTCCTCCTCAAATCTAACTTTTATTGATTTTTACTTTGCATCCTTAGTCACTTAAGAAAAAGATAAAACAGGAATTTCAGAAAACACTGAGGAAATTTAGAAACAATTTTGACCTCTCCTCAGCTTTATCAGTGAAATTTTTTTTTAATGCTATGGCAATATACTTCTAACATGAATGAATTTTTCCCAGCAAAATAGGACTAACCAGCCATTACCAACAATTAAAATAGGTATTTTTGCTTGCCATAAGTGACAAATTTCCGATGTTACTTTGAATTTGTTTGGGGGGAAAAAAAGACGGAGCAGAATGGAAGGGAAATTCAATGCTGTTCTTTTTAAAGTTAACTGTCGTGCTTAAAGTGGAAAATGACAGGGTCAGACCAGTAAAAAGATCTGGGTACAGATCTAACTTGTAGTTAAAAATTGCCTGGGGAAGGAGGCTGTTAAAAGATAAAACTCTCTTAACAACTGCTGCAGGAATGATGCATAATTAGATACCTGGAAAAGTTGCAGAGACCTATTAATAAGGCAGTTTTGTTTGATAAGCCTCAAATTCAAAAGCCAATGTCAGTTCTTCATCCCAGCATTTCACGTAATTGCTCAGTGGTCTCTATGATGTTCTCAAAGGTTTATCCTAAGTCAAGAAACATGAAAGCGATTTTCTGGAAAGCTTCATTTTTATTTAGAGTCACACTTGGTTTCTCCTTATTCTTCTGGTGGTATGATGTCCTTTTGCTGCACGAAAATAGGGGAGACATGAAAGGAGAGTCAGAGCCAGAAGAGAGAATCCAGGGCCGGGACAGAGACAAAGCCAATGCTGACTGTAGGGCAACCTGGGATCTCATTTTGAGGTCTGTGCCCATTGCACATAGTTATGTTTTCTTTTACCTTAATTCTATTGACAAGATCAAGTGACTGGTTAATTGTGCTATCATATTTTTCTTTGCTAACAGTCTACCCCAAAACTTAGCTTTAGACAACCACCATTTTATTATTATCTCACCATGTGGTGGGGTAGGAATTTGGGCAATTCTTCTGCAACTTGTCGCTTCGCCTGGGTCTTTTGGTGGATTTTAGCTGGTGGCTAAGCCTGTCTCTTGGGTCCAAGACACATGACTGGCCCATTGGCAAGAACAGCCGGAAGTGTGAGCTCGGCGGAGCCTCACTCCCTCTCCTGCAGTCTAGCACCTCTCAACACGTTCTCTGAGACAGGCCCAGGGCTCTAGGGTGGAGCTGCGGCTCTGCTCAGAGACCAGGCCTGAAACCCACAGAACGTCCTTCCAGCTCTGCTCAACCAGTCCAAGCAGTCACTGGCCAGCGCAGTTGAAAGACTCAGCTGAAGAAGTGTGAAAGTACTCACCGCTATCTTTTAATCCACCATGCTTGGTTTCTCTTTCAAATTCTTCCTGATGGTATTTTGCCCCCAGACCTCTGTATGGCGGTTGGTTTGTCACATAAGAGGCATCACATAAGAGGCATAAATCATAAACAAACATTACAAATGATTGCATTGCTGTTAGTTAAAAATGTGCATAGGTAAGGATAGAAGTGATACTTTACTTAATGGAAGTGGCAGAATTGAAGGAAAAATAATAAATTCTAATGTAGGCAGGTATGAATAGGCACCTGATAGAAACTGTTTAAAAGTACTTCAGCTACCTTTTCCTTCTCTTAATTCAGTAATCTCACTCAAGATAATTAATCCAGGAAAATCATTCAAAAAGAGAAAAAACTATATGTACAAACATATTTATAGATGTGTTATTCACAACCTTGAAACACTAGAATTGACGTGAACTTAGGAGAAATATTTAGTAAACTCTACCAATATCCTATTATACTATGTAGCTATTAAATTAATAAATGCTATGTTTCTATAGAAGCATAAGGGCATTTTTTTTTAAGATTTATTTATTTGAGAGAGAGGGGGGAGGGAGCAAGGGTGTGGGGAGGGGCAGTGGAACGGAGAGAAAATCCCAAACAGACTCCCCACTGCACACGGAGCCCGACTCCAGGCTTGATCCCTGGACCCCGAGATCATGACCTCAGCTAAAATCAAGAGTCAGATGCTCAACTGACTGAGCCACCCAGACGCCCCTAGGGGTATTTTTTATAATGAAAAGTGGATAAAACTAAAAATAAAATTGTAATTGATATAACTGTAATATATATTTAGATTATTCTTATGTGAATGGAAATGGACAAAGAATAAAAAGATAAAAATAGATTTTGTTAAAATATTATCTTTTCAATTTGTTTTATTTTATATTATTTTAAAGCACATTCAATAATAAATATTTTAAAATTTAGTGACCATCCCAGACCATACCTCAAAAATTCAGAAACATGCATTAAATGCCTTTGGCCTTGAAAACATGTAAAAATCTATTTATAGACATATACAGTAACAAACATCTTTACATAAATAAAGCGTGCAATTTATAGTTTTATTTTGGTACATCACGTGACAGGGTAACAAGGTGATGTCGTGGGAAAAGACTTCCCTGGGAGTTGGCACACCAGAGCCCTGGTCCAGGCTCCCCACATTCACAGGAGACCAGGCAGAGGATGTAGTAACGCTCCAGTCCTCAGGTTCCCAACTAGTAGAACATGAAGGGGAGAAAGAGCAACCCAAGTGTCCCTCATGGTTTTTTTAATTATTTGATTCTAGGATTCTCAAAGTGTTAGCTTTTTATCTGTTGCCTACTCAGGGATGGCTTGAAAAATAAGAGAATGCTCAGAATGTAGTATGTATCAGCTAAAGCCAATAAAGATAAATGCATGGCCAGGAAACAAAGACACTTAATTCAACAGATACTGATTTGACATCTATTGTTCTAGGCATTATGACCAACATATAAAATGTCTGCCCTCATGGAGCTTATCTTTTAAGAAAAGGGTGGACATAAGCAATAAACAAAATAAATAAAATATTTAATTGGTCACATGGTAGTAAGCACTATGGAGAAAAATAAATTGGGGTGAGCAGGTCAGTGTAAGTCTGGAGGGGATTCCGGCAATTTCAAATAGCATGTTCAGGGAAGGACCCTGTAAAAAGATATAAGTGAGCAAAGAAGGAGATGATGAAGCAGCTCTGAGGACACCAGTAGGCATTCTTACTGGGGTGGGAAACCACCGGGGGATTTGAACAGAGGGATGACATGATGGACTTCCGAGCTAACATGCTCACTGTGGGTAGAGTACAGTAGGGCAAAGTAGATGCAGAGAGACCGGCTCGGAAGCTACAGGAGAGATGGTGAGAGGTGGTTACATTTGGAAGAGGTTGCAGGGTTTGCTAAAGAATTGAATGTGTGGTAACAAAGAGAAAAAGAGGAGTGAATGCTAAATTCACATTCTGGGCCTGAGATGGTAAAGACTGGAGAGAGGTTAGGGTGGGGGTCATGGAAGAGGACCAGGAGTCTGGCTTGGGTGAGTTCCAATGCCTACCGGATGTCAAGTGGCCATCTCAGTTAAGCAGTTGGATAGACAGGTCTGGAGCTAGAGGCCAGGTTCTAGGTTAGAGTTATGAATTTGGGGATTAATTATCAGTATATAGAAATTTTAAATGACACAAAAGCCATGAGACTGCATAAATCACTGAAAGAAAGTGTGTCGGGGCACCTGGGGGGCTCAGTGGGTTAAAGCCTCTGCCTTCGGCTCAGGTCATGATCTCAGGGTCCTGGGATGGAGCCCCGCATCAGGCTCTCTGCTCAGCGGGGATCCTGCTTCCCCCCCCCCCCCCCACTGCCTGCCTTTCTGCTTACTTGTGATCTCTCTCCTCTCTGTCAAATAAATAAATAAAATCTTTAAAAAAAAAAAAAAAAGGAAGAAAGTGTGTCAATAGAGTAGAAAAGAGGTCCAAGGACTAAGGTGGAATCCAGTGCTACTAAGAGTTTGAGAATTGAGCAGATTCCAGCCAAGGAGATGAGATGGAGTGGCCAGTCTTATCAGCTGGAAAGAAGCCAGACGAATGTAGTAAAAACCAAGGGAAGAAAGCATTTCAAAAAGGAGACATCATTTCTGGAATATCAGTTGTTAGTGGTTGAATCTACACTTGCAGATTTTCTATGGCAAGTGAGGATGTCATATGTATATATCAACTCCACTGAAGGATGTTTATAATCGCACCTAGTAAGGAGAATGTTTCCATATATGTATGTTGTATCATTATATTCCAAATAGACATCATTTTTGGAACATCCAGTATTTCTTATTTTCCACGCCTTTCCCTATCCCCATCACCGCAAATGATTGTTTCTAATTATTCTTATGGTTGTTTTCTCATCTCATGGAAATGTTATCAAAATCAATGTGATTACAAATGAAAAATAATCTAATTCTCAGTCATGTGGGTTTGCTACACCACACACTAAATATTACTTCTATTTATTTAAAAATGTTGAATTCATTAGATTATAAATGTGTAATATTCTGGGAACTTGAATACATTAGATTATAAATGTGTAATATTCTGGGAACTTATGGCATGTTATAAAATGAAGCTGCTCTGTAATGTATTCATCATAAGAACATGTTGACCATATTTTCTTACTCAAACCACCTTCTATCTCCAATCTTGCCTAAGAAATCTGGCTTTCTGACTCCCTTAGGAGATAAAGCATTTTATTTAAATCACCTTTCCTGATAGTTGATCTAAGGGAAGAGGGAAAAGAAATAGATATAACTCACTGACAGCCTCAGGATATAGACATCCTGTCTCCATTCCTTCTAGCTTTTACTGGACATCAGGCTGCCAGTCTAATAAGGCAACAAAGAAAAGTAAACAGAAATGAAAAGCAGAATAAATAACAGTCTTTATCCCACTGGAAATAACCATAAATTTAAAAATGCAACCTTGGCTATATCGTGAAAGGATTTTCTTGGTCTGTTTGCATAGCTGTATTTTATTCTCTTCTGAACTAATCCAGACTTTTTTTTTAAGATTCGTTTTGTACACCCATCTTGTTTACCCTAAAAATCTAAAAATTTCTCCAGTAAATCGTACTATGTCTATGCCATGTGGCATCATTGTGCATACCCAAACTATGGGTTCTGATCTGCAGTGAAGAACTAGGTAGCATGATTCCTATGACTTGTGTTTTCATAGATGTACTGAGATGGAACACTAAATATAAGTGATATGGGTAGCTTGCCTTGGCTTCACAAATCTTTGACGTTAAGTCATGTGTCCTACAAACCCATTTGCACCTGCTGTCCTCAATGCTTTGGTCTGTTTTACAGTCTTCTTCTGGCATTATCTAATGGAAGCAATAAAAAGAGAATGTTTCCTTTCCATTTCAACAGCAAAAAACGTTTCAAGAATGAAGCCCCAAAAATACCATACCATGTCACAGGTCCCATGCCATTAGTAGGTCTAAAAGTTGTTAGCACCAGACCATCACATCAGGTCAAAGCAGAGTTTCTGAAACCAAACTTTCTCTAGACTTAACATCAAAATGTGATTATTATCACAAAAATATTGAAGTAAAAAATAAGGTAAACAATTTCTTAATATCAGTTTGTTTTTTGATTGACATCATTGTTCTATATTTTGCTATGAACCATTCTTTTCTATTAGATTGTAAACCCTAAAGATTAGGAAGCAAGGTATCTTTAACTCCATTTTATCTACTCTAGCACAGGACCATAATGGGAGAGATGCAGTCATTCTTTGATATTTACCAGAAATATTTGCTTATAAAACTGTCACGTGGTACAAGGCCACTGTACCAGCTGTACAGTGAGAATAGAAGAAAGGCAAAGATGATGGGCTATCTATGGCTACTGTTCACTTAAGGATATCTAGATCTACGTCATAGATAATGTTTCAAGTTTCTTTTTTTTTAATTTAAATTCTTGTTAGTTAACATATAGTACAAAGTTGGTTTCTGAAGTAGAATTCAGTGGTTCATTACTTACATATAACACCCAGCGCTCATCACAACAAGTGCCCTTCTTAATACCCATCACCCAACTAGCCCATCCCCTGCCCATCTTCCTCAAGTTTCTTATTTAATAGATAAAGAGGAATAAGATATGACCTTAAGAGTACCAGCACCTTCGCTACTCCTTCTATCATCCAGTTTTTCTCCCATCGTAAAAAACACAAGCAAATCAAAAAGGATGAATACCCAACTTTTGCATCAACATGGATGGGGACTGGAGGAGATTATGCTGAGTGAAATAAGTCAAGAAGAGAAAGTCAATTATATTGTTTCACTTACTTGTGGAACATAAGGAATAACATGGAGGACATTAGGAGGGGGAAAGGAAAAGTGAAGGGGGGAAATCGGAGGGGGAGACAAACCGTGAGTGACTGTGGACTCCGAGAAACAAACTGAGGGTTTCAGAGGAGAGGGGGTGGGGGAATGGGTGAGTCTGCTGGTGGTTATTAAGGTGGGCACGTATTGCATGGAGCACTGGGTGTTATATGTAAACAATGAATCTTGGAACACTACATCAAAAACTAATGATGTACTGTATGGTGACTAATATAATACAATAAAAAAAAAAAAACAGACAAATCTATCTGATGCTGCCACATTATAAACTGCCATAAGATTTTGCTCAGACTTAGGTCTGCTGATTCTCAAAGGGGTGGAATTCTTAATGATCCCACTTATTTTTCACATCAGGACTCACAGAAAGTTCATAAAAAGCCAATGATTCATCACTGGTCAAGGAGAGGATCTTTCCAGCATTTCTAATTTCTTTAATTAAATAAATTTTAAATTTCATAACGACTGCTTTTCACGACCACCATCCTCCCCCCCGCCTTTTTTTTTTCAGGTACAGAGCAGTTGCCTCCTGGAGTCGCGTCCAGGGAATTGGGATTCCCTTGATCACTGCCATTGAGATAGTCTCCATCTGGATCCTTTCTTTTATCCTGGCCATCCCTGAAGCTATTGGCTTCGTCATGGTGCCCTTTGAATACAAGGGTGAACAGCACAAAACCTGTATGCTCAATGCCACGTCAAAATTCATGGAGGTAGGGAGAGTATAAAGGGAATTAACTGGGGGAGGGGGAGGAGGTCTTCATTTATACTTTATCATCGCCAAGACTTGTTGATATTTCTACAATGCCCGGCGTGGTTTACTCTTAGTTTGGTCACATATTCTTCAGCTGCATGAAAAGTACACGTTATTGGAGGGTTTAGCTTCTTGAATAGAACTATTTTGTTTTCACTCTTATAGCACAATCATAGACAGGACTGTTGTTCTGCACCAAGCAACTCAGAGTCTAAAACAAACTTATTCAGTGCTCACTTCCATAGCACATATACTGAAAAAATTTAGAAAGATCGATGTGCTATTTGTTTTTATAATAAGCAATACAGCACAACAATTTCCATCTGACAGGCATGCTGATAGGCATTTTATGTTACTTGGGCAAATGCACAATGTTCACATTTTTTTTAAAGATAGATTTATTAACTTAAAGTAGGAAGCCATACTTACATGTACTTATATTCATACAAATTCTACATGTAATATACAAATAATATAAATTTGCAGAACTTTTCTTTAAAGTGTTTTAGTTTAACAAATTCTATTGTCATTTAATACACCTGACCACATTAATGTTTTTCTGCAAAGTTTAATTATGTAATTGAGTGTATTGGAAAACATGTTTAAAATGCATATTTCCTTTGCCAAACTAGTCAAATGTGGATGGAGGAGAAAAACCAAAAGGATAACTACTTCTCTTATATCAGCACAATTTACTGCTTTGATGTAGGTTTCATCCAGCTCAGATTCCACATTTAATCATTTACAGACATCTCCAGGTATGTTTTCCTAACTTGGAAAATTCACAAAATTAGTGGTTTTACAGTTGACCAGTTTTCCTCTTTGGAAATTCTTATTTTAAATTTAAAAGTGCTCTTGAAAACTGCCAAACTGGCAATGGTAAAATGAAGGTATTCTGTTTATCTACTGACCGTTTTATTAAGTCAGTCTCCAAAGTGAAAGAACGGAGGAGACAGTGGGAGGTTATCAGAATTTGGGCAGTGGGAATAAGCCATCTAAATATTCCAGACTAAAATGTTAGAGAGAAGAGGCTCAATATAAGAACGGGCTTACTAATCATGTGAACCAGGCAAAATGAAATGGGCTGTTTCTCAAAGACAAGTCTCTCTTATAAGAGTGGGCAAGCAAAGGCTGGCTACCTTAGGGGGTTTCAGTAAAAGGTAGGAGTTTAAACTGATCATGTTTTACATTCCGTTCCAAGTCTGAAGTTTTCAGATTCTTTTTCTCCTCTTGTTCTTTTTCTCTCATTTTATTCCTCAGTGTTCCATTCTTTCCTCTTCAGCTTTGCTCTAACCTAGACCGGAGGGAGGTCCCTCCATATCCTGGCTGATGACATTAGTTCAAAAGAAATGTGTGACCCCTTTCTCTACAGGCCTCTGCCTTGGAGGGGGCAGGGGACTCCATCCAGACCCCTCAGGGGTCAGCTCCAAACCCTCTGCAGCTGCTTCTGCAACATTCATACCCGGTCAGCAATGCATCTGGAAGACGGGGTGGGGCGGTGGGAGGGGTGGAGGGCTGGACAAGTGAAGGAGGTGCTCAAAGGAGTGTTTGTGTGCCCTTACACCAAGAGTTCTGATTTTTGTTGTTGCCGTTGTTTTGTTTTTTTGACTTCAGTACTGAAATCTTCTACAGTGTGATGTGGAGAAGGAGATATTTGTATGAACACATCTAAATAAACCAACTCCTTTGGTAGTTTACAGTAACCTTAGGATAGAATTCAGGGGTCTGTGAACTTAAATGGAAAAGAAATTACATATTTATTTTCACTAACTTCTAACTGAAATTTATCATTTCCTTCTATTATGAATGTAGGCAATGAACCACAATCATATTTAACAGAACCACATTTCTACTAATAGAAATAATAAGACATTTTCTTGTCACAATAAGAGTTGGATAATCTTGAAATATCATTTGTGCTCATCACCATTTCAACTTCTGATAGTTATTAGAACCACCATTAGCTTTTTCCCTTAACTTGTTAATAAACACCAATATTTCTATACGAGAATTTTCTTTTTAATATTTCAATAGCTCTGTTTCAATGTTAGTTACCACTGTAATCTTATTTTATTTTATGCATATAGAAGTGTTATTCTCAGAAAGGATTACAGTCTTCACCAGACCTCCAAAGGGGTTCATGGCATAAGAACAGTTAAGAACCTCTGCCCAGAACTTTTTTTCCTCAGGAGCCATTTATAGATTATTTTAATAGACATGTTACAAATGTAGCCTACTGGGCCTCTTTCTATATTCAGCAACTGTCCAGTTTTTCACAGAGCAGCATGATTATTTTTTACTGTGGGAACTGAGATGATACAGGAGGCCGCATTATCCTTCGTAAATAAACAATCTGGGAGAAAGAACACAGGGAAAAGCATTTCTAAGTTGGTGATTAATTTAGTGGGAGGAAGAATGTAGATATAATTTTCTAATTTCCATTTTTATAGGATACTAAATTTTCTCCTTTGAAAAGACATAAAACTGAATAATCCTTGTATTTACAAAGCCTGCCCACAAGGAGATAATGCCAAGTATGGCTTCAGATAAGATACTCAGCCTCAATAGTTTCCAGGTGATAAGTATTAAAAGAGTGAGAAAGGTCATGGTTTTTGAGGGCTGAAACTGGCCGGCTGCGAGGTCACATAGCAAGCATACCAGGCAAAGGGTTAACTCCCAGTAACCAAACCTACACAGATAAGCCATTCATAACCTTCGCTGTTACCAAACAAGACTCGCATTAAGTACACTTTAACCACAGGAGTCAAAGGAAATCAGGCACTAGCAAAATTTTGAGGCTCATCAATAAGTAAAGATAAATACATATTTTGTATCTCTCAAAATCATGCTTTATGAGCTTTGGAAGGGAATTCTTTTTCTTGATTAGGGCTCTCCCATTATGTAATTAAAACCAACTTCAGTTCATAAAAAGTATCTTTGTCAGGATAATTTATTTTGAAGTGCCATTCCTTCATGTGCTTTTATAAATCCAGGATGATTTTTGGAGTTTTCAACTGAACTGAGTTTTGAGCGTCACCCCCCCAAGCCCTTTGCCACAACCAGAGGGCATGCACATAGAAACATTGCTGCAGGCGTGAAGATTTTGAAACTATCAGATTTTGAAACTTGTACTGCCCAATAAATTTAGAGTATAATGCCCCTCCATTTCTCTCCCTTTTCTTCACCTTACAGTTTTACAAAGATGTAAAGGACTGGTGGCTCTTCGGGTTCTATTTCTGCATGCCCTTGGTGTGCACTGCTATCTTCTACACCCTTATGACCTGTGAGATGTTAAACAGAAGGAACGGCAGCTTGAGAATTGCCCTCAGTGAGCACCTTAAACAGGTAAACCTCATAAGCTCGTGAAAATTTGGCCAAGACTGATTTGGCCCAGACAACAGAAAGCCTATAGATACTGTACTTAGTTAATGTAGCCTGGTTTTCTAAAAATAAAAATAGTGTCTTATAACTGTTTTCTTTATAGTTATAATATTAGGAATTTCTTTTTTGAATGTGGAGAGCCGATACAACAGGTGGCTGTGGGGGCACGGCCAAATAGAGAGGAACTATTATTTAGTTTGCCAAGAATATATTCAACACGTGTGTTTGTGTGTCTGTGAATGAAACTGGGCTTGTTGGAACTGTGCCAGGACGCAAAGAAGCAGATGACTTTCTCCCCGAGCAGGCTTTGCAATCTTGGCGTGGAAATAAAATACAAACATGAAACAATTGGAAAACAGAATCACAAGGTATGGTAGAAATAGACTGTGTTGTGGGAAGCCGAGGAGGATGTAAGACAAAGACACAGAGACACGAATGAGGGAGATTGAACTGTTCATAAAGGATAAATGGGTTTGATGGGGAAGGAGATGACAGCGGGCATTTCAAGCACGAGGACAAGAGTCCAGAACATGGTGTGGGCACCACGCATTTGGGGAGTGGGGAAAAAGAGATGAACCTCATTAGAGAAACGTCTAAGGTAAGACTCATGATAGGATACAGGATTGGGTACAGAAAAAGAGGTCAAATTTTGGAGAGCCCCAGGAGGCTGCTGTTGGTCCCCCGTTCCCCTCCCCCAGGCAGCAAACAGAACAGATACAGCCGTGGCTTTAGAGGGCAAAGCTTTACACTTATACTTACTGGCTGTGTGATATTGGGCAAATTGCTTAATCTCTCTGAACCTCTAGTTCTTCATAAGATGCATATAATAATAACTGCATCTTTCTGTACAAATATTAATTCAATTTTAAGTCTTAAAAAATTAAATAAAATGTATATAATAATACATTAAGGGGATCACCTAATGCATATACCGTGTCTAATAGAGCTCAACTCCTAGTAAGTACCCAGAAAATGTTTGATATATATTAATTCAAAGAATAAAACTAGGACCACAGGCAAGTTCTTAGTCTCAGCAGAGAAGTATATAAGAACACTCAACCGCACCAAGTTAACATCATTAACTAATGATGTTAATAATGTTTTGGAGACTATAAATCTGCCCTATACAATCGCCACACACAAGCACCATTCCTCATCAGCGACTCCTTTCCACTACTGTACTGATTTTTCTGAGCTTCAGCTTCTTATCTGTAAACTGGGCATAATAGTATATGAATTGATATCACTACAGAAATCAAAAGAATTAAGTGCAAACATGTACTTTGTAAAATCTCACATGCATACAAATGGTAGCTGTTATCTTTCAGTAAAATTTAACAGAAAAAGTAGATTGAGTATGACTTTGTTCAGGCATGAATGTTTCAAGGGCTCCAGATGGGAACTATATCAAACAATGCTTGCCTCTCACTCCTGCTGTAGGGGTAATTAATTAGAATAGATTTGTAAAAAACAAGAAAACGAAAACACAATGTTTTTCAATGCTGAATTTTTCATTAGTATCATCTTTGAGCCTGTTTAAGTTATGAACGGTACCTGTTCTGAAAATTACTGAATAGGGATTGGCCGCGAGGATAATAGGATGCTGCTTCACATTTCCATTGCATTCTTTAAGTTTCCAAAGAGCATGTCATTTGTTTATTTGATTCCTCCAAGCACCCTGTGATATAGGCAGGACAGACATCCTTATACACTTGATTATGAGATTGATCCAAATGGAGATTAAAACTCAAGTCTTGGTCCTATGAGGCATTGCCTAGTGTCACACCAAGAGCTGTAGCAGGTTCTAACCCAGGAGAGCAGGCCAGGCTGGAAGGCCTTCCTTTGGGACTGTGGGGAACTAGCCCCACAGCGAAAGGCCCTGCCACCCTTTGGCTAGAATCCTATACGGCTCCCGGTTTTGCTTCCTGCGTGGTTTTCTCGAACTTCTCTTCATTATTCTGACAACAAATTTTATCAGTTAGGGATTGTGTTTGGATACTGGTAGCAGAAAACCCAAAATAACATTGAGTAAAACAAGCGAGGGGTTCTTCTTTCTCCCACAGCAAAAAAATAAAATGTCACTGGTTCAGTACTCAAGGGACCCGGAAGCCAAGGCTCTGCTCTTTTGCTGATTTTTCTGTGAGAAGACAGGAGCTACAGCTCTACCCTTATATCAGATTTCCAGGCAGCAAAAAGGGCAGAAATATAGACATTAGTGTGTATGCATCTGAGGACTAGCCTCCATTTTTCAGTAGCTTTTCCAGAAAACTCACACAGTGATTTCTACTTGATCTCAGCAGTCAGACTGTGTCAGGTGGCCTTGAAGACTATTAGCCCAAACTCCCCTGCTGCAGCAACGAAATCAAGGATTAGTAAGGAAAACAGGAGAATAGATACTGGTTAAGAAAATACCAGACTGCCATGGCAGCATATCCATATTAGGTTTTGAAGGATCGTCCTCTTTGAGGATGTGCTCAAGGGAGATAGCCTCACCCCCAGTACCTTCCTTTTCTCTTTTTCTGGTCACACTTTCTGTGTACACAAAAGGACCCATTAAAATGAACCCCTATTCCTACAGATGGGAACTCTTTATTTTCTCAGTCGTTGCTCAGCTTGGATGTTCTCTGAAGCCATAGCCTACCCAATAACTCTGAAAAATTAAAGAACTCCAGTCCTTTGGGCTAAAGCAGCAATTGGTGACAACTGCCTTGAAATCTTTTTAAACAGCTCTATTAATCATATGGGTTTATTGTAGGCTTCCCATACTTGATGCTATATGCTTTGGGTCGAACCAGCTTTACCCTTCCAAATCCTGTTTTCAATCAATTTTATTTTGACATTAACTGATCCCAGTCACAGACAAGTTGCATTTTATGTTCCTAGTTAGGCTTTCAAATGCATGCATTGTAATACTCAAGCATCATGCACACAATGACTGGTTGCAGATAATTCTTAACCTATGATTTTTCTGGTCGTACACAAACTCTAAAGTATGTAAACCTTCAAACTGAAGTCGGTCCAGGGTCAACATGTCCCAGTCGTTCTAATCATCATTGCTGATAATCCTTTACCCTCATCCCTCTGTTTGCAAACAAGAGGTCTTTGGAAGCTACATGTCATTAATAAAAGAATTTTAAAAGTGAAAAACTCCCAATGCTAGTTTTCTTCAACATCAAGAAATGGAGACAATACATCGCTATTGGCTTTTTATTTTCTATTCTCTACTTCTGTTTTCCAAATATCTTCACAGATTTGTTCATTCTTTATTATGCTAGGTTCAGTCACGTTGACTGCCATGCTGTCGTGAATGCTAGTTACCCATTACTGAGGCTTTTAGTTAACCCTTCCCCCATATAGTCACACACATGCGCGCACGTGCACACACGCACACACACATTCAGCTCCAGTGTTGGCTCAGCTCCAGTCAATTTCCATTTCCCTGACATCGAACTTCTGTCCTGACCCTAATAACCAGCTCGAGGCCATCATCCTTCCTGGCAGCTGCCCAAAAGAATCATTAGTAACTCCTCGATTAGAAAGTTGGACTCCAAATCTTGACGAGATGAAGGCACTGTGAGGCGCACTGTTCTGGCTCTTTTTAAAGTAATTCTTCCTCTGCTATCTACTACTTCCTTTGTGAAGCTCTTTCGTCTAGCAGAAAAGCACTAAACTTATTGTACTTTTTTCCCCCTCGCTTTCCTTTAGCGTCGAGAAGTGGCAAAAACAGTGTTCTGCTTGGTTGTAATTTTTGCTCTTTGCTGGTTCCCTCTTCACTTGAGCCGTATTTTGAAGAAAACCGTGTACGATGAGATGGACAAGAACCGATGTGAATTACTTAGGTACGGTCCCATGTACTTGTTAGGAAATCGGAGTTTCTCCAATTGTCACGCTTATGATACTTCTACAGAACCATCTAGCGTACAGTCTCGTAAGCCCTGAAAATTAAAACTGCAAAGTTGATTATTTTTCTTTCGCTGACATAGCCCATGACGGATCCCAGAGTTTGTGCGAGCTGTATCTGTAATTTTGCAGCTCCCCTCCTGGGGCTGTGCATCATGGTTTGAGCTAACCAAGTGGCAGGTATATCCGTAAATGTTCTGCAGAACTGAAACTGCCACTTAAACAAGGACTTAAAAAAATTCTGACTGCCACCTATCAGAAATGGCTCCTGGGCAAGAAAAATGCTTATTCTAGGGATAAATGCTAGTTAGCAGGTTGAAAAACATTATCTTCTAATTTTTCTACTATTTTCTTCTGTTCTAGTTTCTTGCTGCTCATGGATTACATCGGCATTAACTTGGCAACCATGAATTCATGTATAAACCCCATAGCTCTCTACTTTGTGAGCAAGAAATTTAAGAATTGTTTCCAGGTGAGACTGGTTTGCACCTATCTTTTTAAGGACAACCAAGGGAGTACATGAAGTCGCCAACAAGCTTGGCTAATTCCCAGTAGAGAAGTGAAAATCCTATTTTGTTACCCAGAAAGAGGGCCAGATTGCCAGCATAAAGCAATATTGTCAGAAAAATTGTCTGAAAGGCCATACCAATTCAGACAACAAAATATTCAGGGGTTCAACTAAAAAGAACTAACTTACTAACATGTTAATTTAGTATGCTGCTTTATAAAGAAATGCTCAACTGTAAGCGCCAGGCTCCAGAGAATACACACAACCTAGTCATGCCTCACATTATCTTAGATGTTAACCACAGCCTCAACAAAACGTGAAGTCTGTTGTTCAAAAAGATCTTGCTAAATAATAGGATATTTAATAATAGCCTCCTCAAGGAAAGGAAGTGCTTATTGCCCTGGCAATCTGAACTAATGTAATTTCATTTGAAATCAGTTTCCTTCTGTTCCTCGAACTTCCTTGCCGCTAAGCCAACCCATGTCTTCCAGAACCTCCATGTACTTCTTCCTGAGGTATCATCTCTCCAGTTCCAGGGACGATTAGCATGGCATAAATCCTAACTGGATTTTGTTATCTTTGGCCAGGATGTTTCACTGCAGTTTGTGGCACATATTAGGAAGAGTAGTATAGAGGTCAAGGGCGCAGGGTCTGGAAGCAAACAATTTTGATTTACATCACAGCTCTGTACTTGCTGTCTAACCCAGGTCCAGGTGGTACCCCTCTTGCCTCCTCAGTTCAATCATCTGTAAAATCAGATGTATCTGAGACAGATGTATCTGTCTCATAGGTAGGGTTCAGTGGGTTAATATATGTTAAGCATTTGGGACAATAATAAGCTCTCAGTAGGAGTTTTTTATTATTAGGGATAGAGAAGAGAGGAAAAACACCACAACTGCCCTCATGGAATGGACCATCTAGAAGGAGATAGACATATATTTACCAAAGAATCTTACAAACAGATGAAACTTGGTATGCAAGTTCTAGCTGCTACCTTTTTGAAGTCTACTTGACAATGTTTACAAGTCATGAAGTGCTCTAAGAAAGATTCTGCCTGGGGAGCCTGGGTGGCTCAGTCAGTTAAGTGTCTGCCTTCAGCTAGGGTCATGGTCCCAGGGTTCTGGGGTCGAGTGCTGCATTGGGCTCTCTGCTCAGCGGGGAGTCTGCTTCTCCCTCTCCCTCTGATCCTTCTCCTCACTTGTGCTCATACTCTGTCTCAAGTAAAGAAATAAAATCTTAAGAAAAGGAAGGAGGAAAGAGAGAAAGAGAGAAAGAAAGAAAGAGAAAGAGAGAGAGAGAGAAAGAAAGAAAGAGAGAGAGAGAGAAAGAAAGAAAGAAGAGAGAAAGAAAGAAAGAAAGAAAGAAAGAAAGAAAGAAAGAAAGAAAGAAAAAAGAAAGAAAGAAAGAAAGAAAGAAAGAAAAAGAAAGAAAGAAAGAAAGAAAGAAAGAAAAGAAAGAAAAGAGTATGCTCAAGGAAGGATTGACTAAAATGCTGGTCATAATTAATCCATCATATAATCTGGAATTAATATCATTTTAATTAACTTACATATTAATTAGAGGGGAAGGGAAAATCAAGGTACAAACTCTCAGAAATTAAACCTATCTTTGAATTGATCTTCATACAGAGGCAGCATATGCAGGAGAAAGAGCTTAATCTAGAGAGTCCTGGGTTCTAATTCCAGTTCTGGCTGTTTCCCCTCTAAGCCTCCTTGTCCTCATTAATAAAATGGGGAAAGTAGTACCTACCACCTAATGCTATGAGGAGTATCAGATGAGGGGTCCAAATCAGAGAGCCGCGCAGGTGAGGCACACTGCAGAAATGCCAGGTCCCTCTGGATCCTTCTCCACCCATGCCCACCCCAAGTCATAGGACATGCTCCCTCAAGCCAACACTGCCTTCCCTTCCACTTGGATTTG
This sequence comes from Potos flavus, assembly GCA_028534135.1. NCBI lineage: Eukaryota > Metazoa > Chordata > Mammalia > Carnivora > Procyonidae > Potos > Potos flavus. The sequence continues at coordinate 67,510,519 of CM052899.1, read as the reverse complement.
GTGAATAAATTAAAAGAAGAAATAAGAGATCTATTTCTCTGCACTAGAATGAACAGTTTAACTTCTACCTTGAGATTACCAGCTCCATACTCTAGATTACTGTTCAGGCTCACATTCTGTCCTCACATTTTGCTGGTAGGAGCCCAAGGCTTCTGTGTTCTGCTGGAAACAGGTTGGTAGGCTAATTTATTTAGACTTTGTTCCTTCCCCCAGTCTTGCCTCTGCTGCTGCTGTTCCCAGTCCAAAAGTCTGATGACCTCAGTCCCCATGAATGGAACAAGCATACAGTGGAAGAACCATGAACAAAACAACCACAACACAGAGAGAAGCAGCCATAAGGACAGCATTAACTAAACATCTTAAGAGATATTAATCAATAATCCTTCAAATTCTATTGGAGAAAAAAAATCACACAGCAACTGTGTTTCCAGAAATCTTTTCTCCAATCCTTCTGTGACTCAGCCCCAAACCCAGAAAAATGCTTTCCAAAACATCAGAGGGTGGATTGGTATATGGTCACAAATTCAGTGAATCTTACTTCTTTAATTTATCTAATTTACATATTCTGCTTGATCTATTCCGCACTAACAAATGGTGGGAGTTGGCAGGAGGAAAGGAGACTGTTCGATTAAAACAGAGGGGTGTTTACTACTTTTGCATGAAAATAGAGTCTTCGAGTACGTAACAGCTTCTGGGGCACTTCTGTGGAATGTCCAGTGAGGGCTGGTCACCATGAAAATGTAGCGATTATGGCAAGATTTTCAATTTTTTTTGAATTGGCAAGACGCAGTAAGGTGAGCAATCAGGTTAATGTTTTTCATGTCACTTTTTTATTTTTAAAACATCAATTCTCAAGCTGTGGCAAATACAGGCACTTAAAGCACAGACTGATATCCACATGAGGCAGTGTAATAGCTGGTATTCAAAGAATTTTTAAGAACCTATATTTTCTTTTGTAATGGTGTTTCATTACAGGAGATCTGGAGCATATTTTTATGTGAAATTTTAAAATAATGCTTGAATCAAATAGTTCTATTTTTCAGAAGCCCGATCTTTTTTAAATGTAGATATTTTATGTAAAATCAATATCATGTACTAAAATTTAAATGTGCATATCATTCAACCATACCCAAGACTTTCAGTGGAATGTATTTACATCTAAAGCACAACTAGCAGAAAAACACAAGGTTTTTAGAAGACTTGGGAATTTTCATCGAGTTTTTTTTGTAATAGTAACATGTATGTGTGTATTTGGTAATAGTAACATGTATGTGTACATATATACATATATGTGCGCACATACGTTATACATATCACCTCATAGTCTCTTGATTTCTCTAAAAATGTTAACTGTCGGTACGACTTTTTTGGTCATTCCCTTTTCCATATAAGAAACCATTTCAAAGTGACCAGCTGAGTTTATCACATCAGTGAAATATAATTACCCCCAAATGCCACCATGAACTTACAGTTCTTCACTTTTCTGGGTTTCCAGTATGAATCTAAATGCCTCCCCCACCCCCACTCCTCACATGGTCACCATTTCAAAGGGCCCACAGTGACTTTTACTGGGCATGTTCCAAGATGTTTACAGACTGTGAGTACAGCAGAAAATCTTTTACTGTGTGTATATAAATATATATAAACAACTGTACCTTTCTTTTAGCCAATTTTTCTGTGATTGTCTTTATGGAATGCACTTGTGTGTGTGATATATGCATGTGTGTGATGGTATGTATGGATTTAATGTCATCTAATAACACTGCCCTGTAGTCGGTACCACGGGACACACTCTGAGTGAAATCTAAGTGGTTGCTCATAATGCCCACTGGCCTTAGTCAGTTTTAATCTATCTGAGTTCGTAATTCCTGTGAACATGTCACTATTACAGATACAATATGGGAGGCAGCATGAATGGGGACGAACTTGGAGTTAACAATAGTGTTTGTTTAGCCGGTTGGTGGATTGGTTTGATAAAACAGCATTTGGGATTGCATTTTTTTTCTGTACTAGAGCAGAAGTCATTCAGTATTGAAGCACTATATTCTCCTGGTTCCTCAACTCAGTATGCTAATGAGACTGAGAAGAGGTCTAGTGTTTCCTATCAGACTTCACCAGATAGATTGCCGATGATAAATTAGCTAAGCTGACTTGTTGGGCTATATTTTAGCATAGTCGTGTATAAAATGATATCAGGTTCCAGTTGATCCAATCACAGGGCTCCTTTATGTGTTAGCAGTCGAATTCCATAACTTACTGGTGCATCACGTGCAGTGATATATACCTATAGTATAAGCCGTAGCTCACAGCATTTTGTTTAGACAATTGTCTTCTTTTTTAAGATGTTTTGTCTCTTGCATATGAAAAATACATTTCATCAGTTCAGAAAGTCATAGATTTCTGAATAACACACAAGCTTCAATGTGCATTTTGCTTATGGACCAGTAAGTAGCCATGGTTTACTAGAAGGAATATGTCCAATTTCTACCTTTATCACACCTTTCCAAGTAAATCTGTAGAAATGAGCCAGAAGCCAAGGCCCCTGCATTGGCAGTGGCCCATAAGTATAAAATAAAAGTTTACAGAAGCCTTGCAAGCGTCTCTTCATTTCTACATAGTTCTACACAGAAAAATGTTGATTACATGATGCCTATTGCTAACATTGTCCTAATAATAGCTCAGCAAGCAATTTAACTTCCAAACAGATACTTCCTAACTGTATCCTATTTACAACCTCCTTTGTCATACAGAACACTTAACTCTTTCATCCATTCCTTCATTCACATTTCCAGTATATTTTACTAAGCATCTACTTTGCCCCAGTCATTCTTCTAGGTACTGGGGACATAGCAGTGAACAAAACAGGCAGAGTTCCTGCCCTCATGGAGCTAGCATTCTAGAGGAGGGAGTTGGACAATAAATGATGTATCAGGTGGATACCTGGACAAGAAGACTCACATATATCCAAGTACTTATTTGACATCTCCAATTGAATGGCTAACAGATATACTGTATCTAAAACTAAGCTACTCATATCTCTCTAACCTGGGCTACCCTAATATTCCTCTGCTCATGTATTAGTCAGGGTTCTCCAGAGAAACAGAAGCAATAGGCCATATTAGATAGATAGATAGATGATAGCTAGCTAGCTAGATGGATAGACAGAAAGAAGAGGAAATTTATTATGGGAATTGGCTCATTATATGATTACAGAGGCTGAAATATGCCATGATCTGCCATTTACAAGCTGGAGAACCAGGAAAGCCAGTGATGTAATTCAGTCCAAGTCCAAAGGCCTGAAAAAAACAGGGGAGCAGATGGTATAACTCCCAGTCTGAGGCCCAAAGCCTGGGAACCATGGGGCAGCCTACTGGTAGAAGTCCCAGACTCCAAAGGCCCAGGAACCAGGAGCACCGAAGTCCTAGGGCAGGAGAAGATGGATATCCAGTGTCAAGAAAAGACAGAGAATTCACCCTTCCTCCGACCTTTTGTTCTTTTTAGGCCCTCTACAGGTGGAGGATGCCTGCCCACACTGGTGAGAGCAGATTTGCTTTACTCAATCTCCTGATTTAAATGTTAATCTCTTCTGGAAATACCCTCACTGGCATACCCAGAAGTGATATCTTACTAGCTTTCTGGGTGTCTCTTGGCCCAGTCAAGTTGACATATAATGTTAACCAACACACCTCTGTTAAAGACAGCCCCATCTTTTGAGCTGTCAGGATATGTGTGTAAACACACACACACACACACACGCACAATAGGCTTCTATCATGCCTACTTGTTTCCAGCCTTGTAAACATTATACCCTAATTGGAGCCTGTCTCTTGACCCCCATAAATGGTCTAAAGGTATTCATATTTCCAAGCTAATTTGACCAGCATCCTCTGGAGAGTTTTCCAGTAACAACTAAAGTAGGAAAGAGCCCTTTCCCACTGTGGCACACCTAGTAGGTCATGACCCTGGGAGGTGCTGGCCACCATGCTTTGGGCATTGTGATTAAAGTCAACCTAGAGCGTTACAAAGATGGAAGAAGGCATAGAAGTTCTTGGTGCCAGTTTTCCCTGATGAATTCCCATGACTTAAGTAAGCAAACCAACATATTTACCTTTGTGCCTATGCTAATTACATTTGGGTTTTGTTGCTTACAATACATACATTCTAAGAACATCTCATCTAAATTATCTTGGTTTGTTTCTTCTTACTGCTTAAATTTGGAGACTTTATGTTTTTTAGAGTTTTAGAGTGGATTGGAAAGTACAGGTAATTCCTACATGCCCTCTTTTCCCCTTTCCCTACAAAGAGTTCTCCCAGGTCACCTGGGTAGTCCAGTCGGTTAAGCGTCTGCCTTTGGCTCAGGTTGCTCAGCAGGGGAGCCTGCTACTCCCCCTGCTTGTGCTTTCTCATGTGTGATAGCTCTCTCTCAAAAATAAATAAATAAAATCTTAAAAAACAAAGAGTTCTCCCTATTATTTCCTTTTGTGTTAGCATGGTATACTTGATCAAGCAATATTGATACAATCTTATTAACTAAAGTGCATGGTTTACATTGGGGTTCATTATATTGTACATCGTATGGATTTTGATAAACGTATAGTGACAGTTTTTCACCATGATAGGACCATTCAGAATAGTTTCGCTGCCCTAAAAATTCCCTATGCTCTACCTTTTCTTCCCTCCTTCCTTCTCCTTCTTGATTTATCGTTTCACCCAATACAAATATAGTGAACACCCTCCATTATTACGCTGTGCGAGTTGTGCTGGGAATACAAAACCAGATGTATAAATAAATGCACTGAAGTGCTTCGTGATGGCTCAGTAGATGTCAGCATAGGGGCCTGTAAAGGCACAAAGACAAAGTAGTCAAATTCTTTAAACTTCAGCTGGTGACATTAGTGGATAAACACAGTAAGGGTTCTTGCTTCTATGATTCTTATTTTAATGCAAAAATATGTCACCGCTAGGAGATTGGCATAATAAAAAGCAACAGACTATTGTCTGTATGTTATGAGCTTTTTTAAGCCTGTAAATACATGTTATTCTCCATTCAAAAACAAACCTAATATCAGTGCATTTAAAATTATTGAGGTAATGAAACAAATTGGAGATTAAGTCCAGGACCAGAACCAAGACAAATATGAATCTTTTGCTAGTCTAGTATCTCTATCATTATTCTTAATAGTATTACTAGTTCATAAATAGTATTAAACAATATATAGGTGTGGAGTGAAGACAATGCACTACCAGTATCCCCAAGCCTCTCCAGGCCTGAAATTCTGAGACTACAATTCCTTCATTTCCAGCATAATCTAGTACAGCACTCTATTGACTGATTTTTCTCCATACCTCAAACAAGCGAAGTTAAATCAGGGCACAATTCTACCATATGCAGTTGTCTCTGAAATTCCAGTGGGGTCTTCATACTGAAAACTGCTCCCCTTTTTTTTTTTAATAATCTTATATTTGGAGAAGCCTCTGTCACACTTTCCTCTAAGTACTTACAAGGACAAACCAGTGTCTATATTTGGTCAGCACCAATACTCTGACTTTTTTGTTTCTAAAACTGAAAGGAGAGGCTACAGTTCCTAGAACGAAGGAATAATCAAGAACCAAAAATAACATCGTAACTGCAAAGCAAGGCTTTGCCCCTGAAGCAAACTAGCATGGATATTTTTGCTTTGATGAAGGCAGAAGTCCTAATATCTCACCATTTCCCAAGCTTTTAGCATCAGTATTATTCAGTAGGTTTCCTTGTTGCTTCCTGGGAGGTAATAAATTAGGAACAGCATTGCCAAACCTAGATATAGTAAGAAGAGTCATGGAATCTCCTGAGGGAATATAGAGTATTCCACAAATTTTTCCTTTCTGGCCTTAAACCACAGTCCTCTTTCCTAATTTATCTACGTGGAGCTGACCATCTTTTATTTGAATTGGATTCTATGATGACAGCTACAACTGCCTTTTAGAGTTGTGTGACAGATTTGTCCCAGATGGGAGACAGTAATGTGTGTAGCCCAGACTGCCAAGTATCATATGATCAGCCAAATCACAGACCCCAGCACCTACAGGCCACAGCCCTGACTCACTCTACTTATGCACGTTTTCACAGAATAAAGCCATTTCTCTATGAACATGAGCTCTATATTTCTCTCAAACGGTGACCATTGAGAGTAATTGCAGTTAAATGCTTAGGGTTTTTAAATATCTTGAAATAGGAAATCTACTAAATGTGATCAGGTGAAGAGAACATATGGGCCCTTTTAGGCTTTTCAGGCATACATTTGTGCCTAACGCAAACCTGATCTCTTTGATCCAGTCTTTTCTCTACGTTATAAAGCGTAATGGGGTTAGGCCTGGATCGCTGCTCTTCACTCCCAGTCAAGACCTTGTTGGGAGGGATGGATTTCTACTGATCAGTTTAGGCCAAACAGGGCCAATAGGGGGGTGGGATGGGGGAAAGGGTGACTTCCCAAAGGAAACCCCACATGGCCTTAGAAAGGGGAAGGGAGAACAGCTGCACCACTTCCTTTCTTCTTTGAGGATATCATCCATATATCCTGCCACTCCTGATTTCTGCAGCTTTTTCACATTTTTAGCTTAGTTAACTCTTCAGTTTTTAGTACTTTCTTTCAAAAGAATTTTTGCTCTTCAAATTATAAAAATCATATACGAAATAGATCTGTAATATATTTAAAGCCCTTTCAGAACAAAACAATAATTAATGAATGATCTATGTATTCGGGGGGGGAATCTTTATACATGAGACTTTAAATATAATATAAGATATATATAAATATATTTACATAGATTATTTACATTATATTTACATATTTATATTTACATATATATCTTACATTTATTTTACCCAGTCCTTTGCTACCACAAACAAGGCTCCACCATACATCTTTGTACAAGTCTTCACGGAGACTTACGTGATTTCCCTGGGACAATTAAAGAGAAGTAGGATTGCTGCTGGGTCACAGGGATTTAACAGTTACTGTCCTTATGTACTGCCAGACTGTCTCCACCAGATCTGGGTGGAGCCATTATTATTTCAGGCTCTGGGTGCCTTGCAGCTACACCATTGTACACAGGCACTGTTACACTGGGGGAGCATATACATTTAGGCATATGTACAGATGCTGTTGGAGACCTGACCAAATCCTTATGGATTCCTTGTACCGGCTCTGTTCACCTATCCCTAGCTTCATGGGTTTTGCTAATATTTGCACCTATCTTTGGACACGGGAGCCCACAAGCTTATAAGGAGCAGAGGAAGTGACCGGGAATTTTATGTCCACCTTGGACCCCCACCATGACCTATGGACGACTTACTGGTGTGAGAGGATGGAAGTCCAGCTCTCGTGCCTCAGGTGGGGCTAACACCCAGCACCCCAGGAGATGGGGCTGAGTCCGCGACTTTACCTGAAAGCTCACCTCTCTTAGGCTCTTCCCTCTCCCCATTCTGCTTCTTCTGCTCCCTTATTGGTTTCTTCTTCTGGGGCTGGGCATTAACAAACCACTTATTCCAAATCCTTGGCTCGAGGACTGCTTCTGGAGGAACCTGACCAAAGAGAGCACACGTTTTATTTCACTGCTGAATGTAATTGGCAAATTCCGGCAATGAACATGTTAGGTTCTTTAGCATACTGAATTGGAGCTCATATTTGAAACTACTCTTTGGATTTCTCTATCTGGGGCATCTTAGGATGTATGAGATCTCTTCACTAATCAGCAATCCAAACTTCCTCACCCTCAACTTCAGTCCCATTGGCTGTCAAAGAGCATGTTTTCTGTTGGGTGCTCACACAGAGCACTCTGGGAGCTCCACTGCAAACTCTAAGGTTTTTTGTGTGTCTGACATTACTTCTAACGGAATGCGACTGTGTTTACCCTGAGGAGAACACACCTCTCCCAAGTGTCTGCCAGATGAAAGTGTCAGTCATTTATGAAGCTGGAAATCAGTGAGAGAGGTAACAAGATTAGTCACCTTGGGGTTGGGAAGTGCAGGTAGCAAGCACAGACCACTCTTTCAGAGGGTTGGACAATGAGAGTCCCAGAGAACTAGGATGGCAGCTTGACAAAAGAGCAGGGTCAAAGGAAAGGCTTTTGTTTCTTTAAAAGAAAAACCACCTCAGCATTTTTAAGATGGAAGAATTGAGGCCAGTGAAAGGGAGAGGTCATGGATGGGCGAAAAAAAGAAGGTAATTGATGGATCAAACTCCCAGAGAAGATGAGAAGAGTCAAATATGGCAGCCTTTAATAGAAGGAAAGATTTGAAAGTAAAAAACTCTGTGTGTCAACTAAATAAAAATGAAAGAAAAAGGAAGGAAGGGAGGGAGGAGAGAATGGATGGAAGGGAGGGAGGAAGGAAGATTCTTACTGATTAATCAATAGCATCTATTTCTTCAGGCATGTGATTTCCTATTATCTTACATTTAATGTATTCGGTCCTTCACTACCGCAAACAAGGCTACACTGTACATCTGCCAACCTATGAATGTCCTTTGTCTATGTTTTAGGCTTAAACAGAGCCTGTTTGTACTGCAGGTAGAAGAGTGTCATTTTTAAATCATACCTTACAAGAACAACCTGGAAAGATACCAAGTGCACCTGTATGATGAACTCTTCACTTTGGTCACTCCTAGCTAGAGGGACTCAGAATAGACTTTGTTCATTCAAATGCTAATCTCCTCCAGATTCATTCACATAGACACACCCAGAAATAATGTTTTATCAGGGGAGCATCTCTTAGCCCAGGAAAGTGAAAATAAAATTGACACATAAAATTAATCGTCACAGTTATACAATAAATACGTAAGAAAAACCAAAATCATTTCATTACATGTTCACCTTTTCCTATAGAACCTATCAGGGAAAATAAATTTCCAATAAGCTGGAGATGCATAGTATCTACGTAACTATACCGAAAACCCTTTATTTTATAAACATCTCTCAATGTCATGGCTGTTCCACATTAAAGAGTGTTTCTTACTGTTTGGAATCTATCAGTCAGGGTAGCTGGTGGAGAGTAAGCCCTGAAGCCATCCAACTTGCTTCCCTTCCCTTCCTCTGTGTGTCCATAGAGAATCTATAAAATGGTAGACTGTTTTCCAATTCCTCCCCTTCCACTGAGTGCTCCATTTCCAGATATACCTGGGCCTAAAATCCATCGGGCAGAAGGGAGCCTGAGTTCCTTACTTCCTCCATGCTGATACTGTTTCTCAGATGCTACATCATCTGCAGATACTCAGCAATTGCGTTACAAATTGCACAACTCCTTGGGCTAGGTTAGTGAGTACAGTCATCCACTTTTGTCATCAGCCCAGCATCCAGAATCTCCTTCAATCAAAAAGTAGAAGGGTCATGGGAACTTAATATGCTACTGAACCATGAACTGGTTCAGGAAAAATAATGGTATAATTTCTGACCATGCTTGGGATCATACAGCATTCCACCAGGTTGCCCCAGTACTCCAGGGAACGTTGTGTGGTTACGCGCAAGTACTCTCATCTAGGAATTATGCTGCGTGACGTACAATCTTACAAGCTCTTGCCTCTGTTGATTACACAGTATGCAACAAATAAAAGGTTGTTATTCTGATTTCAGCTTAAATGTCACCTCCTCAGAGAGACCTTTCCTGACCACACAATGTAAATTAGTCACCCGGTCACTCTACCGTATCATTCTGTTTTAATTCTCAGCACAGCACCTATCACTAAGTGATACTTTTTTACTCACTTAAGTTTATTTGTCTATTGTCTGCCCCCTCCCACTAGATAAAGGGCCCGGTCTATCTTATTTTTTGTAATATCTCCAGTGCCTGGGATAATTCTGGATGGCACATAGTTAGCCCTCAATATGTATATGTTAAATTAACTACGTCAAGGTGATATGAAAGAAAAAATGGCTAGGAGGCTACCCTGAGGCTACTTTTAATATAGGATGGTCAAAGAAAGTCTTTCTGGGAGATGATTTTTGAGCCAAAACCTATATGACAATTAGATAAGCGTATGAGGCTTTGATTATTACACTGGCCTGCACATTTTTACTGTTGATATGAGACTGTTTTTGTGAAGAAAGGGCTTTATAACTATTGAAGAGTGACCAAAAAAGTATGGGATTAACCCAAGATTTCAACAGAACAGGTATAGGATGGGACCTACAGAGTGGGTTTAAAAGAAGTAATGAGAAAAATCATTTTCAAAAAGATAATGAGAGAAATCACTGCTTCCCAGAACATTTGCCTTTTCAGTAATCCAGAATTATTTTTCCTTAAAGCTCCTTCCACCATTAAGGCTTAATCACCCAAGGGAAGAGAATGGCAGATACCACCTAAAACAAAAGTTCCCAGTGAAGACGATGAGAGAAGATTCCATCAGATTAGGAAAAATACATGCTTTTCTACTGAGGAGTGGGAAAGCTTAAGAAGGAACAATTTGTACATCCCACCTAGGTTCCCTTGGGTTTCAGAGCTCACACCCCTTACCCCTAAGATTCAGCCAGTTGAAGGGTTGATTGTGGAAACATAAATCAGGTAGAGAATAGAGACAAGCTTCGGACTGGTAAATTGTGCCCTGTGTAGAAAGAGGCTTGTATTGCATGCTGCAGTTTCTATTTGGAACACGTGAGCAGAACATCTCACAGAGCGTTTGCTGACCTAAACCAACATGGGTGTCTGCAGCTACTGAGAAATAAGCACGAGCTGTTAGGGAGAATTTATTAGCTATCCTCAAGCCTCCCCTACTTTCCCATGCAATGTGGAAAAGATATGGGTATTCCTATACTTGCTCCTAGAACCAAGAGTCAAGAGCCAGAGAGTTTGCCTTTGAGTTACTATAGAGAAAGGTGAGATGGCACCGAAGTCCATAGGCTAGACAGGGTAAGGCAGAGAGCCAATCTAGGATAGGACTGGACATTTCAGCAGTGGATGCAGTGAGGACAAAAGTCATTCACTGCAGAGGTGAGTATGTATCTCAGTTGATGATCAACAGAAAAACAGAGAATGATATCACTTGGTCAAGGAACCTTTTCCAAAACTATGAGGATAAATAAGCTCCTCCTTGCACCTAGCTGGCATCTTGGGCATAAGGAAAAGGAAGGAAGACTCCAGAAGAGAAACAACTCTGGTGGGGCTTATCTTAGGAATTTCAAATTGCTTAAACATATACAACCATAAAAATGAAACTATATACTAGAATAGATGAAATTGCCTTCTAATAATAAGCTTTAAATAATGATTTTCTGCAATCACCAGGAATTTAAGTAGTTCCAAAGGAACATGAAGCAGTTACAGAAATACACACTTTAGATTGCTTCAATTTTGACCCTACTGTTGTGTATGGTTTAAGTGTCCACTTCTGTTGTTCTAGTTTGAGATACTCAAGTATGATCAGTTCAACTCACAAACCTCCACACTAGGTATCCAAGCATTCCTTTGGACTTACAGTTGTCCTGGAGGCAAACGTAGGGTACAAGTAAGAGAGTAGCTTCCTCTATTTGCTGTAGAGCCAAGGAAAGGACACTTAGGTGGGTATTCCTTCCATACCCACAGTGACTGTATGATTTATTGGCAGGACACTTGAAGGCAGTAATACAAAATTCCCAGTAAATACCTGGACCATTGATGGTGTGACTTTGAACTCTGGAAGTGACCCTTCTCTCTTAGCCCTTGTGTTCATCTCTACATTCCCCTTACACACTTCTGCTCCCATCCTCAACCCCTCCCAGTTAAACCTATGTCCCTCTTCTCCTGTTGCCACTACCAAAAAAAGTTATCTTTTCTCTATTTCTAACACAGTAGCTGTTAAGAGCTAATAGGTAGAGCCAAGATTATCCATTAAACCAGGATCCCATAGCATTGGTTCCTTTTCCTCAAAAGCTGGACGACCTTTCTCCAGAAATATATTTCCACATCTCCCACCCATGGAAGGGAAGAGAGAGCATTGTTTTCCATGCTGAGAAGGTTGCCCAAACATTTACTACTACTTTCCTCATATGCCCAAATAAGACAAATGACTTCTATAAATGCCATAAAGAAAACACAAACCCAAGATGAGTTTGGGGGACAAAAGAAATTGACTCAAGTAAAATAAGGTGGTTAACAAAAAAAGAACAAATGTAGGATGCAGTAAAACAGAGGCTCTAACACAGGAGAGAGACAGAGAAATTTCCCAGAATAACAAAGAACATCAGCAGGCCTAGAACAACCAGTGCAAATAGAAACAGGAGGACAGAAAGCTTGAGAAAGAAGAGCTTGTCTGCAGGGAAATAATGAGATAGAATTAGTGAAGTATATAAAACTGTCCAAATTGTGACATTGCTCTAATGGGGTAATCAGAGAAGGAAAAGTGTGTGTGTGTGTGTGTGTGTGTGTGTGTGTGTGTGTGTGTGTGTGTGTTTGAGAGAGAAAGAGAAGGAGAGAAAGAGATTGAGGTAAGACCTCATTTACCCTGAAAAGAAGCCAAAAAGTAGTAGTGCGTAAAATTGTTAAATCCAAGGAAATGACAGTGTAAGTAAGTGCATTGTTCAAAGAGATGGAGTTAAATACCAGTGAAAACAAGTTAAAAGTTGAAAGTGGTAGCCTTGGGGCGCCTGGGTGGCTCAGTGGGTTAAGCCTCTGCCTTCGGCCCAGGTCATGATCTCAAGGTCCTGGGATGGAGCCCCGCATCGCATCGGGCTCTTTGCTCAGCGGGGAGCCTGCTTCCTCCTCTCTCTCTGCCTCTCTGCCTACTTGTGAGCTCTCTCTCTCTGTGTCAAATAAACAAATTAATTAATTAAAATTTTTAAAAAAAGAAAGTGGTAGCCTCTGGGTAACAGGTATCAGGAGAGGTAAAGGCAAGGGGCTTCCTCTTTTTATTATTCGCTGTGGTGGATTAAAGATGGCCACAAATTCTTTGACACTCTTCCCACAGAAGGGTTTATTTCCTCTCCCCATAAATGAATTTGGGTTGACCTATAAAAGCTTACCAAGGTAAGTGGACATGACACTCTGCCATTTCCAGTCCTAGGTTTTTAGAGGATTAGAAGCTTCTACTGTGGTCTCATGAATCCCTGAACTAACATGTAAGAACACCAATCACCTCCCTTGAGAGACCACATAGAGAGATCTTTAGACTGCATTAAGAGAGAAATAACCAGCTGAGCTCAACCTTCTAGCCACCTCTTAAGACAACAGACATGTGAATGAAGCTGTCTTTGAATCACCAGACCAGACCAGACACCAGCTGAATACATTCAGTTAATGCTACACAGAACAGAAAAATCACCCAGCCAAGCTCTGCTTAAATTCCTGATCTACAAAATCTTGAGACTTAATAAAATTATTGTTGGTTTAACCCATTACATATTGGAGTAGTTTGTTATACAGCAGTAGATAACTGGAGACTAAGTCTTTTAGTGCTCGAAAGTAATAAGTCTTTAATAGTAAATTTTTAACATGTGTATGTATAATTTTCATAAAAATTAAAATTAAAATAGTCTGATCTAGGGTGCCTGGGTGGCTCAGTTGGTTAAGTGTCTGCCTTTGGCTTACGTCATGATCCCAGGGTCCTGGGATCGAGCCCCACTTCGGGCTCCCTGCTCAGTGGGGAGCCTGCTTCTCCCTTTTCCTCTACTTGCCACTCCGCCTGCCTGTCCTTGCTCTCTCTCTCTCTGTCAAAGAAATAAATAAAATCTTAAAAAAAAAATACTTCGATCTGAATAAGGTCAATAGATTATACTGAAGTCAAGTTTATGGTTGCAATATTGTACCATAGTTATACAAAATGTTACCCTTGGGGAAAAACTGGGTGAAGGGCATATGGAGGTCTCTCTCTCTCTCTCTTTTTTTTTTTAATTTAAATCATTTAAATAATTTAATTTAATTTCCTAATTTTTTCCCCCAAATACTTTTATTTTATTTTTTCAGTGTTACAAGATTCATTGTTTATGTACCACACCCAGTGCTCCATGCAATACATGCCCTCCTCAATACTCACCACCAGGCTCGCCCATCCCCCCACCACCTCCCCTCCAAAACTCTCAGTCCCTTGTTCTGAGTTCACAGTCTCTCTCTTATTTCTTACAACTGCATGAGACTCCATAGCTACTTAAAAATGAAAAGTTAAAAAAATAATTCAGGAGTGCCTAGGTGGCTCAGTCAGTTAAGCATCTGCCATCGACTCAGGTCATGATCCCAGGGTCCTGGGGTCGAGCCCCACATTGGGTTCCCTGAACAATGGACAGTCTGCTTCTCCCTCTTCCTACCCTTACCCCAGCCCCAACCACCACAATCCCTGCTCATGCTCTCTCTCTCGCTCTGCATTCTCTCTCAAATAAATAAACGAAATTCTTTAAAAAAAAGTAATTCAAACAGTTGAATGTTTCTAACTTGTCATACTTATTTATTTTAAACAAAAGATAGTGGCATACCTTACATATTATTCTACATTTTTCCACTGAATATATTTTATACCTATTTCCCACTCAGCACTTATAGGTCTAGTTTATTAATTTTAATGGCTACATTATAGTCCTCTGTACGGATTTGCTGTAGCTTATTAGCTAGCACCTTAATGACGGATATTTAGGTTGTTTCCCTTTCTAGAGACTATGTACTCTATCAAATTAGAAAAATTCTAAATTCCCTTTGAGTAATAAAATTAAAAACTGGGCAATCTGGCAATATTCCTCTACTATAAACTGATAGAACTTATTTCTGTCATTCTTATGATAATTCCTTTCCTGTCTCACATCTTCAATAAGCAATTCTAGAATCAGTAAGCCTACTTCTAAATCCAGGAAGTGTCCATATATCTATACATAGCTAACTCAACTTCTGGCTAGCAGATTGTATCTCCAACTGCTAGCTGTCAGAAAAAAAAATAACTAACTAAAACTCAAAACTCCAGCCCTGAGTCACCCTGTCTGAAGGGGTTTCAGAAAAAAATGAAAGCAGTAAAAAACACAGATACATAAGAGAAAGAACTGATCTTCAAAACTAAGTCTCAAACCACAATGGTTCCAAAAACCCATCATCCCAAAATAATTATTTAATCTGACTAGCATGTTTTACATTAATTATATCATTAAGACCAAAAGGAAAAGTAAAAAGGATATTCCAGGCAGATACACTGAATTTCTGGCCGAGAATAAGTCATTCTACCATCTAAAGACTTTGTGCTTTTAAGAAGGTAGATCTGAAGTGTATTATTCATTCATTCATTCCCCAAATATCTAAATATATGATAGTGTGTCAGAAGCAAAGGCAGCTCTTTCTCCCTGGAAGAACTCATAATCTAGTGGAAGGACCAAGAACTAAACAGATAAATAGAAACAATGTGGCAAAGGATAATAAAAAATAAGCACATGATAGCACAGGGTTACACAGGAGGGCACGTATGGCTTTATGAAGGAAACTTTTAAAATCTTAAAGTAGGGTTAAGCATCATCTGTGGGAGACAGAGCTTATTCTGGCTGGAGGGCACCATGGGCAAAGTCCTAGAAGTGAGCATCGGGTTGAGTGTAGCTTGCAGGAGCGGGTGGCTCTATATGCAGTTACGTGCTGCCCAAGTACACAATGGAGCATGGGGTTCTATGAGAGGCAGCCTGGGTCCAGATTACATGGGGCTGAGTGCCTTTCTGAAGAATTTGACATGCATCCCTCATGCAAGGAGGGTCTAATGAAGAAGAGCTTAGCTGGGGGTGAACATATTTCCCAATTTGACCAAGACTGTTCCAGTTTATGCTTGTGGACCCAGTGTAATTATTAGTAGCCCTCACTTTCACATTCAAATGTGTCCTGGTTAAGATAAGCCTAATTATCACTGTGGTTATGATAGATCTACTTCCAATGGTACTCAGATCATTGAAAACCTGCTTATGTGAGAAATAACTGACAATAGAAAGAAACGAGGAAGAAAACAATCTATTTCCCACCCTGCAGAAACTCTGATCAATGTTAAATTAAACAGTAGTGAAAGAGTAAATGCAAAATTTTCATCAGATACATGCAGCAGCAATTTTTGTAGTCTCTTGCATTACAAAACCCAAAAATATGTACTCTACAACTTTTACTTTTCTTTCTTATACTTCATTTTTAGGATTTTGTTTCCTCTGGATATACTTGTTGATTTATAAAAGGAATACATGAACATGATAATTATAAAAGTGTAAAAAAAAGTGCAAAAGGAAAAATTAAGGTCTATCTTCCTTCCCCAGTCCTGGCCCATTACCCAAATGACACCATATGAATTCAATTTACTAAATAGGATAAATCTAATTGGTCAAAATAAGAGTATAGGGGCGCCTGGGTGGCTCAGTTCATTGAGTGACTGCCTTCGGCTCAGGTCATGATCCTGGAGTCCCGGGATCGAGTCCCACATCGGGCCCCCAGCTCCACGGGGAGTCTGCTTCCCCCTCTGACCTTCTCCCCTCTCATGCTGTCTCTCACTCTCTCTCTCTCTCTCTAATAAATAAATAAATCTTTAAAAAAAAATAATAATAGTTTTTTTTATTCTTCTATTGCCTTCAAACATGTTTGAACTGCCCCTCTAAGTGTTGGCTAATTCCTAAAATAACCAACAACTAGCCTGCAAGTGAATCTTTCATAAGCAAAGCAACCAATCCATAGCACATACCCCAACAACCTCCTTTATCCAACTGTCACACCTAAAGCCACTATCCTCCTGCCCTAATCACCCGAGGGAAACAACTAGGCACAGCTCCCATGCCCCAGAGTGCCAAACAATTAGGCACAGCTCTCATGCCCCAGAGCTCCCCCAAATTATTCAAACTAGGAGTGATACCAGCAAGATGACCAAATAAGACATCCCCACTAGTACCTCCCTACCTCAACAATCTGGCATCCATACACAGTGTCTTTGGCTCCCAAAATTGCCTTTGTGGGAGCTGGGGGACTCAGCACCATATGCCAAGGGATCCGGAAAGACTCTTGCCACATCCCATACCCACCCCTATGCTATGAGTAGCAAGCATCCAGACTTTGGTTCCAGTTGTGGACCCTGAAGTGGACCATGAACCTGCTCCAGTCTCTGCCTCTCTTGGCTGTGGTTTGAGAGCAGCTAGAGAACGCACTCTTAAACAGTCACCCACAAATGAGAGATCTCTGTGGAAGTCCAAGTTTCTAGCACACATGTTCCAGATTGGAGCACTGGAGAGAAAAAAAATCCAAGTTTGGATACATTGGAGAGCATAAGAGGAATAGTTTGACTTTATCAGTACTACCCCTCCCCCAAAGCAAGACAGCTTAGGGCCAAGAGAGTGATTTTTCTGCAAGGCGTGGGGTAGTGAGGTGAGCATATGTGAGTAAACACCTGGCTTCCCCAGATTTGTAGGATGCTTCCAATGAGGCCCAATTCTCTCCCATACCAACCGAGTTAAGTTATGAACTGCATGACTGAGGGGCAAAGAGTGACTGGGAAGGAGATAGATGGGATTCTTGAAGGCATTAAAGAGAAGAAGATCCTAATAACCATGTCACAGACTCTATATAGAAGCCCACCCACAAGCCCCTGGGAACCCCTTGCCCTCAGATCTTCCCAACCAGCACCCCCAGAACTCCATGTACTTCACACACACACATGTGTACATGCGCACACACACACACACACACACACACACCCCACCTGTGGTCAGCTTCCTGTGTATGCTCACAACAGTAATGAGAGTAAGCTTTGGCAGACTCAGATAAAATTAAAATTGAAAGAGGAAAGATTACAACTAATACCACAGAAATATGGGGATCATCACAGACTACTATAAACAATTATATACTAACATATTGGATAATCTACAAAAAAAATGGATAACATCCTAGAAACATACAATCTACCAAGACCGAATCATGAAGAGATGGAAATTCTGAATAGACCAATACCAATACCTGTACCAACAGACCAAATATTGTACCAATAATCAAAAACCTCCCAACAAAGAAAAACTCAAGACCAGATGGTTTCACTGGTGAAATTCTACCAAACATTTAAAGAATTTATACCAGTCCTTCTCAAACTCCTCCACAAAAATTAAAGAGCAGGGAATATTCCCAAACTCATTTATGAAACCAGGAATACCCTAACTCATTTATGAAAACTCATTTATGAAACCAGGAATACCCTAAAACCAAAGCCAGATAAGGACAGTACAAGAAAAGATAACTATAGGCCAATAATCCCTGATGAATATAAGTGCAAAAATTCTCAGCAAACCAAATTCAACAGCATATTAAAAAGATCATATGGCATGATCAAGTGGGATTTATCCCTGGGATGCAAGAATGGTTCAAAATATGCAAATCAATAAATGTGATACATGATGTTAATAGCATGAGAAAGAAAACTCATGATCATCTCAATAGATGCAGAAAAAGCATTTGCCAAAATTCAACAACCATTAATGATGAAAATTCTCAACAAATTGAGTATAGGGAAAAAGTACCTCAGCATAATAAACGCCATATATGGCAAGCCCTCAACTACTGTTCTACTCAATGGTAAAAGGTTGAAAGATTTTCCTCTAAGATCAGGAACAAGACAAGTGTGCCTACTCTCACCACTCCTAATCAACATAGTACTGGAAGTCCTAGCCAGAGCAATTAGGCAAGAAAAAGAAATAACAGACATCCAAACCAGAAAGGAAGAAGCAAAACTGTCTCTGTTTCTACATGATATGATCTCATATATAGAAAATCCTAAAGACTCCACCAAAAAAAAAAAAAAAAAAGTCACAGCTAATAAATTCGATAAAGCTGCAGGATACAAAATCAACATATAGAAATTGGTTGTGTTTCTATATACTTACACTGAAATATCTGAAAAAGAAATAAAGAAAACAGTCCCATTCACAACAGCACACACACAAAAATACTTACGAATAAATTCAACCAAGAGGGTAAAAGATCTGCACACTGAAAACTGTAAGACTTGGACAAGAGAAATTAATGAAGACACAAATAAATGAGAAAATATCTTATGTTCATAATTAGAAGAAATAATTTTGTTAAAATGCCCATACTCCCCAAAGCCATCTCTAGATTCAGTATGTTCCCTATCAAAATTTCAATAGTATTTTTCACGGAAATGGAACCAAAAAAATTTTTTAAAAGATTTTATCTATTTTTTAGAGAGAGATTGAGAGAGAGAGAGAGAACGAGCGGGGGAGCTGTAGGCAGTGGGAGAAGCAGACTCCCCGCTGAGCAAGGCGCCTGATGCGGGGCTTGATCCCAGGACTCTGAGATCAAGACCTGAACCGAAGGCAGATGCTTAACTGATTGAGCCACCCAGGCATCCCTAAAATTTTAAAATTTATATGGAACCACAAAAGACCACAAAGAGCCAAAACAATCCTGAAAAGAGGAACAAAGCTGGAGGCATCACACTTTCTGATTTCAAAGTATATCACAAGGCTATAGTAATTAAAACAGGATGGTACTGGTATAAAAATGAACATATAGACCAACTGAACAGAATAGAGTACCCAGAAATAAATTCTCACGTATATGGTCAACTATTATTTGATAAGGGAGCCAAGTATACTCAATGGCAAAAGGATACGCCCTTCAATAAATGGTGTTTGGAAAACTGGTTAATCACATGCAAAAGAATGAAATTAAACCCCCATCTTACATCACTCACAAAAATTAACTTGAAATGGATTAAAGACTTAAACCTAACACTTGAAACCATAAAACTCCTAGAAGAGAAAATTGGGAAAATTGTCCTAGACACTGGTCTTAGCAATAACTTTTTGGGTATGACTCCAATAGCACAAGCAACCAAAGTAAAAACAAACAAGTGGGACTAGCTCAAACTACAAAGCTTCTTTTAGCAAAAGAAATGATCAACAAAATGAAAAGGCAATCTATGGAATTGGAAAACATGTTTCCAAGCCATATATCTGTTACGGGGTTAATATCCAAAATATATAGGGAATTCCTACAACTCAATAGCCAAAAGCTAAATAATCCTATTAAAAATGGGTAGGACCCGAATAGGTATTTTTCCAAAGGAGGCATACAAATGGCCAACAGGTACATGAAAAGATGCTTAACATCACTAATCATCAGAGAAACAAAATATCCAAAATGAGATACTACTCACAACTGTTAGAATGGCTATTATTAAAAAGGCAAGAGATTAGGGATGTGGAGAAAGGGGAACGCTTGTGTATTGTTGGTGGGAGTGTAATTTGGTATAGTCATTATGAAAACTAGTATAGAGTTTCCTCGAAATAGTAAAAATAGAAATACCACATGATCCAGCAATCCCACTTCTGGGAATATATCCAAAAGCAATGAAATCAGGTTCTTGCATAGTTATCTGCACTCCCATATTCACAATAGCCAAAAATGGAAAAAACCTAAATGTCTATCAGTAGATGAGTAGAATAAGAAGATGCAGTGTATATACACTATGGCTTTTATCCAGCCCTGAGGAAGAAGAAAATCCTGCCATTTGTGACAATGATGAACCTTGAAGACATCGTGCGAAGTGAAATATCTCAGAAGAAGATAAGTACTATACGATCTCACTCACATGTACAATCTAAAAACATCAAACTTACAGAAACAGAGAACAGAATGGTGGTTACCGGGGGCTGAAGGTTGGGGGAAATGGGGTGATGTCAGATAAAGGGTACAAACTTGCAGTTAGAAGATGAAAAAGTTCTGGGGATCTAGTATACAGCATGGTGACTATAGTTAGCAATGCTGTATTATTTACTTGAAATTTGCTGAGAGAATAGATCTTAAAGGCTCTTACCACAAAAAAGAAATGATACATGAGGTTTGGGAAGTAGTATTCAACTCTATTGCGGTAATCATTTCAAAATATCTAAGTGTATCAGATCATCACATTTTACACCTTAAACTTACACAATGTTACCTGTCAATTATATCTCAATAAAACTGAAAAAATAAAAGAAATTATTAAAACTAGCCAATTCTAAACCTAATTATCATTCCTTCCCCTTTCCTTCCCACAGACACCACAATATAGTTTCTGCCCACATTTTCCCCTTCCCTCTGCCTCCTGATGAACCCTGTGCTTCTCTCTGTGCACCCCCCCCCCCGTGGTACCTCAGGGCCCCTCTTCTTGGGGTCTGTAAGTATAACAAACTATCTTTTCAATGGCAATCATCTCCTGATCTGTTTGCCATGCCATATTTAAATAATAATAAAACCTACGTTCTAAAAGAATGCTATAACAGATTTACCCTCTTTATAGTTTAACCAATATCCCAAACAGATCTTATGGCTTTCCAGACACCTTTATTAGAGAAGCTTTGTTTTCAGAAGTTGAAATGTTACTCCAGTATACACCAAAATTTTCACCTCTCATCCGTCTTAAAGCTTTCCCCCTTGCTCCCAGGCCTGTCCCACCTCGGGGCAGCAGTGGAGAAATGCAGAATGATCTTGCTCTTTCACTTCTCCTCTTTTCCTGCTGCTGGATCGTCCAGGGGCAGGGGAAGGGAAAAGAAGTATTAGAGGAGAAAGGAGCAAAGGAATTCTTGCCTAGACCATACTGGTGGTTGTCCTTTGGACAACACTAGTCCCTCTGTTGTGGCAGGTACTCAAAGGGAGAATTAATAAGCAAAAACCATATACAAAACTACAAAGATCCCCAAACTGTACCATTTGTTGATTTAATTCATCTTTCACCTGACATCATGTCACCACTCCTCCCAACTCTCCCCTTTGGCATTATACCCTGTAGCCTCTTTCTTCTGATGCCTCTCCACTCTGGCAGGCAGCTCCTTCAACATGATTGGAGTCTGGCTACCTCCACAGCATCTACATGGCCCACGATAACTCAGGTACTTTTGTCCTCTGAATGATGAAAATGTAGCTTGCAACCACTGCTGCTCTCTGCTGCTATAGGAAACGTCAGACAGTATGTTCAGGTCCTCAAAATTCTCATTGTAAGAAATGAGCTTTCTGATTCTGGAATCATCTACAACCTCAAACTCCAGGAAGCACAGGCAAGCTCTCCCAAGCTCTCTCTCACCCAACCGCTCCAATCCCATGGAGCTGATCTCATAGTTGAGAGCATCAGTCAAAGATGGTTCTAGTCTTGATTATAGGAGAGGAAATTCCCATGGGTCATCACAGACATCTGTACTCTCCCGCAGGGAGCCTTCTCTTACGTAGGCTACTGGGGTAATGATTATGGTACCCAACTCACTACCTCTAAGCAAATCCTCAGCAAATGACAATATCTCTAATACCTCTCTTTAGAATGTGGAGATTCTTAATCATTTTTCCCTGCTTTGAGAGTTTAACCAAAATTCTGAACCAACAAGAAAATTCTCATTCTACATCTTGTTATAACAGAAATGAGCCACTTTGGAAGCCATTGTAAAAATTGTAATCCTCAAGGAGTAAAAACTGAAGCTGCCATCCAGTTATAAAGGTCCAGAAGTGTGTTTGCGGTCAGTGTTTCTACTCCCAGAAACTCGATAAGATTGGGATGTGGAGGAGGGTGAAAAAAGGAAAGGGGCCAATCAGAAAGGTGAGGAAGAATAGGACGGTATTCAAAAAGAGGGTGGGGGAAGGCCCTTTCACCTCAATAAAAGAACGGAGCCGAATGTAATTCAACCCAAGCTGTCACTCACGTTTTCATCCAAGAAGCATTCACCACTAATCAATCATGAGTATCCAGTTTGCAGTAATGCTCATCAGTCTCTGGAGACTTTACTACTTTGTGGGATGACAGTAACACAATAGGAAAACCTCATTTCCAACCAAGATGGGACCAGGAAGAACTATCTAGACGTGCCCTATAAACCAGAAGAGAGGAACTTGCTTTAGTCTCTATCTGGACCATGTATGGCATAGAGCTTCTTACCTTCTAATTGTCTTCCTTTTACTATTTGACAACTGAAGAGAAGTATGCTTTCGTAATATTAAGATGCCCTGTGTTTTTAATCATACAAGTTATAGATAAAAATAATTTTCTTTTAAAGATATTCCTTACAGAGCCTCTGTCTTCCTCTCCATTGGGAACTATTCTTTCTAAGCCTACATGCAACTGTCATCCTATAATTGCTGTATATTGAACTCCAGACCTTTACTGTTTCTGGATTCTGTATGTTCTTAAGTTGTCCCCCACCCCCACCCCACCCCCCCACCCCCGCCTAGTGAATATCCTTGGGTAATTTTTTCAGATGGAGAAGATGTCTTTCTTGTGCAAGTACTGGAAATGTCTATTTTTCCTTCATACCGGAATGGTAATTCTGCTTGTAATGAATTCTAGGTACAAATTCTTCTCCCTCAAAATGTGCCTGGTATTGCTTGTGTCATCAGTATCCATAGTTGTTGAAGAGACATCTAGTAACAATCAAATGTTTATTCATTTGAAGTAACCTATTCTTTTATTCTCTCTGGTCATATTTGAGATTTTTCTCCCTTTCCTTAGAATTTTGAGGCTGCATGAGATATTTTCATCTGTTCATTCATTTAACAAATTTTTCCTGAACAAGTAATGAAGAGTGCAAGTGATATAGCTGTGAACAAAACAGATTAGGATGTTTTCTCATTTGTTTTTCTTTTGTTTGTTTTCTTGCTTGGAATTCTGGGAGTCTTAAAATTTACGTAAATGGGTTATTATTTTTTTAATTTTATTTAAGGAAGCAAGACACTATCTCTCTCTTTTTCTTTTCAGCTCTCAATTCTGATGAGTGCATTTTATCTTTTAGACTATTGACTCGATCTTTTCCCCATCAATTTTGTAATTCAGCCAGTTGTACACTTTTTAAAATTTTGCCATTCTGTTTTTAATTTCTGTGTATTCTTTCTTCAACTCTGCTTTCTCCTTTTATGGCAGCCTGGTTTTGTTCGATGGACACAATATTTTCTTAAATATCTCTGGGGATAGTACTTAGAATTTTTAAAATTCTCTTCTGTTCCCTGAATTACGTATTCTCCAGAATCAATTATCATTTCAACTTTGATCTTCCATTTCACATGTTTTGCTTTCCTCTTGTGTCTGATGAGCTGTTACCTATTCCTATCCATCAATGATGGATGATGTAAGTTAACACAAGGAGCTGAGACATATTTTCTCTCCAATTGTGTAGGCCCCATTTCCCCAGTAGTCTCTCCCTTGAAAACTGACAGTAGAAAAGTGGACAGAGTTGTGTTTCCAGACAGCCAATATGAATGATTAGCCAAGAACTCTTCCAAATATCAAATTATGAAGGGCTTTCTTAGTGTATTTTACCCCCGAAAACTCTTCTCCTCCATCCCTCCTCCCTTCCCCTTCCTCTTCTTCATTTGGTTTCATTTTAGAAGTCTAGAGTTACTTTAAATTCTGTGCTACTTTTTTCTCAGGCATGAGTAATCTCTCTAAGAGCCTCGTGCAAGCCTACTGTTGTCTAAAAGCAGTTATTAACTTGGGCCTAAGGGTAAAGCAACTGCTCCCACAGTCCCAATTTAGGGCGTGGAAAAATAGTACTAGCAATTAGGACCCAGCATATAATTTGCAGGCCTCGGTGCAAAATGAAAATGCAGGGTCCCTTGTTTAAAAATTATTAAGAATTTCAAGACAATGATAGAACGTTAAATCAAGTAGAGGCCACTTCTAAGCATGGGGTGCTATGCCACTGTATGGTCCCATGCCTATGAAGACAGCTCTGACTTGCCATTGGGAATTTCTCCAAATTCTACCATAAAAACCCTTAAACTCCTTGTTATTACCTTTGTTCTGTGTTTCTACTGTTCCGCTTTTTCCATCAGTTCAACACCTTTTGCTTTCTGCCAATCAGGAATTCCCCAGATCTTCTTGTCTGCTGATGGTACTTTCCAGTGACTTTTTTGGTTATATTCTCTTGTAAAATACATTTTCTGCTACTTTGGAACTTTGAAAAGAAGCAGATGTCCATTTGAAACAAAACATGGCATCTTTTAATGACAAATAATCAGAAATATATGGGTGACAAACTGATTTTGAAACCCATCTAGTCCCCTATAATTTATTAACCTTAGTAGCACCAGAGCTTACATATTAACCAGTAGAACCAGAGCTATGTTTAGAAACATTAAAATACTACATTTCTGAACGTACTTGCGCACTTCTCTTTTTAAAATTTCACATTGTTTCCTATATGAATTCATTTTAAAAATAATCATTCATATCAATTAAGTTGACAGGCTTAAAGTTGGTGGGAGTTTCCCATTATACAAAGGAACATCACTTTACCAGAAAAGTCAACTATTTTTAAAGTCTAGTTTTCTTCAGCCAAAGGATGTGATTTATATACAGAGAGATGAATGAACACTATAAATATGAGGGAGGGGGTAGAAATTTTCTGATTTTAACTTATAATTTTTTGCTTTATGTATATCTTCACAAGCGCCACCCCATCATAAAAGAGATTTAACTGATATGTCATTACCTGGTAAAGCCCTTTAATGAGAAGACACTTTCATTTGCTTCTCTAGAACCTATTGCAATTTTATTGAAATGACTTATCAGAAAGAGTTCAGAGGCCTAAGACTTCCTTGTACATTAACATAGTTTTTTCTGTATATTTTCTTTTGTATGTCTAGCGTTTGGCTGTTTCTAGCTATACTCTGTCAATTAGGGAGAAGTGGACTTTACTAATGAAACATCATGTAAGAACCATTGTTTCGAGTCACTCATGACTACTACTTCATGAGTTTTGAGACAAATTTTCTTGTTTTCACAAAAGTTTTCTTGCAACTTACAGAAATGAATATAGGCCAGGAAAAATGAGACATAACAATGTCATATTTTGGGGCGCCTGGGTGGCTCAGTGGGTTAAAGCCTCTGCCTTTGGCTCATGTCATGGTCTCAGGGTCCTGGGATTGAGCCCCGCATCGGGCTCTCCACCCAGTGGGGAGTCTGCTTTCCCCTCTCTCTCTGCCTGCCTCTCTGTCTACTTGTGATCTCTCTGTCAAATAAATAAATAAAATCTTTAAAAAAAAAAACAATGTCATATTTTTTCTAGAAATAATACAAGTAGATACAGTGTTTTCAATTTCTTGTCTTTTATGACAAGAACATTAAACACAATCCACACCTTTTGATCCAACAAATCCAATTCTGGAATTCTACCAAAAAAATAATCTGAAAGGCAAGTTGTATGCTAAAGATGTGAATTTCCAGTTGTTGTTTTTTTCATAATAGCAAAAAATAGTATGTCCTAAGAAGTGTCTGAGTATGGCTTCCCTCTAAAACACAGCCTGGGATGCAGACTCAAGTAGGTAGCTTATTTGAAAGACGACTCTAAGAAACAGTAAAGGAGATGGAAGATTAAGAGAGAGAGAAGAAAGAAAAAGCAACAGATGGTCTATTTTGAGCTGGTTACATATGTAGGTAACATAGGTCTGGTCCTGCTGAGGACTCTCTGAAGAACCTGGCTTTGAGCATCTCAGAATTGGGGGACAGAGCCTACAGGATATTGTCTCCAGCTTTCATTGTATCTGAGCCTTTAATAGGCCATTCCAACATCTTACAAAGCTGATATGGTATATTGTAGTACTCACGGATCTTGTGGTCATGAGCCCATGATCATATATCCTTTGCCCCCAAAATGGGTCACTTGGTCCAAGTAATGTTCCACGGAGGATCCATGTCAGGAAGTCAAGTATAGCAAGCGATAAGACACTTGTAATAGCAGAGGCACTGTGGGCAGGGAATATAAACCCATATTCTGCTGTACAAAAGCCTGGGCAAGACAAATGAATGATAAGCCTGAGTCTGAACTAAAATAGAGGCCACACAGAGAAGCACTGAAGCATTGAGGTGCCAAATATTTGAATAAAGTCTTCTTGGACCTACAAAACCAGACCAGCCCCTAGCTGAGTGCAGTTAAATGAGTGGCTAACCCCATGTAGAACAGAAGATCCCCTCCCAGCCTAGCCCAAATTCCTGATCCATAGAGTGACAAGAATAATAAATCATTTTTGTTTTGAGCCACTAAGTTTTGGGATGACTTACTAGCAGCAAGAAGCCAGTAGCTTCTGTTTTCATAGTCTTAGAATGCTGCCTCTAAGAAGCCAGCTACCATGTAAAATGTCTGACTACTCTGAGACCATCATGCTATGAGGAAACCCAGGCTAATAAGTAGAGGGGCTTTATGGAGGAGCTCCAAGTCTCTCTAGCCAATAGCCCTACTCAATCGGAATCAAGGAATGAAAGAAAAAAAGAAAAGAATCAAGTAATGCAGAAGAACTACCTATGCAATCCACAGAATCATGAGAAATTTAAAAACAAAAGAGTCATTGTTGTTTTAAGTCCCTAAGTTTTGGTATGGTTTGTTAGATTGCAATAGATCACTGAAACATATGGACATTCCATTCTTGGGCCCATTGCAAAAGCATTGACAGAGGCTGGCTAACATCCACCAGATACATTTGTCCATTCTACTGCCAAGTAACTCCACTGCTATGGATATTTCCTAGCAGATACTGTTACGAGCATAAAGATTTTTGTGCCCACACTCACAGTTCCATCTGCCTCATTCTTTCCCTAGATCTTTACTAACTGCCTGATTACCTACCAGTTAAAAATTTAGACTTCGATCTTCCAATCTTGCTCTGTTCAGGCCTCTGACCAACAAACCAAGACATTTGCCAATGCTCAGACCATTTCTGTCATACAAAAATAACAGAAGTGTACTGCTGAAAGTTCTACCCACTGAGAGGATTTCATCTCATTACTGCCTTATAGGGTGTACTCCAAGGAGAGACCATAGCTAGCAGCAGTCCATTTTCAGATATCACCAGCATATTCAGCCAACCCATCCATGAACTGGATGACTGGATGATTTTCTCCTGTTTTGGTTGGTCACAGGGAACTCCTCAAGAAGCTATGGGGTGAGTTGAAGGAAAGCTAAGGGTACAAGAGAAGTAGGTAGCAGGGAGGGCAGGGCTACATATCCCTGTAAATTTATGCCCTCTGATTAGCTCCTAGATGTACTATATTATCATATAATATTGCAACTTTCTTTCCAACATTATGATTTGGGGGCTCCAACTCATGACAAAGCTCATGATAGGCAGTTTTAATAACATAGTTATTTGATACCCCCATCATCAGACATTCAATTTCTACTATAGTAACATTCTAGAAGCCTGTCATGGGAGTCATGGGACTCCTCTACTGGGCAATCTTTGCCCTGAGCTTTCCATTGGCCTAGGAAAGACTTTCTCAAAGAGTCTTTTTTTTATTTTTAAAGATTTTATTTATCTTCGACCTCAGCCACAGCAACTTCTTCCTAGAAACATCACCAAAAGCAAGGGAAGCAAGAGCAAAAATGAACTATTGGGACTTCGTCAAGATCAAAAGCTTTTGCACAGCAAAGGAAACAGTCAACAAAACCAAAAGACAACCAACAGAACGGGAGAAGATATTCACAAATGACATATCAGATAAAGGGCTAGTATCCAAAATCTATAAATAACTTCTCAAACTCAACACCCAAAGAACAAATAATCCGATCAAGAAATGGGCAGAAGATATGAACAGACATTTCTGCAAACAGGACATACAAATGGCCAACAGACACATGAAAAAGTGGTCAACATCACTCGGCA
>CM052899.1:67444112-67481461 GCA_028534135.1 Potos flavus | reverse complement strand
CTCCCTGCTGAGCAGAGAGCCCAGTGCAGGGCTTGATGCCAGAACCCTGAGATCATGACCTGAGCCGAAGGCAGAGGCTTTAACCCACTGAGCCACCCAGGCACCCCAATACTTACTTCTATGAAAAAAACAAAAAACAAAAAACTTACTTCTATGGAACATAAGAAATGACTTAAAAGCACAAGATTTTTCAAACTCAATCCTCTGGCTCCTTATTAAGAGCTTTTCACTACCAGAACCAGCCTAATAAAGGGGTAGAGGTAGGTGTTCGCTTCTAGCAGACACTTTCAGAAAGGCCTTCGTGACTAAACAATGGACCTGCCCAACAGCTTGGGGATGCTGGAAATGACCTTCACTCAATGGAAATGAGACTTCAAATGCAAGACTCATTGGAGAGGAAACTGGAGGAGTTAGTCCAAAGCTTGAACAACCTAGAAGAGATCCCCATGGAAGGCATGGGAGGGACTGCATGGAGGGAGTGGAAGGGTATCATGGAGAGGACCAAAGGACTAGGAAGGAATTGTTAAAGGCTCTTTATTTGTTTCCTACGGCTGCTATAACAAAATACCACAAACTGAGTGGCTTAAAACTACAAATGATTATCCAGATGCTACAAGTCCAAAAGCAAGATGGTAAGGTTGTTTCCTTCCAGAGCCTCTGAAGGAGGAACCATCCCATGTCTCTTTCCTCGCTTCTGGTAGTTGCAGACAATACTTGGCATTCATTGGTTTGTGGATTCATCACTCCATTCTCTGCCTCTGTCTTCACATGGTGTCTTCTCTTTGTATGTCTATGTATCTATGTCCAAATTTCCCTCTGCTTATAAGAACAACAGCTATTGGATTACAGCCCAATCTAATCCAGTATGGTTTCCTCTTAACTTGATTATATCTGCAAAAACATTATTTCCAAATAAGGTAACACTCTGTGATTCCTGGTGGATGTATATTTTGGGGGGGAAACTATTCAACCCAGTGTAGTCTCCAAAGACAAATAACTAACCATCTAGCTCTTTCTGGCCATTTAAATTTGTGGCTTCAGGGGCCCACAGAGTAGCTATTATTACATACTTCACATGGTTTGCATCATTGGATAACCGGACAATTAAAGCCTTCCCCTTGGATGTGCCATAGCCAAAGTATAGTCGTAAGCCATGCCAGGAACATTCTTTAGTTCAGTGCCTTCTAAACTCCTTTACCCATAGAACCCTTTGTTCAAATGAAATTTTACTAGGAGTGTTCAGAGAAATATAATGGATAACAGCTGCTCTGATGGAAGTGGAGCCGGCAGGACCAGAGTCTCCCCTTCCTGGATCAGATTATGAGGAAAGGAGTTTCATAGAACACGACTGGAAATCCACTTATCCACTTCTCTGTTTAGTTCAGGAAGCAATTGATAAGTGCCAGTAACAACAAAATAAGTACATAAGGGCTAAGAGAAGAGGTAAAGAGAAGTACAAGGTAAATTAAGAAAGGGCTAGAGAAGGGACAGTTATGGCCACCTTATGTATTTGGTTGGAAAAGGGAGAAGAAAAGTCACAAAATACCAGTCTGCGGTCTCCTGGTAATACCGGGGAGAGGGTAAACGGATGAAGGGAGGGCTGGTTGAGCATCTGCCTTCAGCTCAGATCATGATTCTAGGATCCTGGTATCAAGCCCAGCATCGGGTTCCCTGCTCTGTGGGGTACCTGCTTCTCCCTTTCCCTCTGCTGCTCCCCCTGATTGTGCTCTCCTGCTCTCTCTCAAATAAATAAATAAGATCTTAAAAAAAAAAAAAAAAGGATGAAGGGAAAAGGAAAAAAGGACCTCCTTATACAGGGATTTAGGATGGTAGCTAGTATTTTATGGCCCATGATGGACTCATGGAGGAAGCTCTAGAGATTCCTGGGTCAAGTTTGAGGCAATTAGCTACAAAGTGCAAGCAAGTTTACACTGAATGACTTTGAGATCTTCTGTTTCCCAAATAAGTGGATAAACAGAAGACTTTAGGCTCCAGACTCATTAATCTAATACCTTCTGTGAGCACTCAGCATTCATACAAGGCCAAATAAAAGCATTCAATATAAATAAATCAATAATAATTTATATCTTTTGATATCTCCAAAGAGAACTGTTTATATGTGGAGAAAAAATAAAAAGAAAGAGCCACTCCTACCCACAAACACACAGAACATTAAAAAAAGTGAGACAGAGTGGATGGGGTAACTGGGTGACGGGCATTAAGGAGGGCATGTGATGTGATGAGCGCTGGGTGTTATATGCAACTGAAATGAAACTAATGATGTACTATCTATTAGCTAATTGAATTTAAATTTTTTTTAAAAAGTGAGACACTAAGCCATTTGATGTGTCTTTAAAGTCTTTACCAAAGGAAGGAATTATTTGTCAACAAGCCAAGGCATATGAGTCAATGTGTCAATTTTAAGTTTTTCTAGAGTCACGCTCCCAAGAAAGCACTTTAATTTTTGTCTTAAATAGTTTAGTAATTTAAGCTATTAATTCATTTTTTATTAAAGATTTTGTTTATTTCTTTGTCAGAGAGAGAGAGAGCACAAGCAGGGGGAGCGGCAGGCAGAGAGAGAAGCAGACTTCCTGCTGAGCAGGGATCCTGACATGGGACTTGATCCCAGGACCCTGAGATCATGACCTGAGCTGAAGGCAGACAACTGACTGAGCCACCGAGGCGTCCCTATTAATTCTAGTATCTTAGAACTAGCTGAGTCCAATATAGGCCAAAGTGGTAGGTGGAAACCATTCTGATAGAAAAATATTGCTAAGCAGTATTACAATTTCTTGAAAGACCTGAATAAAGAGTGTTTTGCTCAGTTGAATACCTGCCACCAATTCTACCTCTTTGACTAGTTCTCAGTGCAAGGCTCTTCTCGTAGAGGGGCTTAGTCAGCTTAGGCTACTATAACAAAATACCACAGCCTGGGTAGCTAAAATAACAGACATCTATTTCTCACAGCTCTGGAGGCTGGGAAGTCCAAGATCAAGGTGCCCACAGACTCAGTGTCTAGTGCGAGTTTCTACCTGGCTTGCAGATGGTCACCTTTTTGCTTTATCTCCACCTGGCAGAGACAGAGAGAGAGAAGGCTGTCTTCCTCTTCTTGAAAAGATACCAATTTATTACCAATTATGGCTCCATCCACAAGCCCTCATCTAAACCTAATTACCTCCCAAAGGCCCCACCTCCAAATACCATCACATTGGGGCTAGGGCTTTCCCCTATGAATTTGGGGTCACATAAACACTCAAACCAGAGCAGGGGCTCTTCATCTTTTTAAATCACAGACTCCTCTGTAAGTCTAATAAATAATATTCTTTTTTTTTTAAGATTTTATTTATTTATTTGACAGAGAGAGAGAGATCACAAGTAGGCAGAGAGGCAGACAGAGAGAGGGGGGGAAGCAGGGTCCCTGCTAAGCAGAGAGCCCGATGCGGAGCTCGATCCCAGGACCCTGAGATCATGACCTGAGCCGAAGGCAGAGGCTTTCACCCACTGAGCCACCCAGGTGCCCCATAAATAATATTCTTAAACGTATTTTTAAAAGCATAGAATAGGGTACCTGGGTGACTCAGTCGGTTAAACAACTGCCTTCTGCTCAGGTCATGATCCCGGAGTCTTGGGATCTAGCCCCTCGTCAGGCTCCTTGCTCAGTGGGGAGTCTGCTTCTCCCTCTGCTCCTCCCTCTGCTTCTCACCCCGCTTGTGCTCTCTCTCTCTCAAATAAATAAATGAATACAATCTTTAAAGAAATAAAAAAATTAAAGCATAGAATATATTCCTAGGAAAAATAGAAAAGCTACAATAGACACGCCTGTGTATATGTAGGCACCCACATATACCCATCATACATATGACAGTAAACATCACTTGGAGATGGAATTACAGTTTAGGGATCAATTCTGCCTTCCAAAAAAAAAACCCAAAAAAATAATATAATAAAATATATAGAATTATATGAATACCAATTACATTAAAATACAGTTGTCACCCCACTCCCCCCCAAAATATAGTTATCAGATTATTTTTTAAGAGCAAATTTATAATACGGCAATATATGTCTTTTGTATTAACACATTAAATAATAAGATCTAGTGGCAGGTCAAACAACTATCATAATTTCAAAGGAATGATAAAAGTAGATGATATTTTGAGAGACCTTTCAATAATTGTAATATGTGAAAATATCAGTAATTTCTATTGGTGATAAGGTCAGAGGTACAGCTAACACTACTGCGACATCTTGCTCATATTCATAATTGAAGAAAAGGCTAATTGTCATTTGGAAGTGCATGAAAATAAAAATGCAATTTTTTCCCATCCCATACTGAGCTCCCCACATTCAAAACTCCTCTCTTTGATTTCGGAAGTTCTTTTCTCAGTGATCACAAGGGCCTGGATGAAGAAACACACCTTCAGAAACTCCTCCTCTTATAGTTCCTGCTCATAGCTCTCTGAATAAAGCTTATTCCTTAACCCCCGACACCTTGGCTAAGGCTCTGTGCCTTAGAGGCTGCCATTCCTGGGCCATAGGGAGGAGGATTGTAGTTATCATTTCCCAAACAATGTCCTGAACCCAGGATGCAGTTTGTACAAAGAGAGAAGAGAATGAGCATTTACTCAGAGCCTACTATGTGCTTGGCACACTACTGTAGGCACTTTATAGTCATTATCTCAAGAAGCCCTAAGGAAACTGAAAGAAAATGGATTGGAGTGGATAAACGGACTGTTGCCAGTTAGCACATGACTGTCCTTGGTTTTGAATCCAAGTCTATCTAATTCTAAAGTGCACAATCTTTTTTTAGTACATTATGCATTGCTGACATTGGGCTGGCCTCTTGACCATTCAGAATCAGTTTCCTTATCTGGATATAAGATATTGTGGATCACTTGAATATCTGTATACGAGTGTTCTGTAAACTATAAAACACTTAGCACACGTTACTGTTGTTATAATCATGTCACTGTAGTTATTATTAACGTCAGAAATCTGGCATAACTTCCAGAATTATCAGAAATCCTGGACATTCAGACAATTCTGTAGTAAATGAGCCGAAGTAAGGAAGATTATGTCACAGTAATGTGGGGAGTAATATTCTTATTTTTCCTGATAATTACCTTATTATTTAAGGAAATTGAGTCTTTTCTAGTGAGGAAAACAATTTGCAAATTAAGACCCATTAAATATAATATTCACTTTCTAAGAACTTATGTAAAGCAAAAAAAAGTAATAAAATTAATAATCTAAATATGATAAGAAAATGTCTTATTCAACACTGAGGTAAGATAAGCTTTATTTGAGGTCCCTGGGTGGCTTAGTCATTAAGCGTCTGCTTTCAGCTCGGGTCGTGATCCTGGGGTCCTGGGATCAAGTCCCGCATTGGACTGCCTGCTCAGCGGGAAGACTGCTTCTCCCTCTCCCACTCCCCCAGCTTGTGTTCCTTCTCTCGCTGTGTCTCTCTGTCAAATAAATAAAAAATCTTTAAAAAAAAAAAAGGTAAGCTTTATTCGAGGGGTCAGAATTTCTCATAATTCTTGGGCAGCAGCTCCATGAAAATGGATGTACAGTATCTTCTCAAATGCAAACTTGTTCTTGATTTTCCCCAAAAGTTTCCTTGTGATATGCATTCACTTAAAATAGTTTGTTTTGTAAATTTTTAATACTCTTTTTTCCTGTTTACAAAAACAACATCTGTTTATTTTGGAGGGGAAAAAGAGAAATGCAGATAAAAATTAAAATACCAGAGATAACCAATGTCAATTTGCTATGCAAGCTTTTCAGCCGATTTTTAAACTTTTCAATAAATTCAATACTTTGTTTTCAAACTCTGACTCCTTTTAGCAAGCCGGCTCCCTTTTAGTGGATTTAGCAACAGTGACTTTCTATATTGGGGGCAAAAATTCTCTTCCCTGATAAAAGGAATACGTTCCAGTGACCAACTATGCAGCAACAGTTTAAAACTATAAAAGAGCCACCGATCTTTAAAAAAGACACTTGTTCTTTAAGAAAGACTTATTCTTAAAAAAGAAATTTAAGAAAAGTTACCATCTGAAACTCAAACTAAAGGAATAGGATTGTGTCAAAACCTATCTGAGGACCTTGGGGAGAGGCAGAGGAGGACAGAGTTGGTTAAAAGAAGCAGGGAGGGGTGCCCGGGTGGCTCAGCAGGTTAAGCGTCTGCCTTCATCTCAGTTCATGGTCCCAGGGTCCTAGGATAGAGCCCCACATCAGGATGCCTGCTCAGTGGGGAGTCTACTTCTCCCTCCCCTTTTGCCCCCCCATCACTCTTTCTCTGTCAAATAAATAAATAATTAATAAGGCAGAGAGAGGTTCTCAAGCCCCAGGCCTATGTCCTATTTCCTGGGGCTTCCTGGGGGCCCTCCGGTACTCTCACACTAGCAATCTGGCATAAGCTGGCTCCTCACTCCCATCATCACTGTGGGGCTGGGGAAAGTAGAGGGAAAGCGGTGCCCTAGTCCTTCTGACCTTCCTTTTTCTCACTCTGCAAAGCAAAATTGGTATTCAAGTCTTCATGATCCACTAAGTAAAATGTAATTTCTGGGGACTGCAGAGTCCCACATTTTCTCACCAATTTGCTAATGCTGGCATTTCTTTTGACCAGGGCTAAATCTTTTCACTTCAGAAATAGAAATAACAAGATTCAGTTTCCAAAGTCTGGTTGAGGTAATAGTGCTGCATAAGTAAGTTTTAATCAAAGTGTAATAAGGTGAGATGGAAAGTCATTTGGAATACATGTGGGGGCAGGGTACCCAGGGCAAGAAGAGATTTGGATGAGGAAATTCATGAAGATCTGATGTTTCCCAGAATAAACTTTGTTTACTTTCAGCTGATGGATAACGAATAAAGGCCAGGCCAAATTATTTTTGTCATTTGGTTGCAAATATAGATGACACTGAGTACATAACTCCTAAGACGTGTCCCTGTGTGTAATGCTGCTAGCCAGCACACAGAGCTTCCTTTGCAGTTTATTCAACAAGAACCTAAGATCCTGGAGCTGGATGTGATTTTTTAAAAATCACCTAGTCCAACCCCTTCATTTTCAGAAAAGGAAAGCAAGTTCCAAAAAGTTAAATAAATTGTGAAAGATCGGATCTCTAGTTAATAGCTAGAATGCAGGTCCCCAGGAATTTCTTGCAATCTTACTTTTATTTTCCTCATGGTCCTTCTGTGTAATTTTAATATTAAGGGCTTCACAGATACACTAAACGGGGTTTACTTATACAAGGTTGCTGACCTACATCTCTTTTTACTCAAGATGTTGCCATCCACTGTTTTCTTTATAACAGGTATACCATGACACTAAAGAATTAATCATGGACACAAAAGATAGAGTGACTATGGTTAATTTTATATGTCAATTTGGTTGGGCCACAGGGTGCCTAGCTATTTGGTTAAACATTATTCTGGGTGTTTCAGCAAGGGTGTTTTAGGTGAGATTAACATTTAGATCATTAGACTTAAATGAAACAGATTGCCCTCCCTCATAACAGGTGGGTCTCATCTAATCAGTTGAAGGCCTGAATAGAACAAAAGTGCTGACCCTCACCCAAGTAAGAAAAGAATTCCTGCCTGACAGTCTTCAAACTGGGATATCAATTTATTTTCCTACCGTTGGACCCAAACTGACATATCAGCTTTCCCGTGTCTCCAACCTGCTAGCCTTCAGATTAAAAGCACACCAATGAATCTCCTGGTTTTCTAGCCTACAGACTCAAACTTTCCTAGGTCTCCAGCTTGTCAGTTTACCCGACATATCTTGGGACTTGTCAGTCTCTACAATCATGTGAGTTAATTCCCATTAATAAATAAACTCCTCAATGAATAAATGAATATCTTATTGGTTCTGTTTTTCTGGAGAATCCTAATACAGTGGACTTTCCTAATGTTCTTATGTTGTGTCTCATGTACCTCAAAATACACTTTCAAGGAAACTTTATGAGCTCTTGCCCAGCTGTCAATATAAACCATCTGGTACTACCACCATAGTTCATATACATTAAAGAACAAAGGAGTAGAATGAACATGAACTCCCAAAAGTCATTGCTAAATTGAATATTGTAATATTCAGGTTGTCTTACGTAGCCCATCTGAGAAAACTGGTGGAGAAAAATAAAGCAGGGAGGAGGGAGAGGTAGTATGAGGTGGAAAGCGTTATCACTGTTGGTACGGTTGTCAGAGAAGACACTACCAAAGCCAAGGTAATACTTGAGACTAGAGATGAATGAAGGAAGTGAGGGAACAAGTCATATAGGGCACATTTTTCAGGCATGACACTCAGTAAGTGCAAATGGCCTAAGGCAGATGGATGTTTGTATGCTCAAGAACAACAAGAAAACCACTGGGGCTGGGGCTGAGTTTTTAGCAAGAAAAGAGCGGTAGAAGATAAGGTCATAAAAATAACGATGAGCCAGATCATGCAGAATCTTGAGTGAGAAAGACAGTACTGGTGGTATAAATGAGATAACTGGGGCTCAGAGTGGTTTGTAATTTTCCCACAACTTAGCTAGTAAATGATGGAGCCTAGGATAGACCTATGTATATCTATCTGGGTCTAAATCCTTTACTCTTTCCATTTCATTACGTTGTTCCTCCAGAAAAAGCTTCAAGCCTCTCCAGTTGTTTTGTGTAGCCCTAGTATAGTATTTTCAGTTAGATAAAATC
Source organism: Potos flavus (assembly GCA_028534135.1). NCBI lineage: Eukaryota > Metazoa > Chordata > Mammalia > Carnivora > Procyonidae > Potos > Potos flavus. The sequence continues at coordinate 67,472,773 of CM052899.1, read as the reverse complement.
CATGATGCATGTTCATTGTGTATTTGTACCAGAGGCATGATTTTGCCACTTAAAAATATTATTCTTTAACAATAGTAAATAGGAAAATCACATTATTGTCCTGTCTTTAGCTGGGAGTTCTCTCCTCCTGACCTTTACCCACCACACACAGCCACGTACTTCAAGAGCAGGAGCCCCAAATGCTGGCTTTAGCTCTCACCTTAACCAACTTGCTAATTCACATAGCCTCCATGGACTTCAGTTCCCTCATCTTTGAAATAACAAGGATGAATTCAGTATTCTTTAAGATCGACCTCAGCTCTAGAATGCCTGGGTAACTCAGTCAGTTAAGCATCTGCCTTCAGCTCAGGTCATGATCCTGAGGTCCTGGGATTGAGTCCCACATCAGGTTCCTTCCTTGGCAGGGAGCCTGCTTCTTCCCTGCCTGCCACTCCCTCTGCTTGTGCTCTCTCTCTCTCTCCCTCTCCCCCTCTCTCGGATAAATAAATAAATAAAATCTTAAAAAAAAAAAAAGATCCAACTCAACTCTGACTTCTCATGACTGCCTATGTTACATGCCCTTAGGTTTTCTCCCCACTATCTTTTGTGAGTTTCTCGTCCCTTTTCCCAGGTACTGCTGTATTTATTTCCCCTTATTTCACTTTCTGCCACAGCATACCCTATTTTCCTTTTCTTACTTTCTCATGGTTCAATTCCTCGATACTCAGCTTCCTGTCTGCCCACATCTCAATAAACACACACACTCACACTCACACACACACACACACACACATGAATACAAACCTCTTGTGGGAACCAAAAGACAATAACAAACTTGTAGTTATTATAGGATTACATGGAAGAAACAAGTAATTTCCTCTCTGCTTTGCCCTTAATCCCTCCAAAGGAGCTACCTCAAAATAAACAAACACTTCACTAAAAAACAAATGAGTTGAACAAACAAACCACTTTGATCTCACTATTCAGAGGTAGATAATGATAGCACAAGAGGTGGGCTTTCTTTTTTCTTCTCCATTCCCCTTGTCAGAACCACACTCAGGCTTCCCCAGCTGGGTCGGGAGAGTGCACATTCTGAGAATGACTCTGTGGCTTCCATAGACAACTGCTCAGGCCTCCATGCCAGAACTCAGGAGTTCCGGATTCCCTCCCAGCATCTTTGAGGTCAGCCATCCTCAGGGAATCTGCGCTTACAAAATACTTTCGTGTGCGTTTTTCTATACCAAGTTCCATTAAGAATTTAAATGGCTCTAAAGAAAAGATCCAGGAAGAAAGCCAAATTAGATTCTCCAAAGAGTTGTTTGTAGCAGTCATTGCTGGCCAGTGTGATGTTCTTTCTGAGTTTTCTTATAGCTCATAAAATGTCATGGGGTGTTTGGAGGTTAAAGGGATTGTGCCAAACAGAAAGGCAAGAAGAACTTCCAGGCCAAGGATATCCATGTACGAAGTATGAAGTACGGACTCTTCAAAGAACCCCTGTAGTTCAGTGCCGCTGCAGCAAGGGGGCCTTGTAGGGGCGGGGAGGGGGGAGGGGAGAGGATGAAAAGGAGGCAAGCCCTGAAAGATGAGGTGAGAGCTAGACTACAAGCACCGCACTCCTGCCTATACCACCAGGGAGCTCCCAAAAGGAAACCTCTGTCAGATTTGCCACCTTGTTAGTTTATAACTCCACAAAACGTGGTGATGTGACTTCTGAAATGTCCTCATTTGAAGTACTCATTCAAACCAATAGCATTTCCCCAGAGACAAATACTGTGTAGTCATTTGACCCTAAATGCTTGCTGAAAATAGATGTGTAGTTGGGAGTTTTTGTTTTTCTCCATGCAAACATATGTGAGTGATCATCTTTGTCTTCCCACACCTCACCTTCCAGCAACAAGAATACATGGAGCAATCATCAGTAAACAAGCATAGTTGCATTAACTCCAAATACTTTATGGTGCATTAATAACCCAGGAATTTGGTTGGAAGAACATGATCATCTTCTGTCAAAGAATTTCAAACACATATTCACTTGACCGATTTTGGTCTCCTAAGGTAATCTGGACAGGTGATGCTTCAGCTGCCTTGTTTAATGACTAGCACCTTGTTTAATGACTAGCACCTTGTTTAATGACTAGCACTGGGGAGGCATGGCTCCCATGCCTGGTGAACTTATGTCGAGGAGAGACCTGGAAAGAGGGACTGCCACTTTGATAAATTCACATGGTTGCTTGAATCTAAAATCTCGTGTTCCAAGGCACAACCAGCCCTGAATAGACTCAAGAGAGCAGGTTTGCCTTCGGGGTGCTCCCATCTCACACGCACCTTCATTCTTGTTCTGTCCCTTTCCTACTGAGACACACCAGGCATCTTAGTCAGCTCAAGCTGCCATAACAAAATGTCATAGACTGAGTGGTTTAGCAGGAATTTATCTGTCATGGTCTGGAGACTGGGAAACCAAAATCAAGTTGCTAGCAGGGTCAGGGAGTGGTGAGAGCTCTCTCTCCTTGGGTAGCAGACAGCAACCATGGGGCTACATCTTCATGTGGCCTTTCTTCTGTGCTCATAGGGAACAAGAGATCTCCTCCTTTTTCTAAGGGCACTAATCCCACCATTAAGTCTCCATCCTCATGATTTCATCTAATCTACATACCTCTGTTGGCCACAACTCCAAATACCATCACATTGGAGGTGAAGGCTTCAACATATGAATTGAGGGGAAGGGGAACATAAATATTTAGTCCATAACATTCCACCCATGGCCCCTCAAAAGTCATGTCCTTTTTGCACATAAAACACATTCATTCCATCCCAATGGCTCCATGAGTCTTAACTCATTCTACCATAAACTTCTAAAGTCTAGGGTCCAAAGTCTCATTTAAATATCATCTTAATCAGATATGGGTAAAATTTGAGAGATGATTCATCCTGAGGCAAAATTCCTTTCCAGCTGTGAACCTACGCAGTCAGACAAGTGATGTGCTTCCAAAGTACAATGGTGGGATAGGCACAGGACAGATGTTTCCATTCCAAGAGGGAGAAATAGGAAAGAAGGAAAGAGTGGTGGTCCTAAGTAACTCTAAAGCCTAGCAAGGCAAATTCCATCAGATATTAAGACTTAAGACATCCTCTTTGGTTTGACGCCCTGTCCTCAGAATTCACTAGGACAGCAGTCCCACCTCCAAGGCTTTGCCAGACAAAGAGTTGCACCCCAGCATTTAGAGTTGGGGGAGCTCCTAATATTCCATAGGTCAGCTCTACTCCTGAGGCATGGATGGGATCTTCCTGGTACAAAGAAACAAGAGAGGCAGCCCTACCCTTTGAAACTGAGGAAGAGACAGCCTTGCCTCTGGACCTCTGATGGGTATGGTAGTCCTCATGACCTCCTTCCAGATCATTGTTCCCTTTCCTTGAAGAATACCACACATTCACAGCCAACTAGGTCTATGGTCTTGTCTTATAGAATCCAAGAAGTCTGGCAGCCTTTCTTCATTTTGTCCCATGTCTAACCCTTCAGTTCTAACTGGCAGTGTTTTTTCTATAATCCCATAACATTTATCAAGTGATAGTACCTTCATGCCCTTGGTGTTCTTTTCAGAACATGCTTTTTGTTATTTTTTGCAATATGGACAGGTGAGAATTTTCCAAATATTCAAGTTCTGGTTACTTTTTACATAACAATTCCTTCTGTAATTCATCCATCTCTTCTCTCATTTTACCCTTCTCTCACCTCTCTGTTCTCATTCTTCGGTCAGGGGAGTCAAGCCACTCCTTCAACACTTTGCTTAGAATTCTCCTCAGCTAAATATCTAATTTCATCACTCACAAGTTCTACCTTCCATAAAATACTAGAACACAAATTTTATGCCACTTCATAACAAAGATCACCTTCACTCCATTTTCTAATAAGTTGTTCCTCATTTCTATCTGAGACTTCCCAGAATTGCCCTTAATGTCCATATTTCTAGCATGCACCTCAAAACTCTTCCAGCCTCTACCCATTTCCCAGTTCCAAAGCATCTTCCACATTTTTAGGTACTCGTTACAATAGCACCCCCACTTCATACATTCATATATATATGAATGATATGGAGAGAAAGATTGATTGATTGGTTATAAGGAATTGGCTTATGCAATTATGGAGACTGAGAAGTCTCAAGATCTACAGTTGGCAAGTTGGGAGACCCAAGAGAACCAAACATAGAAGTTTCATTCTGAGTCCAAGTTCAAAGGCTGAAGAAGACTGATGTGCCAGCCAAAAGACAAGCAGAGAGATAGAATTGTTTCTTTCTTAGACTTTTTATTCTATTCAGGCCTTTGACAGATGGGGTGAGGCCCACTCATACTGGAGGGGGGGTTGGCAGAAAATCTGCTTTACTCAGTCTACTGATTCGCATGTTAACCTCATTCAGAAACATCCTCACAGACATGCCTGGATAGATAGAATGTTTAACCAAATATCTGGGTACCTCGGAGCCAGGTCAAGCTGACATATAAAATTAAGCAACACACAAGTCAATCTACCTTGACTTGATTTTTCATCTTTTCCTCACATGTTTGATCCTAGCTTTTCTTGTTTATCACAATTTTCACGTTTTGTCCAATAATCAGGGCCTTTCTAAGAGACTGCTTGATTGCCCTAAAAATTACTACAAATATATTGATGAGTACAAATGACTTAACAATTGTTCTGATATTGCATTTAACTTGCACTTAAGAAAAAAAATCTCTGTTGTATTGTGGTTAAATACACATAGCATAAAATTTACCATTTTAACCAGCTTTAAATGTACAATTTAGTGAGATTAAGTACCTTAATAATATTACACAGCCATCATCACTATCTATTTCCAGAACTTTGCAACACCTCAAGAGGAAACCCCATACCTATTCCCTGCTCCCCAGCCCACAGCCTCTTGGCAACCACTAATCTGCTTTCCATCTCTATGTATTCGTCTATTCTGGATATTTCATATAAATGGAATCAGACATTATGTGACCTTCTGTGTCTGGCTTCCTTCGCTTAGCTAAAGAGAAATGTTAGAAGGTGAAAATAGAAAATAGAATATATTTTGTGATATAAACATTTTGTGGTATCTTTAAAATTACACCAATTTTCAGTGTACCTGGGTGGTTCAGTCGGTTGTGTCTGCCTTCTGCTCAAGTCATGATCTCAGGGTCTGGGATCGAACCCCACATTGGGCTCCCTGTTCAGTGGGGAGTCTGCTTCTCCCTCTTCCTCTTTGATCTCTCCGGCTCTCATTCTCTCTCTCAAATAAATAAAAAAAAATCTTTTTAAAAAATTACACCAACTTTTTATTTAACTATTTTATTTTACCAAGATTTAGGGAACTCATCTGTGATCCATCTCCCCCAGACATTCCACTTTATGTTATTCTTTCTTTCCATAGAGCTTTAAGGCAGCCAAATACAAGCTAGCATCAGGCCAGGACGGAGGCTGTGAGGACACTTCAGAGGGCCCATTTCCCCCATCGGAGAAGCCTTGCTTTCCTGCAAGTGACCTGGCAAAACCATGGGAGTCATAAGGTCATACAGCCCTGAGGGACACGAGGATGTTTGTCCCCTGACACTTTAGGTCTTGATGAAAATAAAAGCAAGCACATCTCTGACAGCAGAGTAAATTATTCGTGGGCTTTATTTGAAAAGACAGTATTTATAGGAAAAAGAAATGGACACCATTTCAATTCCCAAAATCATTTCTAGAAAAAGAACATTCCTAATCAAATGTGAGTCAAAGATACTGCCTTCACGGTTCGCCCAGCAGAGTGACTGAATTATCAAAGGATCCCAGGTTTGCTTGGATACTGGTTTCTACAATGTGGTAATTTGAAAGGATACATAGCTTTACTGGGAATGTGCTACACAGATGGCCAGCCCAGACTGCAAGTCTGCTAAGTTTTATGGGAAACGAGCAGTTTGGCAGCCCCCCAGTCTAAAAGGTCTGAGAATGGCATGCCAGCAGGGCTCAGGCCGCAGGAGTCGTTCTAAAACACTGAAGCCTGGAGGCTCCACTTGAGGGTTTCAGCCTGTGCGGCAGATTTTATGTGCTACAAGCTCCCACAGCTTTATTTGGTCTAACGAACGTTTATAAGCAGAAAGGTTTACTTTTTCAGCTCTTCCTTTTTACTCAGCTCCTATTTTTATTAATAACCAAATGCAAAGAGGTTGCAAATATTTTTAGTCTTTATTTCTATCCTGTTACTATTTATATTTTTGCCAAGATCAAAGTCTAGATTCATCCTCAAATGAGTTCATGTTGTTTTCCTGCTCCTGTTTCAAAATATGGACCTCGTAGTCTTTATGATTTTATTCCATGATGACTAGCTTAGATTTAATCATATACACAAGCTTCGGCAACTCTATAAACAAATCCATGTGAGGATGAAAGGAAGACCATAGACCCGGTCTGAGTACAAAAGCCTTCATATTTTTCTCCTTCTTTTCAGAAGTTTCTGAGGTTTGTAACTGAACACAGTGGACTCTGGTTAAAAATTCACTATTCTTTTTTAAATAATACCATTTCTCTTTTTATGGGATCTGTCAGTCCATAAGGATCCCTATTTAACAGCATAGATAATTACGTTCAAAAGACATGACTACGAGGCAAGGTCACCGGATTTTAACAAATACACCTGAATTTATCCATACAAATAAATGATGTCTCCATTAAATAGGTAGCAACATTCCAAGGATATTGCTATTGTTCAAAAGGATTTAGAACTTCAATTAGGAACTGCCTTCCTTCACACACTGAGGAAACTGCTTCAAATGTCCCTAATGGTTAAAAATATTTTTTTGTTTCTCATCAGTATAAGCTTCATTTTCAGAAACAACCAAATCACTCAGTAAAGCAGATGGTAATTAACTGGATAGAACTGCTTTAGCCTAAATAAGAAGCGACTAAAATATAAGAAGACTAGCTTTTTCTTTAATATGATTCCTTAATTATTTTCAGTGGTAATTCCAAAAAAAGTTCCTAAAACATTTAGAACAATAGCAGTATGGTTGAAACAAGTGTCTAGACCTCCAAAGCGACTCCTGAAAAGGAGGACTTTCATGTGAATATATGAAGGGTTCTTTTTTTTTTAAGATTTTATTTATTTATTTGAGAGAGAGAGAGACAGAAAGAACATGAGTGGGGGAGGGGCCAAGGAAGAGGGAGATGGAGAAGCAGACTCCCTGCTGAGTGTAGAGCCAGCTGGGCAGGGTTTGATCCCAGGACACCCAAGATCCTGACCTAAGCTGAAGTCAGACACAACCAGCTGAGCCATCCAGGTGCCCCATGGAGGGGTTTGTCTTATTTTAAGAAAAATAGGCTATCCTATTTGATTTTCACAGAAACCCTATGTTATCAGTGACTAGATACGGGGCTTGGCTGTTTTTCAGCTTACGCCAGGATATATTTAACAATTTGATCTTTGGAGTGAACAGAAGGGCAAAATCTAAAATACCTTCATAGAACTCTGCTTTTGTGATGTCTTCCAAAACAAAATGTTCATATGGCTATACAATCTGGAAGTCAATGTATATGCTAAGCATAACAGATAAAAGTATATTCAATGTACATATGAATATTAACAAAATATTTAAAAATTAACTCTGCTCTTTAGAACTTATACTTTTGGTTTCAAAGTCTTGTTTCCAAAGCTAATTTCCTTTTTTTTCCTTAAGATTTTATTTATTTATTTATTTGTCAGAGAAAGAGAAAGAGAGCACAAGCAGGGGAAGTGGTAGACAGAGGGAGGAAAAGGCTCCCCACTGAGCAAGGACCCCCATTGTGAGACTCATCCCAGGACCCTGGGATCTTGATCTGAGCCGAAGGCAGACACTTAACCAACTGAGCCACCCAGACATCCCTCCAAAGTTAATTTCATTAAGCATGTTTTATGATTGGGTTGCAAGAATAGCATATACAGGAATGTTAGGCACTGTACAAATTGATTTAAACAAATTTTGTATTTCACCCACATAGAGATAAATAATATAGGTAAGCCTGTATTTTATTTTTGTATTTCTGTTGATGAAAGGGAGAAGGAAATTCTTGCACGCTGGGCACCTATTGTACACAAGGATTGAACATGTTACTAATTTAATCCTCTCCACATCTCTGAAGTAAATATTTTTAGCCCCATTTATAGGTGAAGAAACTGAGGCTTGGGGAATTTAAACAGCAGAATACTGGCATACCACTGGCAAGTGGGAGAAACGCAATCAGAATTAGCTGACCAGGGGCAGAGAAAAAAGTCAAAGGTCACACTCATGTAGTTTTTTTCTCCCCCAAAAAACCGATGCTATCATTCCCCCTAATTTTTTCCCATTAATCTCAAAATTCTTTTGTCATAATTTTCTGCAAAATGAAATAGTGCAATTACCTCCCAACCTGGGAAAATAAAATGTTCGATGAATTTTTATTGTGTTATTTATATAAGGAGACTTTGGAAACCAGTTATTTGCTTAAACTGGTTAAGTGTTGGGTGGGACATATAAAAATAAAGCAAGCTAAATGAAGAATTGTTGAAGTGAATAAAGCAAACGGAAAAAAAAATCATGATCCTGAGTTAAAAAAACACTCACAGCCTTAATCATCTATGGAGGTTATAGGTTAAAGATTTAACTTAGGAAAAGGATAAAGAGGAGATCCTTCAAATAAAACATAAGAGGAAATTGAAAATCAACACCAGGGCATTTCGTTTGACCTTAGAGACATATTTAAATTGGTGACTTTTTTGTTTTGAAGGGTGTTTCTGATTTGTTGTTGTTGTTGTTAATGGCCTCAATTTTCCAGTTATCTCCTAGTTTTATTCTGCCTAGTGAAGCTTGTTCATTTTTACCTTTTATTTTCTTGTTCAGCCCCTACTGACTGACAATTTGAAAGGAAACAAAGTAAAATAAAGCACCTGGTTTGAGTAATGAATTTTTTTTCATTATCTTGATGGGTAACAATCCATTTTCCAAATAAATGTAGGCTCCATAATTTACTAATATTTTGTGAGGTTCTTACCTTATTTCTTCAGGGTTTCATTCTCATTGTCTTCTATCTTTCCATTCATTGCCCAAACTAACACCCCCCCAAATCGTAAAAGGGGTTAAAGCTGAAGTGATTGATGTTTTGACAGTGATGTGGCCAAAAAATTATCTTATCCAGAAATTTTGACTTAATATGTTATCTGAGGAGCTCACAAAATCTCAAAATAAATTGCATAATTCTGTAATTCTGGCTTTTTTGGTTTGTTTTCTATAAGTCTGTGTCTGTTTCATTGCTTAAAGGATATACAGAAACTTGTATGCATTGCTCATCTTAAACTGACATCTTATGAAGCTGCGCTGAGTAGAGAATTTTCTTTCACTTCAAAGGGCAGACCACAGGGTACAGAGAAAGAAGGAACTGGGTCCTTCCAGCCAAACACTGCCCTCTGGCACTCATACTCAACTCCCCTGGGATAGAAGAGGGCAAACTCTGGCCCCTTGTAGCCCTAGGTAACATTTCCCACAACCCCTGACTCATAAATATTGACATTTGAGAAAAACAAGAGCAGAAAAGAAAAAAAGAGCTTACACCAGAAAAAAGTTGTTTTCAAGTTGAAATGTTCATATATTTTCTGAAACCTGATTTATATCAAAGATACTGATATAATTTTAAATGAAATATACCTTATCTTAATGCTCAAAATATAGTCTTATCCATCAACAACTTGAGAATATAGAAAACAAAATTTTTGACAGAGTTTTAAAATGTATTTTTCCATCCAGAAAATAGTTGTAACTAACAGGACCGGGTTGATGCGATTTTTTCTAAAAGTAATAACATAACAATGTTCTCAGAGAAAGCTTTTTTGCTGAATATCAATTTTTAAATCATCGTGAATTTAAAATTCATTTTCAGCAGTCTTTTTTTCCCCTTAAATATTTGTCTTTCCCCCCACCACCACCCCAGGCTTCAAAAAACAGAAATAATATGGCTAGCTAACACCTAAGAGAATTCCTCACAGACCCCGGCCTGTTTTTTTTCCACTGTGGAACTATAGCACAACCTGGTGGTGATTACTGTTTTTACAATGGTTTATGAATGTGAATGGCCAAAATTACAAACCAAAGTAAAAGAATGCCTAGTGTTTAGGCTTTTAGAAAATAAAGTATCAGGAAAAAGAAGTGTAGAGTGGCTCTCTTAAATCATAATTATGATAGATCTTCTGACAGTTTCTAAAATAATATACGTTAAGAATGATTTAGTAAGGTTACTGATGAGTCACTGACACACACTGATACAATTTTAACATTCATGTATTTTCATAATGCCCCTTTTTATGACTTTTCCAATTATGTGAACAGTGTTTCAAAAGCAAAAGCATTTAAGGGGCAAAAATATCTTTAATAGGTGACAAAGTAAACTAATATTTTATCAGCCGTGGTAGAATTCTTTTCTGCTTTGTGCCATAGGTACGATAAGCACCATCAAAAGACCAAAAAGAAAAGATGTACTTGTCATAGGATTTTTCCTTGGCTGTCAAATGTTAGCCGACAAGAATCTAGTCAATCAGGCTCATTTCCATTCTTTTTTTTTAAGATTTTATTTATGTATTTGAGAGAGAGAGAGCACACGCAGGCGGAGCAACAAGGCAGAGAGAGAGGGAGAAGCAGGCTTCCTGCTAAGCAAGGAGCCTGATGCAGGACTCTAGCCCAGGACTTGAGTGGAAGGCAAACATTTAACCAACTGAGCCACCCAGGTGCCCCAGGCTCATCTCCATTCTTAAAAGTGTTCTTAAAATTGTTTCCCCTAAAAGCAAAGACAATTTTATATGCTTTTCTTTCACAGCTAACAATACCATTGATGCAAGACCTTGTGGACAAAATGGTGATTCATAGTATCTATAATCATTTATTATGTGTTTTTAAGACTTTACACTCATTCTTATTTAATCCTTTCAATAACCTTATCAAATTAATGATCAGCATCCCCCTCTTACAGAGTATGACACTAAGGCTTAGAGATATGAATGACTTGTTCAAGGTCACTCACCTGATGAGTGACAGAAGGAACCAAACCCTTCCCCAAGGCCATGCTCAGGCTCTGGCACATCGCAGGTCCTCAAATATTGGTTGACTCAGTGAACAAATGCACCCGTTAGAGGATGGTAAAGGTAAGCCTGTATTAGATCCAGTCCTTTGACTCTCCATCTGGTAATTTTTTCAGTAAGTTTTAGACATCCTTTGACTTTACTCTTGCATCTGCATGCAGTTATACTCTTCTGAGCCTGCAAAGTACCTTCTATATTCCAGAAATGAATAAAGCAGCAGTACCAGGCCAGAGACACCTGAGCTGTTTTATCCTTGAGGTACTAACAGGATCTCTATAATTTTTATGCTATAGATTCCACTGGAAGTCTAGTGAAGCTTCTGGAACCCATCCCAAAATAATCTTATTAAATATATTACAAAGGAAACTAACTATTTAAAATATTTTCAGGGGCGCCTGGGTGGCTCAGAGGGTTAAAGCCTCTGTCTTCAGCTCGGGTCATGATCTCGGGGTCCTGGGATCGAGCCCCGCATCGGGCTCTCTGCTCGGCGGGGAGCCTGCTTCCCCCTCTCTCTCTGCCTGCCTCTCTGCCTACTTGTGATCTCTCTCTCTGTCAAATAAATAAATAAATAAAATTTTTAATAAATAAATAAATAAATAAATAAATAAATAAAATATTTTCAATATTTCAATATTTCAATATTCTCTTTGGACTCTTAATCTCAGGAAACAAACAGAGGGTTGCTGGAGAGGAGGGACCTGGGAAGGATGGGGTGGCTGGGGGATGGACATTGGGGAGGGTATGTGCTATGGTGAGTCCTGTGAATTGTGTAAGACTGATGAATCACAGACCTGTATCTGTGAAACAAATAATACATTATGTGTTAATTTAAAATTTAAAAAAAAAAAAAAGAAATCAGGCTAATCTCAAAAGAGTTACCTGTAGACAAATCTTTTCAAAAACTAAATTATAAAAAAATTCTTAAATTCAAAAAGTGCTTTCAGCAAATATACTTATTTACATTTATATATATTCTCATTAATTACTAGGTGAGATACTCACTTCAATATGAATGGTCTGATGTAAGGCGAGTCTCCAAAAATAAGCATGGCTAGGTTCTGGAAAGGTATTAAATCAGTGTCCGAGTTTTACGACATTAATCAGCAAATAAACATTTATTGATTGCCTATAATAATAAGTCCATTTGATATAGCAAATATTTGTTAAGCACCTACTGTGTACCAGACACTCTCCTGGAAGTGTTAAGAACTAAGTAAAAATGAATAATTTTGTATTATTTTTTTGTGTAGCACTTTATAATCTTCAAAGCAGTTCTATATACATCCTTCATTCAAGCCTAATTGTAACACTGAGAGGTAAGCAAAGTCTGGAGACTTTTTTATTAATTCTGTATTTCCACAATAAACGCCACTTCAAACGCATGGTAGATGTTCAATAAATGCAGACATTGTGCTCTGTTCTTACACTTTAAACAAGCCCCTGAATTAGGGTTACCAGATAAAATGTAGAACACTCAACTAAATTTGAATTTCAAATAAACAACAGTTATTTAGTGTAAGTATGTCCCATGCAATATTGTAACATACACTGTATTCATTTAGTGGGGCTGTCATAACAAAGTGCTATAGACTGGGATACTGAAACAACAGAAATTTATTTTCTCACAATTCTGAAGGCTAGAAGTGCAAGATAAAAGTGTTAGTAAAGTTGGTCTCTTCTGAATCCTCTCTTCTTGGCTTGTAGACATCCATTTTCTCACTATGTCCTCACAGTCTTCCCTCTATACCTGTGTCCTAATCTCTTCTTATAAGACTCCAATCATATTAGATTAGGGTGTACCCTAATGACCTCATTCTCTCTTACTTGTCTGTTTAAAAGCTCGATCTCCAAACACTGTCACAATCCGAGGTACTGAGGATGAGGGCTTCAACACACAAATTTGGTGGGGGGCATAGGTCAGCCCATAACACACACTAAAACATTGTTGTTTATCTAAAATTCAAATTTAACTGGGCATCCTTTATTTTTATTTGCTTAATCTGGCAGCCCTATCCTAGAGTTCTCTGGATTTCTCTGCCTCGGAGATCTCTCCACTGCAGAAACTCAACCATGGGTGGGTAGAAACAGGCCAGAATTGTAGGGAAATTCAGTGGGGTGCCAGCAGCCAGCAATCAATGCTAGATGTAGTTTAAGGGATAAAGACACCAGCTTCCTCTCTCCATCTCTCTCTGGAAGATAATTCTGAGTGTGTGCTACAGTCTCCCGAAGGTTTCCAGTGGGTTGGAGCCTCAGCTGCCCAGTAACACCCCTTACCCTCACACTGGCTTCCTTCCCTTCCCTACCTCTCCTTCCCACACCCCTTCTGCACTTTCTGGAGTCATCTCCCAAATAAACCTTCATATTTACATCTTTGTCTCAGCATCTGCTTCTGAGGGAACTCAACCTAAAACAAAATGCTTATTGAACTACATTTTCATTTTCAGGTGAGAGCTTTGGGGAGCATGGCAGACGCTGAAGAGCATGGGGAATGAGAGTGCTGGGCCTTCTTTCCTTTATCCTGCACTGCCTCAAGTACCAATCATTACACTCCTATCCCATACCAGGCCCTGGGAGAGTCCCTTTAGAGTGTCTTGATTAATCCTTTCAACTACTCTGCACGGTAGCTATCTATTGTCAAATTGCAAATGGGGAAATGGATGCTCAGAGAGATTTTCTTTAGTCACATAGCTATGGCAAATGTCTTTTCCTTTGCTTAAAAGTGAGCTGAGAACACATAACACCTATATATGAAAAGATAACTACAAACACAAGATAGTAGGTGGAAGTGTATAACAGGTAGCTCGAAGAGGAAGTCTTATGGGCGTCCAAAGAGAGATAAGGGTGAACAATAGGGAGATCTTCACACAGGATGTTGGACCTGGGCTGAGTCTTAGCAAACATGTTAGGTTCAGCTGTGAGAGGAAGGGCAGGGAAAGCGTTCTGGGGTGGGTGAGCACCATGCAGTTGCAGAGCTGGGCAGTTGAGTATAAGAAGATGAGCAAAATAATTCCATCAGGATATTATCGTTCTCTAAAAATTACACTTTTAAGATTTTCTGAATGATCTGGAATCGTGACTATGTCCCCAGCTAGACTAAAGTAACTCAAACCTATGGGTGAGGCATTTATTTCTTCTCTATCCTCCCTATCCCACACATGACCTTGCCTCACGCTTAAGACCACAATCAGTCAATTGCGAAACATAGAGGACATTGGTGGCTTCTGTTTGCCCAATATCGCCCAGCCCCCCAATTCACCTGGTAACGGCATTTGTCTTTCCCTTAGAGGTCTTATTCCATGCAGTCCAGTAGGGCCTGAGTCGCCCCCCATCCCACTCCACCCCTCCCACCAACTCCCCACCCCTAGCCTAGCTACAAAAACAAACACATAGCCCAGAGCTGGCCAATTAAACCACCCTGTACTCCCTTTACAGCACGGATTCAGGAATGGGCACGTGGCCAGAGCCAAGCCAATCATTAACTGTAATTGCTATTAAGAAATAACAAGAAATACTTCTTTCTGCTACAACTAAGGTCCATAGTAGGAGTTAGGGGTTACAATTTAAGGTGTAAAGATCAAAAGATGAGGGGGGGCTGGTAAAGAGCTAGTAAAGATAAGAGAAGAAGAATCTCAGCAAAATCATTTGAACCTCTGGATCTAGCCATATCTGAAGTTAGCCGAACTGAACTTTCTGACTACATCAACAAATTCTCTTTTTGTTTTGAGAAAAAGAAATTAGACTTCAATTATTTGCTATCAAAAAAAGTTTTTATATAGTTAATTTCACTAGCTTGTTATTAAAATGTGTCCTGCCTGTGCCAATAGCCCACATTATCTTAGAGATCATTTTACTGAAATTCCTTCATTGGCCACCCAGGTGTGTTACTCCTCCTCTCAACTCTCTGCCTCCCACACCTAATATTTGCATTTACTTTGAAGAACTTCTAAAAGTTTAGAACTTCTAAAAGAACTTCTAAAAACACACCACCAACAAAGGAGGATCTCTAGAAAATCTTCCGAAAAGAGGAGAACAGCAAAAAGCCCAGTGTAGAAAACAACCGCAGCGATAGCTGACACCTTGATTTCAGCCAGTGAATACCTGAGCAGAAAATCCAGCCATGTGACCTATCAAAAGTGTGAGATAATCAATTTGTGAATTAGTGTAAGTCCCTTTCTGGTAATTCGTTACCCCACAATAGAAACTGACACGGACCACATGCAACAACTTGTCCTTCATCTTGGATCGGATATCTTAACATGCTGTAAAGGACTAGGGCCTTAGAAAACTAAAGTGGAGACCTATGGGCAGTTTCCAATGAAGCTGGGTAGCTGAAACATGTATATTCTGTGGAGCCTTCTCTGCCAAGAGAAGCAACTCTTCCAACTGTGCTTAAAGAGGTTAGTCTCCCTCTGCCTGAAAAACTTTCTGGTATACTGTAGAGGAAGTATCTAAACACTTAAGGAGATTGTAAATCTGAGCTCCTGCCTCAGGCACAAAGACAACAGCCTCACAAAAACTATTTAACCAGCTCCCACAATTGCATAAGTTCAAATCTTTGTAACAAACGTGTGTTGTGTGTGTGTGTGTGTGTGTGTATCCTAGTGTTTCTGCTTTTCTGGTTGAATCCATAGTGATGAAGAAGTCATTGTCCCTAATTCCATGTTCAAGTTGTATCCTTTTTGCCTCAGGCCCTGGGGTTAGGAGTTAGTTGGATAGTCAGGGCCAGAATCCCCAACAAGAAGATATGGCATCAGAACAGCTAAGATAAAATGGCACTAACATCCTGTTTTGCAGCTTAGGCAGGATCACACTAGCATTCTGTTTTGCAGCCTTTGAAGAAGTGACTTCTGCAAAACATCCTAAAATAAGACAATTAACCACAAGGCATTTGTCTCTATCACAGGCAAGGGGCAGTTAATACCTAAGCCTCCAGATGTCAGCAAAAAAGACCATCCACACATTGATATTAACCCAATAGATAAAGATATGTGACCAAAGCCCTGATTGGCAGGACTCAGCATACCCTGATTGCTTAAAATAGTTCTGCAAAGGAGCTCATAAAAACCCCTAAACTTAGAAACTCCGGGGGCAACCATTTTGGGACCTCCTCCTTCTCTGGGACCGTGTACTATTGCACAATAAACTTTACTTTGCTACCCCTACTCTTTGTCTGGTCTACCCCTTCATTCTTCGAAGCAGAGTGACCAAGAACTGTGGGCACTAAAGGAAGAAAATTCCTGCAACACTGGTCTTCCTAATGTACCTTCCTCAAAGTGTTTTACCTACATCTCTAGAAGAGGCAAAAGTCACACTGATTTTCCTCAGTTTGACTCAAGAGGCTCAGGACATATTAGGCAATTTTAATGAAGTCACCATGAGTTATTATCAACCCATTGTTTATGTATAGAAAAGAATAATGTGAGAAAATTTATGAATGTTTTACTTCAAAAACTATATTTTTTTTCCAAAGTGTTACCTTGATATTTCTCTTTAGTCTGTGAGGGTTCTTGTTTGTTTGTTTGTTTGTTTAAGGAATTTGAAAAATCTAAAAAATATATATCCTTTTGGTTTGTTTGGAAGTGAAAGAAAAACAAACTGGTTGTAGCAATCAGGCTTCAATCAGAGAAGAAAAGTCACTAGAGTATTATGGGAATAAGAGATTTATTATAGGAAATAGACCACACACAAATGTGGGAGTAGCTGAGGAAGTGAAGGTCAAAGGATTTGAGAAAGAGTCACTAACTAGTTCTCGAAAAACACTGGCATGAGTAGGTTAGTTGGAGGTTGCAGGGAAATCTGAGAGGCAGCTATATGCAGCTGCTTCAGTGGGATTGTGAAGGGGGCAAATGTTCCCTCTGTGGAGCTATGACCTCTGTGGGCCTTTAGCCAAGTTTCTGCATAATGGGATAGGAAAGAACTATGCCTGCTTTGGATGAGCATGGCCAGCAGTTGAAAACCGGACAGTGGGAGGAGAGCCAGAATAAGACAGGACCGGGGCACCTCTGTGTCTGTCTGCCTGACCAGGATGCTCTTCTGAAAATAATGGTCTTTGCTTCTCTTCAACCTTCCAAATCTCTTGGAAGTTGCTCTTTAGCCAACTCAGAACTGTGCACAGAAGAGGATTCTGGGAAATGTAATTCTCAGCTTAACAAGAAGTAACAGCACCATCCAGCATACTAGCTTAGTAAAAGAGGGATTTATTGATCCTAGGATTCCTCAAAGAATTGAGGACAGGAATGAGATTGTCTCAGGAATATTAGAAAACAGGAACTCCAACACCATCACCTCTCTCAGTGTCTTGCCTCTCTTGCTGATCTCCACTTACCTGCTTCTTTATCCCCTCTCCACAGATAGACTTGTTCCCCTGCAGGAAAACTATGCTAACTGCTGACAACTCCTGATTTTTTTTTTTTAAAGATTTATTTGTTTATTTGAGAGAGAGAGAGAGAAAGAGAGTGCAAGCAGGGCAGGGAGAAGCAGAGGGAGAGATAGAGGGATAAGCAGACCCCCCCACTGAGTAGGGAGCCCGACACGGGACTCAATCCCAGGACCCTGAGATCATGACCTGAGCCAAAGGCAGATACTTAACTGACTGAGCCACCCAGGCACCTGTCTTGAGTTTTATTTCTTACAGCTTCCTCAAATGTGTTAACTGGAGAGACTCTCCAAGTTCTGTCTCTTGGTGCCTAGTCCAAGACATGCTGAGAAAGGACTCATTGGCCAGCAGACTGGGTCATGTTCTAATATTGTTGATCCTGCTGTACCATGTGGATGGGGAAGGAAGGAGCAGTTGTCAGAGGAAAGTAAAGTATTTTGAACAAAGCAGCTCATAGACGTCCACTGCATGGGGAACTACTCATAATATAACAGGCTCTATGCTAAGAGCTTTGCATGTATTATTTTATTTAATGCTTATGTCAACACTTTGTGGTTGTTTTCCTTCTTGTTTCCATTTTACACTTAAGGAAATTGAGGCCCAGAGAGATGATATCTTACTGAATGTCCCAGCATGCACAAGTAGTAAGATTGGTCTGGCTCTAAAAATTACTGTTTGTGCTACACCAGTGGCTTCTAGTGTTTCAAGGAGCCCCAGTAGCTTTATCTGAATGTCAGTATGTGATGGGCTTTCCCCCAAGATTGCATTTCAACAAAACCTAACTTTTTTTTTAAGTTCTTAAAAACCACTATGCCATATTGTACTACCTTCTTTCCCATTTCACAAGTAGCAGAGACAAAAAATAATGACCTAAAATACACATCTGGAGAAAAGCTCTGACTCCTGGTACAGAGCTCTTTTTTCTATTCCATACAGCCCCTGTACTCTTGATCATCCACTATAGTAAATATGATAAAAGCGACTTTTAATTTCTGACTTGTAGCAAGAAAAGGCTGTGTTCCCTCTCAAGTTCATTTAGTTTAGCATAATCAAAATAAAACCCACACTTGATGTAATCACATAAATTGCTACTGATACTACTTCAGACTCAAGAACTTTTTACCACAAAGAAAGGTCAAAGCAAAATGGAATAACAGCTTGGAAGTTCATTGTTTCTTTTCCTTCCAGAATTTCATTATCAATAGCAACTAATATATATTGGGCATGCTATCATAAAGTAGAAAAAAGTAAGCATGTAAAACACAGTCTTGGCCTTTTCTTTTTAAAGTTTTTATTTAAATTCCAGTTAGTTCACATACAGTGCAGTATTAGTTTCAGGTGTATAATATAGTGATTAAACATTTCTATACATCACCTGGTGCTCATTACAACAAATATACTCCTGAATCCCCATCACCTATTTCACCCATTCCTCCACCCACCTTCCTCTGGTAACCATCAGTTTGTTCTCTACAGTTAACTCTATTTCTTGGTTTGCCTCTCTCTTTTTTTCTCCTATGACCATTTATTTCTTAAATTCCACAAATGAGTGAAATCATATGGTATTTGTCTTCCTTTTATTGACTTATTTCACTTAGCGTAATGCTTTTTATCTCCATCCATGTTGTTGCAAATTGCAAGACTTCGTTCTTGTTTATGGCTCAGTAGTATTCTATTGTGTATGTGTACACCACATCTTCTTATCCATTCATCAGTCAATGGATACTTGGGCCGTTTCCATAATTTGGCTACTATATAGTTAATGCTACTATAAATATCAGGGTGTATGTATCCCTTTGAATTAGTATTTTTGTATTCTTTGGGTAAGTATCTAGTAGTGTGATTTCTGGGTTGTAGGGTAGCTCTATTTTAAACTTTTTGAGGAATCTCCATACTGTTTTCCAGAGTGGCTGCATCAGCTTGCATTCCCACCAATAGCGCAAGAGGGTTACCCTCTCTCCACAACCACACCAACACCTGTTGTTTCTTGTGTTGTTGATTTTAGCCATTCTGACAGGTATGATGTGGCATTCCGTTGTAGTTTTGATTTGTATTTCAAATACAAATGGTGAGTGATTTTGAATATCTTTATATGCGTTTGTTGGCCATCTGTGTTTCTTCTTTGGAAAAATAAATTCATGTCTTCTGCCCATTTTTAATTGGATTATTCATTTTTGGGGTGTTGAGTTTTATAAGTTCTTTATATATTTTGGATACTAATCCTTTATCAGATATGTCATTTGCAAATATCTTCTTCAGCCTTTGTTGATTGTTTCCTTTGCTATGCAGAAGGTTTTTTTTTTGTTTTTTTTTTTGTTTTTTTGTTTTTTTGTTTTTTTTTTGAAGTCCCAACAGTTTATTTTTGCTCTTGCTTCCCTTGCCTCAGGAGACAAGAAAGAAGTCACTATGGCTGATGTCAAAGAGGTTACTGCTTGTGTTCTTCTCCAGGACTTTAAGGCTTCGATCCCTATCAAAATACCAATAGCATTTTTCACAGAGCTATAGCAAACAATTCTAAAATTTGTACGGAACCACCAAAGACCCAAAATAGCCAAATCAACCTTGAAAAAGAAAAGCAGAGCTGGAGGCATCACAATTCCAGATTTCAAGTTATATTGCAAAACTGTAGTGATCAAAACAGTATGGTAATGATACAAAAGCAGACACATAGTTCAATCGAACAGAAGATTAAACCCCCAAAAAAGCCCCACAACTATATGATCAATTAATCTTCAACAAAGCAGGAAAGCATATTAAATGGGAAAAAGACAGTTTCTTCAATAAATGGTGTTGGGAAAATTGGACAGTAACATGCAAGAGAATGAAATTGAACCACTTTCTTTTTTTTTTGAACCACTTTCTTACACCATACACAAAAGCAAATTCAAAATGGATTAAAAACCTAAAGGTCCCAGCCTTTTAAATTTGGTTGAGTGGATAGAATACAAATGTGGAATATAATCAACCATTTATGCTAGCCTATTTTAGCCACTAATGAATGATACAGAATAGGAATAACACTGAGGCCTAGAACAGTCAGAAAAGGTATCATGGAAAGGGGCACATGTGGCTCAGTGAGTTTAGCAGCCTACTCATGATCTCATCTCAGGTCTTGATCTCATGGTTGTGAGTTCAAGCCCCACCTTGAACTCCACGCTGGGCATGGAGTGAAGGAAGGAAGGAAGGACGGAAGGAAGGAAGGAAGGAAGGAAGGAAAAAAGGAAGGAAAGGAGGAAGGAAGGAAAAAGGAAGGAAGAAAGGAAGGAAAGGAGAAAAGGTATCATGGGGGACATAAGAGTTGAAAGCCTGGACTTATTGCTATAATTCATTCATTCATTCACTTATCCATTCATTCATTCATTCATTCAATACTTATTGAGTTAAGCATCATACTTAATGCATGTAAGAGTAAATGAGCAATGGCATACAGGCTGGATAAGAGGTATGGAAGACTCATAAGAGACATTATTCCACTATCAAAATAATACAATTGAATCTCAAGCAGACTCCGTGCTGAGCACGGACCCAATGGGGATCAGTATCACAACTCTGAGATCATGACTTGAGCCAAAACCAAGAGTCAGACATTTAACCAACTGCATTACTCAGGCGCCCCTAGATCCCTTTTTAATGAAGTAAAAGCCTGGTCACTGTCTACAAAGACACAGAAAAACATTTAAATAATAAGTCTCTGTAAGAATAAATGTCTAAATAGCCCCTGTTGAGGACAACCAGGACTGTATCACACAGAGTAGTCTCAAAGAAATGGCACAAGGGAAAGAGGATGTACCCAGTACCTCCAAGTTCTTACCACACAACTGCTTATAAGGAACATAGCTGGCCATACCATGGTTGTGCTCCAGAAAAAAGACATAGATCCTCTGCCACTGTGCATATTTATGGGAGCAATGAAAGGAACAGGAATTACTCAACTGACTTGGGAAATTCAGCCTAGCTGGTATAAGAAACACTCTTTCCTGGCATGTTAATGTACATATCAGCAATAGTTTTAGGAAGAGGCCTTGAAATTTACATCCCCCCTACTTAGTCAACTTATTATTGCTAGGTGCCTGAGGGAGGGTCACTGTCCTTTTCCAATAGAGAAATAGTCTGTCTTCTCAGAACTGTAGGAAATCCGAGTGAGGTGGGATGGGGAGATACATCCACAGACAGGACTTGACTAGGCGAGAAGAAAGAGGGTTGGGCATTCTATACAAGGGGCCTGCACAGGTGAAGGTGCAGAGGCAGAATCAGGATGCCACATTTCCCATAGTAACTCAAGTGCTTAGTTCAGTGCCAAATAATAATAGGTAAATATTTGTTTGCTGGCTGAAAGATATTTAGGAAATCTGCATGCCCAGAATCTCAAACTTGGTCCATAAAATAAGTGTCAATGTCTTGAGGCATATTCAAAGCCACAAGAAATAAATGACAACAATTTTACCAGATTTGCTGATACATTAATTTAAATATATACATATATATTTTTAAATTTTATACATTATATGTGTGTATATATAACTAGATTCTTCAAACAAAACATGAAATGAGATTTAAAAAAATGAAATCTAGCCTTTGAAATGAGCTAGGGAGTATTATTCTAAGCAAAAAAGGTCAATCAGAGAAAGACAAATACCATATGATGTCACTCATACGTGGAATTTAAGAAACAAAATAAACAAGCAATGGGGGAAAAAAGAGAGGCAAACCAAAGAACAAGACTCTTAAGTATAGAGAACAAACTGATGGTTACTGGAGGGGAGGTGGAAGGTGGATGGGTGAAATAGGTGATGAGAATTAAGGAGGGCACTTGTCATGATGAGCACTGGGTGATGTACGGAGGTGTGGAATCACTGTATTGTACACCGGAAACTAATATTATACTGCCTGTTAACTAATTGGAATTTAAATAAAAACTTCTCAAAAACATAAAATGAGAGAAATTTCTTCCTGCAGTAACTTCAGGTGCTATTTCAGACCCCTGGGAAGAACATGTTCATTCTTTTCCACTATTAGGAATACTGTGATGGAAAAGCTTCAAAAGCATGAGTAACGGGTTCCTGTTAAGCAAAAGTAAAAGAAAATGTGATGAAAATAGCAAATAGATGAGTTGTAAGGTTCCTAACCATTTCTTGAAGAAAGAGTTGTGAAGACTAAAAAACCTTTCTCTTTAAATCAGCAGTAAACTGGATTATGTGGCCTCCACAATAAATATTATTATAATATGTATGCATATAAATCATATATAATATGTATTATTATAAATTTACATATAATACAACTGATTTAAATATAAATATATAAAATATATATCATTCTATTATTATATTTATATTATATTATACATAGTATGTATAATATTTAAAATAAATAAAAGTTAAAAATAGAAATATTAGTTTATATCAATAGGCTTCCACAATAAAGTGTCTAGCTTTATAAACCATCTTTGGGGAAAAATAAACAAAAATAAAACCCTGCTAGATCTAAGAATTTGTAACTGTACACACACACACACACACACACACACACACACACAAAATGTTTTTTATGGCCATAAGTGAAGATGACAATAGTACAGCTAATGTGATATATGATAATAGTTCACTATTAGAAATTTTAAGGATTAAATATAAGTAGAAAGAAAATGGATCGCCAAGATTCACTTTGGTATATTTTTGCATAAAATTTTACTAGTCTTCAGTTCCAAAATTCGGTCTTACTGCCTTGCTTCACTTCTTTCAGAAAATGCATATTGTGCAATTCGGGGCTCCCTGAGATTAACTAGTATGGTCAGTTCGGTGTGGCTCTAAACTTCAGATCTGGATATTGTCCCCCATTTGCTCTTTCCAAAGATGCAGGGCACTTATTTCAGTATACCTGTCCTACTGTATTAGCTTAAAAAATGCTGGTGACAGTTTGGCTGAAAAGTCAAATGGAAAAGAATTTGAAAGGCTCAGCATCTTCCCTTCTGCTGATTTTTTTAGACTGATTCTTGAGAAGAATGTTCCTGTGCAGAATGTGACCAGGCTGTGGCTCCTCTAATCCCGTCACCGCAAGCCATTTCATAATCAGCGGAGATGGCCACACAGTTCATTCACCCCATAGTGATGAGAATCAAACGTGAAAATGGTTGAAATAATTGGGTCAAATCTGCAGCGGGCCACATAAAAATGAGGGCATATTCAAAAATCATAACAGATCATACTTTCTGTGGGTAAAATAGGAGTGATAATAGGGAAGTATCAGCCAGTTTCAGAAGGACACTGGCAAGTAAAATGATGTAAATCATTCATATTTGTATAGGTATGGAATAAAAATAAACAATACTGTTTGTCATACAAATTTAGGCAGATTTATGTCCCAAACGTCTAATTGCCAGCTCATTCCCTCTCATAATAAAAAAGTTAGCCAGCAAAGGAAGCACTGGGGAGTCAGAATATTTTAAGCTTAAGTATTATTTTTAATACCGTTTCATTATGCTAGGTTGGATTTCTTCCATTTGTCATTCCAAGTCCATCCTCTGCCCTTCTCTGCTGTGTTCCGTGCCCTGGGAGGATGGTTTGTTTGGACTGTATCAATAGGCTTCCTTATCCTCTGATTTCCAATTTGGCCAATAGAGGGCATGAAAGATCAGAGAAAGGGAGGAGAGTGAGGTTGAGCATTGTTTCAGCTCAATGACCTCTTGAGCTGACCCCTTGATGAGGTCATCCCTCCATAGAAGGTCATGGCTCTTTCTAGGTGGCCTATTCCACAAAGTCTATCTTCAGATTCCTGCAGCTACTTCCTCCTCTTTACCCTGTTACTGCACCACTCCTAGTGGTTTCCATACTCCTCATCCAAACCTTTATAAACAATCCCTCTAGTAAACTCTCCTCAATACACCAACCTCTTTGACCAGGTGTGACCTTGGTTGAATCACATGACCAGCTAAAACCTTGACTGAATCATATGACCAGTAATCATTGTTTACAATTATTTGGCAATTCGTTCAAAGTAATTGTCTGATGATAACAAAAGGTGTGGCTATTTCCCTTCACCTTTTGCATGCTTTCCTTGATAAACCTGAGACAGGATTCATGGAATGCACCTTCTGTATTATCTCAGACCTTCCTCAAGTGTATGTGACCTTGCCTTTATTAAAACAGCTCTAGGTCTAACAGCTGTCTTGGGGATGGAAAACAAGTAATTCTGTCAGGTTGACTCAAGTCAGGCCTCTATTCACTGAATGTAAAATTTTTGGTGATACAAGTCAAGTAGGTCTGCTTATCTAGTTTAATCTTTATTGGGGACAATTCATTCATTACATTTCCTTGATTTCTATCAGCTTTTGCTCTGAACTATCTTTTCAAGGATTTATATGATAACCTTGGAATGTAGAGATAATATATCCTTCTAGGGCAAAGAGCACATTTGTTTCCTGACCAGGATAATAAGGATGAGTTCTCCCTCCAGCGCAAAAGTTGGGCAGGTTCTCCTGCAAGTCATTCTAAAAGATTGGGGTTTTCTAAATTTGGAATTCCCAGCTGTGACGCAAACCCACTACATTCACAGCATACGCTGGGACCTTTTCACCTAACCCATGGAACTTGGAAGGGAAAGGAACCAATGCAGACATGAAGCTCACACTTCCTGCTGTGCTAGGAGTAGAAAAGTCCTTTGTCTCTGACCAAGATGTCTATCTTCTATCGGCATTTATGAAACTATGGCAGGCTAATCTGTGAGTCTGCAAACAGGGTAAAAATCTCATACCCTTCACAGTTCTTAACAGTCCAAGGACTCCCACTGTAACCGACTTACTTGAATTCACTCCTTGGTGAGTCACAGATAGAAACTACAGCAGGTGGAGTTATTGCACAAAGTAAACTTTGTTTGCAGCAAATAAGGAGATCATGAGGAATAACTTCCAAAGCCATGACTCCTCAAGAAAGGGTAAATGGGTACCTTTTATTTAGGGTTAGGATGAATATTTAGATAGGGGAGCCTTGCCATCAAATATAGAGGTGGACATAGGGTGGGGCATGTGCCTTAAGGAAACATGCCTATATGTTCAATGTATGTTATGTGCTCCTCCTTGGGCACGGATTTTAGTATTATCAGGTAAAGGTAACTGTTGGTCACTCCATGGATCACTCCATGGTCCATCTGTGCAGGTGTGAGTCGAGGTTAAGTTAAAACTTGTCTGATGCCAAGTGATATGGAGCATTTCTTCATGTGTCTGTTGTCCATTTGCACGTCTTCTTTGGAAAATTGTCTGTTGATGTCTTCTGCCCATTTCTTGATTGGATTATTTGTTCTTTGGGTGTTGAGTTTGATCATTTCTTTATAGATTTTGGATACTAGCCCTTTATGTGATAAGACATTTGCAAATATATTCTCCCATTCTGTCAGCTGTCTTTTGATTTTGTCAACTGTTTCCTCTCCTATGCAAAAGTTTTTTATCTTGATGAAGTCCTAATAGTTCATTTTTGCTTTTGTTTCTCTGGCCTTTGGAGACACATCTAGCTAGAAGTTACTGTGGCCGAGGTCAAAGAGGCTGCTGCCTGTGTTCCCCTCAAATATTTTGATAGATTCCTGTCTCATATTGAGGTCTTTCATCCATTTTGAGTCTATTTTTGTGTGTGATGTAAAGAAAGGGTCCAGTTTCAGTCTTCTGCATGTGGCTGTCCAATTTTCCCAACACCATTTGTTGAAGAGACTCTCCTTTTTCCACTGGATATTCTTTCATGCTTTGTCAAACATGAGTTGATCATAGAGTTGAGGGTCCATTTCTGGGTTCTCTATTCTGTTCCTTTGATCTATGTGTTTGTTTTTGTATCAGTACCATACTGTCTTGATGATTACAGCTTTGTAATACAGCTTGAAGTCCAGAATTGTGATGCCTCCAGCTTTGGTTTTCTTTTTCAACATTCCTTTGGCTATTTGGGGTTTTTTCTGGTTCCATACAAATTTTAGGACAATTTTTTCCAGTTCTGCAAAAAATTTTGTTGGTATTTTGATAGGGATTGCATTGAATGTGAAGATTGCTTTGAGTGCATAGGTATTTTAACAATATTTGTTCTTTCAATCCATGAGCATGGAATGTTTTTCCATTTCTTTGTGTCTTCCTCAATTTCTTTTGTAGGTGTTGTATAGTCTTCAGAGTACAGATCCGTATCTCTTTGGTTAGGTTTATTCCTTGGTATCTTTGGTTTTTGTTGCATTGTAAATGGGATTGATTCCTTGATTTCTCTTTCTTCTGCCTTATTTTTAATGTACAGAAATGCAACTGACTTCTGTTGCATTTGCTGCATTGATTTTATTATTTTTTAATTTTTAATTTTTTAAAAAATTTTAAAAAATATTTTATTTATTTGAGAGAGAGTGTGTGAGCAAGAAAGAGCATGAATGGTGGGGAGGAGCAGAGGGAGAAGTAGACTCCCTGCTGAGCAGGGAGCCCAATGTGGGGCTTGATCCCAGGACCCCAGTATCATAACCTGAGCTGAAGGCAGATGCTTAACTGAGCCACCAAGATGCATTGATCTTATATCCTGCCACTTTGCTGAATTCCTTTATCAGTTTTAGCAATTTTTTTGCTGGAGGCTTTTGGGTTTTCCACATAGAGTATTAGGTCATCTGTGAAGAATGAAAGTTTGACTTCGTCTTTGCAGATTTGGATGCCTTTTTCTTTTTGTTGTCTGATTACTGAGGCTAGGAGTTCTATACTAGGTTGAACAGTGGTGAGAGTGGACATTCCTGTTGTGTTCAGAATGGCTAAAAGTAACACTCAGGAAACAACAGATGTTGGTAAGGATACAGAGAAAGGGGAACCCTCTTGCACTGTTGATGGGAATGCAAGCTGATGCAGCCACTCTGGAAAACAGTATGGAGGTTCCTCAAAAAGTTAAAAATTGAACTGCCCTAAGACTCAGAAATTGTACAACTAGGTATTTACCCAAAGGATACAAACAGTGATACAAAAGGGCACATGCACCCTAATGTTTATAGAAGCAATGTTCACAATTGCTAAAATATGGAAAGAACCCAGAAGTCCATCAATAGATGAATGGATAAAGAAGATATGGTACATGATGTAGTTTTTAAATGTTGGTGAAGTCCAGAGCCGACGGCCAAGAAAGAATTCTTGAGACGCTTTGGAGCAAAAAACGTGATTTTACTAAAGCATGGGCAAAGGACCCATGGGCAAAAAGAGTTGCTGCCCCAGGATTGTGAGAGGCAACTGATGATATACTTTGGGGTGGGGAAGTAAAGACAAAGGGAAGTTCCAAAAGCATTTTAATATGCTAAAGGAGACACACGGAATACCAGAGGTCTTGCTGTTGTCAAACTAAGGCTACTTTTGCCTCTAGCAAGTCATTAACATTAAGACATTTGGGAGCTTCCATCAGGGTGAGTAGAAAACTCCTAAAAATTGCCCGGCGCCAATAGGAAAAAAGACGCGTGTTCACGACTACGGGAATGACACCCCCCCCCCCACCCGGGCCCACCACGTGCGATTTCGGGGCGCCCTGAAAACGTTGGCCTGACGACCACGGCACCAAAATCGACTTTGCCGGGCCTTTCCAGACACTTCTCGTGAGTGTTCTACCCCAATTGATATCGATTGGGGTAGAAAACACTTGAGAATTCCCGCGCCCCGAATCGGACAAAAGAGGCGCGTTGGCGCCTCCCAGAGCTACCTCTCCCGGGACCCGGGCCCACCGCGCGAGATTTCGGGCCGCCCCTTAGCCGTTGGCCTTACGGACCCCGACGCCGGAAGCTACTATGCCAGGCATTTCAGGCAATTCTACACAAATCGATATCAATATCGATATCTGGGGAGCAGGCGGAGTCCTCTCCTGTGGCTGCCGTGTCCCCGACGGCTGAGGGTCGGCGCACCGGGCCTCGGGGGACGGAAGCCTGGAAACCCAAGCTAGGGTCAGGCTTAGGGCCTGGGGTCCCCGCAGGCCCCATCTGCCTGCGCCGAGGCGAGCGCCCCGGGGGTCTGGCTTGAGGGCGTGGGTCGGGCCGAGTGCCAGCCTCCGGGTTTCCGTGCGGCAGGGGCCGGCGGGGCAGGTGGCCTCAGGGGGGCGTGGCCGCTCTCTGCTGCTCCGAGGCTTCGGCGGAGCTCCAAACGGCACGCTGCCCATCCGGGTGCCAGGCGGAGTGCGCGGGTAGGGCCGCGGCGTCCCCGACCGCTTCGGCCCCGGGGCCGGGCGTCCGGGCACCGAAGC
>CM052899.1:67410596-67443612 GCA_028534135.1 Potos flavus | reverse complement strand
CCCCCCCCGCCCCCCCCCCCCCCCCCCCCCCCGGGACCCGGGCCCACCGCGCGCGATTTCGGGCCGCCCCGACGCCGTTGGCCTGCCGGACCCCGGTGCCGGAAGCGACTTTGCCGGGCCTTTCCGGGCAATTCTCACGAGTTTTTTCCCCAATCGACATCAGCCCTGGTCCATTCGGCACGTGTCTTTTGTCCGATTGGTGGTGCGGCCAATTCTCATGGGTTTTCAGCCTGATATGAGGCTGGATTCTAGGACCCCAAGATCATGATCTGAGCCGAAGATTGCTGCTTAACAGACTGAGCCAACCAGGCACCTTAAGAATGACTTTTTTTTTCTTTCTTTCTTTTTTCGTTAACATATAATGTATTATTTGTTTCAGGGATACAGTTCTGTGATTCATCAGTCTTACACAAATCACAGCACTCACCGTAGCATATACCCTCCCCAGTATCCATCACCCAGCCAGCCTCATCCCTCCCACCCCCTTCCACTCCATCAACCCTGAATTTGGTTCCTGAGAGTAAGAATCTCTTATGGTTTGTCTCTCTCTCTGCTTTCATCTTGTTTCATTTTCCCCTCCCTTCTCCTATGATCCTCTGTCTTGTTTTTAATCCTCATCTCCGTGAGATCATATGATAATTGTCTTTCTCTGATTGACTTATTTCGCTTAGCATAATACCCATCCACATCATTGCAAATGGCGATTTCATTTTCTTTGATGCCTGCATGGTATTCCATTGTATATATATATCACATCTTCTTTATCATCTGTTGATGGACATCTAGTCTCTTTCCATAATTTGGCTATTGTGGACATTGCTGCTATAAACATTCAGGTGCACATGCCCCTTCCGATCACTACATTTCTATCTTTGGGGTAAGTACGCAGTAGTGCAATTGCTGAGTCATAGGGTAGCTGTATTTTCAACTTCTTGAGGAACATCCATACTGTTTTCCAGAGTGGCTGCACCAACTTGCATTCCCACCAACAGTGTAGGAGGGTTCCCCTTTCTCTACATCCTTGCCAACACCTGTCATTTCCTGACTTGTTAATTTTAGCCATTCTGACCTCTGTGAGGTGGTATCTCATTGAGGTTTTGAATTGTATTTCCCTGATGTGGCGTGATGTCGAGCACTTTTTCATGTGTCTGTCAGCCATTTCGATGTCTTCTTTGCAGAAATGTCTGTTCATGTCCTCTGCCCACTTCTTGATTGGATTATTTGTTCTTTGGGTGTTGAGTTTGAAAAGTTCTTTACAGATTTTGGATACTAGCCCTTTATCAGATATGTCATTTGCAAATATCTTCTTCCATTTTGTTGGTTGTCTTTTGGTTTTGTTGAGTGTTTCCTTTGCTGTGCAAAAGCTTTTGACCTTGATGAAGTCCCAATAGTTCATTTTTGCCCTTGCTTCCCTTGCCATTGGCGATGTTTCTAGGAAGAAGTTGCTGACACTCAGGTCAAAGAGGCTGCTGCCTGTGTTCTCCTCAAAGTTTTGATAGGTTCCTGTCTCACATTGAGGTCTTTCATCCATTTTGAGTCTATTTTTGTGTGTGATGTAAGGAAATGGTCCAGTTTCATTCTTCTGCATGTGGCTGTCCAATTTTCCCAATACCATTTATTGAAGAGACTGTCTTTTTTCCATTGGACATTCTTTCCTGCTTTGTTGAAGATTAGTTGACCATAGAGTTGAGGGTCCATTTCTGGGCTCTCTATTTTTTTCCATTGATCTATGCGTCTTTTTTTGTGCCAGTACCATACTGTCTTGATGATTACAGCTTTATAATACAGCTTAAAGTCCAGAATTTTGATGCCATCAGCTCTGGTTTTCTTTTTCAGCATTCCTCCGGCTATTCAGGTTCTTTCCTGGTTCCATGTAAATTTTAAGATTATTTTTTCCATTTCTTTGAAAAAAGCTGATGGTACTTTGATAGGGATTGCATTAAATGCGTAGATTGCTCTAGGAAGCATGGATATTTTCACAATATTTGTTCTTCCAATCCATGAGCATGGAATGTTTTTCTATTTCTTTGTGTCTTCCTCATTTTCTTTCATGAGTACTTTATAGTTTTCTGAGTACAGATTCTTTACCTCTTTGGTTAGATTTATTCCTAGATATCTTGTGGTTTTGGGTGTAATTGTAAATGGGATTGACTCCTTAATTTCTCTTTCTTCTGTCTTATTGTTGGTGTATAGAAATGCAACTGATTTCTGTGCATTGATTTTATATCCTGATGCTTTACTGAATTCCTGTATGAGTTCTAGCAGTTTTGGGGTGGAGTCTTTCAGGTTTTCCACCTAAAGCATCATATCATCTGCAAAGAGTGAGAGTTTGATTTCTTCTTTGCCTGTTTGGATGCCTTTTATTTCTTTTTGTCTGATTGCTGAGGCTAGGACTTCTAGTACTATGTTGAATAGCAGTGGTGATAGTGGACATCCCTGCCGTGTTCCTGACCTTAGGGGAAAAGCTCTCAGTTTTTCCCCATTGAGAATGATATTTGCTATGGGTCTTTCATAGATGGCTTTGATGATATTGAGGTATGTACCCTCTATCGCTACAATGTGAAGAGTTTTGATCAAGAATAGATGCTGTACTTTGTCAAATGCTTTTTCAGCATCTATTGAGAGTATCATATGGTTCTTGTTCTTTCTTTCATTAATGTATTGTGTCACATTGATTGATTTGTGGATGTCGAACCAACCTTGCAGCCCAGGAACAAATCCCACTTGGTCGTGGTGAATAATCCTTTTAATGTACTGTTGGATCATATTGCCTAGTGTTTGGGTGAGAATTTTTGCATCCATGTTCATCAGGGATATTGGTGTGTAATTCTCCTTTTTGATGGGGTCTTTCTCTGGTTTTGGGATCAAGGTCATGCTGGCCTCATAACATCGGTTTGGAAGTTTTCCTTCCATTTCTATTTTTTCAACTTTTTTTTTCTTTTTCCAAACAGTTTTAGGAGAATAGGTATTAATTCTTCTTTAAATGGTTGTTTGGGATCAAGGTCATGCTGGCCCCATAAAATGAGTTTGGAAGTTTTCCTTCCATTTCTGTTTTTTCAACTTTTTTTTTTTTTTCTCCCAAACAGTTTCTGGAGAATAGGTATTAATTCTTCTTTAAATGTTTGGTAGAATTCCCCTAGGAAGCTATCTGGCCCTGGGCTCTTGTTTGTTTGGGAGATTTTTGGTGACTGCTTCAATTTCCTTACTGGTTATGGGTCTGTTCAGGTTTTCTATTTCTTCCTGGTTCAGTTTCGGTAGTTTATACATCTCTAGGAATGCATCCATTTCTTCCAGATTGTTTAATTTGCTGGCATATAGCTGCTCATAATATGCTCTTATAATTGTATTTCTTTGGTGTTGGTTGTGAGCTCTCCTCTTTCATTCACAATTTTATTAATTTGGGTCCTTTCTCCTTTTTTTTCTTTTTTTTTTAAGATTTTATTTATTTATTTGACAGAGAGAGAGAGATCACAAGTAGGCAGAGAGGCAGGCAGAGGGAGATGGGGAAGCAGGCTCCCTGCTGAGCAGAGAGCCCAATGCGGGGCTCGATCCCAGGACCCTGAGATCATGACCTGAGCCGAAGGCAGAGACTTTAACCCACTGAGCCACCCAGGTGCCCCTTCTTTCTCTTTTCTTTTTGACAAGTCTGGCCAGGGGTTTATCAGTCTTATTAATTCTTTCAAAGAACCAGCTCCTACTTTCATTGATCTGTTCTACTGTTCTTTTGGTTTCTATTTCATTGATTTCGGCTCTGATCTTTATTAATTCTCTTCTCCTGCTGGGCTTAGGCTTTATTTGCTGTTCTTTCTCCAGCTCCTTTAGGTGTAGGGTTACATTTTGTATTTGAGACCTTTCTTGTTTCTTGAGAAAGGTTTGTATTGCTATATACTTTTCTCTTAGGACTGCCTTTGCTGTATCCCAAAGATTTTGAACAGTTGTGTTTTCATTTTCATTTGTTTCCATGAATTTTTTAATTCTTCTTTTAATTTTCTGGTTGGCCAATTCATTCTTTAGTAGGGTGCTCTTTAGCCTCCATGTATTTGAGTTCTTTCCAACTTTATTCTTGTGATTGAGTTCAAGTTTCAAAGCGCTGTGGTCCAAAAATATGCAGGGAATGATCCCAATCTTTTGGTACTGGTTGAGACCTGATTTGTGACCCAGTATGTGATCTATTCTGAAAAACGTTCCATGTGCACTAGAGAAGAATGTGTATTCTGTTGCTTTGGGATGGAATGTTCTGAATATATCCTGAAGTCTCTCCGGTCCAGTGTGTCATTTAAAGTCATTATTTCCTTGTTGATCTTTCACTTAGATGATCTATCCATTTTGGTGAGGGGGGTGTTAAAGTCCCCTACTATTATTGTATTATTGTTGCTGTGTTTCTTTGATCTTGTTATTAATTGGCTTATATAATTGGCTACTCCCATGTTAGGGATATAGATATTTAAAACTGTTAGATCTTCTTGTTCGATAGACGCTTTAAGTATGATATAGTGTCCTTCCTCATCTCTTATCATAGTCTCTGGCTTAAAATCTAATTTTTCTGATATAATATCTCAACCCCAACTTTCTTTTGATGTCAAAAACTGCTTTTCAAAAGAACAGTTATAGCATGAACTTCCTCCAAAACCCTGTCTAATCTAGGGCTTGCCAAAGTCTCCCAACAGCATCTCTGCTGCCAGGCACACTTCTAACACCATTAGATATGCTATGCCATAAGATCCAACAGGCATGTTAGCCTAGACCTGTTGCAGAGCTCATTTGTGTTCCAGGACCCACTTAAAACTGGCAGCTGATGGATTATCTCATGAATGGAGTGGTGTAGCATGCCCAAATGTGGTATAAGTTGTCACCACAATCCATCATACACCATGCCTCTTTCTTTGTGGTGGCTGGTACAAGGTACTGCCACTTATCTCTCTGTAGAAGGGATCTCCTAATATTCCCCAAACCACTGAACCCCTTGAAACTTCATCAAGGTGGCAGGGCTCTGAACTCTCATCACAGTTTTTCTTCCACCTTCCAGTACACATAGTTTCTACTTCCTGCTCAGTAGGTTCAATTAACATTTTAAATAATCATCGTAAAAAGAAATATGTGATGTTTCATAAAATAAAATTAAAGGTATAGCTTTGTCTCTGCTATCTAAATGCACACTGCTCCTGGTTGGGTTAGAAAAGAATTCATTTGCCAGGTCATCGGTCACATGTCAGGTGCTAGGGTGATGACTTGTTCCAGTCAATATACATCTAAAACTATAACTGCAACAAACAATACAATCTGATTAGGTCTACAATAATCTATCATTTTCCAAGGCCCTTCAGGCTGTTGCTCTGGTCACACAGAAACATTTTATGCAGATATAATAGGAATCACTATCCCTGCTTCTCTCATGGTTTTTATGGCAGTGGTAATTTCTACAATCCCTTCTGAATTATCACTTCCCAATTACCATTGGTGTATTGTTTGGCAAGAGTTCCAGAGACTCTAGATGGTTTTTCCTTTCATAATAGCTCTCTGAAGGACAGGAAACCAGAATGGTACTTTGTTAGTTATCAAGTATATGTGTGTGCATTCTCACCATATATCCTGTAACTGTAATAATAAACACAGTGTGGATCTGCAGTTCTACTAGACTCACTGTTAGCTGAATTTAGGTCAATACTTTATGTAAAGCCTGATGTCCATAAGCACCTACTTTGGTGGACTTTTGTAGTGTTTGTGGTCTCTGGGGATCAGTGTAAAATTAGAGTCAGTACGTCAGACCCCCAGAAATTCCGGGTATTTCCCTTTCCTCAATGCACAGTCCCATGGGTAAATAGCTACAGGTCACTCTGCGCAAAGCTCTTCTCCATTCCATGGAGGAAACTAACTGTATAGCTTCCTTCACTATAGCTTCCTGCAGGGTTCTTTTGAAGAGGCATGTAGCCTCCACCTCTGCTGAGGGCCTTCTGGTCTATAAACCTGCTTAGTTCTGCGAACCTGGTAAGAAGTCATGAATCCAAACAGTGATGTCTAATTAGTTGCTTCCCAGCTGACCTCAAAGTATTCCTTCTATGTAAAACAGAACCTGAGTAGGCTGCCTATTTATTCCAGAACACCCCTATTACTATTCTCTGTGGATTCACTGTACTAACCACATCAAATATGTCTTTGTTAGGATCTACCGCCTAGCTTCTTCCCCTCTGAAATTCCATTTTCACACTGTAATCAGGAAATGCAATTTCTGTGGCATTTCCCACTGTCTTCTCTGGATGTCAGGAGAGCCTCAGAGAGAGGCTTGGTGTCATACCATGCTTGGTGAAGGAAGTGGCCTCTAGGCTTTCCCAGAGGGCATAAATAGGTGGTAGCAGAGCTAGGGCCAATGATAGGTTTTAGAGAATCAAATCAGGAGGCTGCCACTGCCTCCAGTTTCACTATGAACTCTAGAATGCTGCTAGAAGACCAAGCTGTGCTGAACACCTCATTCT
Source organism: Potos flavus (assembly GCA_028534135.1). Lineage (NCBI taxonomy): Eukaryota > Metazoa > Chordata > Mammalia > Carnivora > Procyonidae > Potos > Potos flavus. The sequence continues at coordinate 67,437,142 of CM052899.1, read as the reverse complement.
GCCTTCTATACATCAGAGGATGCATCACTGGAGGAACCTAATCACTGTTCAGAACTTTAGCTCCAAAGGATTTGAGAAATATACTTTTTAGCTGGGTGGCCTTGTGCCTAACCACAAGGCCACAAAAAAAAAAAAAAAAACAAAAAAAAAAAACAAGTCTTTTACTATGGTAGAAGGGAAGAACAGATAAATGTGGGGGAATTACTTCCAGTCTGCTATGCTTCCCTCTCCTTCTCTACTGATTCCCTCCCACCAGCATTTAAACATGCTGTTGCTTTCTGTCGTTTTTGTAAGAGAAAACTTTTTCTCATCTCCATATCTCCTTTATTTCCATCCCTTTATTCTATAAAGTTCTATATTATGAAAGAATTATCCTCGAATACTTATTTATTGGTGGATGTAAGAAAGTCTGAATTCAGCATAGCAAAGGAAGCTGTAGATATCAATATGCAATGTATGAAACTGACATTTTGGTGGACTGACTGAAAGTTAAAGACTTTTCCAGTGTCAGGTCATTTATCAACATCGCCAGGTGTGGTATGCAGAATAATGGGCCCCAAAGATGTTCATGTCCTACTTCCAGAACCTTGAATATGTTACCTTGCACCGCAAAAAGGATTTTGCAGATGTGATTAAGGATCTTGAGATTATTTTAAATTATCTGGGAAGTACCAATCTAATCACACAGGTCTTTAAAAGTATAAGATGGGGTACTGGATGGCTCAGTTGGTTTGGCGTCTGCCATCAGCTCAGGTCATGATCTCAGGGTCCTGGGATCAAGCCCCATGTCAGGCTCCCTGCTCAATCGGGAGTCTGCTTGTCCCTCTCCCTCTGCCCCTACCCCTAGCTCGTGTGCTCTCACTCTCTCTCTTAAATAAATAAATACAATCTTAAAAAATAAATAAATAAAAGCATAAGACAAAGAAAAAAGAGGGGACTCCCGAAAAGAGCTCAGCTTATTGTTGCTGGCTTTGAAGGCAGAGGAAGAAGACCACAAACCAGGGATGTGGACATCCTCTAGAAGCTGTGGACACCTGAGGACACCCCTCAGCTGACAGCCAGCAGGGACAGGAACTTTGGTCCTATAACTTCAAGGAACTGAATTCTGCCAATGAGTTGAATGAGCAAGGAAAGATTCTCCCTAGAGCCTCCAGAAAGGAATGTTACTCAGCCAACTCCTGGGCTTTAGCTCTTCGAGGTCCATGCCTCCAGAATTGTAAGATAATATATATTATTTAAGCCACCACATTTATGTTTGTTATGGCAGCAATAGAAAACATATCAAACAGGGTACTTTTGTCACATAAGTCTTCCTTCCTGGGGACACTGATTATAAAACCACTGTCCCTGAGATTAGGGGGACTTGAAAAAGGTTAGTTCTAGGCCAACTGCCTGACTCTTACATCCTGACTTAGAAAGAGCTCTAGGGAGACTATCAAGCAGGAAGGGAAAAAACAAAGACACTGCTCTTCTGTTTTATTCTCCCTTCCCAAATGAGAAAACTGGAAAGCACAAATCATAGGATTTACACAAGAGCAACAAAAAATTCTAGTTCTACCTCTACCTAGTAAAGATGATATGTAAGTAAAAGCACTGATTACACTGGCCCAAGCCTGGTGGGATTCCATTCAGAGCTATGCATGTACAGAATACTGGTTTTATGGTGCAGCAGAGGTATTAATTATTACCGCCATATCCTTCCTGTGTAAAAGCACACAGGACATGTGCTTTACATGAATTTATACAAGTGCAATTCACAGTCTGAAATTACCCCATAGAGAGCTCTCTTCATATTTAAAGAAAACCATTCCTCCACAGTAGACCAAAATCCTGCCATGAATTCTCCTTACCTCATATAAGTCAAAGCCTTCTTTCTATGGGGGATCACCATAGTCTAGCATCTAATGCACAAATGAATGACATATTAATCTTTGTTTAAATTCTAAAATAATTTGTCTCAGTATAAAAATATTTTTCCTTTCTCACATTTTTATAATGCATAGAATTTTTCTTAACCATAAATACCTTCTCTTCCAAATCTAAATTATCAATTATCTAGTTTTGAATCTATTACTCAATAAAGTTATTAAGGTTTTTCAAATTTCTTTTAACCTGTAACTTGGTATTTCAGAAGTGTCACTTAAATCAGCCTGAAAATAAAACATCCATGGAGATAGAAGAAAAAAAAAGGAAAAAAAACTTCCCTATCAGACCGACCTACTTGAAAGTTCATCTAGTGAGTAATAATTTATAGTAAAGGTAATTTATTATTTATCATGCAAGTTGTTTACGCCATTCACAGCATCTTCTTCACTTTAGCGACAAAGGCCAACACATACTACTAAGGATTATCAGGTGGCTTAAGACACTTTATCACCTTTCTTGTGAGGAAACTAAAGAACCCTACAGTCATTAATCCAGTAATTCTAGAAACACACTTTTGAAGATGAGCGTAAATGTTCTACTCATTTAAGTATTTATTTCAGTAATTTAAACACAGAGACTTTATATATATTAAAAAAAAACAAACAAACAATATAAAAGCTAACGAAGGAAGAAACCTGAATCAAGAATGTAAAAATTAAATCTGTAAGCAGAGAGAATCATCAGAAAATATTGTTAGGCAAACCCTGGAAATGTGGGAAATAGTAATTGGAGTAAAACAAGAAGCAAGGGCAAGGACAAATCAAATCTAAGTCAGAAACACAGGTAGAAGACCCTAGGACTGCAATTCCCAAATTGTGTGCTCAGGGACATAGGCCACTGGAGTGAACTCAGGAGGCACGATGGGATATTTTAAATTTTTGAGAGGAGCACAGAAACATCTGCAAGACATTATAAGAATGTCTATGGTTAGGCTGTTTGGACCTAATTACTTAATAAATGAAACTATGCAGTATTTCTTAGACTCAAGGACACCATGAAAAAATTAGAGATTCCAATGGTGTTGTCAAACAAGAAAATTTGGGAATCTCTGTCTTAAGGACATATTAGGGTTCAAAAGACATAGCTTGCCCAGAGTAGAATGAGAAAAGTAGAGCAAAAGTAAAAATGACAGTGCCTCCAGCCTCTATATGCCGAGTTATACCTAGTGGAGTCTTTCTTTCACTCCATCCTGGCTCTAAAGAAAGGAATCTTTGTGCCCTATTACTCTGAATTTACTGCAGGATTCCTTCAAAATCAGTGAATATTGCTTATGAATCAGTGAATCTTACTCTTACTTAATAACAAAAACAAAACCATGATTTTTTTAATGTTGGTTTGGGGACCAAATAACTAGAGTTCCCCAAATATTTAGTATGAGAAAGTCTACCAAAATTTAAATATCTCTCTAGTGAAGAGATGAATGAACTTTATGCTGAAATTCATTCAGCAATAACAGCCCATTATAGAAGTTTTAAAATTTACTCTAAATTAAAGGTTGGCAAACTTTTTCTGTAAAGCTTTTTCTGTTATCTTTTTTAATAACTCTAAAAATGTCAGGGCCAATTGAAAGCAGTGGGTATTAAAAAAAAAAAAAGCAGTGGGTATATTCACATTGTTGTCAACCAATCTCCAAATCTCTTTACACAGCTGAAACTCTATACCCACTGAACTAACAGTTCTCCATATCCCATTGTACACCAGCATACACGGCAGCACTAGACACCATTAGGGGATAGAAAGGAGGGCTCTGTGGTCAGGTTTAAAAAGTTAAAGTACATACACCAATGTTCACAGCAGCAATATTCACAATAGGCAAAAGACGGAAACCCAAATGCCCATTGACAGGTGAATGGATAAAGAACATGTGGTATATACATAAACTAGCATACTAGTCAGCCTTAAAAAAGAAAGAAATTCTGATATCCACTGCAACATGAATGGACCTTAAAAACATAATACTATGTGAAATACTCCAGATGTAAAAAGGACAAATACTTTATGGCTCCACTTACATGAAGTACCTAGAATAAATTCATAGAGACAGAAAGTAGGATAGTGATTACCAGGAACTGGGGGAAAGGGAAATGGGGAGCTAGTGTCAAATAGATACAAAGTTTCAGTTTGGGACAATGAAAAAATTGCATATGGATTTGGTGGTGGCAGTTTCACAATATAAATGTACTTAATGCCACTGAACTGTACGCTTAAAAATGGTTAAATGGAAGATTTTATGTTATTTTACTACAAGAAAAAATTGATGTAAAAACAGCTCTTGGCTCATGAGCCATACAGAAATAGACTGCAGAGCATAACTGGGTGGCAGCCCATAGTTTGCTCTGAATCCTAAGACTCCCTAAACAAAATGAACAAAATGACATGAAATACTTGAAAATCTTTTCCAAGCCATTATAATTCACTTTTCTTTTAACATCAGCATGTTAAATTTCATATATTTGTTACACCCCCAAAACTTGTTAAGTGCAGCCAAAAAGATACTTGAGAGAAGTCTAAGATGAGGTCAAAATGTATATAAAGACATACAGATATATATGTAGAAATCTGGTAATATATAGACGTATGTACAGCTTTACCTATTACAGTAATAAATATGAATAAATAAACCATGGTGTCTTCAATGAAGCTTAAATGTAACCTGAACAATGTGGTAGGTAAAGCTGACACTTAATGGACAAAAATACTCAGTTTCAAAATTCAGTTTTTAAAGTTTGATATTACCCCTTGTTCCACTTTTATTTTCTTACCCTTTCATTTGGTACATAGTAGGCTATTTTCCCTCCCGTTTTGGGGGAGGGGGAAAAATGACAAATTACATAATGTAAAGACCTACTCACATCCCTTCCCTGCATTTGCAACCTTTAAACCTAACACTCACTTAACTCTTTCATTGGTTAGCACAATCTCAGACTCTGAAGGCAACATATTCCTAAAAGAAAACCCTAGACACCTTTTCTAGGCTTAAAGTCAGCTCTAGGCAAAAAATCACTCTAAGCAAGAAGCCTTTTTCAAATAGGCAGAGTGTACACAAATACAAAGGACATGGTTCCAGTTATCTATTCCCTGGCACAGACACATAACAAACAACCCTAAACAAAGAAGTAAAACAATCATTTTCATAATGCTTAAGGATTCTTTTTAAAACTTTATTGTTTTCTCAGAGCAGTTTCAAATTTACAAAAGGCACAGAGAATTCATATATAACCATTGTCCTCCCACATGCACAGCCTCTCCCATTATCAGTATTGTTTATCAGAAGGGTACATTTTTTGCCAAGGATAAATCTACGTCAACACATCAAAATCACCCAAAGTCCACTGTTTACTTTAGGGTTCATTATTGGTGTTGTACACTCTATGGATTTGGACAAAAGCACAGTGACATACATTCATCATTATAATACACAGAATATTTTCATTGCCCTAAAAATCCTCTATATTCTGCCTATTCATCTCTCCCTTGTCCCCATCTGGCAACCACTGATCTTTTTTACTGTCTCTGTATCTTGTCTTTTCCAGAATGGCATATAGTTGGAATCATAGTGTGTAGCCTTTTCAGATTGGCTTTTCACCCAGCAGTATTCATTTAAGTTTCCTCTATGTCTTTTTATAGCTTGATGGCTCAATTCTTTTTAGTGCTAAATAATATTCCATTGTCTGAATGTACCACTGCTTATTAATCCATTTATCTACCAAAGGACATCTTGGTTGCTCCTAAGTTTTAGCAAGTATGAGTAAAGGTGCTATAAACATCAATGTACAGGTTTCTGTGCGGACATAGGTTTCACTTCCTTTAGGTAAGTAGTAACAAGTGCAATTGCTGGATCACATGGGAAGAGTATGTTTCATTTTATAAGAAACTTAAAAACTATCTTCCAAAACTGCACCACCATTTTGCATTCCCACTAACAGTGTATGAGAATCTTTTTGCTCCATATCTTTACCAGCGTTTGGTGTTGTCAGTGTTCTGGATTCTGGCCATTCTAATAGGTGTGTAGTGGTAAGTCATTTTGTTTTACTTTGCATTTCCATGATGATATGATGTAGAGCATCTTTGCATATACTTATTTGACATCTGTATTATCTTCTTTGATGAGGTCTGTTAACGTGCCTGGTCCATTTTTTAAATGAGTTTTTATTTTCTTATTGTTGAGTTTTAGAAGTTCTTTATACATTTTGGGTTTCAATCCTTTATCGGATGTATTTTTTGCAAATATTTCTCCCAGTCTGTGTCTTGTTTTCCAATTCTTTTAAAGCCACGAATTCTCCAAATCAGGAATTAGGACAAGATAGAACAGGAATGCCTCGCTTCTGGTCCACAAGTCTACGGCCTCAGCTGGGAAGACTGGGCTGAAGGGTGGCTCAAATGGCTGAAAGCTGGAATCTGCTTCACCACTCACGTAACTGGTATCTGGGCTAACTGGGTGGGTGGGCTCAGCGGCGACTGTCAATGAGAGTACTTCAAGAGATCTCCCTATTGTTCTGGACTTTTCATAGCACACCAGACTCAGGTAGTCAGACTTCTTACATGATGGCTGAGAGTTCCAAAAGCAAGTATTTCAACAGACAAGATGGAGTTGCTTGGCCTTTTGTGACCTAGCCTCTGACGTCACATATGGTGATTATGATCACTTTCACTATAGTCTATTGTATAAAGCAATCATAAGTCCATCACAAGGTATATCTTTTTATGGGAAAGACATCAAAGAAGTTGTACCATATTTTAAGACCACCATGGACATATTTACAGAGAGAGATGGAAATATATGCCAGAGGGTTAACAGTTCCCACCTCCCAGGATCCCTCAAAGTGAATTCTATTAACTTATTATTTTGTCAGACTAACAGAAACATATCCTCAATGGATGGCAAAATTCCATCTACATATTTTCATATAAGACAGTAACAAACAGAAACTTCATTTTATCTATATAAACTGCATTAAGAATGATTAATATCTTACTTTTGGCCCTAGTACCATCTGCCAGTTACAACCAGTTCTTATTTTCTAAACACCATCAAGTTCAGATCCATCCTCGGACTTAGGCTAAGTCATATCCAGAAAGAATACAGAAAATACCTATAGCAAGTAAATCAAGTAGATTAGGATCACGCCCAGCATTATGATTGCTGAAACTGGTGGCAATTCTCTATCTCAGTGATTGCTAGATTTTAGGACTTCATGAACCAAGAAAAATTTCAAAAATAAATGGGAGCAAATAAAGTTAGCAACATTTTATTTTCCAAGGAAAAATATTTAGAAACAACTACTGCTCTATAACTGTCATCACATACAAGAAATAGAATAGACAATTTCGAAATAAAGCACAATCCTTAAGAGTAAATTTGACTAAATGAAAACTCACTATATCTATCTTTTTCTCATTTCCCCGCTGATCTGCAGAAACTTCACCATAGATGAACCCCAGTTCACAAACTGGTGTATGAAACCACTTGTGCATCTGACATTCTGGTTTCTTCCATCTCTTGCTTTATTCTAATAGTTCTAGAACTTTAGCTTGCTCCTAGGAACTTGGTCCAAAAAGACATACAGATAGGTAATTACAATACAACATGAATGCTGTAAGGATACAGAGGGAAAAAATTGCGAAAGGTTTCATACATTGGGTAAAATAGGTTTGCCCACAGCAGGAAGGAAGAAGACTATTAAAGGTGCCAGTGACTATGGCTGAAAGCACAGAGACAATCTGTGTGTGCAGTATATCCAAGGAAGAAATATTGTGTACCAAAAAGTAAGTAGTGGTTATACTTGGTTGCACAGTAAGGGTTACTTTTCTTTGTTCTTCTATTTTCTGAAATTTAACAATGGAATATGCATTAATTTAGTGACCAGGAAATAACTATTTTAATTTTGTAGATTACCTTAGGAAGAACAAACAAAAGGCCTATTTCGCTTTAAGAAAGCAGTTTGTATTAAAAGAGGCCAGGATGGAAAATGGAGATGTTAAGGATTTGATAGATAGCTGCAGAAATCCAGCTCCAGACTTCAGGCAGGACAGATGACACTGGGGAAGATAACACTACCTCAGTGCCTCTGCAAGAATTCTAGGCTAAGTGCATCAATACCGAGGTCTTCTTGTCCACAGAGTCATTAGTCAGAAATTCTCAGGTGGCAGGTGCTGTCTGACAGGTCAAATGCTTAGCAGTGCCTTTGGAGTCAAGAGAGCAAGGTTAGAATTCCCACTCTACCACTAACTAGCTCAATGAGCAAAAGCAAATTACTTAACTACTTGAACCTGTTTTCTCACCTGTAACATGGAAAACTGCCTACCTTTCTGGATTTTTGTGCGGGTCAACTGATATAATGTAGGTAAAGAATTCAGTACAATACCTGCCCCTCAGAAAATGAGAATTACAATATAGGAAGCTTCCGTATATCTAATTGAGAAGTTAGATATTTGCTTTATTGGTTTTGAAAGGCTTTAAGAGGCTATTTGCCATTTGTTCTATAGGTTTAGCTAATAAGCACATAAAAAGTCTGTCAGTTGGAATGTCAAAACCTTTTGAATCTTAAGGGTATGAGAGTTTGTAACACAAGTTCTAAATGCGGAAAGGATATTCATTATTTACAGCTGCTTCTAAAATTAAGCTACCTTTAGAATGTTCTGTAGGATCCAGAAATAACTAAGTAGCCCTCCCCTAGAATCTAACGACTGATAGAAAACGAGGAGGACGTTTCCCATTCTTCACTGACTTATTCCGGCTCCCCTATCCACTCCCAGAGAGAACCGGAGATCTTTGTGCAGATAAAAGGCTCAGTTCTAAGGTCTTACCCAGGCTTTCTTAATGCTGGAATACAGTGAGCAGAAGAATGTAGTAGGTATTCCTCAAGTCTTTTCAAACAATTCGTCAGAGCTTCCAGAACCCTGTTCACTGGGAACCGGGAACCCCTACCAACTCCCAACAAATCCCAACTACCTTCTCTCTTCCCAACCTTCTCACCTTTCTACGCCTCTCTACAGCCCCGCCCCCTGCAAATGACCAATCAGGGAGTGTAAAGCGAGCCGGATGGGGTGGGCCCAGTTTGGCGGTGTCGACGAATCAGCACCCTCAAACAGCGGGGGCGGAAGCGGAAGCCCTGGGTTGGCCTTGGGTTCCGCTGTGGGGGATGTCCCGTGGGAGTGAGTGAGAAAATCCTGGGCTCCGCGGGTTTTAGTTCTTGCCTCTTATCTGCCAGCAAAATCGGGCCGAGAGACGCGTGCAGGCGTGGGAGGGAGGAAGCTCGACCGCCCAAGAAAAGAGCAAGTGGACAGGCAGCTGTGGGGCAGAACCGAACTGTGCGCAGTGTGTTTAGAAGTCGGTCCTGGTCGGCGCCACTGTCCTCGAGGCCATGGTGCAGGCGAAGCTCTGGGCGATACCCAGGTGAGGGCAGCGGCTCCGCCCGGGGATTCCACCGCGGAAGAACTGGGTAGATGCGGGGCAGGGAAGAAAGGATGCTGCCCGCACTGCTCCCTGGTGGCACCCTGAGCGGCCGTAGTTGCGGTAGCAGCAGCAGAAAGCACAGCGCGGGCCGAGGAGGCGGCTCGAGCTGCTGGTAAAGTCGCCCAACAGCTGCTTCTCTGTAGTATGCGAGTTGACAAAACAGCCAAAGAACAGGGCTCCCCATTACAATCTCCTTCGAGCTCTTTTTCCTTGCTATTTGGACCTGATTTATGCGGAAACATGCCTTGCACTTGTACCTGGAGGAATTGGAGACAGTGGATTCGACCTTTAGCGGTGGTCATCTACCTGGTGTCCATAGTGGTTGCGGTTCCTCTATGCGTGTGGGAATTACAGAAGCTGGAGGTAAGAGGGTCCTTCACCATCGGCCTCTACCCTTTTTTCTACGGTCCTGCCCATCTAAGGTTGCCCATTTTTTTACCCCAGATACCCCAGACTTGATATCCTGAAAATTATGTCATGTAGGTGAGCGCAGTCTTAGTTGATAAACCTGTCTGGTTTCTTGTTCACGGTTTTTCAAAGCATGCTGCATTTGGAAGGAGGACCAGGTCGAGAAAATAGTTAGAATATATTAAGATTGCTGCTTAGAAGAGCACTCTTTTGCAAGTATTCATCAATTCCCAGAAAGTAAGGTAATTTTATTCCTGAAATCTGATCTGTTCAGATATTGGACTTGACTAGATCAAATAAACTACCTTGAAAACCATGTATTGAATTTTATTAGCATTTAATTAGCTTCCTGGATTAAAGGATTCTAGTTGGTTTAACTTTGTAGTTTGTTTTTACTTAGGAATTAGCTCTTAACCCACAAAGATTTTGCAAAAAGTCCCTTGTATATTTTTTGATGTCATATTCTTATTGTGACATCAGTAAAGTACTACAGGCTGGAAGACCCCAAGGTAAATACTCAACTTAGATGGGTACTTTATAAAAATTGTATAGTGAATTTTAAATTCTAAGTTAATAAATGCCAGAAAGTACTTTTATTTAGCAACACCTATTTTAGAAGAGCAATGGCAAGACCATGGCTATTTTAGGCTTTTTATTATGGAAATGATTCTTACATAATTAAACAAAATGCAGTTTAATATACATTTTGTTTTCTGTTCACTAAATTATATTTTGTTGGCTTTCCCATATTGGCATAGCGTATGTAGTTATTTTTAATGTTAATATAATATTCCACTACATTAAATAGTCCCCATTTGTTAGATGTTTAGGTTATTCTCATAATTTGTCTACCAGAATTCAAGTATAGACATCTTAATACAACTATGATTCTCTTACTTGAGAGTATTTTTTTGGACTGTGGTATAGGAACTCCTTTTCAGGCCAATATGTATAATATCAACCTAGTTTAAGATTTCACTTAGTTGTTAGTTAACTGTGGTTTTTAAGTGCCAACTTTTAAGGAAAATTTTAATCTGCAATCTCTACTGCAAACACTCTGAACCAAATTCTCTTCATGTCTTACCTCGACTATTCTCAATTCATCAGCCAAAGTATCTAATTAAAACCTAAGTCACATTATGTGCCTCTTCTCTAAATTTTCCAATCACTCAGAGTCCTAGATTAAAAGTCGGTATCTCTACTATGGCCATTATGGCGCAACATAATCTGACACCACCCCACCTCATCCCCGTCTGACTTTCCCCAATTCTGGGCTTTAGCACAGTGATTTTGCTCAAACATTTGGGGTAGGCTATGGCCTTTGCATTAAATGTTCCCCCTTCGTGGCATGCTCTTATCCCAGATGGTATTCTTATTCCTTTATGTCCTTCAGGTCTTTACTCATATGTCACCCAGCTACCGTGTTTAAAACTTGCGAACTTTCCTTCATCCCAGTGATAAATCACACTTGTGTTCTGTACAGTGAGAGCTAAAAACCTGGCTCCCACTTGCATAGAATTTAGTGGTGGAGACCACTACAACAACAACAAAAAAAACCCCAACAAAACAAAACAAAACAAAAACCCACAATCAGTAAAATAAAATTGCACAAAATGCTATGGAAGAAACTAAAAAGATCTAAGAAATGAACAAGTGGGCATCTTCAAAAGACCACTACCAACTATGGAAAATTAAGTGGAAGTAAAGGAATATTAGAAAGCTCTTTATGGTAGTTAAGAAGTCATCAGTGCCTGAATTACAATGACTTATGGCCCAAATCAGGATAGTAGAAATAGAGATAGAAAACTGAGTTTTAAGTATCCTTGGCAGTGAAGAAACAAGACTTGACAGGAGGTTGGGTTGGGGAGGAGAGACAATGAGAGAAAGTAATCAAGAACGACTGTGAGATTTTTATCTTGAACAATAGGGTAAATGGTGATGCCAGTTACTGAGATGGAAGATTGATAGGGACAGGTTTGAGAGAAATTTGAGTTCTGCTTTGGACATTTAGGTTGAGGTCTATGAGAGACAATCAGATGGGCATGTCAGATACACAGTTGGATATGCAAGTCTAGAGTTCAGAAAGGTTTGAGCTGCAGATAATTAATATGAGAGTTGTCAGAACAGAGATGGTGTTTAAAGTCATAAGGATGAGGTGCCTGGGTGGCTCAGTTAAGTGCCTGCCTTGTGCTCAGGTCATGATCTTGGAGTCCTGGGGTGGAGCCCCGCATCAGACTACCTGCTCAAAGGGGAGCTGCTTCTCCCTCTCCCCCTGCTTGTGCGCTCGCGCTCCCTCTCTTTGTCAAATAAACAAATTTTTTGGGGGGGAAAAAAGCCATAAGGATGGATGAGATTATAGAGACTAAGGACCTGGCACCAACATTTAGAAATCTGGTGGAGGAATAGGAACTTAACAAAAAAGAAGCATCAGCCAGTGAGGAAACAGAATGCCCAAAGAGTGGTGTCTGGAAGCTGGAACAGGAGAGTGTTTCAGGAGCTATATAGTGAACAGTGTATAGTGCGACTGAGTCTCTTGGTTTTCATAAGGTAGGAGGGTCATTGGTGATCCTAGTAATGGTTTCTATGGAGTTCTAAGGGCCGAAACTGTTGGAAGAATGAATGTGAGGCAAAGAAGTGCTGTCAGGATATGAAGACACGTTTTTTTGGTTCAGTTTTGATTTTGAGTTTTTTAATTCTGAAGTGGACCAGAGAAATGAATGGCATTGTGGATAGGAGTGTGGGTTAAGGCAGGGTTGTTTGTTTGTTTTTTCTCTTGTTATGTTTTGTTTTTAAGGTTACATACAATAACCAGAGCATGTCCCCAAGATTTAGGTGTAATTTTATTTAATCTTCTTAAAACTTGTGAAGCATAGGAATTATCTTCATTCCATAGATATGAAAACTGAAACAGAGAGATAGTGGCTAACATGACATTGTGCTAAGTGCTTTATATACAATATATCATTCTCTTCATCATTATTCACTAAATGAGTTTATCTAAAATACTTAACATGGGGCCTGCCACATAGTAAGTGTTCAATAAGCCCTAATTATCACTGTTGTTTTTAAAATTTTACTGTTGCTTTGGAGCAGCAGTTCTTTTTCTTGTGGAATAACATCTTAGTTGGGATTAGGTTCTCAGTTGAAAACCTAAAGCAGAGTCACATACATTTGCTTGAGCACTAAATGCTAAGGGACAGTTTTGCATGAAAACATTTGTCTTTTAAACACTAGAATCCCTGTGCTTACACAGTGAGAAGTCCGTGGGAACTGAGATTGTAAAAATAAGTTCATAGAGCCCATCCTATGCCCATGGTGGGGCATATACTTATTTATTGAAATGGCAAGATGACCATCTGGACTACTTAAATTATTTCTATCTCTTACTTGGCTGAGCATGTATAATGGAAGTCCAGTAAGTTAAATACACACATACTATCAAACTGCTCTGCAGTCATTTTACCCTGCCCTATGTTAACTTACGCCCCAAGTAGCTACTCTTTATGTAAGTGCTCCTCTCTTCCCCTGAGGATTGGACCCAGAGAGCACTCTCTTACTGCATTCTCCTCTCTGCTCTGAAAGCATTTGGCTCGGGTTCACTTAACTCACTCCTGGATGTTTGTCCTTAGTGTTTTTTTCTTTCTTCTCTACTTTCTTCAAGTTACCATGGGGGGGGAAAAAGTCTATGCTACTTATCTCCGCTTATGGCTGATAAGTCTAATAATCTTAATGATATCCTCATATCATTGTGTCTCAAGTGTGAATAATTTATTTAGAAATAAATGTAAATTAAAATAAAAGTAATAATTATATTAATAATTTCTACAGATACCTAACATTTACTTACTATATTTCTTAAATATGTGCACACACTAAACAGATTAAATTTCTTACGGATGTAGCTTTTTTAGGTAGCTCAAAAGTCAAAACAACTATAAAACCAGTGATTCAAATTAATGGCATTAATATGGATAGATGATGTGTTTCTGAAACTACTACCTGCAATGTAAAAATGGTACTAACTCTGTGATGCAAATTTTTTTTTTAATTTGGCATCACTCTACTGAAATGACTCAGTTCTCTGGTCACTTTTAGGTTTTATGATCATTTAAAAAGAACTTTTTTATAGCACACTGAGGATGCTTGGCCTTCATTACTCACAAGCACATCATTTTTCTCTTAAATCTACCACCAAGTTGGCACTAAGGAATTATAACAACAAACTTTGGCATTAAAATTACTTGACAGTACTGTTCTTAATTATCACCTTATAACAGAGAAGATCTAGATTATGCTGCTATTATTATTTTAGGCCATCGTTAAAATGAACACAGGTCTTCCTTGAGTTATAATGGAGCTATGTCCTGATAAGCCCATCATAAGTGGAAAATATTGTCTGTAAAAATGCATTTAATGTACTTAACCAGCCAAACATCATATCTTATCCTAGCCACATTAAATATGTTCGGAACATTTACAGTAGCTTACAGTTGGGCAAAATCATCTAACACAGCCTATTTTATAATAAAGTATTAATTATATCATGTAATTTATTGGATACTATACTGAAAGTGAAAAACAGAATGGCCGTGTGGGTACAGAAGGTCCTCAACTATGATGGTTTGACTTAGGATTTTTTTGACTTTACAATGGTGTGAAAGCAGTATACGTTCAGTAGAGACCGTACTTCAAATTCTGAGTATTGATCTTTTCCTGGGTTAGTGCTTTGTAGTATAATATTCTTCTCATGATGCCTGGGCAGCAAGCTGTAGCTTTCTGTCAGCCATGCAATCATGAGGGTAAACAAACTGATACATTTAAAGCCATTCTGTGCCCATATAGCTATTCTGTTTTTCACTTTCAGTATAGTATTCATTAAATTACATGAGATATGAGATCTTGAACACTTTATTGTAAAGTAGGCTGTGTGTTAGATGATTTTGCCCAACTGTAGGCTAATATAAGTGTTCTGAGCATGTTTAAGGTCGACCAGACTAAGCTATAATATTTGGCAGGCTAAGTGCATTAAATGCAGTTTCAACTTAGGGTATTTCAACCACGATGGGTTGAAATCGGGATGGGTTTATCGGGATGTAACCCCATCACACGTGGAGGAAGTTGTAAGTGTATAGATTGTTTACCCTCATGATCCCATGGCTGACTGGGAGCTACAGCTCCCTGCTCCTGCCCAGCATCAGAAGAACATCATACCACACAGCAAAAAACTCAGGAAAAGATCAAAAGTTGAAGTATAGTTTCTACTGAATGCATTATCATTTTTGCACTGCTGTAAAGTCAAGAAATTGAAAGTTGAACCAGGTAAGTCTGGGACCACCTGTACTCAAATAAAATCGAGCCAAGCAAAAGATCCCTGGAAAGTGATTGCACAGACATTCCTTTTAGAATCTTCACCTCCACATACTTGCCTTTCACTTACTATTTTGATTATTATCCAGCATTCAGCAAGACTTTTAGTGTAGTTAACCCTTGAACAGCATGGGTGTGAACTACTACAGGTCCACTTATATACAGATATTTTTCAATAAATACAGTGTAGTATTGTAAATGTATTTTCTCTTACAGTTTTTAATAGCATTTTCTTTTCTCTAGCTTACTTGCTTACTTTAAGAAAACAGTATATAATATATGTAACATACAAAATATCTGTTAAAGGACTATTTATGTTATAGGTAAGGCTTCTGGTCAGTAGTGGGCTATTACTAGTCTTTGGGGAATCAAAAATTATATATATTTTCAACTGTGCACATAAGTTGGGGTGCTAACTCTCAAATTGTTCAAGGGCTAACTATATTTGCTTTTCAAGTTTTCCATACTGTGTAGTGTGGAAGTTCATTGTTGTAAAAATACATTTGTTCTCTCTCACTTTTGTTTTTTATACCTCTGTTGAAAAAAATATCTTGTTCAAAACAGTAAAACTAGAAGTTGTGGGCTTCAGCTCTTTTAATTAACTGTTCAAATCCCAAAAATACCAAAATTTAATGCCCATTTTTTCCCTTTAAAAAATTAGCATTAACTCGTACTCCTGCCTTGAAGAGTGAATTCACAAATTAATATAAAATTCATTCCCTAGGGCTCCACAGATAGGATATTCAATTTTTTTTTTTTTTTTTGGCCAGGAAGTGAGTGAATTACTTCAACTCTACCTTAAGATGAGATAGCTCAGGGGTGCCTGGGTGGCTCAGTTGGCTAAGCGTCTGCCTTCAGCTCAGGTCATGATCCCAGGGTCCTCTGGATCTAGCCATGCATCTAGCTCCCTGCTCAGCATGGAGTCTGCTCCTCCCTCTTCCTACTGCTCCTCCCCCTCGCTCTTGCACTTTCTCTCTCTCTCAAATAAATAAATAAAATCCTTAAAAAAAGAGAGATCATTCAAAGTATATTTTTAGAAATTGAGCTTTTAAAGGATAAAATATTGATCAGATACTGACCTAAAAAAGGAAATTAGAGCTTTTTAAAATGTGATATCCTGAGTTGATGATGTTGTATATAAGAGGGGTAGCACAAATTAACACAGTTTGTTTGGACAGTAGTTCTGGCAGTACTTATCATGTGGGACAGTTAAAAGACATAACGAATATAAGAAACTTAGCAAAGTATTAGGCAATACTCAGTACATGTTCTATTATGTTGGGTAACAATAAAATTCACAGAAAATGTAGGTAGGATTTTAACTTTCCAAACATAAAAGCAAAGGAGTAGACCATAAAAGATTTTTTGGGGTGCTTGGGTGGCTCAATCGGTTAAGTGTCTGATTCTTATTTCAGCTCAGGTCATAATCTCAGGGTCATGAGATCAAGCCCTGTGTTGGGCTCTGCCCTGAGCATGGAGCCTGCTTGCGATTCTCTCTCTTTCTCCCCCTACCCCTTCCTCCCATGTGCTCACACTCTCTCTCTCAAAAAAAAATAAACATTTTTAAAAAAGATTTTTAAACTTGACTTGTGGAAAATTCTAAAACTTCTATACATCCCCAAACACAGTAATCAAATATAAAAGACAAAAAGCTGAGGAGAAATGATATGTCAATATTCTTAAGGTATACAGTACTGTTACAAGGCTTCACAAGGAAAAATGCTCAACCCCATGAGGAAAAATCCTCCCTCTCCCTCTGCAAAAGTACAAATAGGCTGTTTTTCGAAAAAGAAAAAAAATAGCCACTAGTCATTTGGAAATGTTGGGCCTCCTTAATAATCAAATAAATATAAATTTAAGAAATAAAAATATTTTATTTAGCTTTTTAGTTTTAATATAAGGATTAATTTTAATTTTTTTTCTTTTAAAGGTTGGAATACACACCAAGGCTTGGTTTATTGCAGGAATCTTTTTGCTATTGACTATACCTATATCGCTTTGGGTGATATTGCAACATTTAGTACATTATACACAACCGGAACTACAGAAACCAATAATAAGGTAAGTATTAATATAGTTTAATTCTTCTAGTGTTATGTTCACTTATTTCATAACTGTGATGTAAAATGTTTTTAATTTATGCTTTGCTTTCCAACTAGGATTCTTTGGATGGTACCTATATACAGTTTAGATAGTGTAAGTATATTTAATTTTATCTCATTAGCTAAGAACTTGCTTGATGATATAACTATATTTACAGAATGCTTAAGGTAATGAATGTTTATTATTTGGCAATAAGGAGTCAGATTAATAAGAAAAGTGAAAAGATTCACTTGTTTTTAATATTAGTAAAAAAGATGAAGTATGACAATAGAAAAGACAAGTGTTTTAAATTTTAAAAGATCTATATTTTCTTTGCTTAATCTTTTAAAATTTCCAAGTACTAGTTCTTAGTCCTTTAAAGAATGTAATATTTAAAATTACATTATCATCCTTTTTACGTAGTAAATATTTTATTTGAAAAACCCTTCCCTGATGGATTCAAACATGTAGTTGTCATAGATCACTGCTTTAATTTGGTTAAATATAAAGGAAATGTCTTTAATTGCATTTTCTATGATCATCTCAAGAAAAATTTCAGATTATGTTTAAGAACCCAATTACAAAATAATTTAGCTTCTTTCTTCTTATTTACTATTTACCCCCAACACGAATGCTTTTACCAGTATCCAATACCTTTATTGCTTTTAAAAATTCATTTCACAGATTGTCTGGTAGCTCTCATAAATTTTAGAAAGTTTGATGTAAATATCAAGTTTAAAAATTAGCATTGTGATAACCAGGAATTGGAATGGCAATTCGTTTTAGCTTCAACTATTTTTAACAACTGTCCTTTTTCATAGTGGATAGCTTTGAAATACCCCAGCATTGCAATATATGTGGATACCTGCAGGGAATGTTATGAAGCTTATGTCATTTACAACTTTATGGGATTCCTTACCAATTACCTAACTAACCGGTATCCAAATCTGGTATTAATCCTCGAAGCCAAAGATCAGCAAAAACATTTTCCTCCTTTATGTTGCTGTCCACCATGGACTATGGGAGAGTAAGTATGTTTGGTTTTAATCTTTTTATGTATTTAAACAGAATTTTTAAGCACCAGTCATTTCTCAGTAAAGCAGCGTGTTAAGTACTAGGAGCAGGACAGAAAGTTTAAGAAGAGTTCCTACCCTCAAGTAGTTCATAGTCAAGTTTAAAGACTTGAAAACACATTTTTATAATCCACACGTACAAAGAACTCTCTTGTACGTTATTTATCCTAAATAGACAACTTTCAGGGAAAAAAACTTTATAAATCATTTAATCAACATCCTTTTACTATTGAGACCCAGGATCTACAGAGATTAACTTACTCAAGATTACATAGCTAGTTAATGACAAAATCAGGTGTAAGACCCACAGATAAGATAGTCTAAATGGGTAAGTGGGGAAACAGCATATGATATGAAGGACCAACAAATAGTGTTTATTCTAGTACTATATAATGGTCTGTTGGCCTTATTATATATCCGTAGAGGACAGTAAAGAAAAATAAAGCCTGAAAATTTCAGTTGAAGCTAAGATTGCATTTTTTATATGAATGAGCCATTGGATATTTTTCATCAAGGAAACGTTTGAAGGTATCATTTTAGAAAGATTAATTTTGCAATACTATACAGAATGCATTGGAGGGAGGAAGATTCCAGAGATAGGGAAATAAATTAGGAGTTTGTTATTCTAGTCCATTTGTGAGATAAGCTGAAAATGAGATGAAATTGGAATGAAAGGAAAGAGACTGCAACTGAAGAACTAGTAGGACTTGATCACTGATAATGGGGACTAAGGTGAAAGTTGCAAGTCAAGATAACTGGAGTGATTTGGAGTTATAGTAATCAGTGTAGATATACAACCTAGGGAGACCTGTATTGCCTACTATGCAATACAGAACCATTTGTATAGCATTGGGACTAAATATGTCTCTACTTTACACACTTGCAATGACAGGGAGCTACCTAGCTATTTTAAATAACAAGCTCTTAATGTATTCATTAACACACTTGATATGTATTGAGCACTTAGTATGTGCCAATATACAGATATATCCTAGTGTATATAACAGATGTAGAACTCATGGAACCTACATTTTGGTTCGGATGTTTGGAATTAAATGAAGACACGAATATAGAGTTACTTATATCAGGAAATGCTATGAAGGTAAAGGAAAAGGAGACTATGAAAGAGGAATAGTAAGGGAAAACTATTGTAAGTTGGGAATGGGGGAGAGATACTGTGCTTAGCAACAAATACAATATGGATAGAGAGATTCATAGCTAATGAGCAGATTGAGGTGATCACTGGATGGAAAATTACTGAGATGAGACATCAAGGGAAGGGGCATTCTCTCTAAAATGGCATAATAGAATTCTTGCTAAGGGCAGACCAAGCACTTACACATCAAGACTGGGGGATGAGAAGCTTATCAAATATCAAGAGTAATCAGGTATCAGGGGTAAGAGGATGACTTAGCAGTATTCTTGCTCAGTCTGACTTAGGCCAAGGACGGCCTGAGAATGAGGCCTAGTTGAAAAGACAACTCAGGGGAGACCTGTCTAAAGTTTGGTCAGGATAACGAGAAGCCATTATAGGATGTTGAATAGAGGACTAGTGCCCAAATTTCATTTTCAGAGGTTAGTGTGCTCTTTGTAGACTGAATTGCGAGTGGACAAGGATAGAAGAGATTGCAGTGCTCCAGTAAATACAGTGATGATGGCTTGGCTTTGATTAGGACTTTCCTCCTAATACTACAAACCTAGAATGAGGCTCTAGCTATATCTTCAGAATGGCTCATCACAATTAGCTAGTGTCCACTAAATCCCCAAACCTTTTCCAAGTGATGCTGCTGGTCAAAATCCCTCTACTCTATGGTTGTGCAATTGATTTGTTCCTCACTACACAATTAGATTTATTCGTATTAAATCTCTTTGTGTTGGTTTCATTTTTTCCTGAGACTCTTGAATTTTGACAGCTGCTGCCTGAATAATGTCAGCAGTGCATCCATGGTTATGATAACTCAGGTATTCTTTCCTTTGAAACAACACTAAGTGTTTACCTATGTTAATGCAATTTAAAAGTATGGTTTTAGTAATAATAAAACGTCTCTTGTGTATAAATATACATTGTAGGTTACCAGTCTCCCTCTAGTAGGTAACTGGTGTTACAAATCTGGTAATTAATCAGGCTATTCCTGTTCAGGATAATTCAGTATAGTGCTTTGGTTATAAGATGTAAATAGCATGGCAAGTTTGCAGTTGTTAATGATTAAAAAACTAGGTCTGCTTTTTTTCCTCTTGCTGTAACATAAACAGTGAGCACAATGAGTTTTCTTTCAATGAAACTTAAATTTTGTGTCAAGGAGGGGAAACAGTTTACTGATCGATTTAGTATGCTGATGAAACAAATGGTTTCATGAAATGGTACTAATCCTTACTCTATATTCCCTTCCTTTCTCTTGTTTTTAAAATTCAGGTCATAGCCTAATAAGTTGAATTTGACAGTTTGAAAAAAATTGATCTAGGGTATATACCTTGCTTGTAGTGGCATGCTAGGTCTTTAGGTTTTGTTCAGCTTTGTTAGTGGCAAATTGTTTTCTGAAGTGGCAGTACCATATTCCTCTCCCACCAACAGTATAAAACACTTCTACTTGAACCACATCCTCACCTACATTTGGAATTACCCAGACTTCTTTATGTTTGCCTATCAAGGGAATGTAAAGTAGAATATTGCTGTGGTCTTAATTTGGATTTCCTTGATTAGCAATGAGGTTGAGCAACTTTTTATAAGTTTATTAACCATTTGTGTTTCCTTTCCCGAGGAATGCTTGTTTCTGTTTCTTTCTTTTTTTTTTTTTTAAAGATTTTATTTATTAGAGAGTGAGAGAGAGCATGAGAGAGGAGAAGGTCAGAGGGAGAAGCAGACTCCCCGTGGAGCCGGGAGCCTGATGTGAAACTCAATCCTGGGACTCCAGGATCATGACCTGAGCCGAAGGCAGTCGCTTAACCAACTGAGCCACACAGGCGCCCTGTTTCTCATTTTTTAATGGGCTGTGTCATGGCTTTATAGAGGATTTTTATATATTTAAATACAAATCTTTGTTTAGTGGTATTGAAAATATCTTTTTTCCAGTGTTTGGCATGCTTTGCCACCTTTATTGAATCTTTTGATAAATGGAAGTTTTGAATTTAATTTTAATATACTTGAATTTATCTTATTTTATAGTCGGTACTTGGTGTGTCTTGTTCAAAAAATTATTCCAATTATAGGTTTACAAAAACATTGTCCTGTGCTTTTCTTCTAAAGATTTAAAAATTTTCTCATTAAGACTTATAAGCATTTGATGTTTTATGTTGTGTGAGGTAGGAATGCATTTTATTCCATTAGCTAATTGTCCTAGCACCATTCTCTCCCTTCTACTTCACTGATCTTGCCATCTCTGTCATATGTCAGGTTTCAACATGTATGGGTCTGTTTGTGGCTTTTTGTTTTGTTTTTTTTTCTGTTTTATTGGTTAACTTTTCTATTCCTGGACCAATTCCTTACATTAACTACTTCAGGTTATTAATAAGCCTTAAAGTGAGGGGACAAGGGCCCTGACCCTATTATCTTGGCTATTTTTGGGTCTTCGCTCTTACATACAGACTTTAGGAACAGTTTGGCAAGTTGTTAGAAAAACCTGTGGGGATTTTTTTATTGTAGTTGAATTCAATCTTTGGTTTATTGACATCTTTATGATTTTTAGAGTCTTACCTATGAATATGGTCTAGCTTTCTACTTATTTAGCTCTTCATTTACCTTTCAGTAAAGTACATTTTTCTCAAAGGTGCTTTCAAAAGTCTTGTGTATCTTTTGTTGATTTTTTTTTTTTTAAAGATTTTATTTATTTATTTGACACAGAGAGAGAGATCACAAGTAGGCAGAGAGGCAGGCAGAGAGAGACGGGGAAGCAGGCTCTCTGCTGAGCAGAGAGCCCGATGCGGGGCTCGATCCCAAGACCCTGAGATCATGACCTGAGCCGAAGGCGGAGGCTTTAACCCACTGAGCCACCCAGGCGCCCCTCTTCTGTTGATTTTTATGAATGTATTTTATTGCTATTATAAATGGCATCTATTTTAAAAATCATTTTAATTGCTTCCAGCTTGTAGAAAGGCAGTTGGTTTTGGGATATTGGTCTTATATCCAAAAATCCTGTTACATTTTCTTAGTCTGTAGATCTTTGTAAGTTCTCTGTGAAGATAGTTCTCTTCAAGTGAAGGATCTCTTTGCTTTCCAGTCTATACTATATATTTCTCTTTCTTCTCACTGTGCTGGTGAGTAGCCCTAGATATTCTTACATTATTCTTGATTTTAAAGGGAATTCTTATAAAATGTAATTGAATTTTATGTTTCTAAAGGTGTTTTGTAGGCATCCTTTATCAAGTTAAATGAGCTAGCTCTCTTTTACTCCTAGCTTGTTTGAATTTTTAATCATGAGTAAATGATTAAATTTCATCAGATGCTTTTTCTGTATCTTTTGAGATGGTTGGTTTTTGCCTTAAACCTGTTAATGTAGTGAGTTAGATTAATAGCTTTTCTAATGTTAAAACCTCCTGCATTTTGAGGATAAATTCAAAGTGATTAAGATATATCATCTGCTTTTCTGCTTTTCTGCATCACAGGATTTGGTTTGCTAATATTTTGTTTAGAATTTTTACATCTATGTTCATGAGTAAGATTAGACTATAATTTCCCTTTTTTACATTGTTCCTGATTTTCATATCCAAGTTATACTGCCTGAATAGGCATTATCGCCTTTTATTTGTGTGTCACAGGAAGAGATTATAACTAAAGCATGAAAGATTAGACCTGGACTTTGTGGGAGGACAGGTATAGAACTATTTAGGCTTCCTGTTGTTTCTGAAATCATTTTTTAAAAAATAAAATTTTTAGGAATTAAGCAGAATAAAGTTTAAAAATGTATAGGCAGGGGCACCTGGGTGGCTTAGTCAGGTAAGCATCCTCAATGTCAGTTCAAGTCATGATCTCGGGGTCTTGAGATGGAACCCCAAGTTGGGCTCCAAGCTCAACAGGGAGCCTGCTTGGGATTCTGTCTCCCTCTCTGCTTCCCCTTCTGCCTCCACTCATGCATGCACACACACTCTCTAAATAAATAAATCTTTATGGGCATATATTTATATCTTCTCAGTTTCTTCTGGATCTGTTGTTATGATTTGTTTCCCATTTGTAATGCTATTAGTATCTTTATTTTTTTCCCTGAGCAATCTTGTCAGAAGTTTGCCTATTTTTACTAGTCTTTTCAAGAACTGGTTTTTGGGGGCACCTGGGTGGCTCAGTCAGTTAAGTGTCTGCCTTCACCTCAGGTCATGATCTCAGGGTCTTGGGATTGAGTCCTGCATCAGGGTACCTGCTCAGCGGGGAGTCTGCTTCTCCCTCTGCCCCCCCAACTTGTGCTCTCTCTCTCTCACTCTCCTCACTCTCTCTTTCAACCAAATAAAATCTTAAAAAAATAATAATAATAAAATTTTTTTAAAGAACTGATTTTGGCTTTGTTGATTCTCTGTGTAATATATTGGTTTTCTCTATCATTAATTTCTGCCCTATTTTTACTTCCTTTTTCCCATTTCTTTTGGTTTACTATCTTTTCCTAACATGTTAGAGCCTTAGCTCACTAATTTACACAGTCTTT
Organism: Potos flavus; assembly: GCA_028534135.1. Classification (NCBI taxonomy): domain Eukaryota; kingdom Metazoa; phylum Chordata; class Mammalia; order Carnivora; family Procyonidae; genus Potos; species Potos flavus. The sequence continues at coordinate 67,413,203 of CM052899.1, read as the reverse complement.
CTTCTTTCGTTTTTTTAAAGAGTTTTTAAATTTTTTAAGTAATCTTTACACCTAATGTGGGGCTTGAACTTAACAATCCCAAGATCAAGTCACTTGGCCTTCTGACTGAGTCAGCCAGCTACCCCCTCTCTTTTTTAATACTGTATTGAAAACTGTACATTTCCCTTCAAGTTCTACATTCACTGAGTTCCAGTTTTTTTATTGAAATGTAATTGACATACATTAATTTCAATTGTACAACATAATTATTCAATATTTATATGTATTGCAAAATGGTCACCACAGTAAGTCTAGTTAATATCCCATCACCACATAAATCCCAGATTTTATATTTTATAATTTCATTATCATCACATTTTAAATTCCTGTTGGGATTTTTTCTTTACTGGAGTTATTCTGGAATATTTTTAAATTTCCAGGGGCGCCCGGGTGGCTCAGGGGGTTAAAGCCTCTGCCTTCGGCTCAGGTCATGATCTCAGGGTCCTGGGATCGAGCCCCGCATCGGGCTCTCTGCTCTGCGGGGAGCCTGCTTCCCCCTCTCTCTCTGCCTGCCTCTCTGCCTACTTGTGATCTCTCTCTCTGTCAAATAAATAAAAAAAATCTTAAAAAAAAATTTTTTTTTTTTTAAATTTCCAAACAGGATTTGGAGTGGGGGTGGATTTTCACTTTATTTCTTTCCATTGCAGTCAGAGAATATACTCTCTCTGAGACAGTCTTTGGAATTGGTTAAGATTTGTTTCATGTCCCTTAGTACATGATCAGTTTTTATAAAGGCTCCCTGTATGCTTGAAGAGAATGTATATTCTATATTAATCAATGGCTGTGTTATATTTATGTGCATGGGGTCAAGCTTGTATGTTATTCAACTTCTCTATTTCTGTTGATTTTGACTACTTGCACTGTTACTGAAAAAGATATTTAAATTCTGCCAGATTGTCACTTTCTTTCTGTACTTTTGTCAGTTTTTGTTTTATATATTTTGATGCTATTCCAAATAATCTTTTTTGTCTTGGGTGCCTGAGTGGTTCAGTCAGTTAAGCATCCAACTGTTGATTTTGGCTTTTTTGTCTTGGGTGCCTGAGTGGTTCAGTCAGCTAAGCGTCCAACTGTTGATTTTGGCTTGGGTCATGATCTCAGGGTCATGAGATCAAGCCCCACATTGGGCTCCCTGCCGTGCATGGAGTCTGCTTAAGTCTCTCTCCCTCTTCCTTCTTCTTCCACCCCTCCCCCTCCACTCGCAGGCATGCTAATAAAAAAAAAGTTTTTGTCTTAAAGTTATTTTGTCTGATTAACAGGTTTCCCATCTTTCTTTTGTTTAGTATTTGCCTGGCATATCTTTCTCTATCTTTAACTTTCATCCTTTTTATTTCCTTATGTTTTAGATATATTCCTTTTTTTAAGTTAAGTATTTTTTGACTTCTAATCTGACAATTCATCACTTAAATTAGGCCATTTACGTTTTTATGATTATTGATATAGTCATTTAAAATCTTGCCATCTGTTTGTTTTCTTTTTGCCTCACTTCTATCCTTTTATCACTGACTCCATTTTTTAAGTAAGCCTTTATTTTAGAATAATTTTAAATTTACAGAAAAGATGTAAAAACAAGACAGAGATTTCTAATACACCCTTACCCAGCTTCCCCTAATGTTTAATATCTTATGTGATCGTGTCAAAACTAAGAAAAACATTGGTGGGTTGCCTGAGTGGCTCACTCAGTTAAGTGTCGGACTCTTGATTTCAGCTAAGGTCATGATCTCAGGGTCCTGAGATCAAGCCCAGTGTGGGGCTCCAAGCTCAGTGTGCTTAAGATTCTCTCTCTCTCTCCCTCTGCCCTTCCCCCCACTCACACACACGTGTGTGCACACGCTTTCTCTAAAATAAATAAATCTTAAAAAAAAAAAGAAAGAACATTGGTATAATACTATTAACTGCAGACTCTTCAGATTTCCCAAGTTTTTCCACTAATGTCCTTTTTCTGTTCTAGGATCCAGTTCAGGAATCTACTTTTTTTTTTTTTAACGATTTTATTTATTTATTTGACAGAGAGAGAGAGTTCACAAGTAGGCAGAGAGGCAGGCAGAGAGAGAGGGGGAAGCAGGCTCCCTGCTGAGCAGAGAGCCCGATGCGGAGCTGGATCCGAGGACCCTGAGATCATGACCTGAGCCCAGGACAGAGGCTTTAACCCACCGAGCCACCCAGGCGCCCAGGAATCTACATTTTAATAAAGATTTTAGTAAATAATTTTAAAGTTTTCCAAACAGTAGAGGAATACAAATAAATGTAAACGGAAAAAATCTGTTTTAAAACACCTACATTTAACAAATATTAATATATTATAGGTTTGGGATTATAAAATATATATATATATTTTTCAATTTAAAATATTTTTTTAAAAAACCGAAAGCTTTTTCACCATTCATATAGTGGCAGAACGGGGTATAATCTTTGACTATTTGTAATTTTAACATGACTATTTTACCTATTATGAAAATATGTATTTTACTGCAGCTGTATCAACCTGTTTGCGGGTGCTACTCCAGATTCCACTGGAGTGGAATTATTTTGTTATCTTTGCTATTTTCATTTTTTTACTCCATTTTTTTT